>CM062818.1:1567196068-1567912449 GCA_031772625.1 Pinus tabuliformis | reverse complement strand
ATATCCCTTCTTTTTGCATCTCTCAAAAAAACTCTGCCTTAACTAGTTGATTTGCACCCTAAGTTACCAGTATAACGTCTTCTGAAATCGAGACAAAACATTGTTCCACGTTTCCAAATCCAAAATGACGTCTGCGATTGAAACAATCGTCGAAAATCATTTCATAGCCGTTTCAAGGTTTTGGAAATGCGTGATCTGGATTTGGAAATGTTTCAATCATTTGTAATTTTTTTTGGATCCATTTTGGGAAATCTAGAAGTGGATCTACTCGTAAAGGTCAATTACTGGTAATAGATTTGGTTTAAAATCCCAAAAGTTGGGCCTTCCCCCTCTTACTTAACCTATCACTTGACCTTGGCAAATCCTATTTTCATAACTTGCATTTCGTTCGACTGTTGGAGGAGGCCATGTCGCTGTGACGTGTCGCCATAGATTGAGACACTCTGCAGCTCGTGGCACCCAAGCACTGACTGAGCACTTGAGGTGAAGGTTGAACCACTGGTCCACTCCTGACTCCCCAAGCACCTGAAAGATGAAAAGATCGAGGGAAAGGGTTTCAACTTTCTTAGCCACTCACAAAGCTTACACATGAGGTTATGTTTAAACCGTGGACAGGTGTAAAGAAGCTTACCTGTTGCCTTGTAAGCCTAAGACAATGAGCGAGAGCCCATTGCTTTTAATTTGCACTACACTTTAATCCCTTCATCCCATAATTGTTTTCCTTGGAATTACTTCCCTGTAGTCTTGCCTTATTTTATTATGCAACAATTTGAGAATTATTACAACTGGATGCCCAACTGTTTATCCTCGGAAAATATAGATCACAATTGGAAAATAATCTAGAGATTCTAGATCTTCTATGCAAATCAACTGAGCCTCTATCCAACCACTCGCACTCCCTGCTGGCTACTCGCACCTCTGCCCAAAATGTGCACTAGTGGCTCTGGATCACTCGCACTGCCTGGAAATTGGCTCTAACTGAGCTGTCCTGCCTCCCTCTGTCAATGAAAATCACTTGCTCTGCTTTCTAGAAATGATCCGACCTTCAACTACTGATCTGTGGCTCTTCCGACAACTTGCACTTGGGTTTTTGGCTATTCACACTGCTTGTATGACCTCCTCTGTAGATGAATTCGACTTCCCTTTTGCTGCACTTTGACACTGGAGAAAAAATAGGAATCTCTTTAGAACCTTGCTCCCAAATTATCTGCTGCTCCCTCTCTCTGATGCTTTTCCTTGGCCTGAGCTGCATCTTTGCTGAAAACTGCAAACTGGGTAGCTCGATTTGCCTCTCAGAACTGATCACACTGATGTTGTCTCCAAGCCTTTTGACTTGCTCATATAATTTCTTGTTGAGACTTCAACAACGACGATTTAATCTTCATCAACGTCTAAGATAAATTAGACTTCATCAATAGAAGTGTCTAGAGAAATCTCGAACATCCTTAATTAATTAACTTTAATTTACCACTTTTTCTAAGTTAGGCTTAGGAAATATTTTAATCAAGGCAAATTAGTTTAATTGAGGTGTTTCCAAGCTCATCTTGCGAAACCTTTTCTGGGTTTTGGAGATCTAACATTCCTTAGCCTGTTAACATCATTTGAGACTAGAACACTTGTTGATGCTACACACACTAACATCAACCAAAAATTTCAGAAATTTGGCATGATGGATTGCAAGTCCGTTGACACACCCATGGTGACAAATTTGAAGAAGCTGGGGAGTGTGATTTTGATCTAGGTGATCTCGTAAATTGATTGGCTCAATGAACTATCTATTGTTCTAACACGTGACTTGATATCTCTATGTTGTGAACACTTTGACCACTCTCTTAGTTGAGTCCCGACATGTGCATTGGGTTGCAACAAAACATATATTGAGATATCTACGTGGCACCATTGATTATGTTTGAGATATGTTTCTAATGGAGAATGGCAACTGCATGGTTTTACAAATGTTGATTGGGCTGGATGCACTGAAGATAGAAAGAGCACTTCTAGTTTTTGTTTTAGCTTGGGATTTGCTATGATATCATGGTCAAGTAAGAAGTAGACTTCTGTTGCTCTTAGTACGACTAAAGTTGAGTATATAGCTGCATGTTCAACCTATTGTGAAGCAGTTTGGCTTCAAAAGTTGTTTGCTAGTTTGTTTGATCAAGTGTTGGAATCGACTGTGGTATATTGTGACAATCAAATCTGTGTAAAGCTTTATGAGAATCTAGTTTTTTATGATAGGTCAAAGCACATTGGGATCAAGTATCATTACATCTGGAATATTGTTCAGAGAGGAGCTGTGAGGCTCGAATACATTCCTACTGATGAGTAGGTTGTTGATGTTTTGATGAAGCCACTATCCTAGATGAAGTTTGCTTATTTCAGAGAAAAGCTTGGAGTGGCTGAGAATCCCTCTCTTGGAGAGAGGGAGCATTGATTGTATAGCATCATGAGATTGACAATCTTCCTTGGGCTTAGTTGAGAGACCATGGTTTATGGTCGGAAGATTGTCTTGGTCACTCCCTTGAATACGAAACCAATATGGTTGGGGAGTTTGGTTCTAAGGCTTGGAGTGATCCCTTAAGTCATTGTGTTTGACTGAGAAACCAATGGGCTTGGTCAGGGATACTGATTTTGAGAGTTTTCTTCCTTGAGTTATTGTGTTTGACTGTGCGACCATGTGGACTTGGTAGGGAAGATTGATTTGAATACTCTCTTGGGTCATTGTGCTTGACCGAGAAACCATTTCATATGGGTGGAGAGTTTGGCTTCATTGATTGATCCCATGGTCAGTTGGGTTCTGACCTTGATGCCATTTTTTTTGGTTTGTGGAATGAGTTTGATGCTTATGTATCCTTCCTTATGATGAGAGTTGTTTATCTGATCTATCCCTTAGGTCATTACCGAGAGACCAATGGATTGGTCGGGGAGATTGATCTTGAGAGAGAATGAAAAAGTACTCCCTTACTAAGAGGGAGTGTTGAAAAAGTGTAGTTGCAGTCGTGATTTTCATGGTCAAAATTAAAGGAGAAGTCCTTTATTTTCCAGCTGTCCAAGTCGGCCTAAATTGGACAAGTTGGTCCACCACTTGAAGTCCCTGGGGTCAAAACCCACCTCTTAACTCATATATATTGGCATTTGTTGACCTCATTTGGAGACACACATCACTCATCCATTCGACCTACAACAGGAGTTTTGTTCACATGTGTGAAGGAGGAAGAAGACAAAGTTTCCAGTGAAGTTTTACCTTTCTTATCTTTGTGTTGACTAGCATTGACTTGGCTCTTTTCTCTGTTGTTTCACTGAGCATTTTACTGTGGATTGGAGGCCGAATATTCCAAGCATCTTTGACTGATTTGTTGACTGAAGTTCTGTCTTTGCTCTAGGCCATTGACCAAAGTTTGACCATAGGTCAAATTCTGAGTTTTCACCAAATTCTGTGTAGAAATTGTAGGACCGAATTTTAGCTATTTGACCAGTAGCCTTAGGCAAAAATTCAACCCCTTTTTCAGATTTTGACTATGAGCCTATGTTGCAAGAAACGTGGTACAGAGGTCCGTTTTCGTACGGAAACTGGTACGAAACATGGAAACGCGTTTGGTACGGCCATGAAATGCGTTTCAAGCCGTACTGCCACGTTTCCCGAAATGGAAATGTGGTCAGTTCGGCTGGAAACACGTTTCACGGCGTACGACCATGTTTCCTCATTAACTTGTGTTTTTTTTATTTTTTATTATTATTATTATTTTTTTTAATTTTGTTTTTTAATGTATTTTTAGGGTATGTTAGTGACTTCTAGTTGCTTCTAGATGCGTGTCTAAAGCTATAAAAGTGAATTTTTGCCTTAGTGTTGATATGCAGTTGATCAGGAAGTTTGAGGCATATGCAGTTCATGGTAATGTTTAGTAAAAGTGATCTTCTCCTTTATTTTCATTTCATCCTTTTACTTAAATTTTTAACATTACCATGAAATGACTCAAGATGTTTGAGAGTGGTTTCGCCCTCATTGGATTTCATATGGAGAAAGTAGAATTTTAGATCTCACTCAAAATCCAACAGACTTATCTGTTTTTTTAGGATTTCAGGATTGGGGGGGTTGCAATGTTTCCATTGGATTTTATCATGTACTAGGGTATGAAACTTGTATTTAATCAAGAGAACCAAGCCCTCTATGCAGGGGAAACTCCCAATAATCAAGATCATGTAGGGTATTAGGGTATGAAACTTGTATTTAATCAGAGCACTAAGGTCGTTCGACTATGTACGAGAAGACTCCCAATACAATAGTGGTCCTTCTAAAGAATGGGATGTGGATGCAGAAAATCTTGATTTGGATCTCTCTCTTGCAGCCTTATAGTCTTTATTGTACTTGTAGCCTATATTAATATAAATAAAGGCTGATTTTGAGATTTGGATATATATAAGGGTTGCTTTTGGATATTCCAATATTTTAATTTTCATTATGTGATCATTCATGAGTAAATGTGATGTAAATTAAAGCTTAATGTTTAAATGTAATAAATTATAATGTACCATTTATGCTTTATGATTGCAAATATATATATATATATATAATATATTTTCAATATATATATATATACATCTATATATTCGCGTTTCCCATTTTCAAAATTTGGGGAGGTCGCGTTTCGTATCGCTTCCTGTTTCGAAAACTCGTACCTGTTTCCCGTTTAATGCAACCTAGGTATGAGCAGTTCATTGAATTTTTCTCTCTACTTTCATTGAGTTTGACTTTGCATTTATTGAAGTCAAAGTTGGCATTTACACTGGAATTTTATGATGTACATTTTGATATATCAAACCTCTCTCTCGAAAGGAAAGATTACCAGGTTTTCCCCTTGTGGGGGTTTGTTCCAAGAAATTTTGGTGTCTCTTGTCTCATTGTATTTAATGTGATCTCTATTGCTCTACTAAAGTTATTGGTTGAAATTTTCAAGTATAACTGCTTAATGATTGGAATGCTCTAAAGAAGTAAAATTGTATCATTAAAAGTAGTTATCAGTTTGAATTTTTTCTCTAGTCTTGCTTGCTACTAAAAAACATCACATCCTTGGGTGTAGTTTATAGTAGAAACCTTGGGGGGTATTTAGGCTGGGTTATCTAATGTCTAAGATCTACTGGGAAGCCTCCCTTGTGGGATAGTATGCGACCACAAAATAGCAGAGGAACAATTGCGAAGGTAACAATGGTGACTGATCCTATTGTTGTCCTTAATATAGAGCGCTTAATGAGGCTTTGCACTATGGTGCTGTGTTTTATAGTAACCAGGTCCATTTTACCCATTTTCCAAGTTTCAAATTAGGAAATTATTCTTTCCTTTGGACCACCCAAAAAGTCATAAAAATCAACTTTTATTTCTGTTTTGAAATCAGAAAATTCATAGTTTTAGACCGGTATTATATGTAGGAAATCTTTTCTCATATATCACCTTGAACTAGACTTAGGTTTCTGTTTCAGAAAATTTGAAAATTACGTCAAAGAAGACCCTAAAACAGATTAGTTACAAATGTACTAAGCATTCATTTCTGCACTCATATTTTTAATTGTTTCAAAAAGCTAATAAATCTGGAATTCATATGCTACAACATGACTTGGGAACCAAATTCACCCTCAATTCTCCAACACCTTCATCCAGTATTCCAACACCTTGCCTTAGGGAAGCTCCCCACCCCGTGCTGGAAGAAGGCCAACCTAAAGTGATGGAAAATGTCACTGTGGTGACAGTGGGTGGCCTCCAAGTTTCCCTTGGAGTCTTACGTGTATGGTTGGGACTTTCATGTCTTAAATAAGAACCTAGGCGCTAACACTGTCTTCAAAAGTTGTTGTAATTACTTGTTAAATGTATTTTATAGTTAACATTGGTGCATAGGTTAATTCTTGCATTATGTTAGCTTGGGGCCTAGCTTCATATATATTATATAGGGTTCAACAGCGATCATCCTCTCTTCTGATCAAAGACGTTTTGATTTATCATATATGTTCAATGGGAATTTGAAGCGTTGTTCCTTGCTGATCATAGTTGTGTTGGCAAAGATGCATGCCATTGCACTTCTCCTTTTTATCTTACAATGTAAATTTCATTTTTTAATGTATGATCGAGTTTCTTGCATTTAATGCCAAAATAAAGAATTCAAAATTCATAAATGTCTTGCAAAGGATGTTTCTGGGTATATGTTCTGAAGTTCTTTTCGTATGTAGTGCCAAATTAATGGATAACCAATATATAATTATGCCTTTCCAAGGATGTTTCTTGCTGCAAATAACTGTTTGCAGTCTTAATTGTTAGATTTCCTCTTGTAAATTCTGTTGCCCCTTTGTTCTATCTCATTCTCTTGTTTATGGATTATGTAGCAGTTAGATTGTAGTTATGAAGAAAATCATGTCTCAAGTTCATTGTAAATGTTTTCATTTCAATTGATGTAGTATTATTCAATTATTATTGATTACCACCATATAGTCCCATAGTGTGGAGGTTTATTTTTCAGGTCTTTATTGCATGAACAATTTCTAATACTCTCTATAAATGATTGTGTGCCACTTTATGGGTTATGTTGTATACCCAATAATTGCTGTTTTTGGATGCAGCTTGTGCACTTTGTTAATCGTGACTCTTTTGGTTTGGCAAATGACTTTCTTTCACTTGGTTTTCTTCCGGAGGGAACGGAGATAAAGACTATTGCTGATGCTTTGCAAGCATCTTTTCATGAAGAATCAAAAAAACCAAACTTGGATTTCCAGGTATGTTTGTCATTTCTGACCATCCATAATTAAGGTGTCACGGTCCTTCCTGTTTGCATTTGACATGCTATTAGAAGATAAAATATTTTAGGTATGAAGACTGAAGAGTTTAACTTGTTGAGTGCCTCATAGAATGTTCTCTAAAATAGTCTCGGTATACAACTTTGAAAAATTGAGCCTGGCCCTATCTTAAGTCAATCCTCTATATATCTCTTTAACTTGGCTAACAAAATGAAGTCAACCCCCAAAAGTCTTTAGATGAAGTACATTCTTAGTTACAGTTCTTGAAGTTTATCTGGCAGTTTTGTTTAAGACAAGGGCAATATGCAATTAAGCATTGGTAGATCCACTTCTACTGCATTGATGGATTCTTATTTGCATTGTGGAATAATCCTTATTAAACTGGTCTCTGCCTGTAAGATCACAATCTGTTTCTTAATATAATGCTTAAATTTTCAAACGATTATACATTGAATCTGTTCAAGTCATGATGACTATTGAAATGAAATGTTAGGCATATTGATGTTTATGAAATTTCATCTTTTTGCAAACAAGTGAGTATTGTTACTTTTGGAGAAAGTAGTAGGGAAGCTATTAATTCAATTTCTCCTTATTCCTTAATATTTGCTTGTGAACTTTATTTATCTTCTCGTGTTTCTTTATTAGATCTTTTTCATCAAACAAATATCAAGAGCAAACAATAAAGATAATGGACACAGAAATTAGGCTCCAAGCTAGGGCAAAACCCCTCCAAGGGGAAAACCCAGAAAATCTCTTCTCTTCTTATAGAATCTGCTTCAAATGAGAAAACCAAGACCCAAACCTCAAGACCAAAGCCTCCTCCAGCACCAAGTCAGCTCTCCAAGAAGACCTTCCAATTAGGTCAAAGTCAAGCCAAGTCAACAAGAGACAAATCCTTCCAGAACTGCACCAAACTCAGAATTTTGGCCCCCAGCTTCAAGATTTCAGACCTGCAGTAGTTCTGCAAGTTCGTTCCTCTATAGCAGCACAACCACTTTGCATGTGTGAGAGAGAACGGTTGAGAATTAGGTAGGGCAATGTTCAATTCAAAATTCTGTTATATTATAACTGCTTGTGTTATGATTTTATTCATTATCTTTGTTCATCATTATCACAGTGTTAATACATCAAACAGCTATCAAGAAAGATAACGTCAGTGACACAATTGTTAGGCTCCATGCCAGGGTTAAAACCCCTCCTCTTGAGGGGAAAACCCACAAAAACTCTTCTTATAGATACTTCAATCGATGAATACCAAGACCCTTGACAAAATTACTTGTCTCAAGATTACCTCCAAAATACTTGTCACTATCGCCTGCACTCTTCGGATCACAGCCTTCTATCTTCGCACTGTGTTGCTTCAGATCCCTTTATGTCACTGTACTGCTACAGGTCTTGGTCTCCTTATTCCTTCACTGTCTAGGTACAGTCCTCGGCCTCTACGGTTCTTTTCTTCCTCGGCTTCCACAGTTCTTTGCTCAACAATGAGTGCACGACTTCACTGTTGTGACACTGTCTTGTGACAGTTCTTCAATCCTTTGCTGAGATGATGATGATGGGACAGATTTCACCCGAGAGCTTCCTGAGATATATATCTCCCTTTATGTTCACTGTAATGCATCCTTTACTTCTTTGCTGAATGATCAGAGTGATCTGAAGTGTCTTGTTGTTTATGAGGTGAAGTCACTCTATATATATAGTGACCAGCGTTTACATTGTAAACCGACATGAGAACCTGGAACTAGGCCGACATTTCATTGAGGAGATCACTGTCTTATTTTAACTGACTGCAAGAGGGATAGTGACATTTGATTGGAGCATAGATCTTTGAATTTGTGACTTTTTTATAATACTTATGTTAAGACAATAAATCCTAAAGACATCAAGAAGAAGTCTTTGAAAGTTTGACCTATGGTAAACACCTCTTGCTCATGAAACCCATGATGCAAGGAATAATATTTCATTTGTTTCTTCTTTACATAATATTATAATTGCAAGTCATAATGAAAACCGAACCTAGTTACGTTTTCTTCAACACTCCCTCTTAACTAGGGAGGTATTCATATATGGTACATGTCTATTCTCAATACTTAAGAGATCTCATTAAAAGAGTCAGACTAGTAACCATCTATATAGCATCATTATAACCAGCATTGTCACATAGCAAGGCCTTCAATAACAACTCCTATCTCTTAATAGATCAGAGCACAATGTATTCATATATGGTACATGTCTATTCTCAATACTTAAGAGATCTCATTAAAAGAGTCAGACTAGTAACCCATATATATAGCATCATTATAACCAGCATTGTCACATAGCAAGGCCTTCAATAACATATTAACAACTCCTATCTCTTAATAGATCAGAGCACAATGTTGGCGAGACCAATGATTATAGACACCTTCATCATTGTCTCTCAAGGTACATACCCACCCGGGTGTTCACCGAGTATGACCTTCTAGGACTATTCTTATCTTGGGTTTCCAGCCGTCAAAGAATATCGGTGCTCTTGACTACTCTTATCTTGGATCCCCTACACATCGTCAAAGAGCCAGATGATTACCTAATACTCCATTCTTTCTTCCCAAGTGAAGACAAGAATGTTGTGTCTATCTCTCCCTCTCAACTAGGAGGTGTATGTCCATTCCTGTAAAGGAATGCGCCCAAGTTCCTTTTGAACAGGAAATTGCCCAAGCTCCCTCTCAATTAGGGACTAGTCAGGGCTCCCTCTTAACTAGGGACTCTCCTTTTCATCAAAAACTTCTTCTTCGTGGGTCCTTCAGCTGCTTGATCAATTTCTTTCCTTGATGTCATGAAATTTAGTTGAGCTTCTTCCTTGTAGGGCATTAGCTATCCACCACTTTCCTTCTTGGTTCGTGATGTCATTCCTTTCTTCATGTTTGGTGGCCTTCTTGATACATATTTGGAACCTTCATCATATGACTACTTCTTCCTCATCATGTTTGTTTCAGGAATTTCCATCCATCACATATCTGGAACTTTTGTGCCAGTAGCCCTGCATGAACTCTTCTAGATATTAGTCAAGAAACCAAAACAGAACATTAAATCAAATTGTACCTCTTTCGAGATGGCTCTTCATCATGATTCATAACATCTTCCTGTAGGTATCAACATCCTGCATACATGTTGACACATATCCAAAGATATCCATTGTTAAGGGTCTCCATCTTTTTCAGAGTTTCATCAGAGTCTTTATATCTTTCCAGGAGATTTCCTAGTCAAATCTTCTTGGTCTTTTGGATGTTGATTACTTTCATCATGGTTGCATATCTCTCGATCTCTTCCTTCCTCACACATTCCATTCCCATGAGCTTTCAATCAGAGTTTCTTAATTATAGTCAACCACCTCATACTTCATATGAGGACATATTATGTTGATTTCATCTAGTGTGACTTATGCCTTCTTGCATCCTTTCAGAGGAGGAGATCCTTTTTCTTGTGATCATGCTTCTCAAGATAGAAGTAATGATCCATGTTACCTGCAACCATACGACATGACATTATAATATTAAACACAAGCATACATACCTCATTTTACCCTTAGGTCATCTAGGCTTCTTCCAACAACTTCCTTGATTGAAAAGATCTTCAATCCCTTGATCTGCTTTATTTCTCATATCATCATACCATCATCCCATGAATTCCATAAGTTGGAGTTCCTGATGAAACACTTGCTTCCTCTCTAGATTAGTGAACCCTCCGATGAAGATTCCATCAGAGAATCTTGAGGATCTTGCATATTATCATTTGCAGATGTTTCCTTTTTGACTTGATGTATGATGAGCTTTATCCTGGATGACTTCTTCCTTTCCTTCAATGTCCAATGAGGTTCTCAAGAGCTATATCCTTTCATGTTTGACTGCCATGGATTTTGTCCTTCATGATTCCCATGGTGATGTCACAAGCTCTTGTTTCTAATGCTTTCATGATGCCATGATGCATCTTATTATCATGGTCATATCAAAAATTGAGGAGCTTATGATAAGACCCTTTTGTGAGGGATACCATCTCAATCATAGTAGAGATCTGTTACTCCCTCTTTCCTTGGCCCTTTTCTTCAGCTTCCTCCATCTTTCGATGATATGAGCTTCTTTCCATAATCTTTCCATAGCATTGAATCTTAGCTATACTATTCTGTCTTGTTTGAGGACGAAACTTCCCTTTCCTTTCTGCGAATGTTTGAATGCTTTAACCTTCAACACTTTTCCCACAACTTGTCCCTTTTCTATCTTGCATAGATACCACAAGTTGTTAAATGAGGTAACTTTCTTGTCCTATTGACATTTGTTACCTTGCTTATCAGTTGAAACAGAGGTGTTTATCCTTTTTATCAATTCTTCCAGATCTCACAGTTGAGATCCTATGAAGATATTCTTTTAACTGTATGTAGATCAGGTCTAAGTGATATGACCTTCTTTACTGCATTTTCAGAGAATATATCTTCTAGCATTTCATATATCTCTTTGATGTTTCCTCTCCTGCTACATAGGGATGAGAGGACCTTTGACTGATTTCATAAGAATCCTATGAGTCCCTTGATCCTTTTCCATGCATTCAAACAATGCTTGACCTTCAGAGACTTTTCCATAGATATCAATGACTTCTCTTTCGGGGACTATATCTATCCTCCTTTCTCATGCAAGGAATTTCGATGACCCAACCAATTTATCGATCTCCTTGCAAACACGAAGTCATTTAACCAAAATTGATTATAAAATGAAAAATACTTACTTGGAAAGTGAAGATGAAATCTTCACCTTGATGCTTCCTTGAATGATCTTCTTTACTGGGTAAGGATGAGATCCTTGCTTGATTTGATTGATGAACTGATACTTCCTTGACACCACTGAAATCAGACTTTCTTTGAGACCTTATACTACCATAGCATATCATCACTTGAGCCTTTTTGTCTTCAAGATACTTTGACTCCTTTCATATCTGGTTCTTGTGATTATTGATATACTTGAGATGGCGCTGTATTGATATCACATAAGTGGTCTATAGAAGTTAGCAGCATCGTGTAGACACTGATCCTCACTTTATAACATCGAGAACTGGCACTACTTGCCTAGAATAGAGGCGCTGTTTTAGTAGATCGGCATTGAGATACTTCTGTTGAAGAGGCCCATGAATATTTGTCCTAGTTGCATCATTTCTCCAAATTGTGACTAAGGCAATTCGAGTCAGATCAAGTATGAATTATCACGTGGAGAAAGACTATGGTTACCATCGAAACTTTAGCATGAAGTATGCCGAGACTGTGTTGATGAGATACCGAACATTACATTTTTCTATGACTACAATATAGTCCGAATTCTGTTCTTCTTATCAGTAACATTCACCAAACTGTGGCACTGTGATCCGAGCTTATTACTGACTTGAAGATTCCTGTGGCATATCACTGTGGTATCAATTATGTTTGCACCATACTCCGTGTGATTTTAACTGAGAGGGTGACAAAAATCTGAAGTTAGTTACTGTGATTTGTATGCTATTTTGAAGACTTGTTCCCGTAGATTGGATCCCCTTCTTGGAGTGTCACTGTAACTGAATGCCCTTGACTAAACCATAGCTCTGATACCATGTTGAGAAGTAGGTAGGACAACATTCAATTCAAAATTTCTCTTACATGATAATTGCTTGTGTTATGATTTTATTCATTATCTTTGTTCATCATTATCACAGTGTTAAATACATCAAACAACTATAAAAAACAATAACATCAGTGACACAATTGTTAGGCTCCTAGCCAGGGCTAAAACCCCTCCTCTTGAGGGAAAGACCCACAAAACTCTTCTTATAGATACTTCGATCGATGAATACCAAGACCCTTGAAAAAATTACTTGTCTCAAGATTACCTCCAAGATACTTGTCACTATCCCCTGCACTCTTCGGATCACAACCTTCTATCTTTGCATTGTGTTGCTTCAGATCCCTTTATGTCACTGTACTGCTACAGGTCTTGGTCTCCTTATTCCTTCGCTGTCTAGGTACAGTCCTCGGCCTCTATGGTTCTTTTCTTCCTCGACTTCTACAGTTCTTTGCTCAACAATGAGTGTACTACTTCACTGTTGTGACATTGTCTTGTGACAGTTCTTCAATCCTTCGTTGAGATGACGATGATGGGACAAACTTCACCCGAGAGCTTCCTGAGATATATATCACCCTTTATGTTCACTGTAATGCGTCCTTTACTTCTTCGCTGAATGATCAGAGTGATCTGAAGTGTCTTGTCGTTTATGAGGTGAAGTCACTCCATATATATAGTGACCAATGTTTACATTGTAAGCCAACATGAGAACCTGGAACTAGGCTGACGTTTCATTGAGGAGATCACTGTCTTATTTTAGCCGACTGCAAGAGGGATAGTGACATTCGATTGGAGTGTAGATCTTTGACTTTATGACTTCTCTATAATACTTATGTTAAGACAATAAATCCTAAAGACATCAAGAAGAAGTCTTTGACCTATGGTAAACACCTCTTGCTCATGAAACCCATGATGCAAGGAATAATAATTCATTTGTTTCTTCTTTACATAATATTATAATTACAAGTCATAATGAAAACCGAACCTAGTTACATTTTCTTCAACAAGAACTGGGGCAAAACTTCGATTTCCCTTCCTTCCAGCTTCTGCTTCCTTCTTTCTTGCCTTTCTTGACCTTCTTCTTGATCTTTGCACTTCAGATCGAGTTCCTTGATTGTAGATTGAATTGATGAGCAAATGAGGTCGAACAACTTTTATTTATACTCTTTTGGGTGGGTCAAATATCCCTTTCTGGGCCAACTTGTGTTAGGAGGCCTATTTTGACTACTTTGATCCAAAATAAATTCTTTTACAAGATACTTCTTGCAAATGGGTTTTATAATCATGATGTTGACTCTCTACACTCATGACATTAAATCCTATGACCTAACAAGCCCAAGAAGCATGAAGAACATGCTTTTACTTGGAAGACCATCAACAAGAAGCATGAAACCCATGCTCTCAAATAATAATTTTCCTTTCTTCTTTTCTTTGTTACATAAGATATACATATTGACATGAGTACAAAAACAAATATGAAGCTCGAAACTAGTAACATTTTCCAACACTCCCTCTTAACTAGGGAGGTATTCATAGTTTTACACCTAGTACAACATCATTTTCAAACTGAAGAGTTCTCATAAGAAGAGTCGGATTGATAAGCCATCTTTAAGCATCAACATTATGACCAACATTGTCAACATAGTAAGGCCTTAACTTTGACAAGCTCTTTCATATGTAAGAGCATCATGCTTGAAGGCCTTATGTGAGATACTACACTACCTCTACAAAGCACATACCCCATCCGAATATTCACTAGGTATGTCTGTTCTTACCTTGGATTCCAAAGTCTCAAAGAATATTGGTCCTCTTCGACCACTCTTGTCTTGGATACCTGTCCAATGCTCAAAGAGTGTTTACCCATTTTCCTATCTTGGATTTTTCTATCCTCAAGGAAATCACGGATGCTTATCCAATCCTCCATCCATTCTCCCTTCATGGTCTTCACTTAGACTTATGGCTGTTAGTCCTGGTCAAGTGCATGACACATGAAGAAGAGAAACAAATGTGATGTTTGACATCACTCCTTCTTAACCAAAGAGTAGATCCTTATTCCCACTTTATTGGGGAATAGATCCTTGCTCCTATTTAAGGAGACTCCTTTACTCCCTCTCAAATATATAGAGGAAATTCTTCCACTTCCTCTCAATTGGGAAGTCATAACCACAAGCTCTCTAGCTTGTCTTCGTAAATGCATTAGCTAACAATTATTTATAACTGCATGGCTCCCTCTTTCGATTTATATCTCATCATGTTGAGCTTCTTCCTTTCTGGATATTATGGAGCCATCTTCTTCCTTTGATTTAGTGACAGGGTTTAGGCCATCAACTTTGCATATCACTTTTCTTTAATCATTATTAATGAAGGCATTATGTTGATCCTTGTCAAACTTCAAGCTAATCACAACTTCCTCATGAAAGTGACCTTTCTTGATGAACTTTAGGTTATCTTTTTTCACTGCTACTTCTCAATCTCAAGGTGATGATGTGAGCACCTTGATTACATAATCTTCGAAGGATTGTCAAGACCATATACTCAATTCATATGTTTGTTGAATTGAGTTCAACATCTACAATTGAACTTGCCTCAAATGCCATCATCCATTCTTGTAATATCCTACCAGGTAGCAAAATAACATGTTAACTAGATAACCAATATCAAAATATTAAATATTAGACCTACCTTGTCATGATGGCCCTTCTCATCAAAGCATAAACTTACTTGAGTTCTTCAAGATCAATATCCTTTCATATGATTCTTTTCCACATTATATAGGAGTCATTTTATTCATTCCTTTTAATCAAAGTGCCCATGGATCGAAGCTTGATTACCAAGCTATAATATCTTCCTCGGATTTGTCATGGTTAACTCCCTATCCTTCTCTTGGATACCATACATGATTTTGATCAACATAGTCATATGCAATCTTGAGATAATCTTGTTTCCATCCATTCTAAAGCATGTCACATTTCTCTTTTTGAGCATCATGCAACCATATGGAAGACTTACCAAGGACATTCATAACTAATTCTTCCTTCATGATTCTTGTAGATGTGAACCATGCTCTAGAAGAATAAATTCAAATATGCATAACTTTGCTTTCATATAATCATCTAGCTAGCCTTTGATCAAGCTTGTTTATTATACCTATCAAAGATAAGTTTTCTTTTCAAAGAATGTCTTTTATACTGTGACTTAACCATTAACATTCCTTCATCCTTTAGAAATATTGTTTCCATACTATATGGAATATATACCAGTCATAATGCTGCTTCGAAGAATCTTCGCTAATGATGATTCTTATACAATCTTGATGATCCTTCTTTGCAAAATGACTACCTCTAACATGATGTTAAGCAATAATGGTGGTGATAAATGTCTCCCAAACAGGATAAAGTCCTCCAAATGCAATCAACACCATTTCTTTGTCGGGTACAAATTCACCAATTGCTGACAGTTGATTCCTGATTTTGGCTATTTTTAGGAAATAGCCTTGAACCGTCTCTCCTTTGTTCATTTTTATGACCTTCAGCTGATTCTTCAAGGCAATAATCTGGTTCAAGTTACTAATTGCAAACATGCCAATTACTTTGTCAGACATTTCTTTAGCTTTCTTGAAACCAAAAACGTAAGTAATGAGATGACCACTAAGATAATCGAGGATATTTTTTCTAGTCTTGATTTCATCCTTTTTATGTTTGGATTTGACAACACTTGTATGCTCTGGTGGATCAGCTACATTGTCTTCAACATAGTTTAGAGCTTCGTGTTCTTGAAGAATGATATCTATTAATGTTGCCAATTACATTAATTTTTTTAAGAAGAATTTCTATTTTTGCAATTTGGCATGTAAACTTAGGAAAAGTGGGTGGAGGGAGTCTCCACTTAATTTTTGGAAAGATGGAGGCCACCAACATTAGAGAAGGAAAAATTAAATTGGTAGTGGGATGTGGATAGTGGGTCCACCCAAAAGGAGGGTTCGAATCCGTTAGGAAAATCGATCGTGGGAGAAGGAGGTTGAATGGTGGGGGCCATGGGGCCCACAAGGAGAGAAAGGGGGCAACAAAGATAAATAGAAGGAAGAGGCATCATTTTGGGGGCTTTGACAAATTGAATTTATGATTTAAAGTACTCTTGAGCTGCTTAGCCAAGACTACCAGTGCTGCTTAGCACAAAGAGATTTTCGGATGGAGATCTCAGCTCTCTCTTCGGTGGACTTAGAGTGCCACCCTAGGAGAGAATTTCAGAGCTTATTGGAGTTTGTGGGTCATTTCCAACCATACTTCAGCTAGTTTGAACTTCCAGGAGGACGCAGTGGCAAAAATCGATTTGCTTGGTTGAGGGGTCTTCAAGGGAAAATTCAGCTTATTTGACAAGAGATTGTTGTAGTTTGTGGGTCATTTCCAACCATACTCCACCCAGTTTGAACTTCCAGGAGGACGCAGTGGCAAAAATTGATTTTCTTGGTTGAGGGGCTTCAAGGGAAAATTCAGCTGGAGAATTTAGGAGCAAGTCCCTTGATATTGGACTAGATTTTGTGGAGAGTTTCAGGGCGGGAGATCACTCTTTGGTGAGAACCAAATTCAACATTCTTAGGGCTTGCATAGTCTTTTGTTGGGCAGAATTTCATGGAGTTGTTGCTAGCTGAGTTGTGCAAGGTTGAGGAAGAAATTTCCCTCTTACCTTCTGGGAGTAATTTGCAGAGAATTCTACAACCATTTGAGGGAGGAAACAGGGCCAAATTTGCAGTAGTAGCTTGAGGGGGACATAGAACCAGTAGAGGAGGGCGTAGCACCAAATTTGGGTAATTCCGGGAGGTTGGAATTAGCCCAAGTTATTGATGGGTTTTGAATTTTTGATGGACTAGCTTCAAGGAGTCTGCTCCTAATTTTGCAGAATTTTTGGAGGAATTTTGGGGCCCCAAACAACATAATTAATTGGTAGCCAGTTGGGAGGAGTGATCTTAAATTTTGGGTCTCGGGTGGTTAGTAAAATTTTTCCAAACCCTTTCTGGGTTTTTGTGGGTTTTATGTGGGGAGACTTCAACAAATTGCAAAAATTTCTGGGCACTTTTGAGGGGTCAAATATAGGGCTATTTCCTGTGGTGGTAGTAGTTTAAACTTTACACAAGGTAGGGCACATTTTCTTCTAGGAGATTTTCCGACACTTGAAGCCATTCATTTGACACCTGGGTTTGGCCTTGCTTGCTGTAGCAAGCCAACGTTTCTCTTATCACAATTATTGTACTCATAATTTATTATATAAATACAATGACTCAAGTTTTTGTCCTTATTTTAGTGTTTATTTGTGTATGGATGTGCATGCTTGAATTTTATAGCTGTAGCTAGTTATTTGCTTCTGTTATCTACTGTAGTTTTCCATTTGGAATATTACAGCGGTATTAGAGCATTATCTTGGCTAGTTTTGGGGAGGCTAGCAAGATCATGGAGTTGATGAGGCAGAACCAACAATTAGTGAGGTAGAACCAACAGATCTTAGAGGGGATGCAACAAATGATACATAACCAACGGAGAAGCCAAGCACATGCACGCACATCCCAGCCGTTCAACACCCATACATATGTCCAGTCTGACTGTCCTACCATGCCTCATTTCTTCGATGAACAAGAGAAGGAGAAGTATGGTTCAGGGGTTGGATCATCATGTAGAGGAGGGCAGTTAGAGGGTGAGACCACGGGGCGATTTTGCTGGTGGAGACTTGGTTTTAGTTATTAGGAGCTTGAGGAGGCCAAGCACGAGGTTGGGGGCAGGCAGGGTTGTGACGAGTACGTAGATACACCATGTGACACAGGAGCCACCCTTGCGGTAGTTTCCTTTGGTGGCCCCAATTGACACATTGGTGGAGACAGTTGAGTACAAACCCATAGGACTATCCATTGATGAGGTGCTAGTAGGCAGATAAGTACCTAGAGCTGTTGTAGAGTTTCCAGATGACAACTACCTACAACAACATCGAGAGCACCTTGAGGAGCGTGAGCTAGATAGGATGTTATGCTTGAGGAGTTACTTGGTGCGAGGTAGCTCGAGACTCCTGTTGAGCTGATGATGGAGGAGGATGGGCATTCATCTTTCGGGCCTGCCATTGACAAGGAGCAGAGAGATGCGTAGGAAGCTAGTAGAGTTGCAGTACTTCCAGTTAGTGGCTCTCTTCAGGATTACATAGATGGGGCTTGCAGTATTGTTAGGCTTCCTCTTCACAGCAGAGGGAGAGACGCAGAATTACCCCGACAAATTTTATGTGTCGACTAGATTAGTGAGATGAGGCGACATGAGTTACATAGGGGGCAACATTCGCAGGATGGTGGTTTAGTTCCATGTATGAGAGTTTGTGCTCTCGATCCTTCCCTTAGGGTTGGATGGCGAGAGATTCTAAGTTGGTACTCGATGGAATGGGCTAGGCATATGGAGTTGGTCATACGCTGGGGTGCGAGTCAGTCGGTGC
Source organism: Pinus tabuliformis (assembly GCA_031772625.1). Lineage (NCBI taxonomy): Eukaryota > Viridiplantae > Streptophyta > Pinopsida > Pinales > Pinaceae > Pinus > Pinus tabuliformis. The sequence continues at coordinate 1,567,893,598 of CM062818.1, read as the reverse complement.
ATTCAGACATCAGGGATACTTGAGGTCCAGGGTGGCATTGGGATCTAGGTGGGATTGTTTGTTTTTGTAGCATTGGATGTGTTCTAGCCATGAAATTTAGTTGAGGCTAGAATACATGAGATCTCCAAAACCTAGAAATTCCACCTAGAAGTTTCTCAATTAGATTATTAACTGATTTTTAAATATTTCCTAAGTCTAAACTTAGGGAATATAGTTTATTCTTGTGTGTGCTCGAATTTCTCAATTTCTAGTATTTTATTTTCTGCAGTATTTTTTATGGTGAAAATTGCAGTTGTAGTTTTACTCATTGTTTGTCGTAGCAAATAAACTATGTTGATCAGTGGTTGTCATTCATGTCAACCCAAGCAGCACCAGGGGATACCTCGATCTTGCATGGGCATTTTGACTTGACAACTTACTCTATTCCGAGTCAAGGATCTTCTAGATGGATTCTACTCGTCGAGATGTTTCCGTTGATATATCACACGCCAAGTAATTCTTCATGGTTTGAGAGATATTCATGTTTGAAGTTAGTAACCCCAGTTAGTGGGCTAAAACCCACTCATAATTGGTTGTGGTCATTGAATAGTCAATAATTAATATTTTTTTTTTCTCCTAAAATCCCTCCCACATTCACTTGTTGAGGACTATCTCAACTCAAGACATTCATATAAATAATGACCTTCATATCCTCCTTTAGTAGGGATTTTGTGGCTTCAAACAAGACATCGTGGCATTTTTGCTATAACTTTTTTTTTTTTGTGAAGCTTCAGAAGATGAAATTAAAACCCATTTGAGTTGAAATCTTGATGAACCTCGTGACCGAATTTTAGATCTTGGTTCGCTATATTTTCGGAGATATGATTTGAGGAAGTTAGGGTTTTTGCAGGCTCCCGAATTCCATGTCAAACCGGTGACGTTGGAAAATCGTCATAACTTTCTCTGAGCATTGGATTCAAATTTCGTAAATAGTGACAGAAAGAGGACAAACTATAGTTGGGTATCGTTTTCAAGGCCGAAGGTCACAACGGTGAAACGTGTCACTTCATACAAGTTCGCTCTACTGAACCAGTCTATAATCAGGTCATTGTGGGAGATTGGCATAACTCTTTCTTGAAGAATCCAATCTTGATCAAACTTGTGGGGTTGGAAAGAGGACTCAGAGGGATACCACAGGACGGAATTTTAGACCTTAGATATCCGAAATTACATAGATATAACAGGTTCAATATCGAGCTTCTAGAATGCAAGAAAAAGCTTGCATTCAAGGATCACTGCAGTAACGACCACACATCAATAGTCAAGGGTAATTCTCCTACAACAAGGTATGTATGATTAGTGTTTACATTTGAATTTTGAGTATCATCTCTGACATATGTTTTTGCAGGGCAACGTAAGTATATACAATGTCTTAGTTATATCTCTATGTCTCTATATGTCACAATTAGTTTTTCGGATGTCCTATTCTTGATACTACACATTTTATGCTACATATTCTTGATGCTACACCAAGTTTGCTAAATCTATATGATGTTGTAAGTTCATGTTACTTGTCTTGTCATAGTTGATAGAATGGTCTCTGTTGTTGTACTTAGAACTTGGTCCATCACAAGTCTAGGGTCTGTCATCAGTTTTTTTTGTATATATCTTTAGTTCAGTTTTGGATTAGTCTTGCATAGAGTCTAGTGCTATATCAAGTGTGAGAGTCTTTGTCTACTGCTGCAACAAGTCAACAACAAAAGTGACAAGCACACTTCAGGTACTCATTGTAATTTTAATTTAATTTTATTCATTATTATGCACTTACGTGTGTTTTGCAGGTAGAGGTAAGTTGAAGGGTATTTTGTTTTGTTTTGGGATTGGTTTCGTCGGGCAAATTTTGCATGCAAGTAGAAGAAGATTCAAGTACAACTTCAAGCAAGAATTCAAGAGTAGAAGTATCAAATCAAAGGAAGCATTGCAGTGGGACATCCTTTGAAGACATGACAACCATCCACATATTGTGAAGAAGTATCAAGGCCAAGAGTCATAATTGTAAAGTTGTAAAAGAGTCATTTGTAAAAGAGTCATCATTGTAAAAGAGTCATCATTATAAAGTTGTAAAAGAGTCATTTCTAAAAGAGTCAACATTGTAAAGTTGTAAAAGAGTCATTTGTACAAGAGTCATCATTGTAAAGATGGTAAAAGAGTCATTTGTGAAAAAGTCATTTTGCCTAGAGTCAAAGAGGCAGTGTTGGGACTTGGGAGGTATAGGAGTCACTGATGGGATGATGTCATGGTTGGGTTGCAGGTCATAGTGTGATTGGGTGTTCGGTCAAAATCATTGTAAATCACATTGTATCGTGGATCATTGTCCCTGGTACGAGAATCCACTCTTGTCTCATTTCAGTCATTATAGGGTGGCAAGGAGGTGCTAGGCTGGTGCATGAAGTCGCCTACAAGTTGGAGCCTGTGAACACTTCAGGGTGGTAGGTTGGTCTAGGATGTTGGGGCATCCATTCAGTTGACCATTGAAGAAACCGGGGTGTTGGGGCGTCCTTCCAGTGGGAGTTGGGGAAGAATGCTTTTCTAGAATTCTAGGAAGTTGTTGCTTTAATTTCAATTGGGGTTGAAGATTAAAGAATTTATTAGAAAAGCGTTTGGTGGTTTTTGAATCGGAGGGGGTTTTCCACCTAAAATTCTTGTGCCTACTGTGTTCTTTTATTTACTGTTATTATTGCATAAACATTAATAATAATTGAAAATTAACTAATGCTTTGAAAAGATTTAAAAGTGCTAATTGCTAAGGAATACTGATTCAACCTCCCTCTCAGTATTTCCTACGAATTGTATAATTAAATTTTCAGTTAGAAGGATAATTTCCAATAGCTGCAATAGATAAAATTTCATAGAGACTACCTACCACCTACCAGGTACGCAAATTGACTACAACACTGGTGGTATATTTGACCTAGCAGTCGAGCGCACACTCTCATTAGCAGAGTCTCAGTCAACGCCAGCGGTTGGTCAGTTCATGAGGGGACTCCCTGGATTGTTTTGGTATGATGGTTGTGCATGGGATCACAGGATGATCAACATACTCTTGCAGGAGTTTGTTCGAGGAGGTGGCATTGGCAGGCCACTGGATAGTCCCTTGTTAGTGGCCAGGGACTCTCTGCAGTTAGTTGGGATTCAACGGTCAACAAGGAGCAACACATTGGTGGCATCGCCACTGGTTCATAATGGGATACACCTCTTGTGTCTCTCAGATGTTGATTTTTGGTAGCATTGGATGTGTTCTAAGTCTCAAAATTTGCAGGGAGGCTTAGACACATGCATTCTCCAATACCCAGAAATTGTTTTGGGAAATTTCACCTGGAGATAGTTTTATGAAAATAATTAATTATTTTTAATGGGTGCCTAAGTCTAAACTTAGGGAATTAAAATATTTAAAGGGTATTAATCTAACTGTGGGTGTAACTTCTAGAAGAAGACGAGGATCAAGCAGAAAGGCTTGAGGGTCATTTGGAAAACACATAGAGAGATGATCCGTCAGATCGAATTGCTGAAGCTAGAGGTAGTGCAGTGATTTCATAGTGATCACGCAGAGAGAGGTAGAGAAAGTTTTGGCTCGAGGATCTCTCCTGAGCCAAGAATAATCAGCAAAGAGGCAGAGAGACACACACAGAGGAGGCAACATAGTGCTCAGAGAGAGTGACCCAGAGCCAAGAAGGGCTCAGGAAGGGCCCACGCAGAGCAACGCATAATCCTTCCACGCAAAGGTCCGAAATTTGCTCAAGAGGTTTGATGTTATGAGTCGGGAGGTTTGGAGTTAGCTCCTGAGAGCAAATCGATCCAGCAAGAGGTGACGTAGTGCCTTAGAGACAGACGCAGGCCCACGTAGTGACTGCTTAGGGGCAACGCAAAAGTAGTTGGGGACTCGTTGGTCCAGCTACTAGATCAGTCGAGACTTGTATTATAGAGTGAAGTAATCTCACTAATTTCGTCTGCCGAGTGATATTCTCTGTACTGGATTGCCAACAAGGCATCTAGAGGTTGCATTCAGAAATGACTTCTGCTTAATAATAAAACCCCTTAGATCTGTTGCACCGTTTTTCCTGCATTGGGTTTTTTTGGGGACGTTTGTTGAAAAACAACTTTCATTTGTGTTGTATCTCTCTATTGTTCAGTTTCTTGTTTCGACATATTATTTTAAATGGTGTAGGCTGCAACGTATGTATTTCAATGTTTGCTGTAGGAAACTGCAAATAACTTGTTCATGTAAATCTAACAAGTAGGAGAAATATCATTAGTTGCTGCAGTAGGGATTCCAGTTTAAGAAAAAAGAGACAGTTTACGGCATTTCTTCCTCAGAGAATTCCTAGCCAAGAAATTCAAATTCTCATTTGCTGAGCAGCACCAGGAAAGAGAAGGTCATTCGACTTTTTTGAGTCGCAGAAATGGCAGCCAGTGGGTTGAAAGATCAGGATCGGCTGGATGGTGCATCCAACTATGTGATCTGGAAAGCAAGGATGTCATGCCTTCTGGATGAGCATTTTCTCAAGACTTATGTCGGCAGTGTGGTTGCTGTACCCACGGATCCAGATCCGCTCAAAAAGTAGATGGCAAAGACAAAGAGAATGATCCTCGACGTAATGACGAATCATGTGGTCTATCACATCGTTGGCAGAGGGATTGACAAGGGGATGTGGGATGCATTGTCAACGCTGTGGGGTCTACACCTTAGTCTTCCGAGATGGTAAGACTCGCCCTCAACTCAGTTTCAGAGGAGTGGCAAGTATTTGTCCAGAGTGTCTTGGGCAGGGAGAACTTGCTAGACTAGGAAGGAATGTGGGCAGCTCTTAAGCAAGAGGAGCTGAGGAGAGACTTGGTCAAGTGTAAACTTGACGGAAGCAACAACAGTGGGGCGAAGCCCAAGAAGGAGGAAGAGAATGCAACCCTCGCATCAAAGGACAACAGGAGCAGTAGAAGCAGAAGGACGTCTCAAAGATTAAATGCTTCAAGTGTGCTGGATTCGATCACTACGCAACACAATGTCCTCTCAAAAAGAAGGACAAAGATGAGAAGCATGATTCGAAAGGACTACAGATGGGCAGGATCCTTGAGGAGCCCACCTCTCGGATCAATTCCTTGCTATGGGAGCCCAAATCAGAAGTAGTAGGATGGACCAGTGTTAGTTGGTGTAGAGGTGTGCTTGAGTGATAGTTGCAGTGGCTAGGAGCGCCAGAGACTAAGCAACGCAGAGTAGAGTTGGTAGCGGTGTAGTTGGCACAGAGCAGAGTCAGCAACAACTCAGAGGCTTCAGATGGTCAGCGTAGAGACTAGCAGCAGTCAGACTCCAGGAACAAGATGCATCATACTGAACACTTGTTCAGTAATTTAGGATGCTTTTCCATTGTTGATGCAGTAGCAGTAGTAGTTGGAGAAGGTTGCAGTGCAGATGCAGTGTTGGCAATGGCAGTGGCAGGAACAACACTGATGCAAAATTTGAGAGGGAGTTGCAGTATAGATGCAGTGTTGGTAGTGGCAGGGCCAGTGGCAGTGTAGATGCAACATTTGCGCAGTAGTTGGTGGTTAGCGATGTCAGACATCAACAACGCAGAAGGAGATGTGTCAAAGTTAGAGTGATGCTTCAGCAGGTTGCATTACTAGAGCACATTCCTCGCTAAGAGGGAGTGTTGATTTTTGGTAGCATCGGATGTGCTTTAAGTCTCAAAATTTGCAGGGAGGCTTAGACACATGCATTCTCGAATACCCAGAAATTGTTTTGGGAAATTCCACCTGGAGACAGTTTTATTAAAATAAATAATTATTTTTAATGGGTGCCTGTGTCTAAACTTAGGAAATTAAAATAATTAAAGGGTATTAATCTAACTGTGGGTGTAACTTCTAGAAGAAGACGAAGATCAAGCAGAAATGATCTTAGCCATTGATTAGCTTCTAATCTGGGCTGTTGAATGTCAACGAGAAGATTATTTAAGGAGGTTTGAGGGTCATTTGGAAAACACTCAAAGAGTTGATCAGTTAGATCGAATCGTTGAAGCTAAAGGCAATGCAGGGATTTCGTAGTGATCACATAGAGAGAGGCAGAGAGAGTTTGGCTGGAGGATCTTCTCTGTAGCAAAGAATACTCAATAGAGAGGCAAAGAGATACACACAGAGGAGGCAACGTAGTGCTCAGAGAAGGTGACGCAGAGCCAAGAAGGGCTCATGCAGGGCTCACGTAGAACAACGCATAATCATTCCACGCAACGGTCTGAAATTTGCTCAAGAGGTTTGACGTTATGGGCGGGGAGGGCTGGAGTCAGCTCTTGAGAGCAAATCGATCCAACAAGAGGTGACACAATGCCTTAGAGATTAATGTAGGCCCATGTAGTGACTGCCTAGGGGCAACGCAAAAGTAGTCAGGGACTCGTTGGTCCAACTGTCGGATCAGCTGGGACTTGTAGTGTAGAGTGAGGTAATCTCACTAATTTCTTCTGCCGAGTGATATTCTCTAGACTGGATTGCCAACAAGGCATCTAGAGGTGGTATTCATAAATAACTTATACTGAATAATAAAATCCCTTAGATCTATTGCACTTGTTTTCCCTCATTGTGTTTTTTCGGGGACATTTGTCTAAAAACCACTGTCATTTGTGTTGTATCTCTCTATTGTTCAGTTTCTTGTTTTGTTATATTATTATAAATGGTGTAGGCTGCAGTGTATGTATTTCAATGTTTGCCATAGGAAACTGCAAATAACTTGTTCATGTAAATCTAACAAGTAGGAGAAATATCATTAGTTGCTGCAGTAGTGATTTTGGTTTAAGGAATTTTCACATGGTATGAGAGGACAGGTGAAGCAAGAGAGCATACTGGAAGAGCCTGACACTGAAGAGAAGGAGGGAGATCGAAGGGCTGCGTAGGTAGCAAATCGAATCCCTAGAGGGATTACACAGTTTAGGCTAGGAGGGCAAGATTTTCATGGTAAATCTCTCTCCGAGTGAGACGAAAAAGAGGTAGGATTTCCAGATCGAAATTTGTAAGCAACAAAGGGAGAAACACAGTAGTCACTTCAACAAAGGGGTTTCTGGCGTGACGCAGTTTTCTGTAGGCAGTTACTGGGAAGAAATATATCATAAGAAAGAAGAGACAGTTGAGGGAATTTCTTCCTCAGAGAATTCCTAGCCAAGGAATTCGAATTCTCATTTGCTGAGTAGCACCAGGAGAGAGGAGGTCTATAGAGTTTTTCGAGTGGCAGAAATGGCATCCAGTGGGTTGAGAGATCAGGATTAGTTGGATGGTGCATCCAACTATGTAATCCGGAAGGCAAGGATGTCATGTCTTCTGGATGAGCATTTTCTCAAGACCTATGTCGACATTGTAGTGGTTGTACTCGCAGATCCGGATCCACTCAAACAATACAAGGAAGAGATGGCAAAGACAGAGAATGATCCTCGACGGAGTGAAGGATCATGTGGTCGGTCACATCATTGGCAGAGGGACTGTCAAGGAGATGTGGGATGCGTTGTCGACGTGTATCAAGGATATTCTGAGCAACAAAAGATGTACTTAGAGCAGGAGATGAGGTCCACGCAGATGTAGAAGGGAGAATGCATTAATCCATTCCTTGCAAAGGTTCAAGAAACCTAAGATGAACTAGCAATTGTGGGGTATACACCTCAGGTTTTCGAGATGGTAAGACTTACCCTCAACTCACTTTTAAAGGAGTGGCAAGTATTTGTCCAGAGCATCCTGGGCAGGGAGAACTTGCTGGTCTGGGAAGGAATGTGGGGAACTCTTAAGCAAGAGGAGTTGAGGAGAGACTTGGTCAAGTGTAAAACTTGACGGAAGCAACAACAGTGGGTCGAAGCCCAAGGAGGAGGAAGGGAATGCAACCCTTGCATCAAAGGGGAAGCAGGAGCAGCGGAAGTGGAAGAAGGACGTCTCAAATATTAAATGCTTTAGGTGTGGTGAATTTGGTCATTACACAACATAATGTCCTCTTAGAAAGAAGGACAAAGATGAGAAGCATGACTTGAAGATTGCACCTGCGAAGATCGAGGAAGAGGAGTTTGCCATGACAACCCAGATACCTCCAGGAGGGAGGTGGTTTGATCTAGAGCTATAGTTCGAAAGGATTGCAGATGGGTAGGATCCTTGAGGAGCCCACCTCTTTGATCAATTCCTTGCTACGTGATCCCAGATTAGAAGTAGTAGGATGGACCAATGTCAGTTGGTGTAGAGGAGTGTCGGAGTGACAGTTGCAGTGCCTAGGAGCACCAGAGACTGAGCAACGCAGATCAGGGTTGGCAGTAGTGCAGTTGGCATAGAGAGTAGAGTCAACAACAACTCAGAGGCTTTAGAGGGTCAATGTAGAGGCTAGTAGCAGTCAGACTCCAACAATGAGATGCATTATACTAAACACTTGTTCAGTAACTTGGGATGATTTTCCATTGCAGGTCCAGTAGCAACAGTAGTTGGAGAAGGTTGCAGTGCAGATGCAGTGTTGGTAGTGGTAGTGCCAGCAACAACACAGATGCAGATTTTGAGAGGAGTTGCAGTGTTGGCAGTGGCAGGGCCAGTAATAGTACAAATTCAACATTTGCGCAGTAGTTGGTGGGCAGCGATGTTTGCCATCAACAATGCAAAAGGAGATGTTTCAGTGTAAGATTGATGCTTCAACAGGTTGCATTACTAGAGCACATTCCTCTCTATGAGGGAATGCTGCTTTTTGGTAGCATCGGATGTGCTATAAGTCTCAAAATTTGCAAGGAGGCTTATACACATGCATTCTCCAATACCTAGAAATTGCTTTGGGAAATTTTACTCGGAGACAGTTTTATCAAAATAATTAATTATTTTTAATGGGGGCCTAAGTCTAAACTTAGGAAATTAAAATAATTAAAGGGTATTAATTTAACTGTGGGTGTAACTTCTAGAAGAAGACGAGGATGAAGTCGAAATGATCTTAGCCATTTATTGTCTTCTAACCTGGGCCGTTGAATGTCAACGAGAAGATTATTTAAGGAGGCTTGAGGGTCATTTGGAAAATACACACAAAGTTGATCAATCAGATCGAATTGCTGAAGCTAGAGGCAGTGAAGTGATTTCGTAGTGATGACGCAGAGAGGGGCAGAGAGAGTTTTGGCTGAAGGATCTTCTCTGGAGCCAAGAATACTGAGTAGAGAAGCAGAGAGAGTAGTGCAGTGCCCAAAGAGGGTGACATAGAGCGAAGAAGGGCTCACATAGAGCAGCTCAGATGCCTTCCATGCAGAGGTCCGAAATTTGCTGAGGAGGTTTGACGTTCTGAGTTGGGAAGGCTGGAGTCAGCTCCTGAGAGCAAATCGATGCAGCAAGAGGTGACGTAGTGCCTTAGAGACTGATGCAGGTCAACACGTTCACTGTGTAGGGGCATCGTAGAAGTAGCCGAGGACTCGTTGGTTTAGTTGCCTGATTAGCCGGGACTTGCAGTGTAGAGTGAGGTAATCTCACTAATTTCTTCTGCCGAGTGATATTCTCTGTATTGGATTGCTAGCAAGGCATCCAGAGGTTGTATTCAGAAATAACTTCTGCTTAATAATAAAAACCCTTAGCTATGTTGCACCGTTTTTTCCGCATTGGGTTTTTCCGGGGACATTGGTCCAAAAACAACTGTCATTTGTGCTGTATCTCTCTATTGTTTAGTGTCTTGTTTCAGAATATTCTTTTAAATGGTGTACGCTGCAATGTATGTATTTCAATGTTTGTCGTAAGAAATTGCAAATTACTTATTCATGTAAATCTAACAAGTAGAAGAAATATCATCAATTGCTGTAGGGATTCCGGTTTAAGGATTTTTCACATGGTATCAGAGGACAGGTGAAGCAAGAGAGCAGACCTGAAGAGCCTAGTGCTGAAGAGAAGGAGGGAGATCAAAGTGCTGCATAGGCAACAGATTGAATCTCCAAAGAGATTATGCAGTTCAGTCCAGGAGGGCAAGATTTTCAAGGTAAATCTCTCTTTGAGTGACTCGACAGAGAGGTAGGATTTCCATATCACAATCTGTCAGCGGCAAAGGTTGTAGCGCAGCAGTAGCTTCAACGAAGAGGGGTTTTAGGTGTGATGCAGTTATCTGCAGGTAGTTGTTGGGCAGAATAAAGAGACACTTTAGGGAATTTCTTCCTAAGAGAATTCCTAGCCAGGGAATTCAAATTCTCATTTGTTGAGCATCGGAAGGAGAGAGGAGGTCATTCGACTTTTTTGAGTGGCAAAAATAGTAGCTAGTGGGTTGAGAGATCATGATGGTGCATCCAACTATGTGATCTAGAATGCAAGGATGTCATGCCTTCTAGATGAGCATTTTCTCAAGACCTATGTCGACAGTGTGGTGGATGTACCCGCGGATCCAGATCCGCTCAAAAAGTACAAGGGAGAGATGGCAAAGACAAAGAGAATGTTCCTCGATGTAGTGACAGATCATGTGGTTTGTCACATCACTGGCAAAGGGATTGACAAGGAGATGTGGGATGCATTGTCGACGTTGTCTCAATGATCTTCCGAGCAACAAAAGATGTACTTAGAGTAGAACATGAGGTCCACACAGATGCAAAAGGGGGAACGCATCGATCTGTTCCTTGCAAAGCTTCAGGAGACCCAAGATGAGCTAACAATTGTGGGGTCTACACCTCAGTCTTCCGAGATGGTAAGATTGGCCCTCAACTTAGTTTCAGAGGAGTGGAATGTATTTGCCCAGAGCATCCTAGGCAGGGAGAACTTACTAGACTGGGAAGGAATGTGGGCAGCTCTTAAGCAAGAGGAGCTGAGGAGAGACTTGGTCAAGTGTAAACTTGACGGAAGCTGCAACAGTGGGTCGAAGCTCAAGGAGGAGGAAGAGAATGCAGCTCTCGCATTAAAGGGGCAACAAGAGTAGCGGAAGCGGAAGAAGGACGTTTCGAAGATTAATTGCGTGAAGTGTGGTGAAATCGGTCACTACACAACACAATGTCCTCTCAGAAAGAAGGACAAAGATGAGAAGCATGATTTGAAGGCTGTACCTGTGAAGATTGAGGAAGAGGAGTTTGCCATTACAACCCATATACCTCCAGGAGGGAGGTGGGGTGAGTTAGAGTTGTAGTTTGAAAGGAGTGCAGATGGGCAGGATCCTTGAGGAGCCCACCTCTCGGATCAATTCCTTGCTACAGGAGCTCAGATCAGAGGTAGTAGGATGGACCAGTGTAAGTTGGTGTAGAGGAGTGCTAGAGTGAGTTGTAGTGGCTAGGAGCGCCGGAGACTGACCAGAGTTGGCAACAGTGCAGTTGGCACAGAGCAGAGTCAACAACAATGCAGAGGCTTCAGAGGGTCAGCGTAGAGACTAGCAACAATCAGATTCCAACAACGAGATGCATCATACTAAACACTTATTCAGTAATTTGGGATGCTTTTCCATTGCTGATGCAGGAGCAACAGTAATTGGAGAAGGCTGTAGTGCAAATGCAGTGTTGGCAGCGGCAGTGCCAACAGTAACACAATTGCATAAATTTGAGAGGGAGTTGCGGTACAGATGTAGTGTTGGTAGTGGCAGTGCTAGTAGCAGTGCAGATGCAACATTTGCACAATAGTTGGTGGGCAGCAATGTCAGACATTAACAACACAGAAGGAGATGTGTCAGAGTCAGAGTGATGCTTCAACAGGTTGCATTACTAGAGCACATTCCTCGCTAGGAGGGAGTGTTGATTTTTGGTAGCATCGGATGTGCTCTAAGTCTCAAAATTTGCAGGGAGGCTTAGACACATGCATTCTCCAATACCCTGAAATTGTTTTGGGAAATTCCACCCAGAGACAGTTTTATTAAAATAATTAACTATTTTTAATGGGTGCCTAAGTCTAAACTTAGGAAATTAAAATAATTAAAGGGTATTAATCTAACTGTGGGTGTAACTTCTAGAAGAAGACGAGGATCAAGCAGAAATGATCTTAGCCATTTACTAGCTTTTAATCTATGTGAAAATTTCTAAAATAGAAATCCTACTGCAGTGATTAATATGACTTCTTCTACTTATTAATTCAGAGATAAGTTATCTACTGTATTCTTACGGCAAATATCGAAACATATTCTACTGCAGCCTATACAATTAAAATATTGCAGAAATCAAATGTAAGAAAAATGTCAGCACATATACAAACACCATAACATAGTTATTTTTGGACAATTTTCCTCGGAAAAACCCAATGCGGGAAAACCGGTGCAGCAGATGAGGGTTTTATTATTCTTCAACAAAAATCAACAAATACAAAATTTCACCCAGTGGTATAGAATTGAGAAATATTTATAGACGTTCTTGAGCAAGTGTTTGGCCCGAGAGAGAGGTTCCTTGACTGTCTGCGTCTCCTTGGCTTGCCAAACATGAATTTCTCTAGCCTTTGGATTGGCCTGCGCAATGCCTGCGTCACTCAAGCCAGTGCTGCATCTCCCAGCGTCAATTTTCCCAACGCTGTTCCTTCTGCTGCTTTGTGTCTTTGTCCTTGTCTCCTTGACTGATGCTGAACCCTCTTTGTCTCTCTTGCACTTGCAACTCTCCCTCTGAATCGATTTTCTCTTACCGAACTTCGACCAGTGAGAAAATAGATTTCTCTTGGGCAACTGAATATCTACTTGGTGTGCTTGCCAAATGACCCTCAAGTCCCTTCTTATATCTTCCTGTTGAACAATCAACTGCCTAAATTAAAACATAAATAAAGGCTTAGATCGATTTGACTTGATCCATGGATTTTTCTAGAAGTTTCACCCCTGATTAGATTAATACCCATTAATATTTTAATTTTACCAAGTTTAGACTTAGGAACCCCATTAAAAATATTAATTATTTTAATAAAATTACTGCTGTGTAGAATTTCCCAAAAAGCTTTCTAGTTTCTTTGGAATACCTGTGCCCAAGCCTTCCTGCAAAATTTGAGGCTTAGAGCACATCCGATGCTACTGCAAATCAACAATTTGGGCTGTTGAATGTCAACGAGAAGATTATCTAAGGAGTCTTGAGGGTCATTTGGAAAACACATAGAGAGTTGATCAGTCAGATTGAATTGCTGAAGCTAGAGGCAGTGTAGTGATTATGTAGAGAGGGGCAGAGGGAGTTTTGGTTGGAGGATCTTCTTCGGAGCAAAGAATACTCAGAAGAGAGGAAGAGAGACACGCAGAGGAGGTAGCGCAGTGCTCAGATTGGGTGACGTAGAGCGAAGAAGGGCTTGCGCAAAGCAGCACAGAAGGCTTCCACACAGAGGTCTAAAATTTGTTGAGGAGGTTTGACGTTCTGAGCCGGGAGGGCTGGAGTCAGCTCCTGAGAGAAAATTGATCCAGCAAGAGGTGACACAGTGCCTTAGAGGCTGATGTAGGCCCACGCAGTGACTGCATATGGCCAATGCAGAAGTAGTCGGGGACTCGTTGGTTCAACTATCGGATCAGCCGGGACTTGCAGTGTAGAGTGAGGTAATCTCACTAATTTCTTCTGCCGAGTGATATTCTCTGTACTGGTTTGTCAGCAAGGCATTTAGAGGTTGTATTTAGAAATAACTTTTGTTTAATAATAAAAACCCTTAGATCTATTGCACCAATTTTCCCGCGTTGGGTTTTTCCGGGGACTTTTGTCCAAAAACAATTGTCATTTTTGTTGTATCTCTCTATTGTTCAATTTCTTGTTTCGAAATATTATTTTAAATGGTGTAGGCTGCAATGTGTGTATTTCAATGTTGCCGTAGGAGACTGCAAAATAACTTGTTCATGTAAATCTAATATGTAGGAGAAATATTATTAGTTGCTGTAGTAGGGATTCTGGTTTAAGGAATTTTCACATCAGCGAGGATTTAGAGGCAAGGCCCATGCATCAGAGTGTACGGTGACACGACAGTGGAGACAACGATACCAGTAGGGTGCAGGTCAACACTTACTAGCTTAGTTTTAGATCCTGACATTCAATGGCGTGTAGGAGCATGTAACATTGAGCAGTGGTTTGCAGTTGAGCATTGAGATGTATGTCAGGGTGCTGTGGTGCGCGGGTTTACACCATGGAGTGTGGGGAGGTGTACCATTGGATGCAACTCACCGCATATGGATGGCAACGTTGGTGAGCATTCAGGTACATCCTATTCAGCAGAGTCAGGTCTTCATTGGGGTTATCAGCAGGACCAGGAGAAAGAGAGGGGCATCCATGGGATCACCTTTCAGTGTCCATGTAGACTCCTAGTCATACCGGTAGGGGCTTACTTGCTTATCGCTTTCTAGGATGGCTTACTGTTGCTAAGGGTTGGGTTGCTACCCCTTGATGCCCTTAGTACATGTAGCAGGGCATGGGAGGCTCACCATAGACAGTTGGATGAGACACAATGTGTCATGGGCAGGAGGGATACTCTCACGTTGAGGCATTTGGTGGGTGTACGAGTTGATGGATACATGCGTGATCTACTGCCGAGGGAGGATATGTTCCACCCCTAGGCTCACACTTGGAGAGGTGATCTCTAGGGAGCTCCATGATACACTTTCGGCGTGGCAGTCTGAGGTGCTACATCAGCATGAGGGATAATGGATGGTAGACTTTGTCTACTAGAGAGTGTCTAGACTCCAAGCAGTGTCTGAGTGTATCATTAGGAGTTGGGATAGTAGATTTCACTGTGTGGTTTGGCAGGAGTAGGGCAGATTGGTATGTGTGGGAAAAATTCCTGATACGTGGGGTCCACCTGTGGGATACATATAGTGGTCAGAGATGAGGGCCGGATGGGTTCTAACAAGTAGCAGTGCTACGCAATGACAACCCATGAGGAGTGGGATTTGTGAGCTCCTAGTATGGTTGGGGCATCTAGGGACCTGGTTGGCGAGTGGATCACTCCACTTATTGATGGGCAGGGTTACGATGGAGGCTGATCTAATTCTTTCCCCGGTTGATAGATGGGGAGTTGCTGAGACCTTCATCATATGGCAAGGTAGGTTGTTGCTCAGAATCGAGGCTAGCTGTGGAGTGGTGGACTCCAGCATTGTAGAGTTTCCCTAGCATGTTGGGTATAACGCTGATCGTGATAGATATAGTGGTTGAGCGTTACTAGAGAAGAGGATCCAATGCGAGCATGCTGAGCAGTCGGGCATGACCAGTGTGTCACGATGTTAGCAGGATAGGTTCCTTTTGCGACGAGCAAGGGATTCTGGCATAACATGGATTAGTAGTTCAACTACCCATAGAGGTGAGTTGGTTTCTACAGGGGAAGGTCAATCGGATCTTCCATTGGGTTTTAGTGATTCGTTGATGTTGTGGGGGACTTCACCAGTGTGGCAGGGTGATCAACAGGAGGAGATTAGGGGAAGCTCAGGTAGATGAGGGTTCAATCCCACCAGGATTGGATTGCATCTTCAGGAGTCCACTCCCAAAGTGCGTGAGAGGGATTACTCGGTAGAGCAGCTTCATGAGGAGATGATTAGGATTTTATATTACCATGATGCTCTACTTAGTGGTGGTATGCAGAGGGTGTCTCGTGCCTATGTTGAGCTGGACAACAAGTTGAGCAAGGGATGCCTAACGTTGATCAGGATGGCTTGGGATCCTGACAAGACAAGGCAGAGATCAGGGATGGCTGGGTGGTACATTTGGGACCTTGGTATTGTGTGTAGAGCTATGTTGTAGGAAACATGGGGCAGGGGTACGTTTCCATACGGAAACTGGTATGAAACGGTGAAATGTGTTTGGTACGACCGTGAAATGCGTTTCCAGCCGTACTGCCACGTTTCACGAAGCGAAAACGTGGCTAGTACGACTAGAAACGCGTTTCACGGCCGTACGACCCACGTTTCAACATTTACTTGTGTGTGTGTGTGTGTGTGTTTTAAATTTGTTTTTAAATTTATTTTTAGGGTATGCTAGTGACTCTAGTTGCTTCTAGATGCGTGTTTAAAGTTATAAAAGTGAATTTTTGCCCTAGTGTTGAATGCAGTTCATGGTAATGTTAAATTCTTAAAGTAAAAGGATATCCTTTTACTTAAATTTTTAACATTACCATGAAATGACTCGGGATGTTTGAGAGTGGTTTCACCCTCATTGGATTTCATATGGAGAAAGTAGAATTTTAGATCTCACTCAAAATCCAGCAGACTTATCTGTTTTTCAGGATTTCAAGATTGGGGGATTGCAATGTTTCCATTGGATTTCATCATGTACTATGGTATGGAACTTGTATTTAATCAAGAGAACCAAGCCCTCTATGCAGGGGAAACTCCCAATAATCAAGAGCATGTAGGGTACTAGGGTATGAAACTTGTATTTGATCAAGAGCACTAAGGTCGTTCGACTATGTAAGAGGAGACTCCCAATACAATAGTGGTCCTTCTAAAGAATGGGATGTGGATGCAGAAAATCCTGATTTGGATCTCTCTCTTCCAGCCTTATAGTCTTTATTGTACTTGCAGCCTCATATATTAATATAAATAAAGGCTGATTTTGAGATTTGGATATATAATAAAGGTTGCTTTTGGATATTCCGATATTTTATTTTCATTATGTGATCATTCATGAGTAAATGTGATGTAAATTTAATCTTAATGTTTAAATGTAATAAATTATAATGTATCATTTATGCTTTATGATTGCACACACACACACACACGCACACACACACACACACACATATATATATATCTATTCGCTTTTCCCCGTTTCCAAAATTTGGGGAGGTCGCGTTTCGTATCGCTTCCCGTTTCGGAAACTTGTACCCATCTCCCCGTTTCGTGCAACCTAGGTGTAGAGATTGTTGGGTTCAGCTGATCGAGAGGGTGCTTGTTCATGGATTGCTTTAGTTCAAGCAATTTTTGGTGGGGAGGATTGCAATGTACGCAATTAAATTAATTTTGCTAAGAAGAATTTCCATTTTTGCAATTTGGCGTGTAAACTTAGGAAAAGTGGGTGGAGGGAGTCCCCACTTAATTTTTGGAAAGATGGATGCCACCAACATTAGAGAAAAGGAAAAATTAAATTGGTAGTGGGATGTGGGGCCACCCAAAAGGGGAATCTGTGTTAGTTTTTGTAGCATTAGATGTGTTTTAGCCACAAAATTTTGTGGAGAGGCTAGAATACATGAGATATCTAAAACCCAAAAATCATTTCTGGAAATTTCGCCTAGAAGTGACTTAATTAGATTATTAACCAATTTTTTTAATGTTTCCCAAGTCTAAACTTAGGAAAACTGGTTAATTAATCAATATTAATTAAGTCCAGGCATGAATAGTCTAGAAAATCACACGGATCGACTTCAAGATGATTCTAGCCATCGATTAAGATTTAATCTTGGCCACTGGAGTCCCAACAGAGGATTATACGAAATCGATGGGCACTTGGAGAAGACACTTGAGAAGTTCGATTTCATAAGCAGATCGATTTCTAGAGTAGTAGTGGTCAGTTGCCGGAGAGAGAGCCAGTGAGGTTGAAGCAATAAGAGAGGGCAAAGTCAGTGAATCTAGAGGAAGAATTCCAGATCTGGTGAGTGCATTTGCAGAGAGGTAGAAGAGCCACAGTGAGACTGACTCTGGGGTAGCGCAGTAGCTTATAGAGGCAATTTCGATTTCATTGGGGAAAGACGAGTTTCAGTGCCAAAAAATGGATAGAGGTTTCAGAGGGCAGGAGAGACATTTTCCTAGACAACAGTAGACCAGACGACTTGAGGAGAAGTTGGTTCGAACTGAGTGCAAAAGGGACTGCGTTAGGGTGACCCAGTAGTTGCGCAGAGCCAGTTTAGACGACTCACTTTGAGCTGAGGTCAGAGCTTGGATTTTCCTGTGGGGTGAGGAAATTTCCTCACTAGATTTTTGCTAGTATTTTTCTCTGTAGGATTGCTAGTTTCGGCATCTAGTTGTATTCAGATTATTTCACTGCTGCTTAATAATAAAACCCTTAGTTGCTACATCAGTTTTCCAAAGTTAGGTTTTTCTAGAGACATTTGTCCAAAAATAACTGTGTTATTTTACGTGTGCACTTGCATTTCTTCTTCTGCAGTTTTATTTTTGTAGGTTGCAGTGTGAGTTATTCAGTATTTGCTGCAGGAAACAATAAATAAATTGGTAAATTAAATTAACCATTAGGAGAATAATTTCCATTTGCTGCAATAGGATTCTGGTTTACAGAATTTTCACATGGTATTAGAGGTAGTTGAACAGCGAGAGAGCTCAGAGGCAAAGAGAGAATGGATTTTGCTGTTCATTGTGAGTAGCAGATTGAAATTCCCAGGGTCAGCGTAGTCACTTTGCCAAGAGGCCAAATTACTTGAAGAGATTCGATTTTTTTCAATGAGGGATAGAAATTTTTTCTCTCTCCATATCGAGTGATTCCAAAGGCAGAGGGAGCAGCCTAGTATTTTCGTGGAGTAGATCTCTAGCTAGACGCAGTGGTTTTGCAGCAGTTCGCTGGAGCAAAGCCAATGTCAGGTGGAAGGAAGAAGAGCACACACCTCAGGGAACTTCTAGTCCCAAGAAGTTCGATTTTTCCTTGTAGATCAGGAGTCGTCACGAGCAGATATTTTCACTCCAGAAGGGAGTGCGAATAGCTAAGCAACAGCTGAGCAGAAGGAAAGAGGAGGTTTTCGAAATTTGTTGAGATGGCCACTACTGGTCTTTGCGATGTTGGATGGAGCTTCCAACTATGTCATCTGGAAGGCAAGGATGTCCTTCCTTCTGGATGAGTTTGGCCTAAAGATGTATATAGATATAGTGGTAGTAGTGCCCCAGAACCCATATCCGCTGAAGGAGTACAAAAATGAGATGGGACAGGCAAAGAGGTTGATCTTAGATGGTGTCCGGGATAGTGTTGTTTCTCACATAGCTGAGAAAGATATTGCCAAAGAGATGTGGGATACTCTCTCCACGCTATCCCAAGGTACTTCCTAGCAATGAAAGATATACTTAGAGAAGTTGAGCCTCATCTGGATGCAGAAGGGGGAAAGCATAGACCCATTCCTCACCAGGATTCAGGAGGTCTGGCCCTCTGGGACCAGTTGTCAGCTGTTGGGGCGGCGCCTCAACCCACAAAGCTAGTGCGATTGGCACTAAACAGTGTCTCCGAGGAGTGGCAGGTATTCGTCCAAAGTACCTTGGATAGAGATACCTTGCCAAGGTAGGACATGATGTGGGTCGATTTGCAGTCAGAGGAGTTGAGACGAGCTCTATTGAAGGTCTCCATCAGTTGCAGCAACAACGGATTGAAGCAGGTGAAGGAGGAGGAGATTGTGGCCCTTACATCGAAGGGTCCCAGTTAGGGATAGGGGGAGCAAAGGAGGAAGAAGAAGGACCTGTCGAAGGTCAAGTGCTTTAGATTTGGTGAGCTCGGTCACTACAGTACCCAGCGTCCTCTCAAGAAGAAGGGTAAGGAGGAGAAGAAGGACCACCAAGTAGGATCAACAAAGATCGATAGGCTTTCCTCCAGGTTGGAGGAAGACTTCACCGTGTTTGCTGATATACCTCTAGGAGTGAGGTGGAGTGACTTGATGTTGTAGCTCCAGAGAGCTATAGATGGGTAGGATCCTTGAGGAGTCCACCTCATGGATCAATACCTTGCTACGGGGGCCTACAATATTCAGCAACAAGATGGATTAGTAGCAGTTGGTGTAGTTAGAGATCGAGTGACAGTTGCAAAGACTTGTATCAGTCAGATGCTAGGGAACGCAATGCAAAGTCAGCAACAACACAAATTTCTCAGTGACAGTGCAGATACTAGCAGCAACCGGAGACTTGAGAGACAGATGCATCATATTGATCACAGTTGATTCAGTATTTAGGATGCTTCTTAGTTGCAGTTGCAACAATGATAGATGAGAGGGACTTGCAGTGTTGGCAGCAGTTCAGCAGGGTCAACAACAACATAGATGCAACATATATTAGAGTTGCGTAGTGGTTGGTGGGTAGCATGGCCATACATTAGTAGTGTGACAGGAAATGATGTGGAGACAGGGTGTTGCTATAGGGTGAGCAGTAGCACTAGAACACATTCCTTGCTAAGAGGGAGTGTTAGTTTTTGTAGCATCGGATGTGTTCTAGCTACGAAATTTTGTGGAGAGGCTAGTATACATGAGATCTCCAAAACCCAGAAATCGTTTCTGGAAATTTTGCTTAGAAGTGACTTAATTAGATTATTAACCAATTTTTTTAATGTTTCCTAAGTCTAAACTTAGGGACTATGGTCAAATAATCATAATTAATTAAGTCAAGGTGTGAATGTTTCAGAAAATCACACGGATCGACTTCAAGTTAATCCTAGCTATCAATTAAGATCTAATCTTGGCTGTTGAAGTCTCAACAGAGGATTATAAGATGATGTCGATGGGGCTTTGAGAAATCACTTAAGCAGTGCAATTTCATGAGTAGATCGATTTCTTGAGTAGCAGCAATCAGTTGCCGGAGAGAGAGCAGTGAGATCGAAGCAATGAGAGGGGCAGAGACAGTGAAGCTGGAGGAAGGTCTCCAGTTCCGGTGAGTGTATTTGTAGAGAAGCAAGTGAGCCATAGTGAGGTTGAAACAGAGCAGCATAGTAGCCTCTAGAGGCAATTTCGAATCTGCTGGGGAACGCTTAGTTTCAGTGCTAGAAGCTGGGCAGAGGTTCTGGAGGCTGGGAGAGACATTTTGCCGGAGAACAACAGATCGAAAACTTGAGGAGAAGCTGGTTCGAGCTGAGTACAAAAGTGACTTTGCTAGGGTGACGTTGTAGCTGCGCAGAGCTAGTTTGGATGGCTCAATTTGAGCTAAGGTCAGAGCCCGGATTTGCCTGTAGAGTGAGTAAATTCCTCACTAGATTTTTCTTGCCAATTTTTCTCTGTAGGATTGCCAGTTTCGACATCCAATTGCGCTCAGATTATTTCACTGCTGCTTAATATTAAAACCCTCAACTGCTGCACCAGTTTTCCCAAGTTGGGCTTTTTCTGGGGACATTTGTCCAATAATAAATGTCATTTTATGTGTGTGCTAGTATTTCTTCCGCAATTTATTTGTGTAGGTTGCAGTGTCATTGATTATGCATTTGTTGTGGCAAATAGTAAATAAATTGTCAAAAACCTCCAAACTTTAACGAATTTTTCAATTTCTGGACCCTTGCCTATTTATTCCCGAGGTCGAATTTTTCCACATTGATTGGAACCCTTACTAGTTTTAGTAGTAACATTTTGGCGCCGTTGTCGGGGAGGAAGTAGGTCTACCTCCCTAATGAATCATTGAGGGATTGATTCATAAATGACATTTCAAGTATTCCTCTACCGGACCCATTGATTGTCCAATCCCTTAGTTTGCTTGAAGGCGACAACATTCCTCCTTTGTCTAATGGTGCTGCAAGAGGGGGAGAACGAACTCCATCACCTGTTAGAACTAGCCTTCTCCCTGAATTTGAAATGGTTGGTAATCTCACCCCCAAGATGGCAACAAATTCTAGCACCAACCAGAATCAAGACGAACCCAAGATCCCACGAAGTAAGCGACATTTGGCTAGTGTTTTTGGGCCATTGAATTTGAGTGACAATCCTAAGCTTTTACCTGAAAAATACAATGAGTGGTTACCCAAGTTTAAGGGTGTTGCTACCAAGAGTGCTCGTGATCATGTTGAAGAATTCTATTGAGCGATCTCTCCTAGGTTAGTATTCGATGAAGATAGGATCATGATGCTATTTGCCTTATCTTTCGAAGGACAAGCTAGGGAATGGTACCTTAGTCTCCCTCCTAGATGCATGGAAAACTTCGACCAATTTGAAGATGTTTTCATGAAAAGATGGCCATTTGATGCCCAGGGGACTTTCAACATTGAAAAGTATTACCAAATAAGTAGGGGAAGGGAAGACATCAAGAATTTCATCCCAAAATTTGATAGGGTAGTTCGGGATATCCCTGACCATTTGAGGCCCCCTGATGCTAACATACTTGATAAATTCATTAAGGCCGCGAGTGGTCATCTAACATATGCATTGAAAGATAAGAAACCTAAGAGCCTGGCTAAGGCTAAGGAAGTAGTTATGGAAGTTGAACAAAATATGAGAATTTCCAAAATTTATGTAGGCGAATCAGTGTTGATAATATCACCGAAATATCGACGATATTCGTAAATATCGCGATATTTTTGGCAAGTCGAAATATTGTTGAGAAAATATCGCGAGCCGAAAATATCGCGATATTTCCGAAATATCGCTGATATTTCGGCAAAATATCGCGCAACGACCTAATTTATCGCCGGAGATAGTAGAAAATTGCCGCGCGGGCTATAAAATTCAGATTTTGGGATTTTATGAATCTTATTCATTTCTGATTGCTGGAGAAAGAAGGAGAGAGCTATGTGCTTGCTACCAAGGAGGGTTTGAGCTTTCCATAGCTATTATCGCCACCAACAACGAAGATTTCATTGATCTAAGCTTCAAGAACAGTGAGACAATTTCATTTCTTCCATTAACAGGTATGTTCAAATAAGCCCCTATTTTAATGAATTTTTTGTTAGTTTTAGGATTGTTCTTGCTTTCCTATTTGCCTACAATCATTTTTCTTGATTTTTTTTTCCATTTGAAAAGATTTTCATGCCCATGAGCAAATGCAAGGGTTTTAAGTTTTTAAGTTTTCAAGTTTTCTCCATATTTGGAGAGCAAATTCCATTTTTTTTGAGTTCATAGTTGTAGAAGCTATTTATTAATTTTATTATATATTAGGGGTTCATCTCTATAAAATTTCTTCACCTTAACAGTGAGGTAGGTTTACCATTTGTCTATTTCTAAAAGTAAATTTTATGTATGAATTTATGAAATTTCAAATGAATTTATGAATTTTCAATTTTCAATTCACATTGCAAAATTGCAAATAATGTAGCAAAAAAATTGTTTTGTAAAATGATGTGGTTATTGCCTGAGTCATTAGTATTACTTATTAAGTTACTAATTCCAATATTTTTTTGGTGCCCTAGGTTTGAGTTAACCCACTACAAAATACAAATATGCCAAAAGCCTTGGACCCATTTTGGGAGTATGGGAACCCTGATGGTGGGACAAATCGTGATATCTTACATGCAAATTGTGTGGGACCAGGATGACAGGTGGGGTTACATGATTGAAATACCATCTTGCTAGACTCAGTGGACATGATGTTGGGATTTGTACAGTTTCTAGTCCGAAGCTTATACAAAAAGCTCTCGAGGCAATTGATGAAAAAGACAAAAAGAAGGAAGCGGCAGAAGGAAACAAAGCTGAACGTGCAGGTAGATCTTTTAGGATATCTTCTCCTGATTTTAGTGTTGAGGGTAGTGGGAGGGCTCCACAGCTGGCACATCATCACCTGCTACTGCTAGTGCGACTGCGAGGTCATCATTTTTTGTTCCATGAACAAGACCTGGAGCACAACTTGGCATAAAATCGCTTGTTAAAAAAAGAGGAGAAGCAAGAAGTAGATAGAGTCATGGGGAGGTGTATTTTCTGGAGAGACTTACCTCTCAGCATCACCAAAACCAATCCATTTTGGCAGCCAATGTGTGATGCTATCGCTGTTGTGGGCCCAATGTACAAAAGTGCCACATATGAGGAGTTGCGGGGGCCAATTCTTCAAGCAGAAAAGCAGGACATCAACTCTAGATTGGAGGAGTTGAAAAAGACATGGGAAGTTACTGGATGCACATTGATGTCTGATGGCTGGACAGATAGGAAGGGTAGGACCCTTCTAAATTTCTTGGTACATTGTCCTAAAGGTACCATGTTTATTAAATCGTTGGATGCATCAGAACATATCAAAGACGCAGCAACGATATGTGAGTTGTTAAATGGGTTCATTCGGGAGATTGGTGTGTAGAATGTGGTGCAAGTCATAACAGACAATGCAGCTAATTATGTGTCTACCGACAAGATGCTTATGGAGAGGCATCCCACATTGTTCTGGACTCCGTGTGCAACACATTATCTTGATTTGTTGCTTGAGGATATGGGGAAACTTTCCTTCATCAAGGGGGCGGTTGATATGGCTAGGAGCATCCCCAAGTTTATTTATAACCATGCTTTTGTTCTTAGCCTCATGAGGAGGTTCACTAGAAACAAGGAGTTGAGGCGTCCTGCCATCACACGTTTTGCCACAACCTTTATTACTCTCAGTCTTTGCTTCGATGTCAGTTCGAGTTGAAGCAAATGTTTGTGTCTGATGATTGGCGTAATTGTAGATACAACAGGAGATAGGACGGGAAAGCCATTGCAAAAATGGTGTACTCTGAGACATTTTGGCGTGGAGTAGAAGAAGTATGCGCAGTTAGTGAACCTATAGTAAAGGTTCTCAGATTGGTGGATGGGGAGAAGCCTGCAATGGCTTATTTGTATGAGGGCATGGATAGGGCCAAGGAGGCCATTCGTTCTTATTATGCAGACAAGGGTTCTGTTGGCCTTGATAGGCAAATGATGTTATGGGATGTGATAGTCGGTGGACAGAGATGCTTCATCGACCCATTCATGCAGCAGCACTCTTCCTCAACCCCGCATTTTCATACAAATGCGGCTTTGATTTTGATGGCGAGGTGATGGAAGGGCTCCATTCCTGTATTCAAAGGATGGTACCTGATCTTGAACTTCGTAGCAAAATCAATCGCGAGATACAGTCTTATCGGGATTGTGCTGGTCTATTTGGCTTTGATGATGCTATTAGGGAAAGGACCTTTTTCATGCCACGTAAGTGACAAGTCATCACTCATTAGAAATTAAAATTTTCAATTTAGAACTTCCTTACTTATAATTCTATTTTTTTTAAGTTCAATTATGTAACTTTTATTTGGACGTTTAATTATGTTTTAAGTTTTTGAATTTTTTATTTCATTATTTTGTTGTAGATATTTGGTGGCGAAGCTATGGTGCAAGGGCACCAAATTTGCAAAAATTGGCCATATGAATCTTTAGTCAAAGATGTAGCTCTTCAGGGTGTGAGCGCAATTGGAGTGTATTTGAGAAAATACACGCAAAAAAGCGCAACAGGTATAACTTTGAGCTCCAGCCTTCAGTTGAGCAATTACACTTATTGTAATTTTTAATTTTTAATTTACGACCTTCAAGTGTCAAGAGTCAAGACTCATTACTTATTTTGACACTCTTACAGGTTGGAGTTCACACGCCTCAACGATTTGGTGTATGTGCATTACAACATCCAACTTCGAGTGAGGCAAATAGAATCACCAATGGATCCAAATGCCATTTCCTTAGACAATATTGATGTATTGTCTCCGTGGAGGGTGGAGTCTGAGGAGCCCATCTTGGACGAGTCACCTTCATGGTTAGAGCCAGTGGCAGATGATCCATTAGAACAGGGGCAAAAAGAGGAGGACTCGGAGTCGGAGGAGCAGCAACACTCAGAGGAGGAGCAGGAGGAGGAGGAGGAGGACACTGCGGGAACATCATCATCAACAACATCTGCTATAGATATAAGAGAGCATAGCCCCATACCTAGCACTCGTTATTTGACATTAGGTGTAGAGGCAGGGTCAGGGCCTTCTACTACTAGGGGCAGGCCTGGCAAACAACCCATCATGTTTTCCTGTAAAAGGGGAAAGGGCAGTGATTTCAGATAGATAGCTGCTAGTTTTATTTGTTATGCTACATATAACTCATGATGATGAGATACTTTTATATATGTAACGTTATTTTGTATTGCTGCTCCACATTTGAGTCCTTGAATGGACAATTATCAGGGATTAGTAGGATTTGGTATCGCCTTTGATGTATCATTTCTATTTGACATCATATATATCAATGTTTTCTTCATATTTATGTGCCAATGTGTTTATTTCATGTTGTTATTGCCTTATATGTTTAAAAATCTGAAAAAAATGAATATATTATGCATTTTTTATGCTTGTCGATATTTGCCGATATTTTGCTGATATTTCGCTGATATTGCCAATATGATATTTTCTGGACCCTTGCCGATATTTTCCCGATACCGATATTATCAACACTGTGGTGAATATCCTAACGCAAAGGTTGAGGTCAAGGAAAGTAAATCCAAAGACCAAAATGAGGAAACCCTTTTAGTTCTCCTCAAGAAGGTTGATAAGCTATCTGAGGAAATGAATTCAAGGGACAAACTTTACATGAATAAGTTCACCACCCTAGAAATGTCCCAAAATCCAAGCTTCATTCCTAAAAACACGCCTTTCCATAGGAAGACAAATGATGAAGGGAAGCAAAGCTCATCTCAAGTTCCTAACACATTGGCCCCAACTAATGTTGTGGAACAAGAGTCATCCTCTGAAAGTGAACAAAGTGATGAAGAAGAAAGTGAAGATGAAGAGGGTGAGGAGCAAGCTAATATTGTGGATTCCCACGCCTTCAACATTTTATTAGGTGGCACATACACTCATCCTCCCATTAGTGAAGTGACCATCAAGGAAGAGAAGAATGAGCCAATCCTTAGTGCTGATGATAGTGGGAGATTTAAAGGGGTTCAATATTCAAGAAAGAAAGATAAAGACCCTTCCACAACCTCAAAGGAGCCCAACAAAAAAGAGTCTCCTCCTAAGCAGTCCCTTCCTAAAGAACCTCCTAGGAAAGACCCCCCTAAGAAAGAAAATTCTAAAAGGAATCCTCCAAAGGGAGAGCCCAAAAATAAGCCCAAGGGTAAGGAGGTTGAACTTGATGTTGATCTAGATACTGCTATAGGAAAAATGATTGTGCAAGTTCCCTTGAAGGAAATTGTGAAGCTCCCACGACAATAATGGCAAGCTAAGAAGGCCCTTGGGTTTGAAGAAGAAAAAGACACACCAATAACATTACAAAACATTCACCTTTCCAATTCAAACCTGGGACATGAGCCATTCTTGCTCACCTTAGCTATCAATGACCTCCTCTTGCATAATTGTATGTTGGATTCAGGGGCTTCCACGAATATCATGCCATTAAAAGTCATGAAGCAACTAAATCTTAGCATTACCCGAAAATATAAGGCGGTTTGTGGTTTCAACTCCCAACCTGTTGAAGTAGAGGGCCTCATAAAAGATTTAAAGGTTTCCTTAGCCATGGATGCCGTTATATCACTACTGATAGATATCGTGGTCATAGATATTCCTGATGTATGGGGAATGCTATTGTCTAGAAAATGGGGTGCTATTGTGGGTGGTCAACTCCAAATGGACTTATCTTATGTCACCATTCCACAGTCTGATGGAACTCCCTTTACCCTTTATAGAGAACCTATGTACCCTACTCACGTGGTAAAACCAGGGCCCATACCTTATTACAAGATTCCGGAGACCAAGGAGCCATCCCTTATTCTTCCTTCTCGAGAGGTCTGTATCCTTAAGAGGCCCAATCACAAGCAAAACAAGAAATGAAAACCCAAAAATGAGTACAAAGTTGGGGATGTGGTGTTGGTAGATAAAACCCGTATACCTGTCAAGATTCATGGGAAGGTTAGTGAGGATTATTATTACTTTGCCAAACTTGATGATGAAATTTGGTCACAACCGGTCAAATTGAGTCGTATCACTCCATTCCTTGATACTTGAACTTGTATCATGTACATGTTAGGGTAGGATGGATTGCATGTTGATTTTTCTCATTAGAACTAACATCATATGATATTATCATCACTGCATTTAGACTAAATTGAAGTTAAAGTAGAAGTTAATTTCCTGTTCATTTTATGGTCTAATACTAAGCATGGGTGATCATAAGACACCACAAAAACATGTTGCCCCGTATGCTTGGTCTTTGATATGTGTAGGTAACAGGTCTGTGGTCCCAAGAGATTGCTAGTGTTATCATGACCTCCCCGTTCGAGTGCATTCGTGCACTCTTCTGAGAGATCATGTCCTAGTTGGAGCCAAATGTTACCCAACACCCGTGGGTAGTATCCAGAAGAGAAATTTTTTCTCCTAGATGGTCCTCAATTGATAACCAATAGCCCATTGTAGCCACTAGATAGCTCGATGTGCCACTATCTCCAACACCTGAGCCAACCATATGCTCCCTCACCCATCTGTTATGATTGTATGTTTGAAGGTGGGCCTTCCAACCCCGAAGGTATGGATTTTCATTGTGTAGTTGGGTATTTTTGTTTACTTATCATGGACACTTTTGGGCGGAAAGAGGTGGCTTGCTTTGTACTCTTGTCTCCTCTGTCCAATTTATGGTTAACCTTGTATCCTAGTCCTGTGGGATCTCTTTTATTGGCTACAAGATTTAGGGGTGACAATACATGGGAAACCCCGAGTTTGGGTGCGTGGTCCCACTTCCTGACACCATACACATCGCTCCCCAACATTCATTATAACCGCATTCGCCTTATTTCACCATATTTCTCGTCTGGGTCTACATTTTTCCATTGGGTGCACAAGGAGTTAGCCTCCCCCTCCCCTTATCCACACCTTGGGTTGTGCCTGGAATGATGCCCCAGAGGTTGATGCAGCTAAAAGAAAAGAAAAAGTATAATCTGGCCACTCTCAATAGGAAATGTACCATAAGATGCAAAAGATGGCTGAGACCAGTGTTGAAAATATCGGTATCAGCAAAATATCGACGAGGGTCCAGAAAATATCTTATTAGCGATATCGGTGAAAATATCGGCAAATATCAGCGAGCATAAAAATGCATAATATATTCATTTTTTTCTTCAGATTTTCAAACATATAAAGTAATAACAACATGAAATAAACACATTGGCACATAAATATGAAGAAAGCACTGATATATATGATGTCAAATAGAAATGATACGTCAAAGGCGTAGCTGATCCCTGATAATTGTCCGTTCAAGGACTCAAATGTGGAGAACCAATACAAAATAACATCACATATATAAAAGTATCTCATCATCATGAGTTATATGTAGCATAACAAATAAAACTAGCAGCTATCTATTTGAAAACACTGCCCTCTCCCCCTTTTACAGGAAAACATGATGGGCTGTTTGCCAGGTCTGCCCCTAGTAGTAGAAGGCCTTGACCCTGCCTCTACACCTAATGTCAAATAATGAGTGCTAGGTATGGAGTTGTGCTCTCCTATATCTATAGAAGATGGTGTTGATGATGATGCCCCCACAGTGTCCTCCTCCTCCTCCTCCTGCTTCTCCTTCGAGTGTTGCTCTTCCTTCGAGTCCTCCTCCTCTTGTTGCCCTTGTTCTAATGGATCATCTGGCTCTAACCATGAAGGTGACTCCTCCAAGATGGGCTCCTTAGACTCCACCCTCCACTGAGACAATACATCAATACTGTCTAAGGAAATGGCATCTGGATCCATTGGTCATTCTATTTGCCTCACTCGAAGTTGGATGTTGTAATGCACATACACTAAATCATTGAGGCGTGCGAACTCCAACCTGTAAGAGTGTCAAAAAACTAATGAGTCTTGACTCTTGACACTTGAAGGTCATAAATTAAAAAATAAAAATTACAATAAGTGTAATTGCTCAACTGAAGGCTAGAGCTCAAAGTTATACCTATTGCACTTTTTTGCGTGTATTTTCTCAAATACACTCCAATTGCGCTCACAAACTAAAGAGCTACATGTTTGACTCAAGATATGTATGGCCAATTTCTGCAAATTTGGTTCCCTTGCACCATAGCTTCGCCATCAAATATCTACAACAAAATAATAAAATAAAAAATTCAAAAACTTAAAACATAATTAAACTTTCAAATAAAAGTTACATAATTAAATTTAAAAAAAATAGAATTATAAGTAAGGAAATTCTAAATTGAAAATTCCAATTTCTAATGAGTGATGACTTGTCACTTACGTGGCATGAAGAGGGTCCTTTCCCTAATAGCATCATCAAAGCCAAATAGGCCAACACAAACCCGATAATACTATATCTCGCGATTGATTTTGCTACGAAGCTCAGGATCAGGTACCATCCTCTGAATACAGGAATGGAGCCCTTCCATCATCTCACCATCAAAATCAAAGCCGCATTTGTATGAAAATGCGGGGTTGAGGAAGAGTGCTGCTGCATGAATGGGTCGACGAAGCATCCCTGTCCACAGACTATCAATCACATCCCATAACATCATCTGCCTATTAAGGCCAATAGAACCCTTGTCTGCATAATAAGAGCGAATGGCCTTCTTGGCCCTATCCATGCCCTCATACAAATAAGCCATTGCAGGCTTCTCCCCATCTACCAATCTGAGAACCTTTACTATAGGTTCATTAACTGAGCATGCTTCTTCTACTCCACGCTAAAACGTCTCAGAGTACACCATTTTTGCAATGGCTTTCCCGTCATGTCTCCTGCTGTATCTACAATTACGCCAGTCATCAGACACAAACATTTGCTTCAACACGAACTAACATCGAAGCAAAGACTGAAAAGTAACAAAGTTTGTGGCAAAACGTGTGATCGCAGGACGCTGCAACTCCTTTTTTCTAGTGAACCTCCTCATGAGGTTAAGAACAAAAGCATGGTTATAAATAAACTTGGGGACGCTCCTAGCCATATCAACCGCCTCCTTGATGAAGGAGAGTTTCCCCATATCCTCAAGCAACAAATCGAGACAATGTGCTGCACACAGAGTCCAGAACAATGTTGGATGCCTCTCCATAAGCATCTTGCCGACAAACACATAATTAGCTGCATTGTTTGTTATGACTTGCACCACATTCTTCACACCAATCTCCCGAATGAACCCATCTAACAACTCACATATCGTTGCTACATCTTTGATATGTTTTGATGCATCCAACGATTTAATAAACATGGTACCTTTAGGACAATGTACCAAGAAATTTAAAAGGGTCCTACCCTTCCTATCTGTCCAACCATCAGACATCACTGTGCATCCAGTAACTTCCCATGTCTTTTTCAACACCTCCAATCTAGAGTTGAGTCCTGCTTTTTTGCTTGAAAAATTGGCCCCTGCAACTCCTGATATGTAACACTTTTGTACCCTAGGCCCACAACAGCAATAGCATCACACATTGGCTGCCAAAATGGATTGGTTTTGGTGATGTTGAGAGGTAAGTCGCTCTAGAAATACACCTCCCCATGACTCTATCTGCTTCTTGCTTCTCCTTTTTTTAATAAGCGATTTTATGCCAGGTTGTGCTCCATGTCCTGTTCGTGGAACAATAAATGATGACCTCGCACTAGCAGTAGCAGGGGATGACGTGCCAGCTGTGGAGCCCCTCCCACTACCCTCAACATCAAAATCAGGAGAAGATATCTTGAAAGATCTACCTGCACGTTCAACCTTGTTTCTTTCTGCCTCTTCCTTCTTTCTGTCCTTTTCATCAATTGCCTCAAGAGCTTTTTGTATGAGCTCCGGACTAGAAACTGTACAAACCCCAACATCATGTCCACTGAGTCTAGCCAGATGGTATTTCAGTCGTGTAACCCCACTTGTCATCTTGGTCCCACACAATTTGCATGTAAGATATGCCCGATTTGTCCCACCATCAGGGTTCCCATACTCCCAAAAATGGTCCAAGGCTTTTGGCATATTTGAATTCTGTAGTGGGCTAACTCAAACCTACGGCACCAAAAGAAAAAATTGGAATTAATAACTTAATAAGTAATAACCACATCATTTTACAAAACAGTTTTTTTGCTACATTATTTGCAATTTTGCAATGTGAATTCAATGAAAAACCATAAATGACAATAAGAGGGTGTATTTGAAAGTTTGAAAAAAATGGAGTTTGCTCTCCAAATATGGAGAAAAGTTAAAAAGTTAAAACCCTTGCATTTGCTCATGGGCATGAAAATATTTTCAAATGGCAAAAAAAAACAAGCAAAATTATTGTAGGCAAATAGCCAAGCAAGAACAATCCTAAAACTAACAAAAAATTCATTAACATAGGGGTTTATTTGAACATACCTGTTAATGGAAGAAATGAAATTGTCTCACTTTTCTTCAAGCTTAGATCAACAAAATCTTCGTTGTTGGTGGCGATAATAGCTATTCAATGCTCAAACCCTCCTTGGCAGCAAGCACATAGCTCTCCCCTTCCTTCTCCAGCAATCAGAAATAAAAATGATTGAAAAAAAAACAAAATCGGATTTTTATAAGCAGCATGGAATTTTTTGATTGTCACTGGGCGATTTTTTGCATTGTCGCGCGATATTTTGCCGAAATGTAGCCGATATCTCGGAAATATCGCCATATTTTCGGGAGCCAAAAATATCGCGATATTTTCTTGGCGATATTTTGGCTCGTCGAAAATATCGCGATATTTACGAAAATCGCCGATATTTCGGCGATATTATATACACTGGCCGAGACATACAAATTTGGCACGTGTACAAAAGCCAAACATGATCTCTACTCCTATGATCATGGCCATCATCCTGCTCTTGTGAAAATTTGAGAATCCCCGGAATCACTACTGCAACAAACTGATATTACTTTTCCTACTTATTAATTGTTAATTACTGCGTTCTAGTGTAAATATCGAAGTAAATAGAACTGTAGCCTTCAAAATTTTAAATAATATGTGGAAACAAGAATCTGAGCAAGAAAGAAATAACACAAAAGTGATACTGTTTTTTTTGGATCAATGTCCTTGGAAAATCCCAATGCGGGAAAACTGGTGCAGCAGCTAAGGGTTTGTATTATTATGCAGTAGTTTCTGAATACAATCTTTGGATGCCTTACTGGCTATCCAATACAAAGAATCTGACTGATAGAGAGATGACTAAGATATACCTCACACTATCACTGACAATCCAGTATTGATCCAACCACTGAATGGCTAGTCCCTAGCTATCTCAGTGCAGTTTCTACGCAATCACTGCGCTGCTCTGTTGATTTTTCTGAATCTAACACATCAGAAATTCCTATTGTGCTATTTGGTTTATTTCACATACTTTTTTATTCCTTAACAAGTTATTTAATCATATAAATACTGAAAATAAACACAAATGCAGTCTCAACCATCTACATATTATCAACTGAAAGAATAGACAAACACACAAGGGACACCGTTATTTTTGGACAATTGTCCCCGGAAAAACCCAACTTGGGAATGTCGGTGCAACAGTTTTGAGGGTTTTATTATTAAGCAGCTTTCTTGAGTACAATTAGGGTGCCAAACTAGCTCACCCAATAGAGAAATCTATCTCGCAGTAATGCCTCTCTTTGGAAGCAGATATTCAACAAATTTGCTCCACGAAAATCTCTCTGACTCTTCTCTGAAGCTCTGCGTCAACCCTCCTGGCCTCTTCGTCACTCAGAAGCCCCCTGCGTCAACCTTTTGCTTCTCTGCGCTGGCTCTCCTTTTGCGTCACCCACGCAGGCCTTTCTAGCCTCTACGCAGTCATTCTGGCCCTTTGCATGGCTCGTGCTGGCTCTGCGTAGCCTCTTCTACCTCTACGCTAGTCCTTCGGCACTATCCCTGCCTCTCTGCTATGTACTCGTTGCCCCTCCCTGCAACTCAGATCACTTGTTCGATTTTTCTCAGCAAACACCGCTCTAAAAAATCGAATTGACTGATCAATCTTGGTGTATCTCAAACTGACCTTCAAGCCTCCTCTTATATTTTTTCCCTCAAGCCTCCTCTTATACTTTTTCTATTGAGTCTTCAGCGACCGAGATTAAATCTCTAATCAACGACTAAGATTAGATTTGGCTTGATCCATGTCATTTAGAACATTCTCACCTAGTTTTATATTAATACCCATTAATATTTTAATTTTCCTAAGTTTAGACTTAGGAACTCCATTAAAAATATTAATTATTTTAATATCTTTCTAACCGGATGAAATTTCCCCAAACCATTTTTGGGTCTTGGAGATCTCATGTGCTTTAGGCTGAACACCAATTTTCATTGCTAGAGCACATTCGATGCTACCCCAAATCAACACTCCCTCTTAGCGAGGAATGTGCTCTAGTAATGCTCCACAACTGAACATCACCTTGATCATCCGACACTGGTACCAGTGCTGATGCTTGGCCTGCTGTCCAACATCCCCTGCACTGCTGCCTCCTGTACTGTAGCCCATGGCTCTGCCACTACCAGTGCTACATCTGTACTGCAACTCCCTCTACATCCGTGCTACTGTTGGTTTTTCCTCCCAATGCTGCATCTGCACTGCGACTCTCTCTCATCATTTTGCATCGTGCTACCCATAGCACTACCACTGCCACTGCTACATTACAACTCAATTACTGAGAAGTAAGTAATTGATCTACACAACTACTGACATCCTTGTTAGGCTAGAAGCCCTCCTGGTGCTGAAGCTCCCTCTGCTGCTATCTTGTGCTCCCTCTGCTGCCTCTGTGCTGCTGCAACAACTCTATGTCTCTCGCACCGCTGCAAACACCTCTATGCCTTTCTGCACTGTTGCTGTTGGCATTATGTTTTCTGGTATGACTGTATGTTACAGATGTTGTACTTGATGGCAACTCCAGTGGTAAGGCTCTCAGTTTGTTGGAAATTAAGAAGGACGCAGGAAATCGGTTCAGAAAGTGCGTCCCCGCAGGTATACCATGCAGAACCCGCGTCCAGGGACGCCGGCCAGCCGTTCATGGGGTGCGTCTACCCAGTGCACACATTTCAAGGCAGAGAAAAGCACGTGGGGGTTTCTTGTGTGGTATCTAGCCGACGGTTTTGTGTTTCTATGGTGTCGGCTCGTGGTATTGTTCCATGTTTTGGGGAGGAGCTTGCCTATATAAAGCAAAGGAGTTCATTTGGATTGAGCAAGTGTCTTGGGTTGAATATCTTATTTGGTGAGATCTAGTCTAGATCTAAGAGGGCGAATCTTCTAATGGACTGTGATCTCTATGGCGCATGATCAGATCTGTAGATCTGACTGTTTGGGTCTGTTCTGAAGTCTTCATATCATTTACATCTGAAGGGTCGCAGGTTCAGCGAAGGGAAAGTGCGCCGGGACGCCGATACTGTAAAGGGCAAGTGCGCCGGGACGCCGATACTGTAAAGGGCAAGTGCGCCGGGACGCAGTACAGTAGAAAGAGACCTGCGTGGGGACGCAGGGCGATCAAGGTTCAGGTGCGTCTCTGAAGCAGAAGGACGCGGCGCGATAATGTTTTCAGGTGCGTCTCTGTAGCGAAAGACGCGGCGCGATAGTATCTTTGGGTGCATCCCTGAAGCAACAGAACGCAGACCAGTCACAGGAACAGTGCGTGGGCACGCAGCGGAGCAGAAGGATATCTGCGTGTGGACGCAGAGTAGCAGAAAGTTAACGGCGTCTGGTCGCAGGCCACAGAAAGAAAAACTGCGTCTTTGTTTTAAGATGTTCTGTTGACTGAATTTCTCTGTTGATAAGGTG
This sequence comes from Pinus tabuliformis, assembly GCA_031772625.1. Lineage (NCBI taxonomy): Eukaryota > Viridiplantae > Streptophyta > Pinopsida > Pinales > Pinaceae > Pinus > Pinus tabuliformis. The sequence continues at coordinate 1,567,858,414 of CM062818.1, read as the reverse complement.
TTCTGGGCTGTTTCTGTTATTGCTGATCTGATATCTGTAGTGGTCTATGTCTGTTATGTACTTGTTGATCATCTGATTTTTTATGAAAAGAAGTAGGGGGTTGTAGCTCCCTTCCAGGAGTAGACTGGAAAACGAGAAAGAGAGAGAGTTGTAGCTCTCTGCAGGTTGCAGCCTGCGTACTGATAAAGGACTGCACCAGTACAAAATCATTGTAAAAGAAGTTTTTAAATTGAAAGAAGATAGAGACATATTGCAGCAGGTGGTTTTCACCCACATTGGGTTTCCACCTTACATCTTGTGTTCTTTGGTGTGATTATCTGTTTTTTCATGCTCATTATTTTATGGTACTGACATGCAAAAATAATTCAAAGATCAAATTTATTAAATTGCTTGATAATACTGATTCACCCCCCCCTCTCAGTATTATTTTCAACAATTGGTATCAGAGCAGGTCCTTCAGAGAAGCTTGATCGCTTGAAGGTAGATCGTTCATCATGAGCAACTACGAGAAAGAAGCATCAATCAGGCCACCTATTTTTGATGGGACAAATTTCAATTATTGGAAGGTAAGAGTTACTGCATATCTTCAATCTCTTGGTACAAAAGTTTGGAACATTGTAGAAACAGGCTATGCTTTTCCTTCAGCTACTCCTACAAATCCAGCTGAGAAAAAGCAGTATGAAACAAATGCAAAAGCAGTCAGTACTCTATTAGGAAGTATATCCCAAACAGAATTCATGAAGGTCATGCACTTCAAATCAGCAAAAGAGATATGGGACAAAATGATCACTAGCTATGAAGGAGATGAACAGGTAAAACAAGCTAAACTTCAAACTCTCAGGATTCAATATGAGACTCTCAAGATGTATAATGATGAAAGTGTGGCTAATTATTTTCTTCGGGTAGATGAGATTGTTAATTGTATGAAAAATTTGGGTGAAGAAATAAAAGAGACTATAGTAGTTCAAAAGATTCTAAGATCATTATCCCCCAAGTTTGAATCTAAAGTATCTGCAATAGAAGAAAAGGAAAATCTCCGTGTTCTCACTATGTCTCAGCTACATGGAATTCTAACTGCTTATGAAATGAGAAAGGGAGGTCCATCAGACAGAAGGGAAGCTGCTTTTAAGGCATCAGGCAAAGAAGATTACTATGAAGCAAGCCATGTTCCAGAAGAAGAGGAAGAAGAATCAAATTTTGTCAGAAATCTTCAAAGGGGTTCTGGAAGGTTCAGAGGTAAGCTACCTTTCAAATGCTTTGCTTGTGGAAGAGTAGGTCATTATGCTGCAAAATGTCCTTATAAGGATAAAGGAAAAGAACCTGCTAGATGGAACAAGAAACAAAGTGCAAATAAGAAAAGCTACTACACCCATGAAGATAGTGATGGCTTATCAAACAGTGATGAAGATGAACAAGGTAATAAATATAAGTTGTTAATGGCATTTGAAGATGATGATTATGAGGATGCTGTAGATGTGGATAATCTCTATGATGAAATTACTAGACTCAAGAGATGCATAGAAGAAAAGAATGTGATCATTGATACTTTGCAATTTCAAATTGATGAAAAGGAAAAACATCTTGAAAAACTAGAAGGTGAAATTGTTGGTCTCAGAAAAGAAATTGAGAAAACAAAAGCTATTAATCTTAAGTTTGTCAAAGGATCTGAAACTTTGGATGAGATTATCAATGTGCAGCGGTCTCCTCTAAACAAGACAGGTTTGGGCTATAATGGAGAAACCTCTCAAGCATCCACCTCAAAAAGTTATCTTGATGCAGCAAGAAGAAATGAGCAGAAGAACAATGAAGATAATCAGGTAAAGCAGGGACGAATTACAAACAGAAACTATCAGGGACAATCCATCTTAAGGGTGAACAAAAGCTACAACCAGCCACAGGTAAAATCTTCTCAGTTTGGTTCAAGAATAGATGAAAATAGAAATTACAATCAGTTGGCTGGTAGATTCAATAACCGCAGAAGCTTCTTCAATGGACAATGCTTTTCTTGCCATAACTTTGGTCACAAAGCAGCTCAATGTGTTGCATATAAAACAATCATGACTAGGGAAGCTCAAAAACAAAGAAGTATGACAGGGATTACAAAAAGGACCTATAACAACTTTTCGGTTCTTGAAAATGAAGTTGAATGTTCTATTTGCAATAATTTTGGTCATGAAGACTCTGAATGCAGGAGCAGGTTTCAGGAGAAAAAGGAACAAGCCACAAGCACCAAAACATGGAGAATAAAGGAACCTCAAACAGAAAGATGTGGGATAGCATTTTATGCAGAAGGACAGGAAAATCTATGGTACATTGACAGTGGATGTTCGAAACATATGACAGGTGATAAAGAAAAACTTGAATCTTATTCTACTTTAGAAAAGGGAAAGAAAGTTTCTTTTGGAAATGATACTCCTGCAACTATAAAAGGAAAAGGTATTGCTCCTTTAAAAGAAAAGGTCAAGGCTGGAAATGTTTTGTATGTTGATGGATTGAAGCATAATCTACTAAGTGTCAGCCAGATGTGTGATCAAAAAACCGAGGTTATTTCCAGATCGAATGGATGTCTTGTTCGTGATCTTGATACAGGTAAAACAGTACTCAAAGGCAAAAGAACTCCAAATAATCTGTACATATTTGAAGAAGGACAACAACAATGCTATCTTAGCAAGGATGAAGAGCACTGGTTATGGCATCGAAGGTTGGGACATCTAAGCTTCTCACAAATAAGGAAAGCATGCAAATATCAGGCAGTTCGCGATCTTCCAGATATCAAAATTCCTGACAACACCATATGCAGATCATGTCAGTTTGGAAAACAAACCAGGACTAACTTTCCAGAGAAAGGGGGATCAGCTAGCATGCCTCTTGAGCTAGTACATACAGATACATGTGGCCCATTCAGGAAAAGAACACCTAGAGGAGAGGAATACTTGATATTATTTATTGACGATTTCTCCAGGTTTGTCTGGTTAGGACTTATGAAGCACAAAGATGAAGCATTCGAAAAATTCAAGACCTTCAAAGCCTTGGTTGAAAATGAATCAGGTCACAAAATTAAGTGCCTCAGATCCGACAGAGGTGGGGAATTTACTTCAAATGAATTTTTCGATTTCTGTGATGAACATGGGATAAGGAGAGAATTCTCTACAGCTAGAACTCCTCAGCAAAATGGAGTTGTTGAAAGAATGAACAGAACAATCCAACAAATGGCTCGTGCTATGCTTGATGAATCAGGAACTCCCGCAACTTTCTGGGGTGAAGCTGCACATGCTGCGGTTATTATTCTCAACAAAACAAATGTCCGGGTGAACAGCACTCAAACTCCTCATGAGCTCTGGAGTGGTAAAACTCCTTCGGTAAAGCACTTCAAAATCTTTGGGAGCAAATGCTATATCAAGAATACTGATGAGCAGCTTGGCAAACTTGAACCTAGAGCAGATGAAGGCATTCTTCTTGGCTATTCTCCACATAGCAAAGCATACAAATGCTACAATAAAAGACTTGGCAGAATTGTTGACAGCATTGATGTAGTGGTTGATGAGAAGGGATATATTCCTAGGCAAGTACATCATGAAGATATAGAAGAAGATGAAGGCTACCCTCAAAGACAGAATGATGAAGAAGAAGAACCCCAAGGAGAACCTCAAGAAGAACCAGAGGAGCAGACAAGAATAGAAGAGAAAACTCCATCCAGATATGTTCAGAAGAATCATCCAGAATCTCAGATTGTGGGGCAGAAAGAAGCAGGTGTACAAACAAGAAGAACAGTTGCAGAAGCCTCAAGCTATTTGGCATTACTCTCCTCTACTGAACCACAAAATGTGAAAGAAGCATGCAAAGATGAATGTTGGGTGAAAGCAATGGATGAAGAACTTGAGCAAATCGAAAAGAACAACACTTGGGAGCTGGTTCCTAGACCAAAGGATAAGAATGTTATCGGAACAAAATGGGTCTTCAAAAATAAATTGAATGAAAATGGAGAAGTAATTAGAAACAAAGCCAGACTTGTTTGTAAAGGGTATGCGCAGCAAGAAGGAATAGACTTTGAAGAAACTTTTGCTCCTGTTGCAAGACTTGAGGCCATCCGAATGTTCCTTGCTCTCTCAAGTTTTCAAAACTTCAAAGTATTTCAAATGGACGTGAAATCAGCCTTTCTGAATGGAGACTTGGAAGAAGAAGTGTACATTGAACAGCCAGATGGGTTCATTCTTGGAAATGATCCAAATCTTGTATGCCGATTGAAAAAGGCTCTCTATGGTCTCAAACAAGCTCCAAGGGCTTGGTACTACCGGTTGGACAAATATCTTCATCAACAAGGCTTCTCAAAAGGTTCAGCAGATAGCAATCTGTATATAAAAATTGAAAATGACAAATTGCTAATACTTGTTGTGTATGTAGATGACATTATTTTTGGCAGCAATGAAGAAGCTATGAGTCAAAGCTTTGCCTCGGTCATGCAGAAAGAATTTGAAATGTCCTTGCTAGGAGAACTGACATATTTCCTTGGTTTGCAAATCCAACAAAAGGAAGGAGGAATCTTTTTATCTCAAACCAAGTATCTCAAGCAGATTTTGAAGAAATATGGCATGGAAGATGCAAAACCAGTATGTACACCCATGGTCACAGGATGTAGTCTCAGTGCAAATGATGAATCTGCAGCAGTACATCAACCAACCTACAGATCTATGATTGGAAGTTTACTATATTTGACAGGTACCCGACCGGACATCATGCATGCAGTTGGAATAGTTGGAAGATTTCAGGCAAATCCGAAGGAGACTCATCTTCAGGCAGTAAAGAGAATTTTCAAATATCTTCAAGGGACTCAAAATTATGGCTTATGGTATCCTAGAGATACAGATCTTACTCTTCATGCTTATACAGATGCAGATTGGGCCGGAAGCGTGGATGACAGGAAAAGCACAAGTGGTGGTGCGTTCTTTATGGGTTCCAGACTGGTATCTTGGTTCAGCAAGAAACAGAGTTCGATTGCCTTGTCTACAGCTGAAGCAGAATATGTTGCTGCTGCATCTTGTTGCACTCAACTCCTTTGGATGATGCAGACTTTGCAGGATTTTCAAATCACTTGTACACCACCTATCCCCATCTTATGTGATAACACAAGTGCAATCAGCATCTCAAAGAATCCGGTTATGCATTCAAAACCCAAGCACATACCAATCAAGTACCATTTTCTCCGGGAACAAGTGCTTGAACAGAAAGTCAAGTTGGAGTATGTTCCTTCCAAGGAACAAGTTGCTGATATTCTTACCAAACCATTGCCCAGGGACACGTTTGAATACCTCAGGCAAAAGCTGGGGGTTGTTGATGCATCATCTTGTTGAACTCTTCTTATTGGTGGTACAGGCTCAGGGGGAGCACATAATGCATTGTTGGCATTATGGAGAAGGAGATCTTGGAAATAGCTGCAATATGTCTCTATCTCTTTCATGGTGGTGCGTTGCTGCAGATCTGGTTCATATTCAGGGGAGCATGAGCTTAGGGGGAGCATACCCTTTGCCCTTGATGTCAAAGGGGGAGAATGAAGCTGAAGTTTGTAAGGTTGCCATCAAGTCCAAAGGGGGAGATTGTTGGCATTATGTTTTCTGGTATGACTGTATGTTACAGATGTTGTACTTGATGGCAACTCCAGTGGTAAGGCTCTCAGTTTGTTGGAAATTAAGAAGGACGCAGGAAATCGGTTCAGAAAGTGCGTCCCCGCAGGTATACCATGCAGAACCCGCGTCCAGGGACGCCGGCCAGCCGTTCAGGGGGTGCGTCTACCCAGTGCACACATTTCAAGGCAGAGAAAAGCACGTGGGGGTTTCTTGTGTGGTATCTAGCCGACGGTTTTGTGTTTCTATGGTGTCGGCTCGTGGTATTGTTCCATGTTTTGGGGAGGAGCTTGCCTATATAAAGCAAAGGAGTTCATTTGGATTGAGCAAGTGTCTTGGGTTGAATATCTTATTTGGTGAGATCTAGTCCAGATCTAAGAGGGCGAATCTTCTAATGGACTGTGATCTCTATGGCGCATGATCAGATCTGTAGATCTGACTGTTTGGGTCTGTTCTGAAGTCTTCATATCATTTACATCTGAAGGGTCGCAGGTTCAGCGAAGGGAAAGTGCGCCGGGACGCCGATACTGTAAAGGGCAAGTGCGCCGGGACGCAGTACAGTAGAAAGAGACCTGCGTGGGGACACAGGGCGATCAAGGTTCAGGTGCGTCTCTGAAGCAGAAGGACGCGGCGCGATAATGTTTTCAGGTGCATCTCTGTAGCGAAAGACGCGGCGCGATAGTATCTTTGGGTGCGTCCCTGAAGCAACAGAACGCAGACCAGTCACAGGAACAGTGCGTGGGCACGCAGCGGAGCAGAAGGATATCTGCGTGTGGACGCAGAGTAGCAGAAAGTTAACGGCGTCTGGTCGCAGGCCACAGAAAGAAAAACTGCGTCTTTGTTTTAAGATGTTCTGTTGACTGAATTTCTCTGTTGATAAGGTGTTCTGGGCTGTTTCTGTTATTGCTGATCTGATATCTATAGTGGTCTATGTCTGTTATGTACTTGTTGATCATCTGATTCTTTATGAAAAGAAGTAGGGGGTTGTAGCTCCCTTCTAGGAGTAGACTGGAAAACGAGAAAGAGAGAGAGTTGTAGCTCTCTGCAGGTTGCAGCCTGCGTACTGGTAAAGGACTGCACCAGTACAAAATCATTGTAAAAGAAGTTTCTAAATTGAAAGAAGATAGAGACATATTGCAGCAGGTGGTTTTCACCCACATTGGGTTTCCACCTTACATCTTGTGTTCTTTGGTGTGATTATCTGTTTTTTCATGCTCATTATTTTATGGTACTGACATGCAAAAATAATTCAAAGATCAAATTTATTAAATTGCTTGATAATACTGATTCACCCCCCCCTCTCAGTATTATTTTCAACAGTTGCAACCACCTCTATGCCTCTCGCGCTACAGCAACCCTTACTGCGCTGCTACAGATCCTTGCACTCAAGCATTGTTCTGTCGCTCCATCCGCATCTTGCTTTTACTAATATCCGTCATCCTGTTACTGTCTCTTGGGACTCCCGTAGCCGGATATGATCCAAGAGTTTGGGTACCTCAAGGATTCTGCCCCTCATCTTCTGTAGTCCTCCTGACTATAGCTTGAAGTCACCCCACCTCTTCTCTACAGGTGCATGAGCACTCATGGCACAGTCGTCATCCATCTTGACTTCCTTCCTTGCTTTAGCCAGAGCTGCCTTAGAGTCAAAAGCCTCTCCCTTATTCTTCTTTCTGGGACACTAGGTTGCATAATGGCCCAACTCCCCACAATGGAAGCACTTTACCTTGGAGATGTCTTTCTTCTTCCTCTTCCTCTACTGTCCCATAGATGCCAGAGCCACATCCTCCTCCTCTTTCTTGATTCGACCTCCTTTGCTGCTACTTCCCATTTTGGGCAGTCGTCTGATCTGTTCTTGGTGAAGAGTTGCCCACATCTCTTCCCATCCTAGAAGAGTCACTCTGTCGAAAATGCTTTCGACGAATGTTTCCCACTCTTCGGAGACTGTGTTCAGGGCGGTCCTCACCATGAACTCCTGATACAGTGTGGCCCCTATGGAAGCCTGTTGGTCCTGAATCTCTTGCAATCTGCTGATGTATAGATCTATCTGCTCCCCCTTCTACATTTGATACGATCGCAACTGATTCTCCAGTAGCATCTTCCTCTGCACGGAAGTGCTTTGATACAATGTCGTCAAGTTATCTCACATCTCCTTTGCTGTGTTCTTCTCGGCAATATATTGAACTACATGATCCTTGACTCCATTAAGGATTATGCATTTTGCCTTGGTTATTGCATCCTCATACCTTTCGTTATCAGCTAGGTTGACTAGGATAGCCACGGATCTCAAGGCAAAACCGTTGATGCGATGTCTATCCAGAAAAGATAGGATCCTAGCCTTCCATATGACAAAGTTGGCTGCCCTGTCCAACCTGTCTTGATCCCTCAATCCGTTCATTGCCATCTCCGCTTTTCTCCTCGACTCCCTCTGAGTGTCGACTTCCCTCCTGGAAGTTCTCTCTTAAACTCTCTCTGAGTCTCGATTTCCCTCTAGAAATTCTCCTGCCAACTGTTGAACTGCGCCTCTCCGATCCCTTTTGCTCCTGCAAAACTGATATGGATTTCTTGGCTAGAAATCTGCCTAGGTAGCGACTCCGTCTACCTTGGTTCTATAACGTTAGGTACTATTTTGCTTCGACAACAACATAACCCCACCAGCTTCACAATCCACAATTTGCCCACAGTGTCCTAGGCCCCAGAAGTTGAAGAAACTGAGCCTCTCAGCTCTGTGCAATCCCGGCAAGGCTGAATCGCTCCTCTGGCCAACTACGTCAAGACTACCTGACTGAGTAGGATGATGTGGCATTTTGTGAGCCTCTTCTGTCTCTCTATGGCTTGAAATGGTGATGCAACCCCTTTGCGTCACTCCTTCTCTGCTGCCTTCTGCTTAGGAACAACTCCGTCTCTCGGGACAGCTGTTTCTGCTGCAAACTTTCTGATTTCGCTGGTGCCTTTAGTTCTCTTGTGATCTGCAATGCTCTGATACCATGTCTATTTTTCTGAATCTAACACATCAGAAAATCCTACTGCTCTATTTGGTTTATTTCACCTACTTATTTATTCCTTAATAATTTATTTAACTATATAAATACTGAAAATAAACACAAATGCAGTCTCAACCATCTACGAATCATCAACTGAAAGAATAGACAAAAACACAAGGCACATCGTTATTTTTGGACAATTGTCCCCGGAAAAACCCAACTTGGGAAAACTGGTGCAACAGTTTTGAGGGTTTTATTATTAAACAACTTTCTTGAGTACAACTAGGGTGCCAAATTGACTCACCCAACAGAGAAATCTATCTGGTAGTAATAGCTCTGGTTGACCACTACGTGTCAACGACCCATAGCAAAACACCCCATTTTTTGCAAAAGGGATAGCGCCCGATCGATGTGTTCCTACCATCGTCAGCCTGAGGATCATGCTATAATGTAAACCCATTATGCATGTGTATAATGTAAATAATCTCAGCAGATACGTGTCGTGTATGTAATCACCTAGGTAAACCTACTTTTCTGGTGACGATCTACATTCCGGGAGGTTTTTTGTCTCACCGATCCATTCTCGAAAGGTCGATAGAGTTTTCCTTCAGCCTTACCCCAAAATCGGAGTGGATTTTGTCACTGGGATCTGAGGGGAGTCCTAGTGTTATAGATCGAGTTTCTGTAAAAGTGATTTGGGAATAATCCTAACTATTTGATTAGGTTATTTTATTACAAATTGCTTAGTCTCCTGGATTATATTTGTGTCACAGAAATGGGTAGTCTGTGAGGGTTTATTTCAAATGGGTTTTCCCCTTGAGATGTAAAAAATGTAAAAATCATGATGTAAAGTGCCTTGAGGGTTAGAAAAATAATTTATCCCCTCATAAGTTAATTAATTAAATTTTCTGGCTAAAATTAATTAAAATCCTAAGCCAAAAATTTAATTAATTATAGGTCCTAGGTAAATTTAAATTTTCCAAAGGCAAAATTTGTGGGTCCTTTAAAAATTAAATTTTAAAGAGGTCCAGGGATTAAGGTTAATTGATTATTTTGCTAAATTTTAAGCCTTTGGTCCCTTGGGTTAAGTCAATGTCAAAACTTTGAGGAAATTAATTCAAAAATTTAATTTTTGAATTAATTATAATGCATTTAATTGAAAAATTTGAAATTTCCTCAATAATTTCAAATTTCGATGGATGAGATTAAAAGAAATTTTGATCCTCATCAATGGTCGAGATTGCTTTGACGAGGATCACTCAAACTAGTTGTTGGAAGATTTATTTTTAAATAGGAGGTCATTTGTTAGTTGAGCTCATCTGATCTCTGGATCGTGTACTAAGCTCTCAAGCTCTCTTGTACACTTTTTTGAATTAATGCAGAAGTCTTTGGGGTTTCAACGTGCTGTAGTGTTCCTATTCATAAATTTATGGTAACATTGTTTCAATTTCTGCTTAATATTATGTGAAATCTATCAATCAATAGCTCTCTTAGAATAATCTGAATATAGGTATCTTATTCAGTTTGTTGGATCTAGGGTAACATTTTGATATAAGTAGCAGGTATCTCTATTTCTTCAGAATTTTATTGTTGTTCTATTTCTCTACTTGATTTGATGGTTAATCTAGTGTTTGCAAAAGATCTCTCAGGTTCTCATTGAGCGTTTGGGGATAGTTCTTGGTTGGACCAGCGAACTCTCAACACATATTTTTTGAAGAACCTACTTCATATAAGCCTCAGGATTTTTCTAACGATAATCATTTTTCTGCAGGGTGTTTTTGGGCTAGTACCTCTCTAAAATTTCAAAATCTTTTAAATATTTTATGGAAATTTTGATAGATCTGGCTACTAAGAGCCTTAGATTATTAAATCTGGGAGCGGAGTTGGACTCATACTCCTCAGATCTGATAGATCTGTAAATTATTTGTATAGATTTGTAAATTTTTTGTATAGATCAGTTATTCATTTGTGTAGATCTGAAATCTTGTAACATAATTTTAAATTTTAACACTTGGGTTTTTGGGATTTTCTTTATTTTTGTACATATTGGGTATTGAGTTTTTCTCTTTTCACTTGTGCAGGAATAGATCTGAGAAATTAACCAAGTAAATCTTCAGATCTGAGCTAGATCTAGACCTTGGAGGGCAAGATCTGGGCTCAAAGATTGTTTGTAGGAATAGATCTGAGAAATAAACCAAGTAAATCTTCAGATCTGAACTAGATCTAGACCTTGGAGGGCAAGATCTGGGCTCAGATTGTTTGCAGGAATAGATCTGAGAAATCAACCAAGTAAATCTTTAGATTTGAGCTAGATCTAGACTCTGGAGGGAAAGATCTGGGCTCAAAGATTGTTTGCAAGAATAGATCTGAGAAATCAATCAAGTAAATCTTCAGATCTGAGATTTTTTCAAGCAAATCTGGGGGTTTTGAGACAGATCTAAGCCCTGGAGGGCAATATCTTATCCCAGATCTTTTTACAAGGTCAACCATTAAAGAATTTGCAATAAATCTGAAGATCTGAAGCAAAATAATTTTTTTTAGAACAAGGGTTTCAAGTTTTGGGGCTCCTAAGCCTAGATTTGCCTTCTCCTAGCACAACGCTAGTTCTATTGGGCCTAGTGCTAGCTCTCATTAGCCTTAGATTTCATTGCTCCATTTCTGATTTGAATATTTGATTTTCTGAAGCTAATCATTGGTGGGTTTTTTGCAGAAAATTTGGTAAAAACTTGTGTTTCAGATATTGATTTTTTTTTTTTTTTTGGCAACTTGGGCAAGTGATCTTCAAGGCCTAGGGCCTAAGGGTTTGATCTCTAAATCATCTTTTTCCTCGCTGTTTGCTACATCAGTCATATACCTTTCTAATAGTGGTGAAAACCACAACTAAGTGGTTTGAAATTAACTAAAAAATTGCTAAATACATTAGTAAGTCATTTATGTTTGATACGTATCAAGAATTTGGCCTAGATCTACATTTTGGGTCACTTTTATCTCTGAATAATTCTGTTTTTGAAATCTGAAATATAACAGTGGAAAAATTTCATGTGGGTTAGTCTAAAATCAGTTCCTAAGTTGTCTAATACATTAAGGAATTAATTTCTTAAGTTGGGCATTCATCATTAGGCGTATTTCATGTTTCAATTGATGGCTATAAGAAGTATATCAGATCTGATATAATTTTGGAAATCACATCACAACAAGCTGAATTTTTTTTATAAACCATGTGGAAAGTTTGGAAAAATTTCTGTAAATTTTTGGCATAAAGATGTCATTGATATCTTACTGTTTTCATTGTCATATTGCTGTTGTCATAAAGTTTTTCTCACTGTCGTCATAAAAATTAATTTCTGAAAATTAAGTACTTTGTCATGGAATTGTGATAAAATACATATCCTTTGTTTCATAAACTAAGTATTTTTTTGAGAGTCTGTTGACATTGATATCGAATTGCAAAGTTTTTTTGGTCTCTTTGAGTTAAATCGTATCAAGAAGATTTGAAATAAGCTGGTGTTTTAACTATAGTATCTTCAAGAGTTTATTTTCTAAGTCTTCATCTAAAAAAAGAAAGCATTTCATTTGGGTAATTGAGGGCTTTTGCGGCATAAGTGTTTTCCCATTCTCGAGTCTAACTTCATCTCATCTTGCGGTGCATTTGCATATAAGTTAACTCTGCATAGATAAAATTTACTTCCAAGCATAAGCTTGGTCGATAGACAGATAGATCTCCATCCGTCTTTTCTTGAGAAGCCTGTTTTAATAATGCTTAAAACAATAACCTTCCAGTTGTCAGAGCCACAGTTCTCTGCAGTGCCCGAGGCACCGGGTATGTTAGAATTTCAGGAGAGGTATCGTTAATCACACCTTAGCGTGCTTCTCCTGATCTTCTCTCTGCCAATTACAATGAAATTAGGCTCAACACAGAAAGGATTGAAGGGTTCACATTTAAATAGGCATTTAACTAAAATTAACCAAGACTCTTGCATGTCATATTAGTTTTAGTATCTGCATTTCATATAAAATAGTCATTCATCTGAGCAACAATTGCTAATTGATTACTTGGTCTTAATTTCCCTAGCAAGATCATTGACTCCATAAGGCATTGGTATCAATCATTTAAAATCTAATCAAATCCTATAAGTCTTGCTAAATCTTAATCAAGTACTTGATCGCCTCACTGTGTTTCCTGAACTGGTTGGTTCCCAACTAGTTCTTCTTCATTCCATTTTTCCATAGGGTCTACCCCCCTTATCCTGCTGTAGGGACACAACTTAAACGGAGAGATTGGGGACCAGGGTGACAGCCTCCGATCTGAGCCGTTGTCGCGGTGCCTAGACATTTTGTGCGACAACACCTCTCTTCGGAAGCAGATATTCAACAAGTCTGCTTCACAAAAATCTCTCTAATGCTTCTGAAGCTCTGCGTCAACCCTCCTGGCCTCTTTGTCACTCAGAAGCCCCCTGCGTCAGCCTTCTGCTACTCTGCGCTGGCTCTTTGGCCTTCTGCATCACCCATGCAGGCCCTGCTAGCCTTTGCACAGTCACTCTAGCCCTCTGCATGGCTCTCGCTGGCTCTGCGTAGCCTCCTCTGCCTTTGCGCTGGTCCTTTCGCACTATCTCTGCCTCTCTGCTATGTACTCATTGCTCCTCACTGCAACTGAGATCACTTGTTCAATTTTTCTCAGGAAACCCCGCTCCAAAAAATCGAACTGACTGATCAATCTTGGTGTATCTCTAATTGACCCTCAAGCTGCCTTTTATACTTGTTGTGTTGAGTCTTCAACAACCGAGATTAAATCTCTAATCAATGAATAAGATTAGATTTGGTTTGATCCATGTCATTTAGAACATTCTCACCCTATTTTATATTAATAGCCATTAATATTTTAATTTTCCTAAGTTTAGACTTACGAACTCCATTAAAAATATTAATTATTTTTATCTCTCTAATTGGGTGAAATTTCCCCAGACCATTTCTGGGTCTTGGAGATCTCATGTGCTTTAGGCTCTCCACCGATTTTCATGGCTAGAGCACATCCGATGCTACCACAAATCAACTGTCACAACTTCTAGGAATTGCATCACTCCTTCAGGCTGTCCGATTTGCATTTGGAACTTTGACTTTCTGCCCTTCTGGTTTCACACCCTGGCTTCTGGCTCTAGATCTCGATCCTCCAACAAATTTCAAATCTCCTCTCAAGGCCTGCGCTGCCTCAGCGTGGCCCTACATTGCCTAGTATGGCTCTGCGTTGCCTCTTCTAGATCTCTCTCTACATCCTTTGCAATGTATCCCCGGATCGGGAAATCTTCGTCCAGAAATTATCTCTTCCCCTCACTGCAAGAAATCACCTCGATCAGTTCTCTTACAACTGCCGTGCTGCTCTCTTGAGAAAATCGATCTCTGATCTCTCACCCGATGTATTTTCTAAATGCCCATCAAGCATCTTCTTATAATCCTCTCGTTGAGTAACCAATGACCCAGATTAGATTCTAATCAATGGCTGAGATAATTTTGGCTTGATCCTCGTCTTCTTCTAGAAGTTTCACCCTTAGTTTTATTTTAATTTCCTAAGTTTAGACATTGGATCGATTAAAAATAATTAATTATTTTAATAAAACCTTCTCCGGGTGGAATTTCCCAAAATGATTTTTGGGTATTCTGGAAGACATGTATCTTAGCCTCCTTGCAAATTTTGAGGGTTAGAGAACATCCGATGCTACCAGAAATCAACACTCCCTCTTAGTGAGGAGTGTGCTCTAGTTATGCAACTTGCCGAAGCATTAGCCTTCTCTATTACATCTCCCTCTGCGCTATTGATGTTTGACATGACTGCCCAGCAACTACTTTGCAAATGCTGCATCCGTGCTACTACTGGCCCTGCCACTGCCAACACTGCATATGCACTACAACCCTCTCCTACTGCTACTGCTACAACAACAACGGAAAAGCATCCAAAATACTGAACCAAATGTGTTCAACATGATGCATCTGCTGCTGGAGTTCTGCCTGCTGCTAGTCTCACTGAAGCCACAATGTCGCCGCTGACTTTGCTTTGTGCCAACTGCACTACTGCCAACACTAGCTTTGCGCTTCTCAGACTTTGGCGCTCTTAGCCACTGCAACTGTCACTCCTATACTGCTCTGCACCAACTGACCCTAGTCCATCCTGCTACTTCTGATATGGGCTTTCGTAGCAAGGTATTGATCCAAGAGGTGGACTCCTCAAAGATCCTGCCCATCTGCAGTTCGTTCGAACTACAGTACTAGATCACCCCACCTCTCCCCTGGAGGTATTTGGCTTATCATGGCAAACTCTGATCTACTCATACTGCTATTGTTACTACTCTGCAGATGCTTCTATAGTGCTACTACAACTACTGTAATAATGAGTCTTATCTCCCCAGATCTTGAAGTACTAGCTTTCATAGGGTTGCTCCCTTTGAAACTAGATTTCCTCTGAGTCTCGATCTCCCTATGGGAAATCTCTCTACTCCCTCTTGGCAACTCACACAGTCCTCTTGCACTAGAAATTGGACTGCGAAGCTCTGCGTTGTGAATCTTCTAGTTGGAACTGCACTTGCATACTACAACTGGGCAATTCACACTGTCTGTGTCACTACAACTGTGTTCCGGGAACTGACTGCAACTAGCTATGCAATTGTCATTTGAATGACTCGCTGCGTTTGCTGACACTGTGATCCTCTTGCTACTAATTCTATTGAGCTCCCATAGCAATGATAGTGATCGATGTGAGAAATCTGCAACAACTGGGTCTAATCTATTGCTCTTCCATGGATCCTGCCCATCTGTAGCCATCTCTGCAAAAATGTCGAACTCCTCTTCTCCTCTGCGCTGCTGCTGGGTTAGCCTACGCACTCCTTGCTAGAGTTAGTAGATCCGCTCCTCTCTACTGCTGCTCAGCAAATGAGAAATCAAATTCCCTGGCTAGGAATTCTCTGCGGAGAAAATTCCCTCAAGTAATGTTTCCTTCCCTCTTCTGATGTTTTTCTGCCCCAACAATTGTTGCAGAAAACTGCATCTCACCAAAAAACTACTTTACATTGAATCTGCTGCTACGCTGCTCCCTCTATCGCTGACAAATCTCGATATGGAAATCTTACCTCTCTGTCGAGTCAATCAAAGAGAGATCTCCCTTAAGAACCTTTCCCTCCTGACCTGGATTGCGCAATCCCTCTGGGGATACGATCCGCTGCCTACTCACTACTTCGATCTCCCTCCTCTTCAACGTCGGGCTTTGCCGGTCTGCTCTCTTTCTTACCCTGTGCTCTGGTACCATGTGAAAATTCGAGAATCCCCGGAATCACTGTTGCATCAAACTGATATTACTTCTCCTACTTATTAATCCATGCATGTTATTTACTGTGTTCTACTGTAAATATCGAGGTAAATACAATTGAAACCTTCACAATTTTAAATAATATGCAGAAACAAGAATTTGAGCAAGAAAGAAATAACACACAAGTGACATCGTTATTTTTGGACCAATGTCCCAAGAAAAACCCGATGTGGGAAAGCCGGTGCAGCAACTGAGGTTTTGTATTATTATGCAGTAGTTTTTGAATATAATCTTTGGATGCCTTACTGGCTATCCAATACAGAGAGTCTAATTGATAGAGAGATGAGAGAGATATACCTCACACTATCACTGGCAATCCAATATTGATCCAACCACTGAATGGATAGCCCCTAGCTACCTTTGCACAATCACTGCGCTGCTTTGCGTCATAGCTTTTGGGAACTGCGTCACTCCTCCAGGCGGATCGATTTGCCTTTGGAGCTTCGACTTTCTGCCCTTATGGTCTCACACCCCGACTTTTGGCTCTAGAACTCGATCCTCCAACAAATTTCAGATCTCCTCTCAGGCTCTGCGCTGCCTTAGTGGGGCCCTACATTGCCTAGCGTGGCTCTGCACTGCCTCTTCTGGATCTCTCTCTGCTTCCTTTGCAATGTATCCCTGGATCAGGAAATCTTCCTCTGAAAACTATCCCTGCCCCTCACTGCAAGAAATCACCTCGATCACTTCTCCGACAACTGCTGCGCTGCTCTCTTGAGAAAATCGATCTCTAATCTCTCACCCGTTGTATCTTCGAAATGTCCATCAAGCTGCTTCTTATAATCCTCTCGTTGAGTAACCAACAACCCAAATTAGATTCTAATCAATGGCTCAGATCATTTTGGCTTGATCCTTGTCTTTTTCTAGAAGTTTGACCCTCAGTTTAATTAATAACCTTTAATTATTTTAATTTCCTAAGTTTAGACTTAGGTATCCATTAAAAATAATTAATTATTTTAATAAAACCTTCTTGCAGATTTTGAGACTTAGAGCACATTCAATGCTACTAGAAATCAACAACTCTTAGGGACCCTCATATTGACCGCTTACATCATTAGGGAACCCATGATTGTCCCAACTCCTGGTGGGCGATGAGCTGCCCCACCTTAATGGGGTATTCATTGCTATATCTTACACATCATGCTCTCATCCACTGGAGCCCCAAGAAGTTACAAAAGAAAAATATATAAAAGGCAAAAGGCATATGAAGAAGGGTGGAAAAAATTGGTCGAGGTAACTCATGTACCACGATTTCTGCCTCCTACACTCATATACCCAAGTGTGGGCTTCCCTTATTTTAGCTATCCTTGTACTATGGGATGTGGCTTGGAGCCTTCCCTTGATGCCCCACTCCATTCCATCATTAATTCACATACCACCTACCATTTGATGGATGTACCTACTACCATGGACATGTCACCCCCTTAGATGCTGAAATCACCTAATAGGGTCCTTGGTTAACCTTCCCCTTGAACTTGGAGACACTTGTATTTTTAGATACCCATTATGGAAGGGCATGCAATTTTAAAGTGTCCACTTGGTTGCATGATTTGTAAGCTCATTTATTGAATTGCACTAATGAATGGTTGTATTGGAAGATGAGGAGACACATTAGATCTTATACATGATTTTAGGTGGTTCTTCATTTTTGGTTTGGTATCCCTATACAGGGTCCAAGCCCTCTAGAGGGCCATATTGGCATTTGAAGGGTGAGCATTGAGATCCATAGGTGTCCACCATACTAGAGAGTAGATTCCGACTTCATGGGATCCTCCAGTTCTGCTTATTGCTTGCTTGTGTTCCACCTTTTGGACGATGATGATGCACCTAGACCAGTTTGCCCAATCGAATCCACTCCTGCACCACACACTTTGCAGTTGATCCAGGGCCCAGATGAGGATGTGTCTCGTCATGGGAGACAGTAGGAGGGATTGCATCGTTCTTCTAGCCCTTAGATATGAGATATAGACCTGTTCGATTCATTTGGAGACCCATGAGGATGTTATTACGCCCCCCACAACGACTTGGGGGCACCAACGGTCATTTGCTTGGATATCAAGGGGCCAACCCATTGATCACTATGTTTCGAGCCCATCCTTCCAGTTTGGCACACATTGGACTCCATTAGCCCTCTTCAATGGCCCTTCGACCTATTGTACTTATCATTCTTCTCTCTTAAGAGACCTACTTTTGTATTATGGAGCTATCTTAGTGGGCTTGTCATTGAGTTATGTTATTTTTGCACATTATTTTATTAGTTGGGGCATTATTAGGCCTAATTAGTCAAATTGAACCCCTTAGGGAGTATATCTATTGATATGATGATCATTTCATTTGATCATCACTTGGATTTGGACTTGTATCTCTTCTTGAGAAATTCGCTAGCCTTATTGATGGATGAATTTGGATCTTGATGCATTTCGTTGTTTGGAAGAGCTTGTGTTTGATCTTGGAGCTTCGATTTCTTGTCTACTGATGATTGAAGATTTTCGCTATACTTCTAAGTGTAATTTCATGGTTTTTGTGTCTCATGTTTTGTCACTTATGTAATGTATGAAAATTTTCGCCCATGATTTTGGTGAAGCTACCTTAATGAAATGCGAATTTGTTAATCTTGTCTTTGTGACGGATTTTTCATATCTTTCATGCAAAGTATATTGAATAAATATCCTAGGGGTATATGAATGTTCATAGTTACCTTGATAAGTCATCAATTGCAACATCAAAGAAGTGTAAATTTTCCTAGTGACCTAGTTGCTGCCTCTAGGACCATGTGAAGTTGTGGGAGAACTCCATGATTGAATATAAAGATCTCTAAGCATTGAATTTCATTGACTCCATTTCTCGCAATAGGCTAGGCACTGGTCCAGTCCTAGGTGATCACAAAACGAAAATCATTCTCACCTCCTTTCTTTTCTTTCTAAGCCCTAACCCTAGTAGGCTCCCTAGGGTATCATACAATTCTATTGTAGCCATCAAAAGTTGATGAATCTTAGTCCAGAGCTATGCTGGTGAGTCGTTAAGAGGTCGTAATTTGAGGTTATTCCGACTTTGGAATCTCGAGATATCCAAAGCCCTAGCTCAGAAACCATTTCCCTTGTTTGCGTTTGGTTAGTGGCTTCATCAAGCATCATTGCATTAAACATTAAAGTCAAAATTTTATCACCTTGATCCTTTTCTTCTCCATCATCTGGTTAAGTCCTTTGGCTCGAAGTTTCACTACAAACCCTTGACCTCGTTTGGGTCCACTAGGGCTTCTTTGTGGTCCTCCAACCTTGTCACTCCAATTTCACTAGGATTGTTTAGAAACCCTATTTTTCTAGGATTTCTTTGGTCTAGGGATTCTTATTAAGAAATACCCCTCAACCATAGGCCTAGGTCTCCTTTTAGCCCTTCTTGGAGAGCCATCAATCTTGCTTCTAAAGCAAGCAATCCCTATCACTAAAGTCTCTCCTTTGAATAGGCTCTTGGATTCACTACCTTCACACCATTGATATCCTTCTCTTAGTGATTTCCGTAATATAGGGACTCCTCCCATCGGTGAAAGTCCATGAAGAGCAAGGAGCTTTAGTTGAGGTGACATTGGGCTATTGCTCCATTGTTTCTACTTGACCTACTATTTTCTCTATAGGAACTATTCCTAGGACCCTTTCTATCTTAAGCGGTAACAATTCTCATACTCTTACATCAACTACTTGTATTTGTAGCTTACCTCTACCAACCCTCTTGCCACTTGATACTGCACATCGTTGTGAAAATTTCGCTCTACGAAACTATTCTGCAACTGAGAAAAATTCACGACGAAATTTTATTGCAGTGACTGGTATTATTTCTTCTAATTGTTAGTTAAATTAGTAGTTTATTGCTACAACAATAATGAAATAAACACACTTTAATCTTCAAAAAATACAGTGGAAAATAATAGCGTTGGAAATTGAGAAATATTCTAGCACACATAAAAATTTGACACTTATTTTTGGACTAAAGTCCCTGGAAAAACCCAACTTAGGAGAATCGGTGCAGCAACTGAGGGTTTTTATTATTATGCAGTAGTGAAATGATCTGAGTACTATCTGGATGCCGAAAACTAGCAATATTACAGAGAAAATATTGACAAAAATTATCCGAGGGAAATTAACCTCACTCCGAGCAATCCCGACATTGTCTGAGTTATGAAAGGCTAGCCAGCGAACTTGGCCAGCGCAGGCTCCGCATTACTTTGGCGCTGCCTGCCACACGTGCTACTTGAATCGACTGCCAATCTAGGCGTCTTGCTAGTGGCTGACTGGGAAATCGCTTCTTCAGCCCTCTCGAACCTCTTCTCGGTATCTGGAACTGAAAACGTCTTCACCTCTAGCAAAATCGAACTGCCCTTTTGAGGCTTTGAACTGCCCTTTTGAGGCTTCTACACTGCCTCTATGTAGCCTCCTGGAGAAAATATCAGGCTCTGTGCAAAGTACTCACTACATCTGGAAAGTCTTCATCCGGCTTCACTATCCCTGTCCCTCTCTGTCTCTGCTTCCCTTTTGAAGCTCGAACTCTTTTGACAATGTCTCCTGCGCTCTGGAAAGTTGAACTCTCCAAGGAAATCGATCTCTAGCTTGTGTTCTCCATCTACCCATTTACTTCTTATAATTTTCTATTGGGACTCCAACGACCAAGTTTAAAACTTAATTAAGGATAAGATCATATCTGGGCCGATCCGTGTGAGTTTCTAGATGATTCACACCTTATCTCAATTAAGTTTGATTAATTAGCACCTTTTCCTAAGTTTAAACTTACGAAATATTTAAAAATTGGCTAATAATCTAATTGGGGCACTTCTAGGAGAAATTTTCAGAAACAATTTTTGGGTTATGGAGAACTCCTATGTTTTAGCCCTCCATAATGTTTTGAGACTAGAACATCTTTGATGCTACATGTTGACCACTACCGGTCAACTACCCATGCAGTACACCCCCTCTTTTCTTGGCAGAAAGGGGTAGCACATGAACGACGTGTCCGTGCCAGCCTGCAGTCATTAGCAGCTTGATCATTTTAATTGTAAACCCAGTCTGCATGTATGAATTGTAAATAATCTTAGCTGATATGAGTCGTTTATGTAAATTTGCCTAGGTGGACCTAACTTTCTAATGATAATCTACGTCCCGGAAGGTTTTTCGTCTCACCGATCTACGATCGGCAGAGTTTTCCTTCAGCCTGACCCCAAAGCCGGGATACATTTTGTTATTAGAACTTTAGGAGAATCCTAGTGTGTTAATCTGCTAGATTATAGTTGTGTCGCAGAACTGGGTGGTTTATGAGGGTCTATGATAAAGGGGTTTTCCCCCTTAAGATGTAAATCGTAAAAGTCATGATGTAATGTGTCTTGAGGGTTGGAAAATGTTTTAAATCCCCTCATGAGTCCTAAGTCCTAGGTCCTAGGTGATGTTTCCAAAGGCTTAGTTCGATGATCCATTTAATAAAATAAATAAAAATTAAAAAATTAAAAAATGAAATAAATAAAAAATAATAAAAAAATTATAAAATAAAGCAAAAACCCTAAATAATAAAATAATAATATTTTGAGTGAATGCATGCAAAATATTATTTTTAATAATAAGTTAACAATTTCGACGGATGAGATTAAGAGATGTCTTGATCCTCATCGACGGTCGAGATCATTTCGACATGGATCACTCGAACGGATCTATGAGTCTGGTACTGAAGAAGCTCTCTTGTAATCTGTTTTCTGGTTAATAAAAGAAGACTTTGGGGTCCAAATCTTGCTGCTGTTACTCTCTAGAAGTGCTGTGAGCTAATTTAGTTTCTACATATTTTATTTTTCAGCCATTAATAATAGCTTATTGTAGAGTATTATGAGCACAGGAATCTTGTTCACTTGCTAGGGTTTGAGTGGTGTTAGTGTTTCTGAAGTAATGGCAGGTATCTCCATTACTTTTGGGATCTAGCAGCATTTTTGCCCTCTTTACTGATGGTTGTTCTGAGCTGTGCAGAAAACCCTTACCAAAGAAGATTGGTGGGCGTTTGGGGAAGTTCTCGGCTGAACCAGCCAACTCCCGCAAGCGTTTTTTGCTGAGCCCAGTTGGATTTGATCCTGGGTCTACCATTCAGTTTATTTTTTTAATTTGCATGAGAGATTTTCTGAAGTTCTTCACAGTGAAATCTGAAGTTGTTTTCGATAGTATTTCTGTGCTTATTGCTGAATCTGGCTGTTAAGGGGCCAAAATCTGTAAATTAATCAAGCTGATCTAAGGTTTCAAATTTTTTGCTTTATACAGTTTTCATTAGGGTTTTGTTTCTTGTACAAGGTTTTCATCAAGATCAAATTTTCCGAAAGAGATTTTTTTGAAATCACTTCCGAAATACGCCTGGGGTTTCACTGGGAAATAAAACCTTGAATTGCATCTGCGTAAGAGATCACGCTATACTGCCGCCATCAATTTGATTGTTATGCGAGCCAATCGATCTCATCATACAGACAAATTCAATTTGGATAGCAAGTGATTGTTTCAAGACTAAAAGAAAATTTTTTCAAGCATTCAGTTAATCATCACTTGGTCGTTGAAAGCTACACGCCTCAATCAATAACGTAAGGCTCTTAAGCAAATCTTCATCCACCATCGAGCAGCTTGAGAAATTTCAGGCGTGAAACTATTCAGGAGCATGTTGACTTTAAAGGGTTTCTTGGTATTTAAGATTGTGGGGTTTGGAGATAAGGCCTTGTATCTTGCACGCGTATTCCCATGCCTTATTTCATTTAGTTGTCACTGTCATTTTAGTCCTGACTGTTAACAATTTCAGCGATTTCGTGTTGTGAAACGCTGCTCTGTCCGCCATCGAAGTTGTCAAGCCAGATCTTTGTCACGCAGGTCAGTTCCAATCCTCATGCACGCGCGGTAACAGGTAATAAAATTTCTGCGTTTCAGTGTCGGCTGGGAAAGAAAAAACTGTGGCTCCTTGCTACTGTCGGATACCTGCAAAATAGTGAGAAAAGAGTGAATCATTTAGCAAATCTGATCTCAGTCGAAATCCTCAGGTAAACTTCAAACCGGTTTCAGAATCTCTGTCCGCTGCCGTCGACTGTGCACCAAATCGAAATTTTTTTTTCTGCGTTCATGCCTCCCGTGGTTTTAAAGGCTTTTGACTTAGTTATTTTTTATGTATCGTTGAAATGTAATATGCGTAGGTAAAGCGTTTTTGTTTTTGGTAGATTTTATTGTTTTATTTTTTTTTGACATTACGTTTTTTTTATTTTAGGGATTACGTAGTCTTAATTTTAGTTTCATTAAGTCTTAGTTTTATTTTGATCGCAAAATAAAAATAAAAAAGGGTTTTCGTTAGGCTGTATTTTTTAGGTTTAGAATTATCTTAGTTTAGTTTTTTATTAATTTTTTTTTTAAAGTTTTAAGTTTAGTTTTAAAATTTTAAATTTGTGGCAAAATTTTGGTTTACATATAAAATAGATTTAATTTTAGTAGACTTTAGTAATTTTGAGTTTTTTTTTTTTTTTTTTTTTTTAATTTTATCTTTTAGTTTAGCATTTAAAAAAAAAAATATTTTTATTTTAATTTAGTTTCTAAAAAAAAATAATTTGAAAAAGTATAAAATTTTTGGAAAATTTCCTTGT
The DNA here is from genome assembly GCA_031772625.1 of Pinus tabuliformis. NCBI lineage: Eukaryota > Viridiplantae > Streptophyta > Pinopsida > Pinales > Pinaceae > Pinus > Pinus tabuliformis. The sequence goes on along the minus strand of CM062818.1, from coordinate 1,567,834,837 downwards.
TTGCCAGATCCAGTTGATTCTCGGGAAATGTCACACTGAGATTCAAAATTTGGAATAAATGCTAATTTTAGACAGGTCTGTACATGAATGATCATCTTAAAGATTAGTTGTATCTGGTTAATAATTCATGATTTTGCGTGGTTTTTTTTAAAAAGGCATTCATCTCTTCAAAATTTAAAATCACTGGATATCGTTATTGAAGCTCTGGTCATTATAAGAACTCTGTGTATTTATCGAATATCCTGCATCTGTTCTAGTCATTTAATGATAAATGATTGCTACACGTGGTTTACATTTCGGAAATATTTACTAAGTGATCATTTAAAATTCAAACCCATAAGGCACTGGTCTTTAAACTTCTAAATCCATCTAGTGCTTGTCATATCATGTCTCCCAACCAGCTGGTCGATAGTTGGTCTTCGTCATATCATAGGGTCTACCCCCTTAGCCGCGGGAGACAGGCTTAAACGGAGAGATCGGGGATCAGAGTGACAGCCCCCGGTCTGAGCGTTGTCATGACAATCTGCGCGACAACATTTTTTGGCGCCGTTGTCGGGGACACTTTGTTCTCGGTGTTTCAACGACAATCATCCTTCTCATTTCTTATCTTTTCATCTGGCCCGGCAACGCCAACATTTTTTGGCGCCGTTGCCAGGGATAGAGTTCTTCTATTCCTGGAGTTTCAACGACTTTTTATCATTCATCATTCATCTTTTTCATCTCTCATTTTGAGCTGGCAGATTCAACCTTTGGGGTTATCATTTGGATCTTTTATTGCCTTATTTTTCGCCATATCAGTAGCATCTCTTCGGTTTGTTTCTTGTTTGGGTGGCGACTCCATTTTTTCATTTTTCCCAGACAAGAAGCTTTCTTCATATCTGCTTGTGGTTACTTTTTGGATCCTAGAATCAGATTCATTGTTCAAGTGGCGACTCCATTTCTTTCATCTCTTGATTTTCTTGAGCAAAGATCTATTTCTATCATCCATCTGATCCCTTATTATTCATCATGGATTATTCATTTAAACCATGTCGTTTTACTGACCGTCGCCATGATTTTTCGGAGGAGGCCATTTCTAAATTACCTATTTTTTCGGGTGGTGATTCAATCGTTGTTAGAAGGCATCTAGGCTTGTTTACTCGCATAATGATCATATATTGTAGACCCCCTCAGTTTAATCATGAAGATATCAAGATGCGTCTTTTCTTTAGAGGGTGATGCTTTGAATTGGTTTAACAATTTTCCTAAGGATTCTTTCACTTCTTTACAAGACATTGTCATTGCTTTTAAAGATAGATATGGTTATCCAAACAACTTGCCTTCTGCTTCTAAAATTGTGCAAAAGAAAGAAAGTAATCCTATTAAAGGTCCAGCTGTTGAAAAAAGATTTCAAGATCACAATGTGTCATCCACCTGTACTATTTCAGATCAAGTCCATGATAGTGGAAAAGCAGGGACAAATGACAATGAAAAGGAAGATCAAAGGCAAATTATACAAGAGCTAATGATGCTGGTAAAAAATATGGAGATTAATCAAACTAATTACGTCAATGATGTGAGAACTTTATGCACCCACCTGGAAAAACACAATAGGGAGATGGAGATTATGCAAAATCAGCATGCTAAAGAAATTGAGGCCATGAAGACTAATCATGACACAAAAATTAGATTCATGCAAAGCAAGATGTCAGGCTTAGAGGAAAATATGATGACCATGAAAGTTGATCATGATAGGGAAATTAATTCTATGCAAAATAAGTTATTAACTATGGATGAAGAAATGACTATCATGACGTTCGATCATAATAATCAGTTGGCCACCATGCAAGCAAATCATAAAGAAGAAATAAACTCTATGCAGTATTGCTTGATGAACTTAAAGGAAAAGACCGATAAAGTAATAAAAGATATGGAAGAAGACCATGTCAGGCAAATCAGTGCTATAAAGGTTGAACACTCTAGTCAGATGGATGCCATTAAAATACAAGTTCAAAAGTTTCAACAATGGTCAAAGGATGAGAGAAACCAGGGGACATCAACAGATCAGGAGCCTTCTCTTTTGTCGCAACAAGTTCCATCTTATTATGAGGAGGTCATTGGTTCGATTGAAAGATGGTTAATTGAAGGTGATCCAGATAGACTTAAAAATGATAAAGATCAGATGCAGCATGAAGAAAGACATGTCACGCATATCTTACATACTTCATCTGATAGCTTTGAAACAGAAAGTTCCACGTCATCAGTAATACAGCTTGCTTCAAAGAAAAAGCGCAAGAGAAAGAAAATGAGAAGAAGGTTTGATGCATCAGACGGTCGCGAGCAACTTGATTTTCGGATAGGAAAAAGTCCTACCATATGCAGAATTGGACATGGCACATCCGACAAGCAGCCGACAGATTTGCCTGAAAGCAGGCAAATGCTCAGTATACACTATATTGAACACATCTGATGCCATGGGGCTTTGTATTGTATTTCTAACCCTACTCCTTGTTTTTTTCCGCATTTTCATTTCTGTTTTAGGATTAGATTTGCTTTTCTAGATTAGTTAATAAATGAAGAGCTTTTATCTCTCCTGTGCTTAATGTATATGATGATTTTTTGGGATGGACGCTACTTATATTTTATTGTGTGTTGCGTGGATGCAGATTCTGGATTCTCACATTCCTACAGTGCAGCAACGTGTCCCCAAGTAGAGACAGATGTTGACCACTACCGGTTAACTACCCATGCAGTACACCCCCTCTTTTCTTGGCAGAAAGGGGTAGCACCTGAACGACGTGTCTGTGCCAGCCTGCAGTCATCAGCAGCTTGATCATTTTAATTGTAAACCCAGTCTGCATGTATGAATTGTAAATAATCTTAGCAGATATGAGTCGTTTATGTAAATTTGCCTAGGTGGACCTAACTTTCTAATGATAATCTACGTCCCGGAAGGTTTTTCGTCTCACCGATCTACGATCGGCAGAGTTTTCCTTCAGCCTGACCCCAAAGTCGAGATGCATTTTTAAAAGAATGTTGAATGAATTGATCTTACAAAATGAGCCAACAGCTCAATGATAATACAGAGATATTTACAAAAATAGAAACATCAGGTTTCTATGTAGAATATGAGAACAAACAGTTTCATCTAAGAAACTGCTAAAAGAAAAAATAGCAACACCTAAAAACACTGAGCATTAAATACTAAATATAAATATTCTAATACCCTCCCTTAATGCTCAATCTATTTACAACACCAATAGACCCTCAGAATTTTACAAATTTATCAGGACCAAGAGGCTTGGTGAAAATGTCGGCGGGCTGCTCTGTTGTGGGAACATATTGCAACTGAACTGAGCCGTCTTCAACCAGCTGGCGAATGTAGTGGCAATGAGTTTCCACATGCTTTGTTCGTTCATGAAAGACTGGATTCTTGGCAAGTTTGAGCACTCCCTGATTATCACAAAACAAAGAAGTAGGCCCTGTCTGGAAAACATGCATATCTGCAAGCATACGTCGAAGTCAAACTGCCTCACAGGATGCCTTAACTGCTCCCCGATACTCTGCTTCTGTTGAGGAGAGGGCCACTGCCTGTTGCTTCTTACTAGTCCAAGTAACAGCACCAGATCCTAGACTAAACACATACCCAGCTGTAGATTTACGGTCATCAACCGAACCGGCCTAGTCAGAGTCAGTGTAGCCACTGAGAATAGGATTGGAACTGCGAGTATATAAGAGGCCATAATCAGAAGTACCACGCACATATCGTAGCACCCGCTTTGCTGCTATCCAATGATCAGCTTTAGGAGCTGACATAAAGCGGGAAATGTAGCTTACTGCAAAACTGATGTCAGGTCTGGTAGCAGTAAGATAGATGAGACTGCCCACTAATTCCCTGAATAAAGTTTCATCCACAAGGGGAGAGGGTGACTGTGCTGAAAGTTTGAGCCCTGATTCCATAGGAGTCGTGGCCGGTTTGCAATCCTGCATTTTGAACCTTTCCACAAGATTTTTGGCATACTTGGACTGAGAGAGAAAGATCTGATTTTCAGTCTGCCAAACTTCAACCCCCAGACAGTAATGAAGAAGTCCTAAGTCTGTCATCTCAAAAGTTCTGCATAGATCTTGTTTGATCCCATGGATCAAATGTGCAGAGCTGCCAGTAATGATAAGATCATCCACATAGACAACCACAAACAAGATATCATCACCAGTATGCTTGATATACAGGTTTGCATCCTATCGGCTCCGCTGAAAACCCTGATCTGTCAGGTACTGATCAATTTTCATGTACCAAGCCCAAGGAGCTTGTTTCAATCCATAGATCGCTTTAGCTAACCGACACACTTTCTGTTCTTGACCAGCAACCTTGAATCCTGGAGGCTGCGTCATGTAGACTTCTTCTTGGAGATCACCATTTAGGAAAGCACTCTTTACATCCATCTGATGAACTTTCCAATTGAACTGAGCTGCTAGGGCAAGGACAAGCCTTATGGTACTCATCTTGGCTGTAGGAGCAAAAGTCTCCTCATAATCGATGCCTTCCTTCTGTGAGAACCCTCGAGCCACAAGGCGAGCTTTATACTTGTCTATGGTTCCATCAGCTTTGTATTTCACTTTATACACCCATTTGCATCCTATGGGCATTTTTTCGGCAGGAAGATCAGAAAGCGTCCAGGTGTGATTCTTCTGAAGACTCTGGAATTCTGCTTCCATAGCCTGTTCCCACTCAGATGTACCCTTAGCCTCTGAATAGGTTTGAGGCTCAAAAATACTGTGTAGGTTAGCCATAAGAGCAAAATTGACTATAGACTGTTGTCTGTTCTTATGTCTAGAAGTTCTACCTTCAAGCAGCTCATCATCCCGGAGATCACCAATGGTTTTAGCCCACCATTTAGGCCGAAGAGAAGAAGAACCAATATCAGGAGGAGGTGGAGAAGTCTCAAGAGCAATAGGGGCAGCAAGGGGAGGGTTAGCTTCTGGAGGAAGCTCAGATAGAGTATTATCAAATACTGATGCTACATCATCCCTCCCATCAGGTGGACCGACCGGAAGAAGAACACTGTGAGGCGGATCCTCAGAACGCTGCTCAGAAGAAGAAGACTGAAAGAATCCTCTGTCTTCATCAAATACTACATCTCGACTGAAGCTAAGATGACCAGTGGCTATATCTATCAGCCTATAGGCCTTGTGATGATCACTGTAACCTGTCATCATGAGTTTCTGGCTTTTGGAATCCAACTTAGAGCGCTTAGCAGATGGAATCCAAACATATGCAACTGAGCCAAATACTTTGAGGTGACTGATCTTAGGCTTGCGACCAGACCAAACTTCTTCAGGAGTCTTCCCTTTAACAGCCTGAGTAGGTGATCGGTTAAGAAGGTAAACAACAGTAAATACTACTTCAGCCTAGAATTTGTTTGGAACACTCCTGTGTTGTAACATGGAACGAGCCATTTCAACAACCGTGCGGTTGCGACGCTCGTTCTGCTGGGGAGTGTAAGGTGTGGTTAATTGACGTTTGATGCCATGAATATCACAGAAGTTGGCAAAAGCTGAGGAACAAAATTCCCCCCCATTGTCGGTCCTAAGGGTCATGATATTATAACCAGATTCTTTTTCAACTAGGATTTTAAACTTCTGAAAAGTACTAAGAGCATCAGATTTATTTTTTAAAAAATATACCCACATCTTTCTACTGAAGTCATCTACAATAAGTAAAAAATATTTGCAAGCAGTGATAGAAGCTGTATTCATAGGACCGCAAATATCAGCATGAAGTAACTGAAGTACCTTAGATGCACGCCAAGATTCTCCATTTTTGAATGAAGACCGATGTTGCTTTCCCGCTTGACAGGCGCTGCATACCCCCAACTGCTGAGTTATTTTTTATGTATCGTTGAAATGTAATATGCGTAGGTAAAGCGTTTTTGTTTTTGGTAGATTTTATTGTTTTTTTTTTTTGACATTACGTTTTTTTTATTTTAGGGATTACGTAGTCTTAATTTTAGTTTCATTAAGTCCTAGTTTTATTTTGATCGCAAAATAAAAATAAAAAAGGGTTTTCGTTAGGCTGTATTTTTTAGGTTTAGAATTATCTTAGTTTAGTTTTTTATTAATTTTTTTTTTTTTTTAAGTTTTAAGTTTAGTTTTAAAATTTTAAATTTGTGGCAAAATTTTGGTTTACATATAAAATAGATTTAATTTTAGTAGACTTTAGTAATTTTGAGTTTATTTTTTATTTTGTCTTTTAGTTTAGCATTTAAAAAAAAATAAATTATTTTAAATTAGTTTCTAAAAAAAAAATGTGAAAAAGTATAAAATTTTTGGAAAATTTCCTTGTTTGCCAGATCCAGTTGATTCTCGGGAAATATCACACTGAGATTCAAAATTTGGAATAAATGCTTATTTTAGACAGGTCTGTACATGAATGATCATCTTAAAGATTAGCTGTATCTGGTTAATGATTCATGATTTTGCGTGGTTTTTTTTTAAAAAGGCATTCATCTCTTCAAAATTTAAAATCACTGGATATCGTTATTGAAGCTCTGGTCATTATAAGAACTCTGTGTATTTATCGAATATCCTGCATCTGTTCTAGTCATTTAATGATAAATGATTGCTACACGTGGTTTACATTTCGGAAATATTTACTAAGTGATCATTTAAAATTCAAACCCATAAGGCACTGGTCTTTAAACTTCTAAATCCATCTAGTGCTTATCATATCGTGTCTCCCAACCAGCTGGTCGACAGTTGGTCTTCGTCATATCATAGGGTCTACCCCCCTTAGCCGCGGGAGACATACTTAAACGGAGAGATCGGGGATCAGAGTGACAGCCCCCGGTGTGAGCATTGTTGTGACAATCTGCACGACAACACTACAAAAACTAACAGTCCCTCTTAGCAAGGAAGGTGTTCTAGTGTTGCACCATTGCTACAATACCCTGTCTCTGTATCACCCTTTGTCAAGTTGCTGATATCTGGCCACTGTGAGTGATTGCCACTGCGCACCAACCACTACGCAACTCTGATGTTGCATCCGTGTTGTTGCTGACACTGCTATGTTGCTTCCAACTCTGCATCTGCACTACAAGTCCCTCTCATCTGTTGATGCTGCAACTACAACAACTGCAACTGAGAAGCATCATAAATATTGAATCAACTGTGTCTGCTGCATCTGTCTCTTGAGTTTTGACTGCTACTAGCTACTGCACTGTCTACTGAAGAATCTGCGCTGCTGCTAACTCTGCACCGGGCCACTTGCTCTGCTGTTAACACTTCATCTGTGCTCCTCAGCACCTGAATGCAACTAGTCTGCAACTGTCACTTGGGAATTTGATAGCATCACTGACACTGATCCATCCTGCCACTTAACACTGTGGGCCCCTGTAGCAAGGTATTGATCCATCAAGAGGACACCTCACTGGACCCTGCCCAAACCTCTAGAACTCTGGGACTATAACTCCATATTGCCCCACCTCTCTTTTGGTGGTATAGCTGCAAACATAACAAAATCTTCCTCTAGCCTGGAGGAAAACTTGTCTTTCTCTGCGGACGCTGCCGCCCGGTCTTGCTTGTCCTTCTTTCTGAGTGGACACTGTGTACTATAGTGGCTAAACTCGTCACACCTGAAGCACTTGACCTTAGATAGTTCCTCCTTTTTCTTCCGCTCCCCCTGTCCTTGGCTAGGACCCTTTGATGCTAGGGTGACATTATCCTCTTCAACCTTCACGCCCTTGTTGCTTCTCCTGTTGATGGTACTCTTTAACAGAGCACACCTCAACTCCTCCTATTGTAAGTCGAACCACATCCTGTACCATCTAGCTAATGTGTCTTTGCCCAAGATACTTTGGACAAACACGTGCCAAAATCCAATCTCAAGAAATATTGTATTTGCCAAAATCCTTCTTTGAATTTCCAGTGCCAAACTCCCTCTGACACTGAAGCAAGTCTTCTTGTGGTAGTCTTGATTGCTCCCTCTATCACGAAAGCAATTCCTTTTGTTGTAGTTGTAAGCAAGTCCTTCTGTTGTAGTTGCTCCCTTTATCACATATGTAAGTCCTTCTGCTGTAATTGCTCCCTTTGTCATGCAAGCAAGTTCTTCTATTATGTTCTTGTCAAGGAAGGCACATTGCTCCTAGATGTTAATTTTACTAAGGGTTGAATTGTTCATTGCTTTGATAATTGCATTTATATACTTTTCATCATTTACATATTCATTCACCCATTACCATTGTTAGCAACATATGCAAATATATAGAAAGAACAATATCATCAATAGTGCAATAAAAATAAAAGGAACATCAGAAGAAAAACACACACATAGAGATACTAGGATTGGTCAGAGACCAAGGCAAAACCCCACAAGGGGGAAAACCCAAAATTCCTTCTTCTTCTATTAGATTTCATCAATAGTTGAACTGAGATACAAAGTATGGATATCATGAGACATAGTCCTACTCGTTAGATTACCTAGGGCCCATACTTGACTTGTTCACAATTTCGCTTGTGAGCAAGTCATATCGACAGAACTGCCATGCAATGCTATCATCAATACCATGCCATATTAAGATTTGGGTTGCAACAAGTAGATGTCATCATTGCTCCTGTACTGTAAAGTGTTGAAAAGTGTAACTAGGTTTGGTCTTCATAATGACATGTGTGATTGTGATTTGTATGTAATTGATGTAAAGAATAAAATTAAAATGATTGTATGCTTGTTTCATGGGTTTCATGAGCAAGAGATTTTATTTTTAGATGGCTCCAATTGGGAGCCTTTAGGATTTGTCATAAAAGTCATATAGAGTCAATGTCATCATATGTATGAAGAACCCTTCTTGGGCATTTTACTAATGTATATGAGTCAATAGAAGTGTCATGAAGCCCTCCAAAGACAAGCACTAGTTCTCCTCTTCAAGTCGGCCTCAAGATGAAGTAGATGGCACATGTCGGCTCACCTAATTAGAGACACGTCCCTTTGTTGAGGTCATGTCAGCTTATATTCATGGGTAGACTACTATATATATTAGCGTAGGGTCTTCACATTTCCATAGTCAACAGTTTAGATATCTCTTTGAATTCGGGTGGATAGTTACAGTGACAAGTTCAAATAGATTGCAGAACTAAGTTCGCTGAAGGAGCTCAATAGGGGTACAAGATTGGAGAGATAATTTCAGTGCTATCTCATAGTCGAGTTTAGGTTACCTCTAAGATTCGATTGAACATTACAGTGACAAGTAAAGGGTCAAGTTCGGATAGCTTGCAGTGACAAGTATTTCGGTATAGGAACTCAGATTGCAGTGACAAGTATTTTGGTGACATTGCAGTGATATGTCTCGGTGCCACCATAGTTCATTGATATCACAGTTTGGTGACCATCTCAGTATAGAAGATGATCTCATTCTATCCACAGTTTGTTTTAGAGCTATCACTGTAACTTTGTTTTGGTGCCTCCACAGTGAGAAAGGCTTGGTACTATCACAGTATGAAGGTCAAGGAACCGATAAGGACTCAATTTCATCACAGAAATAAGATCTCCGTGACATGTCACCTACGAGGTCTCAATGGTAACTATGTCTTGGTGCTAAGAAGGTCAAAGCGGAAGAGGAGTCCAGAAGAAGAAAAGAGTAGAAGACAGTCAAGAAAACTAGTGTCTTGGTCTTGGAGTGGCTAATAGGTCAAGTGTCTTGGTCTTGGTATTCGTTAATTGGAATGTCTATAAGAAGAATTTGTGCAGGTTTTCCTCTCAAAGAGTGATAGGTTTTGGCCCTGGCTGATAGCCTACATTCTGTGTCTCTTATCTATTTATGTTTGCATTGGTAGCTGTTTGATGAAGAAGAACACTAATAACTTAAGTAACAAGAAGATCCTAAAAGGCACTCACAAGCAGTTACTAATTAAGAGAAATTACCTAATCTTTGATTCCCTAGATTTCTCAATATAAAGATGCCAAGATACTGCGAGAGTGCCAAGATCAATATTGTGAGTCATGCTAAAATTGTCCCATCTCTTCATATATAATGATTACGGTTTTCGTGATGCCATACAACAGTAGTGCCATATAATATAACTAAGATCAATGTTGCACGAAGCGGGAGCGAAGCGGAAGCGCGGAGCGCGGAAGCGTCATTTTCCAAAAATCTAGGAAGCGAAGCGTCCGCGGAAGCGTCTGCTATATATATATATATTTTTTATATATTTTTTGCATTTATACTCAAAACAAACATCCCAAATACCAAATTAATTGTAGAAGACATGAAAACATGCATATTTTTGCATAAATCAAGATAGATATGGCATCCATGATTCCATTGTAGTTACTAGTATGTACAACAATCATCTATATTCTAGCTATTACAAACATACATCAAATTTTTAAGCATTACATGAATTTAGCAATTCAATTGTAAAATTAAATGGGAAAATTTTGATTTAAGCATTACATAATATCATCGAAACTCTGAAGTGCCTTGATCGAATTTCTATGTATGTGATGCAAAGTCCTTATCCTTGTAATATCATTGTTATGCGTCAAGATTTTGACAGTGAAACCTTCTCACCGAACCCTTATCATTGAGACTGTGTTAGGTACCAAGATCTTCTTATTGTGATGAAAACTTTCTCACTGTTGTGATACCAAATTTGTATCACTGTAGTTATACCAAAATCTATTGATGACTGTTCTTACTGTTGAGGCACCAAGACTGTGGTAGCACAAAACCTTTAATCTGCATTACCTTACTGTGGTACCCAAATTTTATTTCAGAGATAATTCGAGTTTCTGTGACTGCATCACTGCACTGAAGTGTGATCACTGTAATATCACCGAAGTGTGATCACTGTAATATCACCGAAGTGTGATCACTGTAATAGCATCGAAATCAAGGTAGCATCGAAACTGTGATAGGAATAACATTGAGTCACTGTAATACATAACAGAACTGTCTCCATTGCAATCCGCATTCATTGTGATACATAACAAAATTGAACCCAATCTTCAACGCAATCTTCTATGAGATCCGAGATAGTAATCTCAGTCATATCACCGAAACTGCTCTCTAAAATCCTTACCCGAATCCCAGGAAGCGCATTAAAATTTTGGAATCGCGCTTCGGAAAAAATGGAATCGCGCTTCCTAGGGCGCTTCCGGAACGCTTCCGTACGGGACGCGATTCCGGCCTAGGATCCGGGGGGGGGGGGGGGGGGGCGCTTCCTGCAACACTGACTAAGATGCCCACTGCCAAACACAATTGTGATCCAAGTGCCAAACATAGTTGTGAATACAACTGAAATTCAATTGCCAAACATAGCTAAGATACAAGTGCCAAATATAGTTGTGAATACAATTGAGATTGAAGTGTCAAACATAACTGTGATCAAAGATGACTACACATATTATCCTGATAAACTGCAACCAAGAACCATAACTATATGCCAAATACAATGTAGGGGTGCCATAAAGATGCCAACATAAATCTATACAATTTTGAGGCCAACTGAAACATAATACATTTGTGATGTCATAAAGTGAGCTACAAAGATGCTACAGAGCTACCATAGAGCGTGTTGATCAATGGTTGTCATTGATGTCAACCCAAGCAGTATCAGGGGCTACCTCGATCTTGCATGGGCATTTTTACTTGACAACTTACTCTATTTTGAATCAAGGATCTTCTAGATGGATTCTACTCGTCGAGATGTTTCCGTTGATATATGGCACACCAAGTAATTCTTCAAGGTTTGAGAGAGATTCATGTTTGAAGTTAGTAACCCCAATTAGTGGGTCAAAACCCTATGGGGTTGTGGCATGACACTCATAATTGGTTGTGGTCATTGAATAGTCAATAATTAATAATGTTTTTTTTTTCTCCTAAAATCCCTCCAACGTTCACTTGTTGATGACCCTCTCAACTCAAGACATTCATATAAATAATGACTCTCATATCCTCCTCTAGTAGGGATTTTGTGGCTTCAAACAGGTCATCGTTGCATTTTCGCTATAACTTTTTTCTGTGAAGCTTCAAAAGCTTAAATTAAAACGCTTTTGAGCTGAATTCTTGATGAACCTCGCAACCGAACTTCAGATCTTGGTTCGCTATATTTTCACGGATATGATCTGAGGAAGTTAGATTTTTTGCAGGCTCCCAAATTCCATGTCAAAATGGGGACATTGGGAAAAGCGTCATAACTTTCTCTCTGAGCATTGGATTCAAATTTCGTCAATAGTCACAGAAAGAGGACGAACTATAGTTTGTTGAGTAGCGTTTTCAGGGCCGAAAGTCGCAATAGTGACACGTGGCACTTCGTACAAGTTCGCTCTACTGAACCAGGCTATAATCAAGCCATCGTGGGAGATTGGGCATAGCTCTTTCATGAAGAATCCAATCTTGACCAGACCTATGGGGTTGGAAAGAGGACTACCATAGGACGAAATTTCAGACCTTGGAGATCCGAAATTACATAGATACAACATATTCAATATCGAGCTCCTAGAAGGAAAGAAAAATCATGCATTCAAGAATCGTTGTAGTAAGGACCACACATCAACAGTCAAGAGTAAGTCTCCTACAGCAAGGTATGTATGATTAGTGTTTACATTTGAATTTTGAGTATCATCTCTAACATATGTTTTTACAGGACAACATAAGTAGATACAATGTCTCGGTTATATCTTTGTCTCTATATGTCGCAATTAGTTTTTCAGATGTCCTATTCTTGATACTACACATTTTATGCTACATATTCTTGATGCTACACCAAGTTTGCTAAATCTATATGATGTTGTAAGTTCATGTTACTTGTCTTATCATAGTTGAAAGAATGGTCTCTGTTGTTGTACTTAGAACTTGGTCCATCACAAGTCTAGGGTCTGTCATTAGTTTTTATTGTATATATCTTTATGTTAGTTTTGGATATAGTCTTGCATAGAGTCCACAACCTATATGAAGAGTGGGAGTCTTTGTCTACTGCTGCGGCAAGTCAACAACAAAAGTGACAAGCAAACTTCAAGTACGCATTCTAATTTTTAATTTGTATTTATTCATTATTATGCACTTACATGTGTTTTGCAGGCAGAGGTAAGTTGAAGGGTATTTCTGTTTTGTTTTGGGATTGGTTTCGCCGAGCAAATTTTGCATGCAGGTAGAAGAAGATTCAAGTACAACTTCAAGCAAGAATTCAAGAGAAGAAGTATCAAATCAAAGGAAGCATTGAGGCAGGACATCCTTTGAAGACATGACAACCATCTATATATTGTGAAGAAGTGTAAAGGCCAAGAATCATCATTGTAAAGTTATAAAACAGTCATTTGTAAAAGTGTCATCATTGGAAGAGTCATTATTGTAAAAGAGTCAATCTACCTAGAGTTGAAAAGGCATTATTGGGAGGTATAAAAGTCTCTGTCGGGATGATGTCATGGTTGGGTTGCATGTCATAGTGTGATTGGGTGTTCGGTCAAAATCTTTGTAAATCATATTGTATCGTGGATCATTTTCCCCGGTACGGAAATCCACACTCTTGTCTCATTTCCCTCATTAGAGGGTGGAAAGGAGGTCCTATGCTGGTGCATGAAGTTGCCTACAGGTTAGAGCTTGTAAACACTTCAGGGTGGTAGGTTGGTCGAGGATGTTGGGGCATCCATTCAGTCGACTACTGAAGAAACCAAGGCGTTGGCGCATCCTTCTAGTGGGAGCTGGAGAAGAATGATTTTCTAGAATTCGAGGAAGTTGTTGCTTTCATTTCAGTTGGAACTGAAGATTAAAGAATTCATTAGAAAAGCGTTTGGTGGTTTTTGACACGGAGGGAGTTTTCCACCTAAAACTCTTGTGTCTACTGTGTTATTTTATTTATTGTTATTACTACATAAACATTAATAACAATTGAAAATTAACTAATGCTCTGAAAGGATTTAAAAGTGTTAATTGCTAAGGAATACTAATTCACCCCCCTCTTCCAGTATTTCCAACAGAGCGTACATAGAAATACTGTAATGAGGATGTCAAGACTACTATGATAGTGAGAAGTACTACTGAACAATAAATAAAATCTCCAAAAACACAAAGGTAATGCGAGAGGTGAGCTGTAGAAGATAAACCAAGATCATTGTGCCGAGGAATATAGACCTCTGAGTATAGTGCGAGAGTCATAGTGATGCCATACTATGTGAGACAGAGAGATACTATGCCATGTGTGTTAGAGATGTTATACCATGTGAGAGACAAAGATACCTGGCCATGCGAGCCTCAGAACAGAGGCTTACCATGTGAGCTTTATAGCAGAGACTATACAAGAGATACCCTACTAATGCGAGCTTCAAAACAAAGACTTGTTGTGCTATGTCAAGTGTGAAAATCAGAGACACTAAGACATATGTGCCAAGAGAAGACAAGAGACTACGACCCTGTGCCATCCAAGTGAAGATTGAGAATCTTAGAGTACCCTGCCGAATAGATCAAGTCGATGACCTATTTGTAGTTTTTTGCCATGGGTCTTAGAAGGGTCACAACCCTTGGATGGGCCAACCTAGAAGGCAAATTTTAACTTTAAATTTGAATTTCGAAAATAAATAATTGCCTTTCGAAAACCTTAAGCCGACTTGGAATATTAAGGGCAGGAGACACTTAGTGACATCAATTCGTCATTTTAAATGGAAAATCTATACCAATTAATTTTGAAGTTCATTTTCAGCCATCAAAGGAAATTTTTCCTGAAACTGGCCCACAATTTAACACTCCCTCTCAGTTAGGGAGGAATTTTCCATCGTGAACCTCATGTCTCATCATAGTTGCATCATGATGTATCTCAAGTGGATGATAAACTTCATAATCATCAGTAAGACCCATCTCATATCATCTCAAGAAAGAAGAGGAATCCATAACCAATGGTAGGGGAAATTAGACTTCAAACCCTACTAATCTCCAGGTCAAAACACATGACCTCTATCAATAGAATATCTATCTCATCTCGTCCTTTGATCATCAACTAAGCGATCTCGATCCAATAGAAGAAGAAGAAGAAGAATCATCATAGGGGAGCATACAACTTCCACCCTATATCCAATAATCAATACAGTCATCTGAAGCAAAATCATCATCAAGTGATATCTCATCTCGAAATCTAATAAACAATCTTGAATCTAAGGAAGAATGACATCATAGGGGAGCCCAACTCAATGCACAACAAAGCTTAACTCAATCCGAAACAATATCAGTGAGCTACTAGCGGGGAGCCAATGCTACAACCCAGAATCCAATGACAAGGAGGAAGGTCCTATGGGACACTCTAAGCTCAAGTCATCTCATATAGGGGAACATTCGGCTACCACCCTATATCCAAAGACAATGGGCGAGATGAGACCTACCCCAATGTGTAGGGATCACACTCTATCCCAAAGTCCCTGACAATAGGTGAGATCAACTTACCAGAGGCAAAGATCACACTCTACCTTATTGTCCCTAACCTTCCCATCTTGATCCTTGAGAGTCAAATGGTAGAACGCCTGCATCTACCAACTTGGGCGAGATCCACCTATTGTAAGGGGTAGGGATCACATGCTATCCCAAGCCCCTCATCTCATTGGCCAAATGGGGAGGTTATCCCACAGAGTGGGCAGGACACTAACTGGGGCATACACTGACCAGGGGAGATCCTAGATCTCTATACACCCTATCGGTCAGAGGTTTCTCTTCCCCAGGAGCGCACAATCTCCGTTCCCCACCCTAGGAGCTCAATTAAGGGGGGAGAGAAGTGGTTAGTGTCCTTGATCAGCCTGGACCCTCGTTCGAAAGGGTCATCTCAACCAGTCCAAGCTGTACTCTGAAGTCCAAAGTCTTTCCTACTCATCCATTGGTCATGATGGAACCTCACGGCAGAAGATCAATGTGCACATATCCAACACCTGATCAAAACAACTCACTGAAGAGCTGAGTCATACTACCATATGCAGTATTCAAAGCTGCAGTTCTCAGTTTACCTGTTCATAAAAGACATTAAATCAAATATTATGTTAGAGCATATACATGTCATAAGGTAAGGAATACGATATTCACCCTTACTCCCCTCTCACACAAGGAGGCAGCAACCGCAAGCTAAAGCTTGTCTCATACAACAATATTATATCAATTCATGAAGATGTCTGTGTCCCATACAGTGAAACAGGAATCGCCGATTCTGGCGATTAATCGCGAGTATGACTCGCCTCGGCGGCAAAAAGGTTCGACTTGAAACTCTGCGAGTCAACTCGCGTTGACCGAGTTTGACTCATGGTCAACGCGAGTTTGACTCGAGATTCTGGTGATTTACGTGACTCTGCGTTTTTTTGGCGAGTCCCGCCAATTTTGCGTCGGGTTTTGGGTTCCGGTTTGTGACTGACGCGTTTATAACGTGCATCGTGAACGGTGAACGGTGATACTGATAGCGCTGAGGCAGAGATACTAATAGCGTTGTTTCATTGAACGGTGATACTGATAGCGCTGTTTCATTGAACGATGATACTGATAGCGCTGTTTCATTGAACGGTGAGGCAGAGTGAACGGTGATACTGATAGTGCTGTTTCAGTGAGCTTGCGTAACTGGTGAAGGCTGTGAAGCATTTCTGCGGCAAGGATATTCTGGTAGCAGTGAACTGTGATTCATAGTCCCGACTCCCGAGTCCGCAGTCTTCAGTCGACAGACTCGACACCGCCGCAGAGTCCTCAGTTGACAGTGGACACCGCTGTAGAGCCACAGAGCAGCATTCGACGCCGCAGAGCCTGCGTGAGCCTTCAGCGGCCAGCCTTGACGTAACAAAGAGGTAGCACTTATCTTTTGTTCAGCGAGCTTCAAAGGAAAAAATTACCACAGGAATCTGGCTAATCCTCCTTGGGAATGTTTTATGGAAGGTGTGCACTAATAGAAAAAAGCAATTTTTTTAATAGGACATCCGACACATAAAAGATACATTTAGTTTCAAAGTCAAACCAATGAAAAGACGGAATCACAAAACTGTAATAGCCAATCATTAACGTAGTAACGAATTCCAAAATGGATTTGTAAACAGTAATACACATGGGATAAGCCTAGTTCCTATATCATCTACCTGATTCAAATCATCTTTGACTTCTCTCTTCTTTTCTCCATTAACTAATACAGATTTTTTCTCAGTTTGCATGATGTTTAAGGTCATTCTCTCAGCCTCTATATCCTTGGCACTGATCTTCAACGACTGAAATGTTGGAACAGAGTTACAGAACCCATACGTTCATGAACCATTTCTTCATTCTCCCAGTGCTGACAAGGTGACAAGGGATCGTGTGAGTATGCAGTATGCACTGGGCACATATAGAACCCTTGATAGTTGATACATTTTCTTCCCAACACTTCAATTAGAAAAGATGGTCCACTCACCCGTTTTGTCCTCAATGTCTGATTACAAGTATTTAATAGGTTCCCAGGGGAACGTACTGGACCAACTAGATGAAGAGATGAAAAACGAAATCTGCAGAGACCAAGACTGTGAGTCTCTCGGCTGCTTTCTTATCCACTGATCCATAAGGTAGCTTACCCCACACACTAGTTATATTCTGATGTACACAAGTTCACTCGTGCAGATTTTGTATTTACCAGCAAACCTTTTTGATTGTACAATCCAGCAGTCCGAAGGTAAGATGTCTTTACATTAGCTTCTATAATCACTGTATTATTGAATCATAATGTAGTACTGTCATAGTCCACCACCATCTCTCCTGAGTCCTAACATTTGAAGCCAACTGGAAGAAACTCAAAATAGAACTCTATAAAGGAAGAACTAGAAGACTTAGACAAAATAATGTGTCGTTGTGACTCTGATTGGTTACATTGGTATGATTAATGATATCATCTGACTGCTAGAGCCTAGTATGGAACCAAGACAACCAATGCTATTGGGGTGGTGAAGAAGTGGAGGTGGTCCTCCAAGTTTACACTAATATAGGGTTGGAAATGGTATATCTATCCCAATGCCTCCTAATGCCCCTAGTAGAAGGGAGTGCCATTAAAAATAAGAAAATAAAAGTGATTGACTAATTGGAAGTTGGTCCAAGAAGCACATGTGGATGCAGCTGGAGGATTAGGTACCTGAGCTGAAGGGTATCCTTTAAGACTTGCACCAGACTTTAAAAACCCTCATTGCCAAGATAGATCATCATCAATCTTTTAAAGCCCACGACCAGACAAGAAAAAATATTTATTTCAGGCCCTTTGTTATTAAATTTCAGATGTGATAATCCTTAGAATAATAGTTTCAGATCTGGGGTGTTAGGCCCTTTTGAAAGCTTATGAGTCATGACCAACCTCAGAGCTCTGTTGTGCTCCATTGAATAAAACCAGGGTTCTGCTGCCTTCATGTTTTTTGGTTTTATTGAAATTTGAAAGGCAACATTTCTATGTGTATTATGTTCACTGACATCTGTCTTCATTTAATTTTTTAAATTTCTAGCATATTTTAAATTTTTGGATAATTTTTAAATTTGATTTTTTGTTGTCTTTCACAGGAGCCACAAATTAAATAGAAGCCAGACTCCAAATCTTAACAGAAGCCACAAATTAAACACAAGTTCAAAGCAACAACAATGCCGAGAGAGCGGGACTTTGCTTGGGCTTATTGTGACAAGATTCCCGGAAAATCCATGCTCCTTTGTAAATTTTGCAAAAAGGAATGCAGTGGAGGCATTTATAGATTCAAGTTCCACCTTGAAAAAATACCTGGCCATGATATAAGTCTTTGCGGCAAGGTTGACGACAATGTCAAATACCAAGTAGCCTTGGCCCTTGATATGTTAGAGCAGCATAATGCCAAGAAAGCAAAGCAAAATGCTGAAATAGGAACTGTTGGAGTTGATACTTTTTCTGCCACTAGCCCCATGTCACCTCAATCTGTTGAATCCTCAATGTCGTTCCCAAGTTTTCCACACATGCCTCCAAGGCCAAGTCAAACTCAAAGCCATGCCAGTCCTTCAACTCCTTCCTTCAACACTGGAGGTGGAAACATAAACACCTTTTTTGCTCCCCGCACAAAACCCGGTTCCCAACCTACCTTGGATGGCACTGGTTGGAAAAAAAATATCTATATTCAGGCAAGGAAGGCCATTGCTAACTTTTGGTACTATTCTGACATAACTTTCCACTGTGCCAGAAGTCCTTATTGGCAAGCTATGATTGATGCAATTGATGTTGCAAGTCCAGGGTTCAAAGCCCCTACATCAGAGAGCCTTAGGACAGATATGTTGTTAGAGAGTGTTGAAGATGTCATGCTTGTGCTAGTTGAGTTTCGTTCATCATGGGTAGAAACAGGGTGCACCATCATGAGTGATGGATGGACAGATCAGAGGAATAGAACTTTAATAAATTTCCTTTTATCTTGTCCCGCAGGCACAATGTTTCTCAAGTCAGTGGATGCTTCAGATAAGGTTAAGACTGCCCAACTTATTTGTGAAATGATGGAGGAATTCGTTCAAGAAGTGGGAGAAGAAAATGTTATACAAATTGTCACCGATAATGCAGCAAATTATATGGCTGCTGGTAGACTTTTTGAGATGAGGCACCCCACTATTTTTTGGACCTCTTGTGCTGCCCATTGCATAGATTTAATGCTTGAGGACATTGGTAAGCTTCATTGGATACATGAGGTTGTGGAGAAGGCAAAATCCATAACCAAATACCTATACAACCACACTATTGTCCTAAACACTATGAGAATATACACTGAAGGTAAAGAAATTGTTCGACCTGCAGTGACTAGATTTGCAACAAATTTCATATCTTTGCAATCTGTGGTTGAGCAAAAGATAAATCTGAATAGGATGTTCTTGGGACTTGAGTGGATGGGATCTAAACATTCCAAGACCCTTGAAGGCATCGAAATTGCTGCACTTGTGTTTAATGATGGCTTCTGGAAAGATGCCGAAGAGATTATTGCTGTGACGGAGTCCCTTGTTAGAGTTCTCAGGTACTTTTAGTCTTTTAACTTTTTCATTTTTTAAATTTCATTTCAAGCTTCTTTTTATTTACAATGTTTCATATTTCTTTAAATTTGAATGCTTGAACTTTCAGGATGGTTGATGGTGACAAACCCGCTATGGGTTACATTTATGAGGCGATGGATCTCGCAAAGGAGGCCATCAAAAGAAGATATGGGGATGATGAGACAAAGTATATGCCTCTTTGGGACATTATAGATGCACGTTGGGATAGGCAATTGCATTCCCCCTTACATGCTGCTGGGTACTTCTTAAACCCACAATATTTTTATGATAAGAGCAAATTTAATGAGGATGGGGAGGTTGGCAGAGGACTTATGACATGCGTGGAAAGGTGCTTCCTTGATCCAGAACAACAAAGTCGTGTCTTTTCCCAACTACAAGATTATAGGGCACCATCTAAATTGTTTGCCTATACCAGTGCTATAAGACAAAGGTCAAAGATGTTGCCAGGTACCCAGCTTGAAGGCTTCATCAATTCATTAAATTTGTTTAAACTTTATTTTGTATGTTAAATGTTTTATTAAATTTTCTTTTCTTTTTAAGTTTTTACTATTTACTAATTTGGTACTTCTAGTCTTCTACTCACAAACCCTTACCACTTGCTAGGTCTTTGGTGGCAAAACTTTGGTAGTGATACGCCAGATTTGAAGAGATTTGCCATTCGATTCTTAAACCAAGCATGCAGTGCTTCAGGTTGTGAACCCAACTGGAGCATGTTTGAGAAAATACATTCTAAGAAGCGCAACCGATTGACACAAAAACGCTTGAATGACCTTGTATTTGTCCATTACAATCTACGACTTCACAACAAACAAATACAAGGTGAGATTTGAGAGCTTGAATTTGAAGGTTTCATAATCTAGTTCGTACTTTAAAAGTTTAAAGTTCAAACTTCAAAATGAAATTTTAATTCACATTTCAATGTCTCATGATAATGACAGGTATGGATCATTCACCAATCGACCTTGAAGAGATAGATTTGCAAGCTACAAATGCGGCAGAATGGGTTCAATTAGATGAGCCTCCTCTTTTCAGCCTTCATGACTTGAAGAACTTTGAGAGTCAAGCAAGCGAAGGAGTGGAAGGAATCGCTTCTAGTTTTCACTCTTAAGAGTCTTAGACTCTTAGTCGCTGATTTTTTTCTGATTAGTATGCAGTTTTTAACTTTTTTGTAAGCTTTTAGAAGCATATGCTTCTAAGGACTCAAGACTCAGTGCTTTGGATCATGTGTGGACTCATAACATATATGAGATACTTATTTATTCATGATATTTTGGACATCTATTGATATTATGCATTGTTTGGACATACCTTTACCCAATATTAATGAAAAATGGTTTTTTTAATTCAATATATGTGTATATTTTTATTTAATGAATTCAACGATTTTTTGTTGATTTTTTGCCGATTTTTTCCTGATCCGATTAAAACTCTTCGCTCTTTTTAGTCGCCGATTTATTGCCGATTCCGAGTCTGGTAACATTGGTCCCATATATGTGTGTGTGTGTGTGTGTGTGTGTGTGTATTCAGACTCTATCTAGCTCAGGGTGCTCGCTGCAACACAAGGTTGATTACTCATTACGCGATCCATCAAATCTAACAATAATAATTTGTCAATGCAAACCAGTATGCAATGATTCTAATGAAACACTTCTATATGAAAAGTGGATCCTGAACCAGTCCTGTCATCATAGAACTGTTAGCTTATCAAATCAATTTACAAAGACATACTTTTAACGACATCAGATTCTAATTAATCCAAGTCCATCAAGGGTTATTTCAATCTGCAATTAATGGTTTCTCGTTCATCCACCTCAAAAATCTCTGAGGTAGCTTCAATTATTACAAAAAGTCTCTCCGTCTGAATGGGAAGCTTCTGCAGCCGTCATCAGTGTATCATAGTCATTTTAGTTCATACAAGAGAGTCAAATGATATCGGGTTCTCATATATATCACTGTCGTGACAAGTCATTGTCAGCGATTATGTGTTATTCATCGTTTGTCAAGGATTAATTGCATACAAGTAGCTGACAAGAGGTCCTCCATACGATATCAAATCATTTCCATCAAGGTCCTAAACAAATCCAGACAGTGCATCCATTTTATCAATCTGTTAAATTTACTATGTTGATAAGACATCATAGCAACTATAGCTTATCAAAGCCTTATCAATCAAAGAGATAATTAAAAGATCTTGAATATCACACTATTACCATACTCATCAAGTTAGACTCCTGTTAGAGTACATCAAAATTACAATAAAGTGCACCAGAATATCACAGGGATCAAACTTGCACACGTGTATATGCATTACTCAAGAATGTTGTAAGAATCATGACTTCTCTGAGGATGTTGCTCTTGACATACGTTAGGGCTTATCTTACTGTAACTGTACATTCCTTGTAATATTTGGATACCTTAGCCATTTGTAGTATGTACACTTATCAGGTTTCTCTTCCTGCTATAACATTCTCTTTCCTGTACCAGCCTTCTTTCTGAAGCTTACTCTTTTTGTAACCTGATGATCCTCAGAATCTCCTTGATCACATGCTCATTCAAAAGATTAGTAAACAAATCAAATATTTTATGCAGGACGAATGGCCAATGATCTAAGAATGATAAATCTAAACAATAGCAGTGTCATATGCGTTGTTATCCACGTACTTGTCAACCCCAACATTACGTTTCTGATGAGAACAAAGGGGCAACATGCATTACATCAAGCCATTGTCATAGAACAATCATGCTTTATGGTTTTCAAGGTAAGGTTTGGAGTAGTCCTGCCTGTAACTTCTATCATCATTCTGAAGAAACTCAAAAACTGGAGTAACTTGCTTTATACTATAGCATCCCGGAAACTGAAGTAATATACCTTATACTTCACATGATATGCTCGGATCATCGGCTAAGTTAGCATTTTGCAATATGCCTAACACTCAATTTCTGTGAATCTTAACAATTCAGATATAAGTAGGCCTTAGTATATATTAGTAACTTGCATACCTAGAGGATATTCGTATTTCAGTAGGATGTCATGCCCAAATGAAATACTTGCACTTGCCTCCTTCAATCGACTCTCTCTCAGAGCTACTTCTTCCTGAACTTTGTTCAAAAAGAAAATCAACGTTAGCCAATTACGTATGCAGATAACAATTATATACAACAAATTATCAGAAGAGCAAGTTTACAAGGGTACTTATCTTTAACGGAGAAGGAAGCTATAGGATCCCTCTTGATCAACCATAATTCACCAATATAACGAAGTTGTCTGTAAGAACAACTCCTTCATTATACAAGTTGATCACATTACTTCCTATTGAAGACCAACCTGACTGGGGTTTCTCAAAACAATCATTGATCATATCATAATGTTTTGATGCTGATATGCCGTCCTTAAATATTCCTTCCAAAAATCCTAACCATCAGAGAGACCCTAGGGTTTCATTCAAACCCTAGCATTCTTTTAGGTTTCCACCATTTTCATTTTTTTTGCTTAACTTGACCAAGGGATCCTTCTAAGGTGTCTTTCTTGGGGTGATTTTTCTGACTTTTCTTCATCCCAGCTTTGAAACCATGTTAATTTTACTGAGGGTTGAATTGTTCCTTGCTTTGACAATTGCATTTATATGCTTTTCATCATTTACATATTCATTCACCCAATAACATTGTTAACAACATATGCAACTATATAGAAAGAACAACATCATCAATAGTGCAATGGAAATAAAAGGAACATCAAAAGAAAAGCACACACATAGAGACACCAAGATTGGTCAGAGGCCAGGGAAAAACCCCATAAGGGCAAAAACCCGGAAATCTTTCTTCTTCTTCTATTAGATTTCATCAATAGTTCAACTAAGATACAAAGTATCAATATAATGAGACATAGTCCTACTCATCAGATTACCTAGGGCCCATACCAGTGAAACATGAATCTCCGATCACTCGCGATTAATCACGAGTCAAACTTCGCTCTTCCCTCAAAGTTCAAACAATTTGACTCAACTACGGGCGAGTCAAACTTGCGTTGACCGTCTTTGGCTCGTGGTCAATGCGAGTTTCACTTGCGACTCACTGATTAATTGCGATTTAGGCGACTAAGGTGATTTTCAACCCTTAACTCGACGAGCATGGGTTTTAACTTTTAGGGTTCCCACATTTTTTGTTGCGTAGTTTAGTTAGGTTAAAAATTAAAAGTCGGCCCGTAATTGACTTCTCACTGCTCATGCCTATGACTCATACATTGAGAAGGTAATAGAGGCATGGTTTGAGTTTCAATTTACTCCACGTAATAGAGTCGTAGTGTAATAGAGGCATAGTGTGTAGTGTGCTCCATTGTAGCTTTAACATGTGCTTGGTCAAAGATTTCAGTAGCAAACCATTATTGTATCATTTTAGCAGCAATCAAGAGATTTCAATTACTGCTTTTTTACTGATTAGTATGCAGTATTTTATAAATTTTTAGAAGCAAATGCTCTGGTTCTTTGTAGTCACAGATTAGGAGTCAAGAATCAGTGCTTTGGATCATGTTTGGACTCCTAACATATATGAGGTACTTATTCATTCATGATATTTTAGACATCTATTGATATTATGCATTGTTTGGACATGGCTTTATTGAATATCAATGAAAAATGTTTTTTTTTGTTTTAATTCAATATGTTTGTATATCTTAAATTATTGAATTCACCGATTTTTTCCCAATTTTTCCCCGATTCGATTAAAACTTTTCACTCTTTTACCTCGCCGATTTATTACCGATTCCGTGTCTGGTAACATTGGCCCATACTTGACTTGTTCACAACTTCGTTTGTGAACAAGTCATATCGACAGAACTGCCATGCAATGCTATCATCAATAACACGTCATATTAAGATTGGGGCTGCAACAAGTAGATTCCATCACTGCTCCTGTACTATAAAGATGCCAAGATCAATATTGTGAGTCATGCTAGGGTTGTCCCATCTCTTCATATATATTGATTAGGGTTTTGTGCCAAACACAACTGTGATCCAAGTGCCAAACATAGTTGTGAATGCAATTAAAATTCAAGTGCCAAATATAGTTGAGTTCCAAGTGCCAAATATAGCTATGAATACAATTGAGATTGAAGTGCCAAACATAACTGTGATGAAAGATGACTACACATATTATACTAATAAACCATAGCCAAGAACCATAACTATATGCCAAATACAATGTAGGGGTGCCATCAAGATGTCCATAGAAATATATACAATTGTGAAGCCAACTGAAAAGTAATACAATTGTGATCTCATAGAGTGAACTACAGAGATGCTGCAGAGCTACCATAGAGTATACACAAAGATACCATAGTGAGGATGTCAAGACTGCTGTGATAGTGAGAAGGACTACTGAACAATAAATAAAATCTGCCGAGATTACTGAGGTAATGCAAGAGGTGCGCTATAGAAGTTAAACCAAGATCATTGTGTCGAGGAATATGGACTTTCGAGTATAGTGCGAGAGTCATAGTGCTGCCATACTATGTGAGACAAAGTGATATTACTCCATGTGTGTTAGAGATGTTATACCATGTGAGAGACAAAGATACCTGGCCATGCGAGCCTCTGAATAGAGACTTACCATGTGAGCTTTATAGCAGAGACTATACTAGAAATACCCTGCGAATGCGAGCTTCAAAATAGAGACTTGTTGTGTTGTGTCAAGTGCGAAAATAATGGACACTGAGACAAATTTGTGAAGAGAAGACAAGAAACTAAGACCCTGTGCTGAGTAGCTATGCCATCCAAGTGAAGACCAAAAGCCTTAGTAATTTTTGCTTGCCGAATAGATCAACTCAATGTCCTATTTATAGTTGTTTTCCATAGGTGAAGGGGTCACAATCTTTCGATGGGCCAACCTTGAAGCCGACCTTTAATCTTAAATTTGAATTTCGAAAATAAATAATTTCCCTTTGATAACCTGAAGCTGACTTGGAATATTAAGGGCGAGAGACACTTAGTGACATTAATCCATAATTTTAAAATGTAAGTCTATAACAATTCTTTTTGAAGTTAATTTTTGGCAATCAAAAGAAATTCTTCCTGAAGTTGGCCCACAATTTAACGCTAGAGACCTTCTTTCATTGAGCATCTAGTCTGACAATTTCAATCCCATGACATTCTCTTGGAAGGTTGCTCCTTCCACTTTGCTTGACTGTTAGATCCCTTGGAATTGGAAGCTCTTCCTATTATCGGACAATCCTGGATGTTAATTTGTACAATTTCTTCTTTTTGAACATTAGTCCTTCTTAAGAATCTATCCATCTGTGACAGGAGAAAAATATTCTTGTAGTCCACTCCATTTTATTGGGAGAATCCTCTTGTCACAACCTTGCCTTGTACTTCCTAATGCTGCCATCTATTTCATGAATCCTTGCATTGGCAATGTTCATGATATACTTGGAAACCTCATGTAGGAGGCCATGGAAGACACAATTATAACCCAACAAAAAATATAGAGACAAGAGGTTGACCAAGGAATAAAATAATAATAGTCAAAAGAGAAAGGTGTGAAGTATTAATTTTTTAATCACAAAAGAAATTACTAAGGGTTGTATGGAATTGTAGGCTCACTTCTAATCCTTGCTTCCTTGCAGAAATCAATGAAGTCCGTCTGCAATCTCATCAAGCTTTCATTCCTTGTCTTCTTCTGAGGTGGATGCTCATCCTCATCCTCAACATTAGTTGCCGATGCATGTTTCTTTCCTTTTTCTTGCATAAGAGCTAGGGTTTCCGTGAAAATTTTTGAATCTAACAAACCAAAAATCCTACTGCATTAAACTGACTTGCATTACCTACTTGTGTTTTTCATTTAACAAGATATTTTCAGAAATATTAATGCAAATACACTGCAACCTACACCAATATACAGATCAAGTACTAAAAAATAAATGAGACAATCATGCAAAGGACACACTTATTTTTGGACTAAACGTCCCCGAAAAAACCCAATGCAGGAAAACTGGTGCAACAACTTTGATGGTTTTCTATTATTAAGCAGAAGTTCTGAATACAAATGCTGGTTTCCCTCCCCGCAAACCAGTGACAGAGAAATACAATGGTGGAAAACCAGAGTCAGTTTTACCTCACTTCACCCGGCAGATTCAGGCTGATTCGACAGCAAAACTGGCTGGCCCTGGCTACAACTGCGCTGCCACTTCGCAGTAATTGTGTAGACCTGCGTGGAGCTATTTGAGGCTCTGCGTCAGCTATTTTGCCCACTGTGTCAACTTTCCTTGCCTGTTTCGGCAGTTTTCGACAGTTCCAACACTCTGCGTGGAAGGCAATTTTCTCCCTCTGCGCTGGCCCTTCTGGCTCTGCATCAAGGTTGCGTGGACCCAGACTGGCCCAACGTCAGCTCTCCTCGCTACTGTGTTGCCTCCAAAAGCTTCTCTCCACCTCTCTGTCAGTATTCCCGAACTATCATTGCCCCTCAGCTGCAAGATCTCCGCAACCGATTTCCCTCCTGAGAACTTCTGACCTCAGAAAATCGATTTCCTCAATCTCTTTATGTGTCTTCTCCAACTGACCCCAAGTCTCCATTTATAATTTCTAATCTCTAATCAACAGATAAGATTAAATTAGACTTGATCCTCATCTCTTAGAAGCTTCTCACCCATATTTTCATTAATACTGATTAATATTTTAATTAGACTTAGGAACCACATTAAAAATATTAATTATTTTAATAAAATACAATCTGGGTGGAATTTCACCAAACAATTTTTGGGTCTTGGAGATCTCATGTGTTTTAGCCCCTCCTCAAAATTTCGGAGCTAGAGCACATCCGATGCTACCCAAAAAATCAACACTCATTCTTAGTGAGGAATGTGCTCTAGCAATACTTCCTAGCAGAAGTATCACACTGCTCCACGACTTCGGTCCTCTATGCTATTGATGCTCGGCCTGTTGCCCCTCATACACTGTGCTGCTGCAATCTGTACTACTGCCCATGACACTGCCACTGTCACTGCTACATCTGTACTACAACTCCCTCTCAATATGCTGCATCATGCTGCCCATGGCACTGCCACTGCCAACTGTTGCACTGCAACTCAGTTGTTGAGAAGTAAGCAACTGAAAAGTGACCCAAAAGGCTGACATGTTGGTCAGTCTGGATGTCCCTGGACACTAAAGCTACCTCTGCTGCTAATCTGTGCTGACCCTTTGATGCTACTGCGTTGTTGTTTTATCTTCTTTGTGCCTCCCGCACTACTGTAGCCTGAAACACTCCATTGCACGCTTCAGACTTTGGCACTTTAGCTCTGCCACTGTTGCTCCATCATCCCTTGCACCAACTGACTCCTTTCATTCTGCTACTGTCATTAAGGGCTCCCGTAGCCATATGTGATCCAAGAGCTTGGGCATCTCAAGGATCATGCCCACGTGTAGTCCTCACGACGACAGGTAAATATCGCCCCACCTCTTCTCTAGAGGTGCATGAGCAGTCATGGCACAATCCTCATCGTTGTCCTCTTTGTTAGCTTTCATTGGAGCAACCTTTGAGTTAGACTTCTCTTCCTTGCCCTTCTTCCGAGGGTACTGTCTAGCGAAATGATCCATTTGTCCACATCTAAAGCATTTGACTTTGGATAAGTCCTTTTTCTTTCTCTTTTGTTGCCCTTGCTATCTTGAGATGCGAGAGCTGCATCCTCCTCTTCCTCCTTCTTGACTCTGATCCCTTTGCTGCTGCTTCCCGCCGTGGTCAACTGTTTGATCTCTTCTTGTCGAAGAGCTGCCCACATCTCCTCCCAATTGGGAAGAGAAGCCCTGCGCAAGATGCTTCGGACAAAGCTTTCCCAGTCTTCAGTGACTGCATTCAGGGCAGTCCTGACCACAAATTCAGGATCTGGTGTAGCCCCTACAGAAGTTAGCTGGTCACGGATTCCTTGCAACCTGAGAAGGAAGGGATCAACTTCTTCTCCCTTCTGTTGATTTTCAGTAGCATCAAGCTCTAGCTCCGAAATGTGGTGGAGGGGCTAGAACACATAAGATCTCAAGAACCCAAAAATCGTTTGGAGAAATTCCACCCGGATGAGGTGTTATTAAAATAATTATTATTTTTAATGGGTTCCTAAGTCTAAACTTAGGAAAGTAAAAATATTAATGTGTATTTATAAAAATATGGTTGAGAAGGTTGTAAGTGATGAGGATCAAGCCTATTTTAACCTTAGCCGTTGATTAGAGATTAGATCACGGCCGTTGATTCATCAACAGGGAAAGTATAAGAGGAGGCTTGAGGGTCAGTTGGACCAAGAGATCAAAGAGTTTGATTTTTCTGGGGCATGGTTTGCTGAGAAAGACGAGCTAAGTGATCTGAGTTGCAGTGAGGGGCAGTTCGGCAGAGGGACTTCAGTTCAAGGCCGAGGATACATAGCAGAGAGGCAGAGCAGCAACAAGAGAGACAACACAGCTCTAGAGAGGGTGACATAGAAGCTGGAGGATTTGATGCAATCCCTTAGAGGCAGCGCTAGGGTTTTTCTGTGGGGCAGAGAGAGCAACAGTTCAGCATATCGACTTTTGAGCAAGAGAGGCTCACTAGAGGGTGACACAGCTCATAGGGGAGGTGACGCAGTTCTAGCGCAGAGCTTGGAGTAGCCATTGTTGCCCAGTATTGGGAAAAACAATTGTCATTTGTGGGGTTTGATCATCCAGTTGCTGGAATTGTCAAAATATTTCTCTCCGGATAGAGGTACTTTTTCCAGGTTTATTCTTTATTGGGTGAGCCAAAATTGGCACCCTAGTTGTATTAAAAAATCTGCTTAATAATATAAAACCTCTATATGCAACACCAGTTTTCCCGAATTGGGTTTTTCCGGGGACGATTGTCCAAAAATAATAGTGTCCCTTGTGAGATTGTCTTAGTTTATTTCAGTTCATGATTTGTATGTATGTGTAGGCTGCAATAGTGTTTTAATCGTTGTGTAAGTAATTAAATAACTTGTTGAATGCAAAAAACAAGTAGGAGATGGTAAACCAGTGATTGCAGTAAGATTTCTGATGTGTAGATTAAAAACTTCTCACACGGTATCAGAGCATTGCAGATCATAGGAGACTAAAGACACCAGCCGAGAGATCCAGATAATTTGCTGCAGAGAAGCAATCGTGCCGAGTGACAAGACTATTTCAGAGGCAGAGGAGCAGCTATAGGAGTGACCCAGAGGCTCACGCAGTGCTTGCGTCAGCATTCCGAGCTTGTAGAGGGTGACATAGATCCAGAGAGGAGCCCACGTAGTGACTGTGTTAACTCTTTGGGCCAGTGCAGAGCCTAAGAGGTTCGAATCAGTCAATTGCCAGGGATGAGGAAGCATAGCCGATTCGATTTGAAGAGTTGGTGGGGCGTTGTTTCTGTTGGTGCAGAACAATGTCTGTGGAGACAGAGCTGAGGTAGAGGGAGTCACTGCCTTGACAGATTTATGGCCAAATTAAATCTAGATCCAGGTTGCAACAACAAAGGAGGATTGGATAGGAAGTGATTCGACAGTTGGCAGGAGGATTTCTGTGAAGGAAATGAGGACTTAGAGGGAGTGTAGAGGAGCTTGTTCCTTAGAGGGTTTCTACTGCCAAATAAATCCAAATCCAAGTCTTGCTAGATTGACAACAGAAGAGGGAGAAGAGATCCAGTCCTATTTTTTAGCAGAGATGGCAATGAATGGGTTGAGGGATCAGGACAGATTGGATGGAACATCCAATTTTGTCATCTGGAAGGCCAGGATCTTGGCAGTTCTAGACAAACATCGCATCAAGGACTATGCCTTGAAGGTAGTTGCTGAGCCCGTCGATGCTGATCCGTTAAAGAAGTACGAGGAGGCCCAGGTGAAGGCCAAGTGCATGATCCTAGAGGGGGTCAAAGATCATGTAGTACCACACATTGTTGAGAAGAACACAACAAGGGAGATGTGGAAGGCGCTGACCACCTTGTATCAGGGATCTTCCGTCCAACGGAAGATGCTATTAGAAAATTAGATGATATAGTACGAAATGCAAAAAGGAAAGGAGATCGATCCCTTCCTTCTTAGGTTGTGAGGGATTCGCGACCAATTGACTCCCGTGGGGTCTATACCAAATCCTGAGTTCATGGTCAGGACTGCCCTAAATGCAGTCACTGAGGACTAAGAGACTTTTGTCCAAAGTATCTTGGGCAAAGCGACTCTCCCCAGTTTGGACGAGATGTGGGCAACTCTTCGACAAGAAGAGCTTAGGAGGATGACCAAGACAGGGAGTAGCGGCAAGGGAGCTCGGGTTAAGGAGGGTAGGAGGATGTAGCTCTTGCATCAGTAGAACAACAAGGGCAGTAGAGGAGAAAGAAGAAGGATATAACCAAGGTTAGATGCCTCAACTGTGGGGAACTAGGACATTATGCCACTCAGTGCCCCCAAAGAAGAGCAAAGGGGAAGCTTCTAAATTGAAGGTTGCTCCAGCGAAAGCTGACAAGGAAGGCGATAATGACAATTGTGCCTCGAGTGCTCATGTGCCTTTGGAGAAGAGGTGGGGCGACATGGAGTTGTAGTCGAGAGGACTACGTAGGGGCAATATCCTTGAGGTGCCCAAATTCTTGGATCACATATGGCTATGGGAGCCTTTAACGACAGTGGCATAATGACGGGTGTTGGTTGGAGCGAGGTGTGATGGAGCGACAGTGGCAGAGCTAGAGTGCCAAAGTCTGAGGCAGTGCAGTGGATGTTGTAGCAGTGCGAGAGGCACAAAGTAGTTTGCAACAGCGCAGTGGCAACAGAGGGTCAGCACAGATTAGCAGCAGAGGTAGCTTCAGGATCACGAGGCATCCATATTGATCAAGATGTCAGTGTTTGGGTGAAGTTTCAATTGATTACTTCTTAGCAACTGAGTTGCAGTGCAACAGTTAGCAGTGGCAGTGCTATGGGCAGCATGATGCAACATTTTGAGAGGGAGCTGCAATACAGATGTAGCAGTGGCAGTGGCATAGTCATGGGAAATAGTACAGGAAGCAGCAGTGCAGTGGATGAAGGGCAGCAGGCCAAGCATCAACACCACAGAGGCCTGATGCAGTGGATCAGTGTAATGCTTCTATGGGGAAGTATTGCTTGAGCACATTCCTTGCTAGGAGGGAGTGTTGATTTTGGGTAGCATCGGATGTGGTCTAGCTCCAAAATTTGGTGGAGGGGCTAGAACACATAAATTGTTTGGAGAAATTCCACCCGGATGAGGAGTTATTAAAATAATTAATATTTTTAATGGGTTCCTAAGTCTAAACTTCGGAAAATAAAAATATTATGTGTATTAATAAAAATATGGGTGAGAAGGTTTTAGGTGACGAGGATCAAGCCTATTTTAATCTTAGTCGTTGGTTAGAGATTAGATCACGACCGTTGATTCATCAACAGGAAAAGTATAAGAGGAGGCTTGAGGATTAGTTGGAGATACACCAAGAGATCAAAGAGTTCGATTTTTCTGGGGCATGGTTTGTTGAGAAAGTCAAGCTAACTGATATGAGTTGTAGTGAGAGGGGCAGTTCGGTAGAGGGACTTCAGTCCAAGGCTAAGGATACATAGCAGAGAGGCAGAGCAACAACAAGAGAGACAATACAGCTCCAAAGAGGGTGATGCAGAAGTTGGAGGGGATGACGCAGTCGCTTAGAGGCAATGCTGGGGTTTTTCTGTGGGGTAGATGTTGAATTTTCTAAGTCTAAACGTTAGAAAATTAATCTGTATTCTGCTGGTTTATTTCTTCTACTTGTTTAAACATCAAGCAAGCTATTTAATACATTAAATACTGAAATAAACACAATACAGTCACAACATCTATAGATCAGCAACTGAAAGAAAACAAGCACACAAGTGACATTGTTATTTTGGACTAATCTCCCTAGAAAAACCCAATGCGGGAAAACCGGTGCAGTTATTCTGAGGGTTATATTATTATGAAGTCTATCTGAGTAAAACTAGGTGCCTAACCGGCTCACCTGATAGAGAAAAATACACGACAACAATACTCTATATCCAGAAACAGGTATTCAGAAAACCTGTCCTACGAAGCCCTCTCGGCAGAACAGAAGCTTAGCGCTGGCCCTTTTGGCCTTTGCGTCAACCCCCTGCTGACTTGCGTCGGGCCCAAGACCCTCTGTGTCAGCCCTCTGAGGCACTGCACAACCTTTGGGAGCCTCTACGTCACTCCTTCTGCCCTCTGCATGGATGACGCAGTCTCTTTGGGCTTTGTGTTGCCTCTCCTGGGCTCTGTGTAGGCTGGACTGACTGCTGCTCTCACTCTCTCTGCTTCTGTGCTGGTTTCCCAGTATTGTCCCTGCCTCTCTGCCTTGTACTCACTACCCCTCGCTGTTGATCATCGATTCAACTTTGCTTAGCAACCCCGCTCTAGCAAAATGATTGTCTGATCACTCTGGTGTGTTCTCCAACTGACCCTCAAGCCTCCTCTTATACTTTTCTCATTCGTCCATCAACAACCGAGATTAAATCTCTAATCAAAGGCTAAGATTATATTTGGCTTGATCCATGACTTTTGGAACCTTCCAACCTAATTTTATATTAATACCCATTAATATTTTCTTTTTCCTAAGTTTAGACTTAGGAACTCCATTAAAAATATTAATTATTTTAATATCTCGCAAACCAGGTACAATCTGTCCATACCATTTCTGGGTCTCGGAGAGCTCATGTGCTTTAGCCTCTCCACCAATTTTCATGGTTAGAGCACATCCGATGCTATCCCAAATCAACACTCCCTCTTAGCGAGGACTGTGCTCTAGTAATACTCCTCACTGAGCATTACCCTGATCATTCGGCACCGGTCCCTGTGCTGATGCTAGGCCTCCCTACCCAACATCCTCTACACTACTGCATCCTATACTACTGCTCATGGCCCTGCCATTGCCACTGACGACAACTCCCTCTGCATCTGTGTTGCTGTTGGTCCACCCAACACTGCATCTGCATTGCATCCCCCTCTCATCATGCTGGATTGTGCTACTGCATACTGCAACTCAGTTGCTGAGAAGTAAGTAACTGATTCACCCAACTCTGACATCCCTGTCAGGCTAGAAACACTCCCGATGCTGAAGCTCCCTCTACTACTAACAAGTGCTCCTTCTACTGACCTTTGCGTTGCTACAACTCCATGCATCTCGCACCCTTGGACACCTCTCTGTGCCATCTTGCACTGGTGCAACACTCCCGTGCCTCTCGCACTGTTGTAACCTGCTAGCCTCGCACTGTCTGGGGACTCCTGCACTATAGCACTCTTTGCTACTGCATCCACATCCGTCTCTACCTACATTGGCCAGTCCTGCTACTCCTCTTTGAGGCTCCCGTAGCAAGGTATAATCCAAGAGGTTGGGTACCTCAAGGATCCTGCCTCTCATCGCCTGTAGTCCTCCTGACTACAGCTCAATGTCTCCCCACTTCTTCTCAAGTGGCACATGAGCACTCATGGCACAATCGTCATTATCCTCGACTTCTTTTTCCGCCTTTGCTGGCGCTGCTTTCAAGTCTGAAGCCTCTCCCTTACTCTTCTTCCTAGGATACTGGTTCGCATAGTGACACAATTCTCCACAGTGGAAGAACTTGACCTTGGAGAGGTCTTTCCTCTTACTCTTCTCCTGCTTTCCCGCAGATGCTAGAGCCGCATCCTCTTCTTCCTCCTTGATCCTGACCCCTTTTCTGCTACTCCCCACCTTGGTTCGCCGTATGATCTCTTCTTGACGAAGAGCCACCCACAATTCTTCCCAATTCGGAAGACTCGTTGTGCCCAGTATGCTTTGGACAAATACCTCCCAATCCTTGGAAATTGCATTAAGTTCGGTCCTCATCATTAATTCCTCATTCGGCGTGGCTCCTATGGAAGTTAGTTGGTCACGGATCTCCTTCAACAGACCGAGGAAGACATCTATCTGCTCTCCCTTCTGCATCTGGTATGATCTTAGCTGATTCTCCAGGAGCATCTTCCTCAGCACAAAAGTATGCTGGTACAATGTCTTCAAAGCGTCCCACATCTCCTTTGTCGTTTCCTTCTCGGCAATATGTGGTACCACATGATCCTTGACCCCATCAAGGATGATGCACTTTGCCTTAGCCATTTCCTCCTCGTACCTTTCATTAGCTATCGGGTCAACTGCGATAGCCACCACTCTGAAGGCGAAGCCCTTGATATGATGTCTCTCTAGAATGGACAAGATCCTGGCCTTCCAGACCACAATGTTGGATGCTCCGTCCAGCCTGCCCTGATCTCTCAACCGATTCACGACCATCTCTCTGTTCTTCTCTGTTGACTCCTCCGAGTCTCTCTACTTCCCACTTGGAAGTTCTCGGTTCAACTCCCGTCGAGTCTCTCTACTTCTCGTCTGGAAGTTCTCGGTTTGACTCCTCCGAGTTTCTCTATTTCTTGTCTGGAAGTTCTCTTCTAGACTTCCTCTGAGTCCCGATTACCCTCCTGGAAATCCTTCTGCCAACATCAAGTTGCCCCACTCCCATTATCTGTGCAACTGCAACACTGATCCAGATTCCTTGGCTAGAAATCTGCTTCAGCAACAACTCCCTCCACCTTGGTCTTGCCCTGTTAGGTACTGTTCTAACCACAGTTCCCCACCAGCTTTGCTCCGCAAACTACCCACAGCCTCCTATGCCCCAACAACTGAAGGATTGCCTTTTGGCTCTGCATAATCCTGACACCAGCAAAATAGCTCCCTCAGCCCATTGCGTTAGCCTTCCTGGCCTCTATGTGAGCCTGTTTCTGCCTTCTTCAGCGTCTGCGCTACCTCTCTTTTGCCTAGACTGATGACAAAGTCCCTTTGCGTCACTCCTTCCTCTGTCGCTTTCTTCAAGGATCAACTCTGTCACTCGGGACAATTGAATCTGTTGCAAATGCTTTACTAAGCTGATGCCTTCTGTTTTCCTATGATCTGCAACCACGCTCTGATACCATGTTGAATTTCTAAGTCTATCTGTTAGAAAATTAATCTATATTCTGCTGGTTTATTTCTTCTACTTGTTTAGAAATTGAACAAGTTATTTAATACATTAAATACCAAAATAAACACAACATTGTCACAACATCTACAGATCATCCACTGAAAGAAAACAAGCACACAAGTGACACCATTATTTTGGACCAATGTCCCCGGAAAACCCCAGTGTGGAAAAGCCGGTGTAGCTATTTTGAGGAATATATTATTATGCAGTCTATCTGAGTAGAACTGGGTGCGTAACTAACTCACCCGACATGAAAAATACACGACAACAATACCTCTATATCTAGAGACAGGTATTCATAAACCCTGTCCCACGAAGCCCTCTCTGGCACAACTGAAGCTTAGCGCTGGCCCTTCTGGCCTCCACGCCAGCCTCTTGCTGACCTGTGTCAGCCCCAGTACCCTCTGTGCTAGCCCTCTGAGGAACTGCGCAACCTCTAGGAGCCTTTGTGTCACTCCCTCTGACCTCTTCGTGGATGACGCAGGCTCTGTGTTGCCTCTGCTGGGCTCTGTGTAGGCTATTCTGATTGTTGCTCTCACTCTCTCCGCTTTTGTGCTGGTCTCCCAATATTGTCCCTACCTCTCTGCCTCATACTCACTGCCCCTCGCTGTTGATCACTGATTCAACTTTGCTTAGCAACCTCGCTCTAGCAAAATGAATGACTGATCACTCTGGTGTGTTCGCCAACTGAACCTCAAGCCTCCTCTTATACTTTTCTCGTTGGTCCATCAATGGCCGAGATTAAATCTCTAATCAACAACTAAGATTAGATTTGGCTTGATCCATGACTTTTGGAACCTTCTAACTGAGTTTTATATTAATATCCATTAATATTTTAATTTTCCTAAGTTTAGACTTAGGAACTCCATTAAAAATATTAATTATTTTAATATCTCCCAAATCAGGTACAATCTATACAAACCATACCTCGGTCTTGGAGATCTCATGTGCTTTAGCCTCTCCACCAATTTTCATAGCTAGAGAACATCCGATGCTACCCCAAATCAACAGCAAAGAGAGCAGGAGTTTAGCATATCGACTTTTGAGCAAGAGATGCTCACTGGGAGGGTGATGCAATTCCTAGAGGAGGTGACGCAGTTCCAACGCAGAGCTTGGAGCAACCATCGCTGCCCAGCGCTGGAAACAAAAATTGTCATTTGTTGGGTTTGATCATCCAGTTGATAGAATTTTCAAAATATCTATCTCTGGATAGAGGTACTTTTGCTAGGTTTATTCTCTTTTGGGTGAGCCAGATTTGGCACCCTAGTTGTATTCAGAAATCTGCTTAATAATATAAATCCTCTATATCTTGCTGGGTTTCTCAGATTGGGTTTTTTCAGGGACGATTGTCCAAAAATAACAGTGTCCCTTGTGAGATTGTCTCTGTTTATTTCAGTTCATGATCTGTATGTATGTGTAGGTTGCAATAGTTTTTTCATCGTTGTTTAAGTAATTAAATAACTTGTTGAATGTAAAGAACAAGTAGGAGATGATAAACCAGTGATTGCAGTAGGATTTCTGACATGTAGATTCAAAGATTCTCACACCTTCTAGATTTGAACTATCTCAGCTGACTCTCAAGCAACATCTTCTGCTGAACGGAGGTTCCCTCGTACAAAGTGGTCAAGGCCTCCCACATTTCCCTTCTTGTGTCTTTCTCAACAATATGTGGGATCACATGATCCTTGACCCCGTCCAAGATCATGCACTTCACTTTAGCCTGAGCCTCCTTGTACTTCTTGAGAGTATCAACATCAACCGGAACAACAACCGTCTTTAAGGCATAGTCCTTGATGCGATTTTTATCCAAAACTGCTAGGATCCTGGCCTTCCAGATGACGAAGTTGGATGCTCCATCGAACATGTCTTGATCCCCCAATCTGTTGACTGCCATCTTCGTTCAAATGAATGTCGAACTGGTTCTCTTCTCCCTCTTTCACTGTTGCCCTAGCAAAACTTGGATCTGGATTTCTTTGGCAGTAGAAATCCTCTAAGGAACAAGCTCCCTTTGAATTTCGATTTCCTTCACGTAAATCCTTCTGCTAAACACTGTCGAACCACCCCTCTCTGATCTCTCTTTGCTACTGCTCAACACTGGATCTAGATCTCTTGGCAAGAAAGCTTCTAAGGAACTGATTCCCTCTACTTTGCTTTTGCCCCACTAGGCACTATTCTGCACCAACAAAATCAACGCCCCACCAACAACTCCAGATGAAGTCTGCGCTGCATCTCTAGCCACGACAACCGGAAAAACAAGACTCAATAGTCTCTGCACTAGCCCAAGAATCACTGCGCTGCCCTTTGCAGCAACATCACCCAATCAGGCTGACGCAGGCTCCCGTGAGCCTCCCTTGGTGACTGTGCCACCCCTCCTCTGCTTTCTTGACTAGAAACTGTGCTGTCTCTCGAGAAAGCTGTCTTCAGCACAGATTTTCCTCTGTCCTTTTGCTGATGGCTTCAGTCCTCCTTGATTTGCAATCGCTCTGATACCATGTGAAAATTTCTGAATCTAACAAATCATAAATCCTACTGCAGTAAACTGGCTTGCATTACCTAGTTGTATTATTCATTTAACAAATTATTTTCAGAAATATTCAGAAAATATTAATGCAAATACATTGTAGCCTACACCAATATACAGATCAAGTATTGAAAAATAAATGAGACAATCATGTAAAGGACACACTTATTTTTGGACTAAACTCCCCTGGAAAAACTCAATGCAGGAAAACCGGTGCAACAACTCTAAGGGTTTTCTATTATCAAGCAGAAGTTTTGAATACAAATGCTGGTTGCCCTCTAGGCAAACCAATGTCAGAGAAATACAATTGCGGAAAACTTGAGTGAGTTTTACCTCACTTCACCCGGCAGATTCCGACTAATCCGACAGCAAAACTGGCTGGTCCCGACTACAATTGCGCTGCCTCTTCGCAGTAACTGCATGGAACTCTTTGAGGCTCTGCATCAACTCTTCTACCCACTGCGCCAACTTTCCTCGACTATTCCGACAATTTCCGACAGTTCTGACACTCTGCTTGGAAGGCAACTTTCTCCATCTGCGCTGGCCCTTCTGGCTCTGCGTCAAGGCTGCGTGGGCCCAGACTGGCCCAGCGTTAGCTCTCCTAGCTATTGCCTGCTTCCACAAGCTTCTCTCTGCCTCTCTGTCAGTATTCCCGAACTATCACTGCCCCTTAGCTGGAAGACCTCCCCAATTGATTTCCCTCCTGAGAACTTCTCACCTCAGAAAATTGATTTCCTCAATCTCTCTGTGTGTCTTCTCCAACTAACCCCAAGCCCCCATTTATTCTTTTCTTGTTGAGAAATCAACGACCATGATCTAATCTCTAATCAACAACTAAGATTAAATTAGGCTTGATCCTCGTCTCTTAGAAGCTTCTCACCCATATTTTCATTAATACCCATTAATATTATAATTTTCCTAAGTTAAGACTTAGAAACCACATTTAAAATATTAATTATTTTAATAAAATACAATCAGGGTGGAATTTCACCAAACGATTTTTGGGTCTTGGAGATCTCATGTGTTCTAGCCCCTCCACAAAACTTCGGAGCTAGAGCACATTCGATGCTACCCAAAAAATCAACAGTTTCTTCATCTTCTGGATTCATCGAGTTATCTAGCCACTCCAAAGGCTCAACAATGAGCTAGCATCAATACCAAGTCATCCACTTGCTATCAATGAGATAAACCAAGTATGCATCACACCACTTCCACTTGCATCCAACACTCTAGGTTTTTCTTTAGGGTTTTATATCACAAACCCTAGGACTTTCTCATATGAGACTTTAATACAAGTCGTAACTTCCAAGTCTTCTAGGGTTTACAAACTCTAAGTCTTCTAACTCTTGTAACACACAACCATAAAGACCAAAGAAAGGCGCATACTTTAATACAAGTGTTATTATAGGCTCTTTTCTTGCCTTATAAAAGTAGGTGAAGGAGTCTTTGCCCTTAGCTCCCTCTGGTCCAAGAGTAACTTGCCAACTTTCTTGGTGGATGAAATAGCAAAGTGTACTTAGTCAAATTAACAACTTCCCTTTGGTACACATTTCAAATAATCAAGTTGATCACATCTAATGTGGACAATAAAGAAGGATTTCACCCCATGTCAAATGTAGGTTTGTACTTGTACCCAATGTTGTGAAAATCGTGAATATTTGCCTGAAACGAATAAATCGACAATTTTTCCCAAAAAATCTTGTTTTTTTTGTATTTTTTAAATTTTCCGCTTTTTTGCCGATTTTTATCCTGATTTTTACAATTTTATTTATTTATTTAATTTTATTATTCGGACCCTCACCGATTTAATCCCGATCGCGGTTATCAAACATTGCTTGTACCTAACAACTTCAAATCAGTTTTTACACATGTCATGCTTGAAAAAAAGCGTCATCATCTATACTATAGACTGTCTCAGGTCATTCCACAAAAACAAATGATGTGGCATCAATCTTTAGATCATCCCTCAGACTGGAATTAGACGATTGATCACATTCAGGCAGCAAGCTGTCCTTAATAATTATAGTATCAATTTAACAAAAGGCTCATACCTCAAATTAATAATTAGGAAGTCTGGTCATGCTTGTCAGACTTTCTGCCACCTTATAATACCTCCTTGGCTCCTGAGTTCTGCCCTCTGAGGTGCCATGAAACCAACCTTAATCAGCCCTTTGAATGCCCTTAAAATGCATCACAAGAGGTCGTCAAACTGCCCTTGCTAACAGGCCTAAACAAACCCTTAATAATCTGGCCTAGACATTCATCAAAATTCACCCTTCCTGCTGTCAGAACAGGCCCAATTTGCCACCTATGCCCTAAACATGCTTCTTGGCTGCCTTAAAAACTCAGTCCAAACAGGCATCTTCAAGATACTTCAATGGCTGCTCTTTTATCAAGGCTCTGATTCCATGTTGAATTTTCTACAATAATGCACTATAGAAACTGATCTTCTGATCCGATAATTACCTTCCGATGATTTCCAATCAAGTTATCTTATGTCACATATATCGTTAAGCAATTACACAGAAAATCTCAACAGTAATGCAGTGAAAACAGTAGTATCAACAGA
The DNA here is from genome assembly GCA_031772625.1 of Pinus tabuliformis. Lineage (NCBI taxonomy): Eukaryota > Viridiplantae > Streptophyta > Pinopsida > Pinales > Pinaceae > Pinus > Pinus tabuliformis. The sequence continues at coordinate 1,567,793,786 of CM062818.1, read as the reverse complement.
GATAGCCATGCACAATAGAGAACATATATCCTTAAGAAATTACACAGAAAATCTAAGTCCAAGATACCAGTCAAACCCGGTCAAAATTCCAGCTTAGTCAGTGCTGGTCAAACCTCTGAAATAGTCAATTCTGGTCAAATTTTGGGCTAGTCAACATATCTCCTGTGGTCAACTTTGGACCTGCAGTTGTCCGCTGCGGTTGACTTCCTGTGGTCAACCTGCGGTCGACTTCCTATGGTCAACCTGCAGTTGACTTCCTGTGGTCAATTCTGCGGTCAAATAGTCCCTTTTCTGTGGTTAAACTTGCCCCTTTGTTCAAACTCTACCAAATTCTTCATCAAACATAGCCAGAATCTTCGTTAAACAGAGCAGGTCAGAACTCGGTTAAATGGCAGCTTCAGCTTGGTCAATCACAAGTCAATTGTCAACTTTAGTCAAACTTCAGAATTAGTCAAAACTCTGTAAATTCATCCTTTTTCTGGTCCCACATGTGGCTGTTAGATCAGAGGTTGTTGGATGATCTGAATTGCTCAAGGTGGAGAAGTCATATTGTGTGGTTATAGTAGTCAAATGGGGTGGACTTTCACCAAGTGTCAGACCCATTCATTGGTGGGGCTGACTTGACACTTTGGGGCCTGCATGAAACCCAAAAATGATAATTTTAATTTTTTCCTTGGCTGACTTGGGAGGCCTTTATGGCATGCAGTAATACGTCCCAATGCTACACAAAAATCAACAGTGTTTTGCATGCACTTTTCAACTTCATATGTCTGATTTGGTTTACCTTCTTATGCTTACATTTTGCATGCACTTTTCAAGTTCATCTGTATGTTGTTGTTTACCTTCCTATGCATATATCATTCGGTGCACCCCCTTTTTTCCTTTAGCTTATATTATAGTGTAGAGTTTGCAGTATTGTATTCGGTGTTGTCATTTTATTGCAAGTTTTCGTTGGTTCTAACTTCCAACTGCTAAGGTTTTGTAGTACATATTTTCCTCTTGAAAGTTTAAATATCTTGATTCAAATAAAGCTTTTGATTCAAATTTATCACCGCTTTAATGTATGTGTTCTCAGGGTATTATGAACCAGTTATCTTATGTCATGTATGAGCACAATTTTTCTTTGCCTCCTGACTATGCATTAGTGATAAGAGCTCTGGGATCTCTAGAAGGAACGGCAAAGACATTGGATCCTGAATTTAAGGTGGTTGAAAGTGCATATCCTTTCATTATAGGAAGATTACTTGCTGATGCAGATCCTGATATGAGAAAAATATTGAGGGAGCTTCTTATCCGCAACAATGGATCAATTCGGTGGCATCGTCTTGAACGCCTTGTATGTTTTTGAAACCCACTTGGCTTTTAGTGTATATTTTCTCTTTGGTTATTAGACTATGATGAAGCTGACAAAATTAGGGTATATGCTTCTCCCAGGTGTAAACTGTTAACTTTTAACTTATGCTGAATCTCTTGCTATTTACATATTTCCTGGAAAATTTATAATGTGGTATTTAAATATTATCAAATACAGTAGGAAAACACAAAGTCTCTAAGTTTTGTCAGGTGATGAAGCTTTATGGTCCAGCCACTTGATTACTGCTTGTGGTTGATGATGCAGCCTTGTTTACTGCTCATCGTTGGCATTTTTTCTGCTTGTGATATTGATATCTTTGATAAGATTAGGTTAGACAACTCTCATGAATCCTAGCAGGGAATGTAAGTTTAGTATGGTCTGTCGTAGATATATCATTGCAATTCATTTATTTATTTAGTTCATGACAGGAAAAACTAGCTACTACTTGTCCCCTTATTTTCCCTGATATTAAGTAGATTTACTCTGTGATGAGTGATGCATGATAAGATATTAAGGTATTTATTTTAGGTACTTCCTTAGACTAGTTCCATATCCTAGAAGTAAAGGATAGTATCCTAATTCACCTCTTAATGTCCCCGTCCAAGATTGAATTGTAATTATTGTACTTGAGAGATATTAATTTGTTCATTATTTCTAGGTTAGTGGTGGTCAACTATTTCTTCGTATCAGTTTTGAAATGCTGCAAGCTAACTTTGAGATAAATTGAACCCTATAAATGATAATCCAAATAGATACATTGGAAGGCAGTGTGGGTAACTGGTTATGCTAAAGAAAACCTTTATCTCCATGAGAAGTGCTAGTAAGTGCTCTTGTTTATGGAAGTCTCTTTAGCGACCTTTTAGGTTCTAGTTCATTGCTGTAGTGGTTCAAATCCATCATTATCTACTTTAAAGTTGTGCCAGGCTAATTCTATCTTTACATGAATCCTCTTTAATTCAAGCCCATACTGCTGCTCTCACCTTTGGGAGACTCATTCTCTTTGATGGGTCTAAATTTCCTTGAGGTATTTGGGCATTAGCTTTGTTAGGTTTTGTAACATCAGAGGTGTTCTAGTCTAGAAACTTTGTGGAGAGGCTAAAACACATGAGATGTCCAAAACCCAAAAATCATTTTTGGAAATTCAACCTAGAAATGACTCAATTAAATTAATTAGCCATCATTTAATTTTTCATAAGCCTAACTTAGGAAAATGGGTTAATTAATAGAAATTAATTGAGCAAGGTGTGAATTATCTAGAAACTCACTGGGATTGACTTAGAGATAATATCAACCATTGATTAAGTTTTAATTATGGTCGTTGAGGCAATGTTTTAAAACTTCGACTCCGACTCCGACTTGGTATTGACTCGGTCGGCTCGATTTCAATGACTCGATCGTTGCAAAAAATATATTAAATATATATATTTTTTTATAAAAAACATAATTTAAAGATTTTAAACATAATTTTAAAGATTTTCATTCATGTTTCCAAACACACATCATTATAATATAGACGGAAGACAACATAGGATCAAAGTAGGCTCATGAACCAATCCATTATATCAAAATGGCACCCATTGCACTGTCCAATGGCAATACATAGTCAACTGTCATACATGATCAAAGACTCAAAACAAAAAACACATAACCGAGGCTAGAAATGGCCTCTACAACAAAAGTAAATTGTGACCAAACTCTAGTACCACTGGCTAGTAGCTACTGCTAGAGGAGCCAAGATCATGTCGATCAATCTCTAGATCATCATCAGAGTCAAACAGGGGGCCCCATGGCTCCTCCTTATCATCATCATCTCCAACTGCAACTGTAGAAGTGATACCAGTAGCAGGCTATGCAACTGCAGCAGATGCAAGCTGAGATAGAGAAGATATGCGGCTGCGCTTTTGTCGTGGCTGAGCAGAGGAAGCGCTTGCAACTGGAGTCCTTGCTGGCTGTGAGACTGAGGTTGGTAGTACAGGTGGATTGGGATCTGCATTCAACTGAACAACATGTCAACTGATGCCTTGATATCTAAATCTAAATCAAGATCCTCATCAGGATCAAACTCTGCTGGATGACTCTCCACTACCCGATCTGATGTTGGATCAATGTTTTCCAACACAATGGGATCTGAATCAGGTCTTTCGTTCAGCAATTGGTTTCGTCTGAGCCAGAGGTTGTATTGGACATAGACTAGATCATTTAGCCGTTTTTTATCCAAACGGTTTCTCTTCTTTGTGAATCCTCTCAAAGACAGACCAATTGTGCTCACACCCAGTGGCATTGCAAGTTTGACTCAAGATACGAATTGCAAACTTTTACAATTCAGGACAATGGCCACCAAAAGCCTCCCACCATTGTGCTACAAAAAACATAGGAGTGTATTGAGTTAGCTCAACAAAATTACAAATTATATCCAACTTTCAAATTATAAACAATTTAACAAAATTAAAAAAAAAGTAAAACTATTAAGAATTTGAAAATTGATTTTTTTTTTACCTGGCTCATCTGCTTCTCTTGCAATCTTTGCTAGGTTCTCCCCAAAGGTACCTGAGGCATTGCTGAAGGTTGTGACCTGTCGGTGTATCTCTAGCTGATCAGACTCTATGGTATCATGCGATCAATGCAATCAATCAGTCCATCTCTGACCTCCCCCCTCAAAGCTCATGACTCCTTAGATTTATAATGATACCGTGGGTTCAAAAAATACACGCTGCATGTATAGGGCGATGGAGTTGATTGTTCCATCTTTCATCAATGATTGCCCAAATGGGCCCATACTTAGCCACTCTATCCTTGTATGCCCTCTTTATTTGCTCCTTTGCTTGATCCATAGCCTCATAAATGAAGCCCATAACCAACCTTTCCCCATTCACCAACCACAACACCTTAACTAGTGGCTCAGCAAGCTTCACAATCTTTGCTGCCTTTCTCCAAAAAGTTTCTTCTTTAACTTTCTTTTGCAATCTTTGTCTTCTGGTTTGTTAGACCAATTGCTTTGATTCCATTCATCATTGGAAAACATCTTTGCAAGTTTCTATTTTGGGAAAGCATAGATTGCAATGTCAAAAAATGAATACTAAATCTAGTGATGGCAGGCCTAATAATATCCTTGCCTCCAGTGTGTTTCCTCATGAGGCTCAAAATCAATGAATGATTGTAGATAAATTTTGTTATGCTTTTTGCATGATCTACAGTGTTTTTGACCCAATCTATTTTTCCAATATCCTTAAGCATGAGGTCTATGCAATGTGCAACACATGGGCTCCAAAAGATGGTCTTGTGTTTTTCCTTGAACAGTTTACCAACAAGAACATAGTTAGAGGCATTATCTGTGATGACTTGAACAACATTAGCCACCCCCACCTCCTCAACAACCTGATCCAATAGCTGAAACAACAATTGCCCATCTTTTACTTTATCAGATGCATCCACTGATTTTTAAAAACGTGGTTCCCCGTGGGCAGAAAACAAGAAAGTTTACGATGGTACGATTTCTTTGATCAGTGCATCCATCTGACATGATGGTACATCTTGTTCTTGCCCATGAGTCCTTGAAATCTTTCAAATACTCATTAATGGAGTCAATTTCTTTCTGCAAATGATACCCCTTTAGCTCATGCATAGTAGGGCCTTTGAAGCCTTTTCTAGCAGCATGTATGGCATCAAACATAGGCTCATAATATGGTGAACGGGAAGCATTGAAGGGGATATCAACATCATACCACCATCTAGCTATGTACTCACAAGCAGTCTCCCTCAATTCTTTCTTCCAATGGTCATCTAAAGTGCGCTGCATTTGACTTTTACTAACTTGAGGACCATGTGCATCTGATGTAGAGGAGGGAGTGAAATAACTTTTGATAGTCATATCACCCTTTTTCATTCTACCCTTTCCCTTATCTTGAACAGAACCAAAAGAGGGAGGAACATATCGGAAAGGGTTGGATGCATCAGTATGAGGGATAGAGGAAGAACCCTCAAAATCATAATTGGGGTTGGTAGCCATCATTTTTTGTATCTCCCTCTTCCTCCCAATTTCATCCTAACTCTCTTTGCTTAGGCTTATCTTCTTTAAACTTCTCAAAGCTGGCCAACAATTGCTTCCTAATCTCCCCAATTTCTGGTGAGGTACATGGAGTAATTTGGTCTCTAATCCCCGCCAAGTGTTGTTTCAGCCTATTAATGCCCCCAACACCTTCCTTAATTTTCCTATGGCAAAATTTGCATTGCATTTGACTATCAACCATTTCAACATATGCCCAAGCAAGATCTCTCGCTCTAGGTGCCATTTTTTGACTAGGAAATGAAAGCAAACAATCTGAAAATGAAAAAAAAAACATTGATTCAATGTTCATTTCTTTCACAAAAACACTCTCTAGGCTTTCTAGATATGCACCTAAAATTTAATAAGCAAAAATAGATTTGTAGAGGTGAAAAAAATACTTCCAGGCACAAATTGCCTCCTCAAGCTTGCTCCAAGAATCAACTCCTCAATGTTGCTCCAAATGGCTGCCCAAGAAGCTCCTCACTCCAGCTATAATGCTTGCCCAAGACTCCTCACTGCTGCTCCAAAAACAAACTCAAGAACTGCTCACTAACTCTCACTGAAGTTCTCACTCAAATGCATGAGATGGCTGTGAGAGAATGAGAGCATTTGAGTGTGTTAAATAGGGTTTGGGAGGGGGGAATGGACCCCAAATAGGATTTAACTAATTTATAAAACACATTGGAGTCCCCAACAATTAGCTAACACTTAATTTTTTTTTAAAAGATATGAGAAATCACATTTTTTTAGGGTTATAGGCCGTAGTTAGTGACTCGGCCGAGTTATTGCGGAAACGGCCGAGTTGACCGAGTCATGGCTGACTCAACCGAGTCATGCAATAACTCGGTCGAGTCAGCCATGACTCGGTCAACTGAACTGGTTATTGCACCGGGTCAGAATTTTTGGAGTGACTCGAATCAACTCAGCCGAGGCCCGAGTCACTAATGAATTGGCTGAATTTTAAAACAGTGCGTTGAAGTCTCAACTGGAGATTATAAGAAGTCGATGGGTAGATGTAGGATACACTTTGAAGAACACTTGAAGGCGAGAAGCACTTGAGAGTGTGACCAATTGCAGATACTCAATGATCTAAACCGATTGATTCTCTAGTGCAGGTGATTCAGCAGGACTGATCAAGTCATAGATCGAGTAGCAAAGTGTCAAAGGCACAGAGACAGTGATTCGGAGGAGGATTTCCAGTGCTAGAAGAGGCAAAAGTGAGTGACTTAAGTATTCCAGAGCGTAGCTAGCCCAGATCAGCCGCAAGGGTCGTGTGGAATTTCCTGACCGGTTGCAATTACGATCGCGTGGGTTTTCCTAGTACAACAGCGAGGATCGCAAGTTTTCTTAGCAGAGTCACGTGGATCGATTAGACGCTGTGAGGGCTTGAGCAGAGGTTGAACGACTAGTTTTTAGAGGTTGTGGTTTGCTTGTGGAGGGAAAGAACCTTCTCTCCAAATATTTTCTGTCAGATCTTGTTGTTTGGATAGGTAGGAGGGCTTCCAAAGATTGTACTCAAAATTCACTGCTGCATAATAAAATAAACCCTCAATTGCGCACCGGTTTTCCCACATTGGTTTTTTCTGGGGACTTTTGTCCAAAAACAACAATGTCATTTTTATGTGTCTTATCATTTCTCAATTCATATTTTGTTTTTGCAATATTTCTTTGTGGTGAAGAAATTGGATGTGATTAATTCCGTATTAATCAGAAAATTAACAAAACGTTAATTAGTTAGGAGAATTAATTCCAGTTGTTGCGTTTCAAGGGATTTTTCACATGGTATCAGAGGGAGGTTGACAGACAGGAGGCTCAAAAGAAGAAAAGAAATATTTGTGGTTTAGAGGGAACTGCAGAATGAATTTTCCGAATGACTGCGTGGGTTAGCTCAGAACAACTGTGAGGAACCTCGTGATATTTTCCTAGACAGGCGCGTGGATCGCGCGAGTTGAGAGTTTCAGTGAACAACCACACGAGTATGGAAAAGCCGCGAGTGCATCGCAACTAGAAGCATCAACGACAAATTTTCGTATGGCAGATTTTCTTGTTTGGGCATAGAGGGTTTTGCAATAGTTTTCTAGAGCAGAATCCATGTCGGGTGGAAGAGAAAATGCACATAGAGAGGGAAATTCCTCTCAAAGGGTTTCTAGCTTAGAAATCCAAGTTTCCAGTTGCAGTAGGTAGATTTCACACTTCAGAAGCGAGTGTGAATAGCAAAATCGACAGCTGAGTAGGGGAAGAGGGATATTTTCGGTTTAGATTCAAATATGGCGACAACTGGGCTTAGAGATCAGGATAGGTTGGAGGGAGCCTCCAACTATGTCATTTGGAAGGCTAGGATGTCCTTTCTGCGAGATGAATTCGGCCTAAATACCTATGCAGAAAGTGTTGTGGCAGCATCAAATGATGCAGATCAGTTGAAGGGAATATAGGAAAGAGATGGCAATGGCGAAGTGAATGATCTTGGATGGAGTCCGAGACCATATAGTCTCGCATATATTGGCCAAGAATATGGCCAAGTAGATGTGGGATGCTCTCACTCAGCTATATCAGAACCTTCCGAGGAACAAAAGATGTTCCTGCAAGAGACGCAAAGAAACATCAGGATGCAAATGGGTGAAGGTATAGATCCCTTCCTCACCAGAATTCAAGAATCCTAGATCAACTTGCAATCGTTAGGGAGGCATTTCAACCTACAAAGCTTGTACGTTTAGCCCTAAACAATGTCTGAAAGGAGTGGCAAGTCTTTGTCCAGAGCATCTTGGGACATGACACTTTACCTAGGTGGGATAGGATGTGGTCAAACTTGCAGCAGGAGGAGATGAGGCGAGCTCTAGTAAAGAACTCCATTAATGGAAGCAACATTAAGGGTTTAATGGATGAGAAGGAAGAGGAGAATGTGTCCCTTGCATCAAAGTGTCCCAGTCAGGGACAGGGGAAGAAGAAGAAGAAGGACCTATCTGAGTTCAAGTGCTTCGGGTGTGGCGAGTTTATTGCTTTGGGGTAGCATCGGATGTGCTCTAGCCGTGAAAATTGGTGGAGAGGCTAAAGAACATGAGATCTCTAAGAACCAGAAATGGTTTGGGCAGAATCTAACCAGTTTGGAAGATATTAAAATAATTAATATTTTTAATGGAGTCCCTAAGTCTAAACTTAGGGAAAATAAAATATTAATGTGAATTAATATAAAACTGAGTTAGAATGGTCCAAAAGTCATGGATCAAGCCAAATCTAATCTTAGTCGTTGATTAGGGATTTAATCTTCGTCGTTGATGGACCAACAAGAAAAGTATAAGAGGAGGCTTGAGGGTCACTTGGAGAATACACCGAGTTGATCAAGAATTCAATTTTTTGGGGCAGGGTTTGCTAAGGAAATCGAAGGAGTGATCAAAGTTGTAGCTGAGGGGCAGTGAATGTAGTAGAAGAGAGGCAGAGATAGTACCAGGAGCATCAATGCAGAAGCCGGGAGAGGGTTGATGCAGAGCTGACTAGAGGCTGTGCAGAAGCAACCAGAGGTCACGCAGAGGCAGCCAGGAGCTACGCAGAGCCTAAGGAGGGCCAGCGTGGGTGTCGTAGAGCCTCCAGAGGCTGATGCAGAGCCTCGAGAAGCTGATGCTGGGCTAGAGAGGCTGATGTTGGGCAGACACTGGGCCAAAGAGGTTGTCGCAAACCCTAGACGCTGACGCTGGGAGATTTCGTGGGGAAAATTGGGGTTGATATCTGTCTCCGACTGAGAGGTACTACTATCGAGGGCATTCTCTATTGGGTGAGCCATTTCTAGCACCCAGATTGTATTCTAAAAATACTTAATAATAAAACCCTCAGATAGCTGCACCGGTTTTCCCGCATTGGGTTTTTCCAGGGACATTAGTCCAAAAATAACGGTGTCACTTGTGTTCTTGTTTTTCCTTCAGTTGATGATTTGTAATGTGTTGAGCATGTACTTGTATTTATTTTCAGTATTTACATGGTAAATAACTTGTTAATTAAATAGAACAAGTAGGCAGAAATAAATCAGAAAGTACATGAAGGATTTCTAACAGTTAGACTTAGAAATTCCAACATGGTATTAGAGCGAGGTTGCATATCACATGAGAACTGAGGGCATCAGCTGAGCAGAGCAGCAGTAGCAGAAACAATTGTCCCAAGTGACAGAAGCTTTCCTAGTGGAGAAAGATCAAGGGAGGGGTGATGTAGTGCCTGCATCATCAAGTTTGAGCTGGGAGGAGGATCAGCACAGTGGCAGAAAGGAGCAAACCTGACCTATGTAGTGCTCGGTCATCTTTGTTAGTTAGGAAGGATTGACAGTCGTGGCCAAGAGGTGCGGATTTTGTTGGTGTCGGGATTGCGCAGAGCCTAGAAGCTCTAACCTTCAGTTTGCTGAGGCATAGGAGGCTGTGGGTAAGTTGCGGAGTGAAGCTGGTGGGGTACTGTGGTCAGAATAGTACCTAACAGGGCAAGACCAAGGAGGAGGGAGTTGCTGCTGTTGAAATTTGGTACCGGAGGACAGGTGGTTCCCTAAGGCTTTGATCTTTGGCCTAGGGAAAAGTGTCCAAAAAGAATTTAATTTTTCTCCTAAAGTGACTTTATAATTTTTATAAAGTCAAATTTAATTTAAAAGTGACTTTAAGTGATAAAGTTACTAAAGTCTAATTTTAAAGTGACTTTATTAAAGTCAATGTAAAATTAGAAAGGAAAAGTGACTTTGAAAATAAATGACTAAGTGGGTCTTTATTAAAGTGGGGTGAATTAAAAAATAGAAAATGATATTTAAATGAGCATTTAATCTCAGCCCTAGATCTCAATCTATTTCAACCATTGGATTTAGGGATCACCCAGAAGTCACTTAGGGTTAGATTAAAGGAGGAGGAAAAGGTCATTCATTCTTTCATAAGCAGATTGAGTGAAGGAGAGCAAGAGAGCAAGGGAGATTTCTAGACAGGGAGGAGAAGGAGATAGCAGCTTGGCACACATTCCAAGGCAACAGTTTAGCAAATCCGTACAGCTGAGTTAACACACAGTGAAAGGCAAAATTTGGCACGATTTTCTAGAAATCCGTACAGCTGTTTGCACAGAAATCGAGGAGCAGTTTGCTGGAACATTTTCCAAGGAAATCCGTACAACATATTGTTGTTTTTCTGCACGCAAAACGAAGTCCATACATCGTATTTATTCCGTACAACAACATTTAAGGCTGAAAGTGGGCACAAAAATCGAGGAGGCCGTACAACATTTATTGTTGTCTTGTTTTGTTGTTTGTTAGTATTTTCCAGTTGGCTGTGCGGCACGGAAAACGAGATAAGTTGTAAAATTTGCTTGCTGATTTTTTTGCTGAATATTTCTCACTGTAAAAGCATTTTTCATAAATAAGAAAGGGCTCTCGAACTGGTTTTCCCCAAGAGTTGTAGGGGGTTTTTCTAGGGTCACATTGACCAAAATTCACTGTGTTAAATGGTTGTTTGTACATGCTGATTTTTATTTCTACATTTTCCAGCATTCTGTAAAATTTCCAGAATTTGTGTTTTTAGCAAAAAATTATTTTTCAGTGGTTGAATGTATGGATATGGGAAAGGGCATTTAACTATATCGGAGAAATAAGGTGAAACTAAAAACCGGGGTGGGAAATGAGAAATTTTTACATGGTATCAGAGCTTGAGTGCTGAAGTGCAGTTTGGGACAGCAAGGAGGAAAATTACAGCCTGCTGATTTTTCACTCAGAAAATTCCAGCAAGTTGATTTTTACAAACAACAGTTTTTATCTTTACTACAGCAGTGCTATTTTTTAGTTTTAGAACAACAGGATGTCATTGGGATTGAGGGTGGAGGATAGGTTGGATGGCATACAAACTACATCGTTTGGAAGGAGAGAATGCAGAGTATCTTTGAGGACGCAGAAGTCTGGGACATCATGGTGCATACCACACAGAACCCTATTGTTGTGCCTATTGATGCTACTCAGTTGGCTGAGTATAATAAAAAGAACAACAAGGGTAAGAGACTGATTCTAGACGGAGTCAAAGACCGTTGCATTCCTCATGTGAGAGGAAAGAGAAATGCCCATGAGATGTGGACAGCATTGTCCAATCTCTACCAGAGAACCGGAATATTGTCCTGAAGGAGAAGCTGAAGACTATTAAGATGGGTAATGATAGTGCAGCTGGATATCTCACAAAGATTACTAATATGAGAAATGAGTTGGCAGCAGTTGGAGAGGACATTCCACCCACTGAGTTGGTGCGGATTGCAGTGAATGGCCTTCCCCGTTCATGGATGAACTTTGTTGATGGGGTTTGTGCACGTGAGACCCTTCCCACATGGGAGAGGTTTTGGGATGATTGCATTCAGACAAAGATCAAGAAAGGTCAACTTGAAGCAGCCAAGCCAGTTGAGCAAGATGAGGATGTAGCACTGTCGGCAGGAGGCAAGAAAGGCAAAGGGAAGAAGCAGGCTTCCACAAGCAATGGTGGGGGCAAAGGCAAAGGCAAAGGTAAACAGGGTAACACACGGAAGGACTATTCCAAGGTGAAGTGTTGGAATTGTTAAAAGATGGGACACTATGCAGTTGTGTGTCCGGAGAAGAAGAAGAAGAAGGGGAAGAACCAGAACGTGGCAGCTTCAACAGAGGTTGAGGACTTTGCAGTTCGTTTTGACCGGGAGTTTGGGTTCACTGAGTATGAGTCCTCTAGTGCAGGATCACCTGCCACACAGGTTCAGAGGGAGCATGCTTTTCCCTCAATTAGCGGAGCATCTTCGGGTATCTGGTATGTGGACAGTGGGGCTTCACATCACATGACAGGAGTCCGTGAGTACTTCTCTAAGCTTTCAGAGAGTGGCACTGATATAGAGGTAGTACTCGGTGATGACAGAGTTGTTAGAGCAGTCGGGGTGGGGACACTGACATTTCAGAGGGAGTCCAAACCTCCCTTGAAGGTGTCAGATGTTCTTTATGTGCCAGGGATGAGGAAGAACCTCATATCCGTATCATCTTTGGAGGATAGAGGATATGAGGTACTGTTCAGGGGAGGACAGGTGTTGATGTATCCCAGGGGCACTCCAGCTGATTCAACTAGAGTGATAGTTGTACACCATGCAAAGGTGTACAAGTTTGCATTCCAGTCCCTTGTGGCATTGAGCAGTAGTACCGACAGCGGAGCTAGCAGTTCTGAGCTGTGTGAGATTTGGCATCACAAGATGGGACATATGTATCATGGGATATATGTATATGTGGAATATGAAAAGTCACATAGTCATATATGGACAAAAGAATCTTTAGGAAAAGTACGAAAGTCATATAGAAGTCCAAAGGTCACATTGGAAGTCCAAGAGTCATGAGGGTAACTCAAGAGTCATAGGGGATATGAAAGCTCATTCCTCTTGCTATAAAAGAAACATTATAACTCAAGCAAATGGCTTTTGGAGTTGCTACCACTTAAAATAGAGGGGTCCTAAGAGGGGATCCTATAGGGAAACTACTAGGTCAAGGGAAACAATGGAGCGATAGGCCACTGTCACCTCAACTAAGGTGCCTTGCTTTTTACGGACTTTCACCAATGGTAGGAGACCCGATATAATGAGGGTCACGAAGATGAATGAATCAATGATAGGGTGAAAGGTGATCCTGGAATCCTATTCACAAGAGAGGCTCAAATATATGGCTAGCTTGCTTGGAAAGCAAGATGAAAGGCTCTCTAGGAAGGGCTTGGGTTCGAGTATATGACTTATCAAAGAGATTCCTAGACCCTAAGACCCTTGTGGAAACTTGGATACCAAGTGGTCATTGTGGAATTATCTTCAAAAGGTTGTGGTACCACACGGGACCAAGTGGACCCATAATTAGGTCAAGGGGATGGAATTTATCAATCAAGGGTGTGCTTGACCTAATTGATGGGGGAAGAAAGGGATTAAAGGAGAAATTTTCTTTGAATTTGACTCAATAATCTCGAAGAGGTCATTAGCCAAGGGAAACCTAGGGCAAGAAACAATCCTCAAGCTAGGGCTTGCAATATCTTGAGATCGGATTTTCTTCAAATTTGGAGGGCCTCAATGTTGAGAAATCTAGGGCATCGAGATTAAGTGATTTATCTTCTATTAGTAACTTCTTGTGAATGCTTTTTACTTTCTTGGATTAGGATCTTTCTTTACTTAGATTTTTAGTGTTCTTTTTCATCAAACAACTACTAATGCATAAACCATAAAGAGACAAGAGACATAGAATAGGGGCTATTAGCCAAGGCCAAAACCTCTCCCACTTCAGAGGAAAGCCCCAACAAACTCTTCTTCTTATAGAGACTTCAACTGACGAATATTTGCCACTCCAAGACTAAGACACAAGTTCCATTGAGATCCTTAGTCTAATTAGTGCTAAAGAGGTATGTCTAAATGGGACATGACCTTCCATGAAGTGGCACCTTCCTAGGGTATATAAGTAGGCCCTCACTCTCATTTGTAACATCATTCTTATTCATACATTTTAATATATATTCTTGTACCTTCAATGGAGATCTTCATATTCCAAGTCTTCTGGAGTGTTGAACTTGTTATAACAGCCCTTGTTCATTACATTGATATCAGAGCATACATGAACCTTGTTCGTTACATTGGTAGAAGAGATATTCGATCCTCTAGCCGCACCCGCTGAACAGAGCCAGTGTGATCCGACTTTTGGCTGTTAATATTCGTCAACCTTGTTGTTGTCACAACTGAAGCGTTTCGCTAAAAGTTGTTGGAGTTTCTCGATTTTCGCCAATTGACCCTTAGCCATAAAAGAAAAAAATATAATTAAAAAAAAAAAGAAAAAGAAAAATAAGTTTAAAAAATTGGAAAAAAAAAAAAATAAAAGAGTAAAAAATAAATAAATTAATTAAAAAGGGAAAAAAAAATCTAAACAAAAAAAATAAAAATAAAAATAAAAACAAAACAAAACAAAAAATTATTAAGAAAAAAAGGGATTAAAAAAACATTATATAGAAGAAAGATATAAAAAAAACTAAGGGAAAAAATCATATATAAAAAGATATTTAAAAAGAAATTATATATAAAAAATTATATATATATAAAAACAAAAAAAGTGGAGAAACAAGAAAAAACAATGCAACCGTGTGGTCACACCTTCCACTTCGCAGCTGTTGCCACCAACATCCAATGTCCTCTTCACTGCTGCCTAGAGACCACCATTTGCAGCCCATTGAACAACACAACGCTTACGCTCCACACTGACGTCTCAACAAACAACCGCCTTCTCCCCGACAGTGCTTAGCCACCGCTCAATTTTTGACTGGCAGTGTGCCTAACCCAACCGACACAACCACAGTCACTGGCTCGTATGTCGTTTAACAAGTTGCCGTATGTTTTACCACCTCCATCGGGCCACCGACTGACTTCCTACGGCATAACCACAGTAACACTACATTCACTCTACCTACCATCACAACCTGCAGTGTCGTCACCAACCGCTAACCACAGTAACTACTGTTGCCATCATTGACTCTCCCAAACCGAAACCGCTAACCAGACTCACCCACACCGTCACTGTCAACTAGCCTCCACTTCAAGTCTTCCGACCGCATCATTGCCTCCACCACATACTATTGTAGTCCATGCCAGACACTGCCAACCAAACAGAAACCAACCTCCATTCAAATAAAGGACTCTACACATTTGAAGTATTTTGGGAAGTCTACATTCTACATCATCATTTATAAGGAAGCAAGAAGAGCACTTTAACATCATCAAAGAAATCAAAGTGATCTCCCCCTTATTGAAGAAAGGATCACATCTCAAACATCTTTGAAGAAGATTATCTCCTCTTATATGAAGAAGTAGCTTTGCCATTCTAAAGAAGGAAGATCATCCCTCCTTATAAAGCTCACAAGAAGATATCATCATCAAGGAAGCATCCTCATTTGTCAAGTAAGTACTTTATATTTCATTTCTCAATCTACAAACCAAATGACTGCAAGGAGAACAATAAACTTGTTGGGACATTCAACTACCTTGCATGGAAGAAAATAGATTTGATCCTCATCGAAAATGAAGTTATTGAATATGTCAAGGGCTCAATCACCAAACCTCCACAAGAACAATCTCAAGCACTATCAAAGTATATGAAAGAAGTAAGGGCTCAAAGGATCCTCATTGAATCAATCAAGGATTCTCTCATTCCCTATGTAGAAAAATTGATGACATGAAAAGAAATCTATGACAAGTTGGTGGAATTTTCTCTGCAAGTACTACACGGGAAATAATATCTTTAAGAACTGAACTATACAAGATGAAAGTATCAAAGGAGGAAGGGGTAGCCTCATATCTCATGCAGGTGTCTTAAATAAGAGATCAACTACAAGAGCTAGGAGAAACTATGTCAGATCTAGAGATGACCACTCTTGTACTCAATGCATTACCAGATGAATGGGGCAACTTCATATCAAGCATCTATGGAAAGAAGGAAGTCACTTCATTTAGTGATCTTTGGTCATGATGTAAGATTGAAGAAACTAGATTAAAGGCAAAGAATGATGTTGGATCAAATGAGCAAACACAAGCATATGTAGCTATGACAAGGAGGAAAGGGAAGTTTCGAAAATTTGAACCTCGAAAGAAATTTCAAAAGAAAATTGACATGTCTAATATTCAGTGCTATGAATGTAATGAATATGGGCATTTCAAGAGTAATTGTCCTATACTTAAGAAGGGCAACAAGAAAAAAAAAGAAAGAAGTGAAGCCCATGTGACTGAAGAAGTAGAAGAACCGGAAGAGAAGAATTCAAAGAAAGAAGAAGTAAAAGAACTCTACTATTAAAGGGTATCTCACATACATTTAGTTTATTTTCAGTATATAGAAGTTAGCAAGTCATGGGAGGATGCATTACAGTCATGATAAAATGCATTATGGCAGAATTGAGATGACATCATAGAAGCATGAAAGGATAGCGAAAGTAGCAGTTTGAATGGTTAAAGCAAGTAATCTAGCAAGATAGGAGTATAAGAGATCATCACACCTCATCATCATTAGAAAGAAACATTTGCAGAATAAGGATCATCAAGATCCTCCATTCAAATCTTTGTTAAAAGATTCACCTCTAATTAAAAGAAGCATCACATTCCACCTAGTGTGGGATCCACATTTCAGAAGGATGATGGTATGATGACAAAGAAGTGCAGCATGACAATTTAGTTGAAGCATTTTCATCTTCAAGCAAAGAAAGGGAAGTTGTTGAAAGAATCCTAGATGATCACATCAAGGAAGAGGTATGCATATATTTGTTAACTTTGATAGATGGATAAAGATAGAATGGTTAGAATCCTCTATCTCATGAGCATGATTGAAGAAGGGAAGCCATACATATAATATACCTTGAACTCTTCTACATGATGACAAGATAGAATCAACACTATATGACCTAATGAAGAATATGAGGTGGTTCACAACCATTGTTCCCATGCTAAAGGAACTATGTATTGAGATCCCAAGGAAGAAATATATGAAGAAGTTGGAAGAAGAGTTCGTAAAGATGTACTTATTGCCACTTGAGATAAGATGAGTAATTAACATCTGATAACAATTAAAAGGATTAGCAATGACATCTCCATGAAGAAGGTATGAAGACCCTGATATGTATGATGAAGGAGAACCTTGATAATAAATGTCTTAGAGATGGACTTGTACAATATGCAGGATGTTGATATTGCAAAAGTTGATATTATGACGAAGGTCCATTATTAAGAGGTAATTTTGGTTCAATAATTCACTTTATATTTTTGAAGTAAGCATTTGGTTGGGTTGGAATATGGCTATCGGAAGAGGTTTGTAGAAATTCACCTACAACTAGCACACATAGACTTGAATGGAACACTCTGGAAGGAAACATGACTTGGAAGAGGCAACAGTATGAAGGTTAGCCAGATGATGACGAAGAAGATCACTTCTCGATGAATAGAAGATGGCATGACTAGCATTACTTGGTCCAACACTATGAAGAGGAAAGGGAAAGTGATGTAGATGGTCGAAGCCCTACAAAGAAGTTGGCTCCATGATGAAGAAGTTGAAGTTCATCCATGACATGATGACGCAGAAAGGAGGAGCCCTACTAGCAGTTGATAGTTCCATGCTCTCCACCAAAGAGAAAATAGATATTGTTGGAAACAAGTCCTTAGTTAAGAGGGAGTTGGGGTATATTCCTTTTATAGGAATGAGTAGATCCTCCCTAGTTAAAAGGGAGAGATATACACATCATTCTTGTCTTCACATTATGAAGAAAGAATGGAGGATTGGGTAAGCATCTGAGATTGATCCAATAGGCAAGAGTAGTTGAAGAGGAGATTCCATGAGAATGTGTAAATCGAAGATGGGAATGGTCCTAAAAGGACATACCTTGTGAATGTCTGGATGGGGTATGTGCCTTGAGAGACAATGATGAAGGTGTTTATAAATCATTTGTCTCCCCTGCTGATTTATGGTAGCATTAGATGTGCTCTAAGTCTCAAATTTTGCAGGTAGGCTTAGACACATGCATTCTCCAATGCCTAGAAATTGTTTTAGGAAATTCCACCCGGAGACAGTTTTATTAAAATAATTAATTATTTTTAATGGGATCCTAAGTCTAAACTTAGGAAATTAAAATAATTAAAGGGTATTAATATAAACTGTGGGTGAAACTTCTAGAAGAGGGTGGAGATCAAGTCAATATGATCCTAGGGATTGATTAGAATCTAGTCTAGGTTGTTTATTGATCAATGAGAGGAATATAAGAGGAGGCTTGATGGGCACTTGGAGAACACACACACATAGAGTTTAGAAGATCGAATTTCTGAAGCAGAGCAACTGTCCATGACAAATTCGAAGTGAGCTTTTGCAGTGAGGAGCGGGGACAATTCCAGTTGGAGATTTCTCCTAATCTGGGAATACTCAGTGGAGGAGGCAGAGAGAGATCTAGGAGAGGCAGTGTTGAGCCAAAAGAGGCTAACGCAGAGGCAGCAACAACGTACGCTAACAAAGAGCCTAGAGGAGGTCTGAAAATTTGTTGGGGAGATTGATTGCAGAGCTCGAAGCCGGGATGTTAGATCGGGAGGTAGAAATCAAAGCTTTTGGGCGACAAATCGATCAGATGGAGGAGTGACACTGTCCCCAAAGGGTTTGACGTTGGCTGACGTAGAGACTGCGCAAAGGCAGATGGAGGACTGATGTTGTCCCTAAAGGGTTTGACGTTGCGCTGACGCAGAGACTGTGCAGAGGCAGCCAGGGGCAGTCATTCAGGGGTTGGATCAGCCAAAATTTCCAGTGTTAGTGTGAGGTAATCTCACAAATCTCTCTATCAGTAATATTCTCTTTAACTGGATTGCCAGGAAGGCATCCAGAAGTTGTATTCAGAAATTACTATTGCATTATAATAAAACCCTTAGAGTTGTTGCACCAGTTTTCCCACATTGGGTTTTCCGGGGGACATTTCTCCAAAAATAATTGTCATTGTGTTGTATCTTTTTCCTGTTCAGTTTCTTGTTTCAGCATATTATTTTAAATAGTGAATGTTGCAGTTGTATTTACTTCGATATTTACTGTAGAACACAGTAAATAACTTGTACATATTAACAAGTAAGAGAAGTAAAATTAGTTTGTTGCAGTAGGGATTCCAGGTTTAGGAATTTTCACATGGTATTAGAGCTGCAAGAGAAGCAAGAAGAACAAAGTCGAAAGACCCAGTGCTGAAGGAAGAAGGGAATTCAAAATTCCTGCAAAGGGAGCAATTCGAATCCCAGAGGGTTTGCGTTGTTCAGGCCAGGAGGGCTAGATGTTTGAAGGAGGTCTCTCTCTGAGTGGGTAGACAGAGAAGTAAGATTTCCAAGTCAAAATTTGTCAGTAGCTGAGGGAGCATCGCAGCAGAAGCTTCAACGAAGAGGGGTTTTTCTGGTGGGACGCAATTTTCTACACGCAGTTGCTGGGCGGAAAGTCGTCAGAGGGAAGAGAGAGACAAGGTAGAGGGAATTCTTCCTCAGAGGACTTCCAACCAAGGAGTCTGAATTCTTACTAGCTGAGCAGCAGCGGAGAGCGGCAAATCTACAAGCTCCAGAATGGAGTGTGTTGGCCAGTCTAGCGTTGCGCAGAGGAGAGAGGAGGTTATTCAACTTTTTTTATTTGGCAGAGATGGCAGCCAGTGGACTGAGAGATCAAGATAGGTTGGATGGGGCAATCCAACTATGTGATATGGAAGGTAAGGATGTCATGCCTTCTGGATGAGCATTTTCTCAAAGTCTACGTCGACAGCGTGGTAGCTGAGCCCGCAGATCCAGATCTGCTCAAAAAGTACAAGGGAGAAATTGCAAAGACAAAAAGAATGATCCTTGACAAAGTGAAAGATCATATAGTCTGTCACATAGTTGGCAAAACATTGCCAAGGAGATGTGGGATGCATTGTTGACACTATATCAAGGATCTTCCGAGCAGCGGAAGATGTACTTGGAGCAGAAGATGAGATCTACGCAGATGCAGAAGGGGGAACGCATTGATTCGTTCCTCACAAAGCTTCAGGAGACTTGAGATGAATTAGAAACTGTGGGGTCAACACCTCAAGGTTCCAAGATGGTTAGACAGGCCCTCAACTCAGTCATAGAGGAGGGCAAGTCTTTGTCCAGAGCATCCTAGGTAGGTCGACTTTGCCAAACTGGTATGAAATGTGGGCAACTCTTAAGCAAGAGGAGCTGAGAAGGGACTTGGTCAAGTGTAAACTTGATGGAAGCAGTAGCAGTGGGTCGAAGCCGAAGGAGGAGGAAGAGAATGCAACCCTCGCATCCAAGGGGCAGCAGGAGCAATGGAGGCAGAACAAGGATGTTTCAAAGATCAAATGCTTCAGGTGTGGTGAATTCGGTCACTATGCAACACAGTGTCCTCTCAGGAAGAAGGACAAAGATGAGAAGCATGATTCGAAGGTTGTAGCCTCGAAGATCGAGGAGGATGAGTTTGCCATGACAACCGAGATACCTCCAGGAGGGAAGTGCGTTGATTTAGAGTTGTAGTTCGAAAGTGCTACAGATGGGCAGGATCCTTGAGAAGCGCACCTCTCGAATCAATTCCTTGCTATGGGAGCCCAAATCAGAAGTAGCAGGATGGACCAGTGTCAGTTGGTGCAAAGGAATGTCAGAGTGACAATTGTAGTGGCTAGGAGCGCCAGAGACTGAGCAACGTGGAGTAGAGTTGGCAGTAGTTCAGATAACACAAGGCCAGCAACATCGCAGAGGGTTCAGAGGGTCAGCGCAGAGACTATCAACAGTCAAACTCCATCAGTGAGATGTATCATACTAAACACTAGTTCAGTAATTTGGGATGCTTTTCCATTGCTAATGCAGTAGCAACAGCAGTTGGAGAAGGTTGCAGTCTAGATGCATTTGGCAATGGTAGTGCCAGCAACAAAATGGATGCAGAATTAAGAGGGAGTTACAGTATGGATGCAGCGTTGACAGTGGCAAGGTCAGCAACAATACATATGTAACATTTGCGTAGTAGTTGGTGGAAAGAATGTCGGATATCAGCAGCACAGAAGGAGATGTTACAGAACAGAGTAATGCTTCAGTAGGCTTCATTGCTAAAGCACATTCCTCGCTAAGAGAGAGTGTTGATTTTTGGTAGCATCGGATGTGCTCTAAGTCTCAAATTTTGTACGGAGGCTTAGACACATGAATTCTCCAATACCTAGAAACTACTTCGGGAAAGTCCACCCAGAGACAATTTTATTAAAAAAATTAATGATTTTTAATGGGACCCTAAGTCTAAACTTAGGAAATTAAAATAATTAAAGGGTATTAATATAAACTGTGGTTGAAACTTTTAGAAGAAGGCAGAGATCAAGTCAATATGATCCTAGGCATTGATTAGAATCTAATCTGGGTTGTTGATTGATCAACAAGAGGATTATAAGAGAAGGCTTGATGGGCACTTGGAGAACACACACAAAGAGAGTTCAAAAGATCGAATTTCTGAAGCAGAGCAGCTGTCGGTGAGAAATTCGAAGTGAGCTTTTGCAGTGAGGGACGGGGATAGTTCTAGTTGGAGATTTCTCCTGATCTGGGAATACTCAATAGAGGACGCAGAGAGAGATTCGAGAGAGGCAACAATGAGCTAGAAGGGGCTGGCGTAGAGCTATGTAGGGCCATGCAGAGGCAACGCCAGCGTAGGCTGACGCAAAGCCTTGAGGAGGTCCGAAAATTTGTTGGGGAGATCGATTTTGGAGCTGGAAGCTAGGGTGTGAGACCAGGAGGCAAAAATAGAAGCTTCTGGGCAACAAATTGATCAACTGGAGGAGTGATGTTGTCCCCAAAGGGTTTGACGTTGGGTTGACGCAGAGACTGCGCAGAGGCAGCCAGGGGTAGTGATTCAGGGGTTTTCTAAAAATAACTGTCATTGTGTTGTATCTTTTTCCTATTTAGTTTCTTGTTTCAACATATTATTTTAAATATTGATTATTGCAGTTGTATTTACTTCGATATTTATCGTAGAACATAGTAAATAACTTGTATTAATTAACAAGTGGGACAAGTAACATGAGTTTGTTGCAGTAGGGATTTCGGGTTTAGGAATTTTCACATGGTATCAAAGCTGCAGGAGAAGCAAGAAGAATAGAGTCGGAAGACCCAATGTTGAAGGAAGAAGGGAATTCAAAATTCCTGCAGAGGCAACAATTCGAATCCCAGAGGGTTTGTGTTGTTCATGCTAGCAGGGCTACATTTTCGAAGGAGGTCTCTCTCTGAGTGGGTCAATAGAGAGGTAAGATTTCTAGATCAAAATTTGTTAGCAGCAGAGGGAGCAACACAACAGAAGCTTCAGCGCAGAGGGGTTTTTTTGGTGGGACGCAATTTTCTGCAAGGAGTTTCTGAGTAGAAAGTCGCCAAAGGGAAGAGAGAGACACGGTAGAGGGAATTCTTCCTCAGAGGACTTCCAAGCAAGGAGTTTGAATTCTTACTAGCTGAGCAACAGCAAAGAGGGGCAGATCTACAAGCTCTAAAAGGGAGTACGTAGGCTAGTCTAGTGTTGTGCAGAGGAGAGAGGAGGCTATTTGACTTTTTCGATTTGGCAGAGATGACAACCAATGGATTGAGAGATCAGGATAGGTTGGATGGGGCATCCAACTATGTGATATGGAAGGAAAGGATGTCATGCCTTCTGGATGAGCATTTTCTCAAAGTCTATGTCGACAGCATGGTAGTTGAGCCCGCAGATCCAGATCCGCTCAAGAAGTACAAGGGAGAAATCGCAAAGACAAAAAGAATGATCCTCAACGGAGTGAAGGATCATATACTCTGTCACATAGCAGGCAGAAATACTGCCAAGGAGATGTGGGATGCATTGTCGACACTGTATCAAGGATCTTCCGAGCAACGAAAGATGTACTTGGAGCGGAAGATGAGATCTATGCAGGTGCAGAAGGGAGAACGCATTGATTCGTTCCTCACAAAGCTTCAAGAGACCTGAGATGAATTGGAAACTGTGGGGTCAACACCTCAAGGTTTCAAGATGGTTAGATTGGCCCTCAACTCAGTCTCAAAGGAGTGGCAATTCTTTGTCTAGAGCATCCTGGGCAGGGCGACTTTACCAAATTGGGATGAAATGTGGGCAACACTTAAGCAAGACGAGTTGAGAAGGGACTTGGTCATGTGTAAACTTTATGGAAGCAGTAGCAGTGGGTCAAAGCCCAAGGAGGAGGAAAAGAATGCAACCCTCACATCCAAGGGGCAGCAGGAGCAATGGAGGTGGAAGAAGGACGTTTCGAAGATCAAATGCTTCAAGTGCGGTGAATTCGGTCACTACGCAACACAGTGTCCTCTCAGGAAGAAGGACAAAGATGAGGAGCATGGTCTGAAGGTTGCAGCCTCGAATATTAAGGAGGATGAGTTTGCCATGACAGCCGAGATACCTCCAGGAAGGAGGTGGGATGATTTAGAGTTGTAGTTCAAAAGTGCTACAGATGGGCAGGATCCTTGAGGAGCCCACCTCTCAGATCAATTCCTTGCCACAGGAGCCCAAATCAAAAGTAGTAGGATGGATCAGTTTTAGTTGGTGCAGAGGAGCGTGGGAGTAACAATTGTAGTGGCTAGGAGCGCTAGAGATTGAGAAGCACAGAGCAGAGTTGGTAGCAGTGCAGATAGCACAGAGCAAAGGTCAGCAACAACGTAGAAGCTTCAGAGGGTCAGTGCAAAGACTAGCAGCAGTTAGACTCCAACAACGAGATGCATCATATTGAACACCAGTTCAGTAATTTGGGATGCTTTTTCATTGCTAATGCAGTAGCAGCAGCAGTTGGAGAAGGTTGTAGTGCAGATACAGTTGGCAGTGGCAATGCCAGTAGCAACATGGATGCATAATTAAGAGGGAGTTACAATACGGATGTAACGTTGACAATGGTATGGTCAGCAACAGTTGCGCAGTAGTTGGTGGACAGGATGTCCGATATCAGCAACATAGAAGGAGATGTTATAGAACAGAGTAATGCTTCAGCAAGTTGCATTGCTAAAGCACATTCCTCGCTGAGAGGGAGTGTTGATTTCTGGTAGCATCAGATATGCTCTAAATCTCAAATTTTGCAAGGAGCCTTAGACACATGCATTCTCCAATACCCAGAAATCATTTTGGGAAATTCCAACTGGAGACAGTTTTATTAAAATAATTAATTATGTTAAAATAATTAAAGGGTATTAATATAAACTGTGTGAAACTTCTAGAAGAAGGTGGAGATCAAGTCAATATGATCCTAGCCATTGATTAGAATCTAATCCAGGCCGCTGATTGATCAACGAGAAGATTATAATTGAAGGCTTGATGGGCACTTGGAGAACACAAACAAAGAGAGTTTAGAAGATTGAATTTCTGGAGCAAAGCAGTTGTCGGTGAGAAATTTGAAGTGAGCTTTGCAGTGAGGGGCAGAGATAGTTCCGGTTGGAGATTTCTCCTGATTCATGAATACTCAATGGAGGAGGTAGAGAGAGATTTGGGAGAGGTAGCGTTGAGCCAGAAGAGGCTGACGCAGAGCTACGCAAGGCCACGCAGAGGCAGTGCAGAGCCTTGAGGAGGTCCGAAAATTTGCTGGGGAGATCAATTTTTGAGCTGGAAGCTGGTGTGTGAGATTGGGAGGTAGAAATCGAAGCTTCTGGGAAGGAAATTGATTAGCTGGAGGAGTGATGCTAGGCTGACGCAGAGACTGCAAAGAGGCAGTCATTGATGGGCTGGATCAGCCAGGATTTCCAGTGTTAGTGTGAGGTAATCTCACATATCTCTCTGTCAGTAATATTCTTTGTGACTGGATTACCGGTAAGGCATCCAGAAGTTGTATTCAAAAATTACTACTGCATAATAATAAAACCCTTAGAGCTGCTTCACTGGTTTTTCCGCATTGAGTTTTTTCAGGGACATTTGCCCAAAAATAACTGTAATTGTGTTGTATATTTTTCTTGTTTAGTTTCTTGTTTCGGCATATTATTTTAAATAGTGATGCAGCAGTTGTATTTACTTCTATATTTACTGTAGAACACAGTAAATAACTTGTATGGATTAACAAATAGGAGAAGTAACATCAGTTTACTGCAGTAGGGATTCCAGGTTTAGGAATTTTCACATCCCCAACATTGTGCTCTAATCTGGTGGAGAATAGTTGTTAGTCAAGTCCTTGCTATATGACAATGTTGGTTGATATGATGAGATGCACTAATATAAGCTAATAAGATAACTTATTAGATGGCTTACCACTCTGTTGTGCTCTACAACAACCCCCCCATTTCATATCATCTTTATTTATAAATATTAACGTATGAAATGGGTCCCTTTAAAGTTTAATTGGTATCAATACTTTTATTGTTCAAAAGAGGTTCGATAATCAAATGAATTCATTTTATAAAACCCTTTTTGAAAAATCCATTTAAAAAAATAAGGCAAATCTTTGTCATTGCGATAAAGCGATCGCAAGATCGCATATCGCAATGACATAAGAAATATAAATAAGCGGCACATTGATTACCCCCGATGCGATATCGCAATCGGCGATCGGCAATACTCCATACACATCTTAAAAACGCACATAACATAAGCTCCGACGCGACGCGATATCGGCGATCGGCTATCGGCGATACTTCGTATGCGGTCAAAGCATCTTAAGTCATTTACTCCGATCCGATGCAATTGCGCAATCGGCAGTCGGCAACATCCCATGCACATTAATAAGGCGCCCAGGTCTTACCCCCGATGCGATGCGATATCGGCGATCGGGGAATCGGCAATTCACTCTAAATGCACCTTGTTATATTTCTTCACACTAATCCGATGCGACGTCACAATCGGCGTTCAGGAGGATCCTATGCTTATGATTATATAATACCTATTCTCCTAAAGCGATGCGATATCGCTATCGGCAATCGGAATTTCAAAAGGCATAGCTTGAAGATCTAAAGTATTATTGATATCCGATCGATAAAGCACGGATTTCGAAAAAGCTGTTAAATGGAGGGATAAGGTGATGTATTCGTATTTAAAGTTTTGCCCCTTCGATTAACGATCACCTGCGTTCAACCGCCAAAATATCCATTGCACGCTTAAGGGAGTCATTCAACCGGATAATGGTGTAATAAGCATTTAAGGAGTAGCAGGCCTTAAACAACCATTTAATATATCTGTAATATCTTCTCATTGATTGGATTCGCAGCCATTTTTGAGAGTTAATCTCTCGGCACGCTTCGATTGATATATCTCTCCCACCATAGGTCCTCATTATTATATTTCTATGTTATGGTTTTTCTTGCCTTTGTGCAGAATTCATCTTTCAAGGGAAGCCTGAGCATGATGGGAAAGAAATCTAAGAAGACCGCGGGTTCCGCTGCTACATCAGTTGCAGGACAAACTGCCGCAGATAAAAAGAAGGGCTTAATTTCAGATACTACATGCACGGGTCTTACTAGAGCTACATGGCAAGGCACGTATAATTTGATTGAAGCCGAACAACCAAAAAAGACAGTGACAGAAGCTACTGCAGATCCTACTCGCAAGTCTGATTGCACTCTCAAAGATTTAGCCGACTCTTTCCTTCACAGGATAGCGGCCAGAGAACAGATTCTCCCCTACACAGACGTCGTGCGATGGGCAATTGAGGAAATTCCAATCCTCGACAGAACTTTTAACACCAGAGATGGGAGGATTTTCGGATCGTTCAAGCCAGAGCATCTAAGGCAAATGTATCATTTGCCTGAGCCAGAGAAAGTGTATAACAAGACGTTCCTGGAGAAATTTGCAAGTGATAATGAAGTCGAATCCGAACCTATCCGGGATTGGAGACAGAATCCAGCCAAACACAAGCACGAGTCTTCCGGTAAGTACTCAGTCGATTCTTTGGCTTCTCCCTATTGCTATGCGGGGATAATGATGTGTAGGCTATGGGGATTACATGACTCCGCTAACTTTACCATAGAGATGGTTCCTCTAATGGAAGCAGCAGTAAACAGCATAATTATGGATTGGGCCACTATTCTCTCTGATAAGCTAGCCGTAGCTGTTCGTGATTTTAGAGCTAATTCTGTTGTCACTGAAAGGAAAATTCCCCCGTTTTATTACAGTGCATATATTTTAGATACATTATGTTTCAATTCTGAGTTTCCCGTCCTCGGTTGGAGGTGGACTGCCCAAGACCCCTCACCCATTCATATATACCACCAGAAATTGTGGAAATCTTCTTACAAGCACCATTTATACCAAATCTGCAATGGCTTTATGGTTCCCATTCATTATTCTATTTTTGATAAGCCCATTCCCAGAATCTCCTATCTAGCTTCCTTTGATTTACCGGCAGTAGCGAGTTGGTTTGGAGAAGAGAGATTTACCTACATTAGGGTTTTCGGAAGCCAAGCCAATCCGCATGTTCTCCCTTTGTATATTCCAGATAAACTGCTAGCAAGAGAAATCGCCTATCAAATTATGGCAGAGAGTACTACACAGATTCTCAAGAAAGAAAAGAAGAGGGGCTGGCCCTCTTTTCCCTTGAGAATTGGTGACTATACTCTGCATGATCTCAAACATGCAGAAAAGGAAGCCACAAAGATTCAGTCCTTAACCCTGGCCACTATCCCAAATAGGCTATATGATCCAAAGAAAAATGCCTATGCTGCATTGGAACAGGCCAAATTAACAAAATTTGACCATCAAGAAGATTGGTTTGACGACCTATTCGTTTCAATCGAAACAATAGATCAAGCTAAAGAACTTGCTCGATTGAAATATAATGATGAAGGGTTAATTGAGTTCAATAAACTTAGGGAGCAGAGGTTGCAAACTCTGCCTCTAGATTTACTGGCAACAACCCCAGCGACGTCTTCAAGCGAGCCTGGTCGACAACAGTCAAGCCAGCCTCCTGTTATAACAAAAGATCAGAAGAAGCAACAGGAGGAAAGGCAAAAGAAGCAACAGGCAGAAAGGCAGAGAAAAGAACAAGCAGAAAAACAACAGAGAGCACAAATGGAACAAGAAGAGAAAAAGAAGAAAGAGGTAGAGGAACAACAGAAGAGGGAACAAGAGGAGAAACAGAAAAAAGAACTGGCAGATAGGCAGAAAAGGGAACAAGAAGAAAAACAGAGGGAAGAGCAAGAGGAAAAGCAGAGGAAAGAGCAGGAAAAAGAGCGGAGCGAGTCCCAAGCCGAGAAGCAGAAACAGACCACCATTGATCCCGAATTGCTCCAACAGTGGAAGCAATTTGACTCTATTATCAGTGGAATAGAATGTTCCAAAGATACGGACACCTCCAAAACAAATGACACACAGGACATCACTTCTCCTCAGGTTCTAAGCGGAACCAGCGGCCCACCCATTTCTAAGGATGTTGAGGTAATTCCTAAAGACCCTTCCGATCAAATCGTTCTCCAGGTGGAAGATATTCCTCCCTTGGATGTTTTCTACAGCCCAAGGCATAGAGCAGTTGTAAAGCGATCAAGGAAAAGACGAAGGATTGATCAACCTTCTATCTTTCCAGAGCAAACAGTCACGGGTAATGTAGTATGGAAGGAGGAATTGGACCCCTCCGATGACCTAACAAAGTTGTCACAGTATGCAGGTGCCTATTCTGCAGCGACTATTGATAAGGCATCAGAGGTAAGTCTTCTACTGAAGACTAAGGACCAAGAAATTTTTGCACTACAGGCAGAAGTGACCGAGGCAAAGCAGAGGGCAGCACAAGCAGAAGAGCAGTTGCTGGCACAACAGCAAACGAACAATTTATTAACCCAGCAATTGCAAACAGAGAGGCAGAGGATCGACCAAAGCGCGATCCAGAAACAAAAGGAATTATCGGAGGCATTGGCACAGTTGAGGACAACAAATGAGCTGATGATGAAAACAAAGGACGAGCAAATAGCTCAATTATCATCACGGCTCGAAGTCATAAAGGGCACCCAAAAAGTGGAGGATTTCAGAGCAGAGGCATCGCAAATAAACAGTGCGTTAATATCGCAGATTAGGCTCCTATGTAATCAACTCACTGAGGCAGAACCATTGTGCGAGCTAACTACATCAGTATGTCAGCAGGTAGAGAAGGCCAGGAATGAGTTAGACCAAGCTGAAGAAACCATAATCGCATATCTTGATTGGCAAGATTCTGATGTGGGAAAAGCAGCGAATTTGCCTAGAATCCAAGAAACATACAAGGACATACTCTTTACAGAATGGCACACTCAAGTGATGAAAGCAGAAAGGGCGGCTTCAAGATGTAAATTAACTGCCAGCAATATGATTGATCTGATCAACAACACCCTCTACTTGGCAAACATGATCTCCCAGTGTACACCTGGAAGCATAACAACAACAAATATGATTGAGCAAACAAGTTATCCTGACTTAGAGGAGAAGGGGAGATTGATCGCTGGGGTTAACACTTTGACTTTCAATGCATATTGGCTCTTTCTGATCAAGCCACACACACAAAGGTCTGCCCTCAAGTGTTTAACTGATGCACTCGGGTGTATAATTCCCGATATTCAAGATGCCACATACGTTGCTCAGCTCAGTTCGCGCCTCAACAAACCGCCTGAAGTAGAGCCAATGCTAGCGATAAGTCAGCTCAGGTTTAAAGGCAAAGAGCCTACCTGATGAATCATTGCCGCCGATTGCCAGATCGCTCCAGGAAATAGGATCAATATTTATTAATGCCAATTATGTAGGATTTCTGTTTATTAGATATTTAGATTAGCTTAGTATTTATAGACCCTTTCATTGTTTTGGAAAGGGTCGTAAAATTTTGTAATAGACTTAAAGACTGAAGTTTGCACTACTGTGCTTCAGCCTATATACTTTTATGAAACTCGACCAATCGTTCTTAATTTGACAAGGAAGTTTCTTTATGCAATTGCGCACTACTGTCTTTTGTTGGGGATGTTTTCTGAGTCGAAGGAAGAACTGCGACATAGCGATTGATATATGGGAGTGCTAAGCAGCTTATATGGTACTTTTATCTGCGTCTGTATTCATTCCTTTTGTATGAATTGTTGTGTAATTATTCTTTCTATTGTTGAATACATGTATGTGCTGTAACAGCAAATCTCTATCTCATTCCACTATTGGATGTTTTGCGATATACCTTTTCCTTTAATCATGCATGTAACAATGATATAAATGACAAAGTGTGGTAATTTCGCTGTTATCGCTTTGCGTAACTATTTATGCACAACAGTCTTAAATGATTTAATATCTATGTTTTAGAGATGGAGTCATCTATATGCCTGTCTTAAAGCATAGATCATCAAACGCTACGCTTTAGAAAATCAATAAGTCCCCGGGATAGATCATAGTTATTATATTTTGTTGATAGTTTTAGTCATTCGCTTATCGCCAGCATATTCTATAAGTCATTCATCCATCCCGTTTACCTATAATTTTTGGGAAACTGGTCCCATTATCCCCAGTCGGAGCCACTATTCCAAACGGAAAAGGAGCTGTATTAAGGTCCGGACCAGGTGGTTTCCCCAATGTTGTTGCAACGATTTTCGAGGCATCAACACACTCTGACTCTTCTTATGAGAAATTCTTCAGTATGAGAATGTCCATGTACCTTCTATGTATTATGAATACCTCCCTAGTTAGGAGGGAGTGTTGAAATGTGTAATTAGGTTTGGTCTTCATAATATTCTATGTATTATTGATCTTATGTATTTGATGTGAAAGAGAAAGAGAATTATTACTTTTATTTTTATAGCATGGGTTTCATGCTAAAGGTAATTTAAATTATATGTCAAGCACCCATTGTGTGCTTCTAGGGCTTTGTCATAAAGTCTAGGAGTCAATAGAGTCATTGTTATAGACCCTATTAGGCATTTTGTATCAAGCCAAAAATTTTATTATACGTTAAAAGTGTCAAAAGTCTCACTCCAAGACCAAGTCGGCTTGCAAGAAGATAAGTCGGCCTACAGAGATGAAGTTGGCCGCATTAGGGTTGCTCGAGCCTCATAAAGTGTATATATACAATAGCATTCAACCTCATTTTGAGAGACAATCAATCAAGCTCGTTGAAGCACACAAGAAGGATAATGAAGCCAGTGAAGAAGAGGAGAATAGAAGAAGAAAGATCGAAAGCCTTGAAGTTCGATTTTGGGCCACATTGTCTCACTCGTGTGAAGATATTAGGGCATACATTGCAACAACAAAACCGAAAATACATTCTTCTAAAGGATCAATTTTTAAGGTTGAAATTCTAAGGAGAAAGAAGCAACGTAGCGAAGAAAGAAGAAAACCTATTTTACCATCTTTTCGCTACATGCACAAATTAGGGTCTCTGCAGTAAGGCCGAAATCTACTGTCAAAAAGTTTCAGGTCTGAACTTGTGATCAGAAGAGAAGTTGCAGCAGTTTTGGAGAAGCTTGACTTGCGTTGACTTTGTGAAAGAGAAATTCATCTACAATAAAGTTGACTTGGTCTTGGAGGGGTCTTGTTTTTGGGTCGAAAATGTCTTGGAATTCATCATTTGAAGATTCTATAAGAAGAGAAGAATTTCTTGTAGGTTTTCCTCTCTACGAGAGGTTTTGGTCCTTGTTAGCAACCTACATCTTGTGTCTTTTTTGTTCTATTGATCTTCATAGTTTGGTAGTTGTTTGATGATAAGAACATTATAATATTAAAAGGAAAAAGAAGCTAATTACAAGTACATCAAGTTAACGTAAAAGAACATCACAAACAATTAATCACCCTAATCTAGTTGTGCTAGATTTCTCAACACTTATTCCCCTTATAATAAAGTTTGTTTTCCTATCTTTTCTTTCTTTGTGTTCTCTTTCATGTTCTCTATTAGCACTTACATCTGCTTCTTCCTCCATCCTTATGTAACCATTAACATCCTCAACTCTAGCTTTGATTTCTTTTGGAATGTCTCTCCTCTTGTTCTTTTGTGCCTTCCTTCATGAAAGGACTGCTTGTTGAGATATTTATGTATCTACTTGAGCTGCTTTAGAAATTATCACATACCTATTTTCTGCTATTGATTCTTTCATGGTTTTCCATGCTATCTCCATGTTTTGTCATTCCTGTTTTCCTGTCTCTAAAGCCTCTTGTAACATTGTTACCTTTTCTTTTAAAATTCTATTGCCTTCCATTAAACATTGATTTTCAAGTGTGATTTCTGAAATTTTGCGGTCTCTTTCCTATTCTTTGACTTTCAGTATTTCCAGCCTTGTCTTAGCCTTCATTAGTTCTTGGACATAGAGATCTGATGACCAAGTAAGAGGTGTAGATGTGGGACTATAGATAGTTGACTCTTCTTTATTTTTGCTGCTCTTATTCATTTTCTTTTTTTGGAACTGTTTTTTGCTTCCTTGTTCCCATTTAAAGCGGGCAAGCCTATGCCTTAAAATGCCCCGATATTGTTTTGTATTTACCCAAATCCACTTCCTTGTTTTGTCTCTTGAGGAAATTTTGACTTGACCCAACTGGTTTGTTTCCACAAAACCCTTGCGAAGAGTCTCTAGAGAGAGGGTATGGGTATCCTTGTCTGAGGACGAAACCACCCCAATCCTTTTTCTTTGCACTGTTATGTTATTCTTTTCCTTGTGGGCATTGGTGTCCATTAATTCTTTCTTCATGTTTGAATTCAATGATCGATGTGCGTACCTTCGATGATTGATGTAAAATCCTTCAATAATTCATCGGCTTTGAACAAAAAACAGACAACTAAAATCCCCACATCCCTTTTTTGGGGAAACATGGGAAACATGGGGAAATGTTTCCGCAATGTGGGGGATGCATTTCCCCAAGATAGGGACTTATGGGCATCGTCCCAAAAGGGGGTGCTTTTGGGTGTGCTCCCATAAAAGGAGTGTTTTTGTGCATGCCCCACAAAATGGAGAATTCTGGAAGCCCCCTAAAAAGGGGTGCTTTTAGGTGTCCCCCACAAAAATGGGGGACTTTTAGTTGTTCTCCCTAGAAAATTGGAACTTGTTGGCATCCCCCCAAATTTTTGCTTATATAGGCTTAAAAAATGAAAATTAAAAAACAAAACAGTATATAAAAAAAAAACCTATTTCACTAGGCGCCCCCCACAAAAAAGGGGGACTTCTGGGTGTTCTCCCTAGAAAATTGGTGCAGCAGACAAACTCAACGATTACCAGAAAAGATATATTTTATTATTAATGAATGAATAGATGGATTACGATTTGTGGGAGGCCCCTGGCTTTATACTGCCTTGGGTGCCTCTTGGTGAATGGGCATGATCTGTGATCATGCCCTTTTGCCTATTTTAACTAATTGTTACAGCTACTAATTAATTTACATAACATTGCCTCCCTCCTGAAAAGTTGCTTTGTCCTCAAAGCATACGTAACGATGGATGTTGTTGAATGAATACTTCAGACTCCCAAGAAGCTTCTTCTTTTGGTAGTCCTTCCATTTGATTAGGTATTCTTTGATTACT
Organism: Pinus tabuliformis; assembly: GCA_031772625.1. NCBI lineage: Eukaryota > Viridiplantae > Streptophyta > Pinopsida > Pinales > Pinaceae > Pinus > Pinus tabuliformis. The sequence continues at coordinate 1,567,760,488 of CM062818.1, read as the reverse complement.
CGAGATCGTAATTTCTTTTCCCAGATGGAGATGATGCCTTCTGGTTCGAGAATGACCCTTCCTTCGTCATCTAATAATGGAAGTGTTGTTTGTGCTTATTGATGTTCACCTAGTGCTTTTTTAAGGCAAGATTCATGGAAAATGTTGTGAAAACGACTTTTATCAGGAAGGTTTAAACGGTAAGCTACTTGACTGATCTTTTTGTTGATTTGGTATGGCCCATAAAACTTTGGTGCTAATTTTTTTTTCCTTTTTGTTTTAAGGATAACTACTTGTATGGTTGGAGTTTAAAAAATACCTGATCTCCAACTTCAAATTCTCTCTCAGTCCTATTTCGGTCAGCGTGCTGCTTCATATAGTTTCTTGCATTATTTTTTTTTTTTTAGAGTTTGGACGACCTTTTGGGTTTCTTTTAGTTGGTTTTAACAACTGGTAGTTTTGTCTGGATGATAGCCAAGTCCTTCCATTTTGGAGGTTCATACCTATATAGAGCTTGAAATGAGGTAGAATTGTACCACCATTCAGCGAGATGTAACCATTGAACCCATTTATTTTGTTTGTTTGTGGCGTAACAACGTAGGTAAACTTCCAAACATTTATTGACAACCTCTATTTGGTCATCTGTTTGAGGATGGTAAGCAGAACTCATGTTGAGGTAGGTTCCTATATGATTGAATAATTCCTTCCAAAAATTACCCTTAAATTTGGCATCTCTATCACTCACACTGACCTTTGGAAATCCGTGTAATTTGTAAATATTTTGGCAATATATCTCAGCGATTTGTTTTGTTGAGTCTGATTTCTTCATTGCAATAAAGTGAGCATACTGGGTGAGTCTGTCGACTACTACAAGAATCTTATCCTTACCATCAGATACAGGTAACCCTTCAATAAAGTCTATTGATATTTCTTCCCATTTCTGATTCGAAATGTTTCAGGGATGAAGTAGTTCGAGGGTCACAATATTTTCATTTTTATTCCTCTGGCATTTATTGCATTCGGCTACATATTTTTGAATATCATTGCTCATTCCCTTTCAAAATGTTGGACACCTAATCCTCTATGGGTTGGTGTGGAATGTGAATAGATACCGGAGTCCAAGACCTTGGAATATGGAATCCAACGGTCACTCCAATGTACTATAAATGTATATCATGTCAATAATATATGCAACTCAATGTTTATCATTCATATTCTACCTCGGCCATGTATGGGTTTAGGTATCAGAGTGGGTGTTCTCTTGCCCTGCTTCATTTTGAGCCACTGATTTTGTGATTTCTATGTGCATGAAAGTTCGACTATGAGTCCTGCATTTGATGAATATCCTATCAGCTATATTTTTGCTGCATTTTTTGCCTTAGTAACTCGCATTTGATGAATATCTTGTCAACTATATTTTAGCTACATTCTCTACCTTAGTAACTCCTTTTTGACGCTCTGTTTATTCTAATGATATGCTTTCTGATGGTCTATCTACTCGAAGGCCCTGACATCTGCGCATCACTTATACACATAACATTTTAGCCTACATACCTAAATCGTTGTCTTGAGCTCTGTTGAATCCCTGTGCGTTGAGCCAAGTCCTTTTGATCGATTCATTAATTAAGAACCGGGCTTGCTTTTGGTGACCATTGCAGTTGTTGCGGCACTGAAAATTGTAATTAGACAGAGCACTGATAGTTGACCAACGAAAGTCGTCATCGCTTCAAAGATGAGCACCAAATAAACATAGAGATGCTGGGAGCAAGAGGTCCATGCTTTGAACAACTCACCCATTAGCCCCATGGTTATGATTAAAAGGGGTAGCCAACTACCATTGAACAAAACAACATTTCTATCTATGAAGTGGTTGGATCCATTTTAAATATTGCCTCCTGTAAATTCCCAAGGAAAGAATCCATTATCAGAGCTCCAGAGACCATTATCACTCCCTAAAATTTGAAATCTGGGGGCGTTTGAGCACCTGCGAGCATGAAAATGATTAAACTGACTACAAGAAGTACAAAAAAACATATTCATGCACAAGATACTTCCGCCTCAGCCCAGGTATAAAAGATCTCATCACCATCACGGTATATTCGAAAGTTCTTTGAAGGGTTGTACATTTAACAGAGCTTAAGCTTTGGGTTGATTGTGAATGAACCGCCTTGGTGGTTTACATAGCGCTTTTAGAGCCTCGGTGGTTTACGGAGCGCTTTTAGATTGTTCCAAGTGTTATATTAAATATTGTACAAAGCGTGCAAAAGGAGCAACTATGGGAGATCTTTTGGTAATATCTATAGGAAGATAATAGTTGAGACAAAGCTTGTAGGGTACTATCTATGACGTTTTAAAAAAAAAGCTTCAAACATCCATCCAAAGTATGGCAAGCAGGTTCGAATGTCTGTGACCTGTACATTGACACATATTCTTATGCGTTGGTGTTTCATTCATATAGTTGAACAATCATTCATTGTCATGTGCTAGTGTTGTCATATGCTTTGAAGACTGTATTGGTATATATATTATTCGATTGCACTAGCTAATGAGTTGAATTTCAGACCATATCAAAATTCATTGAAGAGTGTGTAGAGAAGCCTTTCAAAAAAAAGGTTGTAAGTTGCAGCTACTATAAAAAAAGAGGCTTTTGTGCAATTCGTAGCTTAAGATATTATTTATAGGGTTGGAAAAAATGGCTAGACTTGATGATGCATTAGAGTTGCTGAATACTCTAATTCATTCCACTGTTGATGAGATGGTCCAAATCACTAGGGACACTCTCTTCAATATTCGAACTTGTTTACAAAATGCTAAAGAAAACATTGAATTTTTGCAGCTTGAATCTCAGCTACAGCAAGCAGAATTACAACAATGGAGTCATCATTCTGAATCCGTTTCTATTCAAAAAATTGAGACAAACTCCCATCAGCTGCCAAAAAGTAATCATATCAATGAGATTAAGATTGATTCAGATGCAGTATCCATCTCAAGTGCATAGTTGAATGCAGAAGCAGAAATTCAACATACGCTTCCCAAGCCCATCATTAGACCTTGGGAAGAGCTTGTCCATAACAAGCACAGAATAGGTCTTGGATATGATAAGGAGGTTTCCTTTTACATTCCAGATTACTCAAAGCCCATCCAATTTCAGAGTGCTGGATTCCTTCATGACAGTTCACCTTCACATGTTCCAGATTATACTCCTCCACATTTGCAGCCAAAAGTTGTTAAATGCCAACATTGTGACCGAGTTGGCCATATGAAAGATCATTATTTTGATCTTCATCCATGTGAGCACTGTCATAAAACCACTCATTCTTCAAACAGATGCTTCAAAAACAAACCTCCTGCAAGAACAAAGATTCATCTTGGATGGATCGCTTCTTGGCAATGGGCTTCAACAGCCAAGAAGATATTTTAGTCATATGTCAGAACTTGTTCTAGAGTATTGAACAACCTTGCAATTGAGTTTTCTCCATCATCTCACCTTGTATCTGACAGGGGGGGGAAGTGATGGTCATTTACAAGCTTCAAAACCACATCAAGCGAGCTTGAGGCACAACCTGCCATACCAAATTCAGAGTTGTAGCCAGAGATAAATATGCCCCTAAGCATGCCTTCAGTTGATGATCATCCTTAAACCATCTATGCAAGGTTGAGACATCTCTTCAAAAGAATTGGGGACACTTCCTTTATCAAAAGACTTCAACTTGTTTCCAGTTTTGAAAGAGTTCCAGGAATTGCATTAAGCATTCCAGAGTTGTTGGTCATCCTTAAACCATCACAGTTTGAGACCTCCCTTTTCAGGTTGAGGTTCTCCCTTTTTATGCAGGGTGAGACCTCCCTTTCAAGGTTGAAGGTTTCCCTCTTCAAAACATGAGGAGCACTTCCTCTAGCATAAGACCTCAACTTCATGCCAGATTTGGAAGAGTTTTGGGAACTACACTAAGCGTTCCAGTGTTGGTGGACATCCTTAAACCACCCCCCTTTTATCAACATTTCAGAGAGCACATTCAGCCTAGTGCTACCATGCATTTTTGCACATTTTGTATTACAGCTCTCTTCGTGAACTCATACATACGCCTTTGGATTAAGTGGGGAATGTTGGACACCTAATCCTCTATGGGTTGGTGTGGAATGTGAACAGCCCCCAAAATCCAAGAGACCTTGGAATATGGAATCCAATTGTCACTCCAATGTACTATAAATGTATAGCATGTCAATAATATATGCAACTCAATGTTTATCAGTCATATTTTGCCTCCGCCATGTGTGTGTTTAGCACAAAAGAATGACTAGCGTGCGTTGTAGTAGGTTTTAAAATATCCTACATGTCCGGCTGACAATAAATTATGCTACTCTTTGAGAACCTTGGCTTCAAATTTGGAACCTGCATTCAGATAAATTCTTCCCTTGTACCATAGAATATCGTTCTTCCATTCAAATTTTGAATTCTAAGGAAGATTATTGATTATAGCACTTGTTTCTGGATCTTTTGCATATTCACTTCAAATCTCATTAAGCCATTTAGGAACAACAACTGACAATGTGAGTAACGATGGTTATTCGTCTTTCCTCGACAAGGCGTCAGCTACTATGTTATCTTTCCCTTTCTTGTGTAATATATCCATGTCAAAGGTAGCGATTTTTTCCATCCATTTTTGTTGTTCTGTAGATAGCGTTTTCTGCTGGAGGAGATGTTGAAGACTATTATGATTTGTTCATATTAAGAACTTACTTCCTAAGAGACATTGTCTCTATTTGGCTAATGCATGCATAATAGCAAGCATTTCCTTGTTATATGTCGACTTGAGATGTGATCTGTTCATATTAAGAACTTACTTCCTAAGAGATGTTGGCTCTATTTGGCTAATGCGTGCATAATAGCAAGCATTTCCTTGTTATATGTAGACTTGAGATGTTCATGCTTATTGAGCTTTCTGCTTTCAAACGCGATTGGATGACAGTCCTGCATTAGTACTGCTCCTATGCCAAAATTCGAAGCATCACATTCAATTACAAATGGTTTTGAGAAGTCTGGAGTTACTTCCTTCAAATTTTCAAAACACTTTCCTGCTTCATCATTCCATCGAAATGAGTTCTTCTTTAGAAGGTTTGATAGGGGTGCGGTTATATGGGTATAGTTTTCAATAAATCTTCGATAATATCCGGTCAACCCTAAGAATCCTCTTAGCTTGGAGGTATTAACTAGTTTGGGCCACTCCCTTATAACCTTGATTTTATTAGGATCCACTTTTACTCCATGGGATATTATGTGTCTGAGATGTTCTACTTCTTCCTTCCCAAAGGTGCATTTGGACTTCTTGGCATAAAATTGATGCTCTTCCAATAGCGTAAGAACTATCTCCAAATGTTGTAGTTGCTCCTTCCAAGTTTTACTGTAAATTAAAATGTCATCAAAGAACACTAACATGAACTTTCTTAGATATGGATGGATAACTCGTTCATAGTAGTTTGGAATATTGTTTGTGCATTGGTTAACCCAAAAGGCATTACTTGAAATTCGTAGTGACCTTCATGTGTTTGGAACGCAGTTTTTGGTATGTCTTCCAACCTTATTTTGATTTTATAATATCCTGACCTTAAGTCCAATTTTGAGAAATATTTAGCGCCATGTAGTTCATCCATTATTTCATCGATGAAGGGAATTGGGAACTTGTTTTTAATTGTTATTTTGTTTAGTCCTTGATAATCGATGCATAACCTAAATGATCCATCTTTTTTCCACACCAATACAACTCGAGCAACATATGGACTTTTACTTTTTGAGATGATGCCACACTTTAAAAGATCTTGGATTAATCTCTCAATTTCGATTTTTCGATAATGGGGATATCGATACGGTTTGATGTTGACGGGGTTTGATCCTTCTTTGACTTCTATTGTATGCTCGATTTCTCTATTAGGAGGCATTTTCATGGGCAGGTTTTGGAATACTTTTTCGTGCTTCTAAATAGCTCTTGTACTTTTGGTGCTTCTTCGTTGATCAATTTTGAAGTTAACATTTCTAATTAGTGACATTGTGCTACATAGGTTGGTGCTCCTCTTCGAATCATTTTCATCATTTGGGATGATGATGCGATTTGATTCTCAGGTGCTTGGAACCCATATAATTTGTATTTCTGCACTTCCCATTTAAATTTTATAAACTGCTTTTGATGGTTGGCAGAGTAAGTACCAAGGGTTTTGTTATGAAACCAGCTCAAGAAAAGATAGATCAACACCTTAGAATTCAGCCTCTTCGAGGGGGCAACCTCCTTTACATTACATAAATGAACAATTCTTGGATGATACAAATGAAAATACCTCCTTTCTATATATAGGAGTCTAAGTGGTCCCAATACAATCAAAGCCTACATAACAATAATATTGTAGGGCACAACAATAACAATAGTGGGCTTCTATGTGGCACAATAGTAACAATATGGGCACTACATGGGTACATCAATATAAATAAGGGGTATAACTACAATAGTAATGGGGTAATCACTAGTATTATAGGGACCCAACATGCCCCTCTCCTTCAAAAAAGTGTTGTCCTCAACGCTTGAGTAGTTCAGGATACTTCTGCATAAAATTCTCGTCCTCCCATGTGGAATCTTCAGCAGATAAGTTCTTCCACTTGATAAGGTACTCTGAAATTGATCGATTTCGTAGCTGTCGAGTTCTTGTTTCTATAACTGCTTCCGGTTCCAATATAATTTTTCCTTCTTCGTCAAGTTCTGGCAATATTGTTTGAACTGGGAGCTTGTCGCCTATAACCTTCTTTAAGCATGAAACATGGAAAACTGGGTGCAATCGAGAAGCTGCAGGAAGCTCCAATTTGTATGCCATAGTACCAATCTTTTGCAACACCTTGTACGGACCATAATACTTTGGTGATAATTTATTATCCTTCTTAGCTTGCTTGAGGGACATTTGCTTATATGGTTGTAGCCGTAGGAATACCCAATCACCTACATCAAAACTTCTTTCACTGCGATGTTGATCTGCTTGTTGTTTCATTCTATTTTGTGCCAACACTAGGTTATCCTTTAAGAGTTGGAGGACTTGTTGTTGATGTTCGATGTGATGTTCCACTGCCTGAACCTTAGAATTTTCTCTTAAATATGATGTGATGGATGGTGGTTGATACCCATAAAGTGCCATAAATGGGGTCATTTTTGTTGTTGTATGGAAGGAAGTGTTATACCACCATTCAGCCAGAGGCAACCATTTGACCCATTGTGTCTGCTTATCAGATACAAAGCAACGAAGATATCCTTCCAAACATTTGTTTACTATCTCAGTTTGCCCATCAGATTGAGGATGATAAGATGAGCTATGAGCTAACTGAGTACCAAGACAAGAAAATAATTATGTCCAAAAATTTCCAGTGAAAATGGGATCTCTGTCACTTACAATAATCTTTGGGTTTCCATGTAGCTTTTGAACTGTTTCCATAAATGCAGTAGAAACTGTACTGGCTTTAAATGGATGTGATAATGCACAAAAGTGTGCATACTTGGTAAGTCTGTCAACTACCACCATGATGACACTCTTTCCCTCAGACTTGGGTAAACCTGTGATAAAATCCATTGAAACCTCCTCCCAACGTTGGCTTGGAATGGATAAAGGTTGTAATAGACCCGGTGTCTTAATTGTTTCAACTTTATTTTGCTGGCAAACCAAACATTCCGCCACAAACTTTTGAATATCTGATTTAAGGCCATCCCAAAAAAATTCCTTCTTAACCCTGTGGTAAGTTTTTAAAAATCCTGAGTGCCCTCCTAAGGGAGAAGTGTGCAATTCCATAAGAATCTTTTGTTTTAGCTGGGAATCCTTACAGAGGTATAAGCGATCTTTGTACCATAACGAATCATTTTGCCAGCTAAATGTATCAGAAGTACTGGAATCTTGTTGTAACTTTCGAATAAGTGCCCACACTTCTTCGTCATTCTTCCATTCCTCCCTTGCTTCGTTTATCCAATCTGGTTGGATAATAGAAATGGCACACAACAATGCTTCCACATCCTCATCCTTTCTTGAGAGTGCATCTGCCACAACATTTTGCTTCCCTTTTTTGTAGATGATTTCAAAGTCATAACCCAACATCTTTGTGACCCACTTTTGTTGCTCTTCAGAGGATAATCTTTGTTCTAAAAAGTATTTAAGGCTATCATGATCCGTTTTTACCTTGAAGTGTCTTCCCATTAGGTAGGGTCGCCATTTCTTAAGTGCATGGAGTATTGCCAACATTTCCTTCTCATAAATAGCTTTGCTTAAAAACTTTCCCTTGATTGGACGACTTTCAAAAGCAATGGGTCTTTCATCTTGCATTAGAACAGCACCAATTCCATTTCCTGAAGCATCACATTCCACAATAAAGGTTTTTGTGAAGTCCGGTGTAGCTAAGACCGGTGCTTGGCACATTGCCTCTTTAAGATGTTCAAAGGCCTTTGTTGCTTCCGGAGTCCATGAAAATGAATCTTTCTTCAATAATGTTGTTAGAGGTGCTGCTATTCTCCCATAATTCTTAACAAACTTGCGATAATACCCTGTCAACCCAAGAAATCCTCGCAGATGCTTTATGGATGTGGGGATTTTCCATTCCTTAATGGCTTTAATTTTGCTAGGGTCTACCTTAACTCCTTCATGAGATACAATATGACCCAAATATTCCACCTCCTGGACTCCAAAGAAACATTTGGATCTTTTTGCATATAATTGTTTCTCCTCCAATAGTTGTAGCACCCTGTCAACATGTTCAACATGATCCTTCCAAGACTTGCTGTAGATTAGTATATCATCAAAAAATACTAACACAAATTTTCTAAGGAATGGTTTGAAAATTGAATTCATCAAACCTTGAAATGTTGAAGGTGCATTGGTAAGGCCAAAAGGCATGACCAAAAATTCATAATGACCCTCATGAGTTCTAAATGCCGTTTTCGGAATGTCTTCAATCTTCATTCTGATTTGATGATATCCCGAACGAAGATCCAACTTGGTGAAGTAAATTGATCCATGCAATTCATCCAGTAATTCATCAATAACAGGAATGGGGAACTTATCTTTAATAGTGAGCTTGTTGAGCTCCCTATAATCCGGACACATGCGCCATGATCCATCCTTCTTGTGCACCAATACTACTGGAGCTAAGAAAGAACTTTGACTCGGTTGAATTATACCAGCCTCTAGCATTTCTGCAACCATACGTTCAATTTCACTTTTTTGGACATAGGGATATCTGTACGGCCTGATGTTTGGAGGAACACTTCCTGGAATCAGATGAATAGCATGATCATGATCACGCATAGGTGGGAGACCTTTGGGAGTCTCAAATACCTTGGAATGATTGTCCAGGACTTTTTGGAGATCTGGAGAAATAGATGATTCCAATGTGGAAACATCTAGCGAACATAATTGTGCAATTACACCTCTTTGCTCCTTTTTTAGAAGCTTTGTCATGCCATTAGAGCTGATTATCTTTCCTGGTTTCCCTGCAATACCCCTTAATTCAACTTCCTTTCCTTCCACAGAAAATTTCATGAAAAGTTCTTGAAAATTAAAAGCTATTGTACCCAAGGATTGTAGCCATTGGACTCCTAGTACAACATCAGCACCTCCCATTGGAATGGAAAGCATTGGGCTAGTCAATACATATTCTCCCATGGATAGCTTGATATTATGGCACTTTCCAGAACAATTTATTGTTCCTCCATTTGCAATCATCACTTGACACTCTGGTGCTGGATATAGGAAGCAATTCAATTCTTTTGCTACCCTACAATGAATAAAATTGTGGGTGCTTCCTGAATCAATCAACACTATTACCTTTTTCTTCTTGATTTGTCCTTCTATCTTGATGGTTTGAGGAGTGGTAATTCCTGCCAATGCATTACAAGATATGGTCGGATTTATTTGTTCTTCATCTAGGCTTTGTTCCTGGAATATATCCTCTTCTTTTGACCTTTCTTGCTCCTTTTCTTCTTCCTCTTCACAATCTATGTAGAATAATTTCTTCTCAGCACACTTATGACCTTTTGTGTATTTGCTATCACAATTGTAACAAAGCCCTTTTGCTCTTTTTTCTTCCAATTGTTGTGGTGTCAACCTTGTAGGTTGTGGAAGACTATGGGCAACAACACTTCCGTCTTTATAGTTGTGAACGGTATGCTTCCTAGTTGCCATAATTTTGCTTTCCATTTTTCTTGCTAACCTGAATGCCTTCTCTAATGAATCAGGTTCCCAAAGGCGCACATCATGTTGGATATTATCCTTTAAAGACCCTATGAACACATCAATCCTATGCTCCTCTGGAATATCTTTTACCCTTATGTTCAATTTTTGGAACTCCTCAATGTGCTCCATTATTGAACCCTTTTGTTTGAGACTTATCAATTGGCTAAAAAAAGTGTTGCTTTTTGTATCCTCATAATGTGCTATCAATTCTTCCGTAAAAATTGCCCAAGTGATAAATTGTTTACGAGAACAAAGCCATTGATACCATACAAACTGATTTGGTTCCAAATATAAAGTTGCCATACGTACCTTTTGTGTGTTTTGCACATTATTGAGATCGAAGAATTGCTCCATCTGTAATATCCATGTGGCAGGATCCTTGCCATCAAACTTCCTCACATCGATTTTTGGAACATGGTGAGTCTTCGATCCAACATTAGAGTCTATGGAATCATGATTAACATTTCTTTTATTCTCATCATGAGTTTCCTTTACTACCTTTTCACCATTAGTGACCCTTTCTTGTAGCAACTTCTTCAATTCATCCATCTTATCATCCATGCCATCAAATTTAGCGTCAATCTTAGCTTCCATGCCATCCCTCTTAGCTTCCATTCCCTTTATCTTAGATTCCACGCCATTTACCTTAGATTCCACGCCACTTATCTTAGCTTCTGTTAGCTTTTGTGAGCGTGACATTTGTTGCACTTGTTCTTGTAATTTTGATATATCATGTAGCATTTCTTCCTCTTCTTCATGAGTCATGCTAGAGCTTTCAGGTTCCTTACTAGGTGTTTGCATTTTCTTTCCTCGGGGCATCAGTTACCGATAATAAAGTTTTACTATGCCCTTTGAATTCCGTTAAACCAAGCTTACACAAAAATTAAAAAAAAAACTACACACCTTTTTTCACTTTATAGAAGCCTGATATTGAATCTGATGTATCTCTGTAATTTCGGATCCTCCAATTCTGAAATTGCTACCTGTAGTAGCCTTCTGCGTCCTCTTTCCAATGCCACAAGTCTAAGCCAAATTGGATTCTCCAAGGAAGAGTTATGTGAAATCTCCCACAGTGACTTGCTTTTAGACTGGTTCAGTAGAGCGAACTTGTACGACGTGCCACGAGTCACTGTTTCAACCTTTGAATCTGAAACACACACACAAGAAACTACAGTCCGTCCTCTTTCTGTACCTTTTTACGAAATTTCAATCCGATCCTCAGAGAGAGAGAGTTATGACGATTTTCCCCAGGTCACCTGTTTTGAATGTAATTCAGGAGTCTGCAAAAAGACCAACTTCCTCAGATCATATCTCCGAAAATATCGCGAGAAAAGCTCTGAAATTCGGACCCAAGGTTCAGCGCCAATTCTTCTCAAATGGGTTTTTTTTGCGACTTCTGAAACGTCACAGAAAAAAAGTTATAGCGAAAATGCCACGATGACCTGTTTGGAGCAGCGAAACCCTAGAATCCAAAGCTCTGATACCAAATGTTATGAAACCAGCTCAAGAAAAGATAGAAAAGATAGATCAACGCCTTAGAATTCAGCCTCTTCGAGGGGGCAACCTCCTTTACATTACATAAATGAACAATTCTTGGATGATACAAATGAAAATACCTCCTTTCTATATATAGGAGTCTAAGTGGTCCCAATACAATCAAAGCCTACATAACAATAATATTGTAGGGCACAACAATAACAATAGTGGGCTTCTATGTGGCACAATAGTAACAATATGGGCACTACATGGGTACATCAATATAAATAAGGGGTATAACTACAATAGTAATGGGGTAATCACTAGTATTATAGGGACCCAACAGGTTTGTAACCATTGGATACCTAAGATCACATCCACTCCTCTTAATGGTACCGTGTAAAACGGAGATTCTAAATTAAAGTCTTGAATCTGCAATTTGACTTTATGGCATTTACCTGCTTTTTCAATTTTCTTACCGTTGACTATGATAACCTTCATGTTGGGCATGGGAAATGTGAAAATGTTAAGTCTCTTCGCCATGGTTGAGTCCAAAAAATTTTGGGTGCTACTGGTATCTATGGGAACCATTACATTGTTCTTCTTGATATGTCCTTTCAATTTTAATGTCGAGGGCTGTGATATACCTGTCATGGCCAATAATGATACTTGCATAATGCTCTCGTCATCTAGTTCTGGAGAGAATTCTGGGGAACCTTCGATTTCTTCTATGTCTGATTCATCACTATATGAATGATTAGTTGCTTCGCATTTATACAGGTTTTTGGTCTCTTTTCCTTTAGCACACCTATGTTTAGGGTCCCATTTTTCGCCACAGTGTTTGTATTTGCCCTCTTTCATCCTTTGCCTTTCTACATTCAGTTTTTTCTCCTTCACAAAGATGTGGTGGAACATATTTTGTGTTATCCGTATTCGCAGACTAGGGAAATCTTCGTCTCGAATATACTCTTTTAGCCTTTGACCATAACATCTTGTCAAATTTCTTTTCAACAGCTTTTGCTTTTTGTCTTGCTACTTCTACCGACATAATGTCATGAAGCTCAAGTTCTGCTTGTAGATGGGGTTTAAGTCCCGAAGTCTACAATTGAATGAGACGAGTTTCTGATAATCCAGGTACTTGTGTTGCCAAAGTCTCCCATTCTAGAGTGTATTCATCCATATCTCCTTTTTGTCGCAATCTGGTGAGTGTTGAGAACTCTTCTTCCTTGACACCTTAGAACCTTTTAAAGAACACATCCTTAAATTCCTCCAACTGATAGCAAGTGTCGTCTTCTTCCACCACATATACCAATTATATGCTTTGCCTTCCATTTTCATGGAAGCATGCCTGATCTTTTCGTCATCATTGTCAATATCATAAATCTCAAAATATTCTTCTGCTTTATTGAGCTTTATTGAGCCAAGCAACGCTGCATTTTTCTTTACCATCGAATTTGGGTAACTTGATTTTTTCTCTTCGTTGATATGTCACGATTGGCGGAGTGAAAAACGGGTATTGATTTGAAAACGACATATTGGTGTATGGATTCCAGAGCTGCTTATTTTGAAAATTTGTGTTACTTTTTCCTTGATTAAGTGTGGAAGATTTCTTCAGAGACTCGGTTTTCTCGTGTGCGTCTGATGATTTTGACGAATATGGAGAATTGAGATGTTGAGTAGCCTCATTATTTTGGAGCATTTGATCGGGTGTAATCTTTAGGTTGGTACAAATACAACCCAACATCACCATAGTTTGACCCACCTTACTGAAAGGTCTGCCTGATCCTTTTTAAATTCATTCTTGTTCTCCTCGAGCTGACTCTTTATTCCAATTGTTGTGTCCTTTAGTGTCTCAATTTTGTCACCATGTTCGGTCACCTTAGCCTCAAGTTCTATCAATTTTTTTTTTGAAATCGGCCATTGACATTGATGCAGCCATTGATCTGGTGTGCAGCGCAGTATACTTATCCAGCCTTAACTTTTCTTAATTTTCTTCTAAATGACTTTATTTAATAACTAAATCTTAATTAATATATATAGTTATATTAAATATTATGCAAGTATGAATTATATAACAACTAATAACAAAACTATATAATAATTAATATATATTTATAAATATTAAACTATGTGCAAATGAATCGATAATGGATAGGAGCAAACAACAATTGAACTCATCATTTATCGAATTGATGGACAAGGTTGTGGTCAACAGGACTAAGGATAGAAGGGGTCGACTGTGAGTTAGATGGAGCGACGACGTGGAGTGGAATCGGGGTTTGTGTTGGTTCAACGGTTGTTCGGGAAAGGGTGTGACAGCAGGAACATACAAGAGGATAGACGTAGAGAGGAACTGGTGCTGGACGTCGACGGCAGAGAAAAAACGGGTGAGACAAGCGGTTGTGTGTGCACGGTGGAGCAACAACGAACAAGGTGCAGCGATGGTACAATGACCGAGTTTGAGGAGCGAACAGCTCTGATACCACATGCAACAAACAAACTCAGCGATTACCAGAAAAAGATATATTTTATTATTAATGAACGAATAGATGGATTACAATTTGTGGGAGGCCCCTAGCTTTATATTGCCTTGAGTGCCTCTTGGTGAATGGGCATGATTTGTGATGGTACAACTACTAATTAATTTACATAACAATTGGAGCTTCTTGGCATCCCTCCAAATTTTTGCCGATGAAGGCTTAAAAAAATGAAAATTAAAAAGCAAAAACAATATATAAAAAACCCCTATTTCTCTTTCAAATTTATTTACCTTTTATTCACATTCACTGTCACTCCTTGATGTTCGTTTTATTTTCAATGTTCATTGCCCATTGATAATTTTTAGTTTTAACTTTTGATTCTTGACTCTAGATAGTAATGACCTCAAACCAAGTCTTTCAATTGTTGCTTTTTACTATTTTTGAGTTTAAGTAATTTCAATTTACCATTTCAGATTTCAATATCCACTATTTTTATTATAACTAATTAGATTTTAGAATGATGAATTTAAATCAATGTATCAATAATTTACCTTTTTTGTTTCATTATGGTTTTTGAATCAGTGTATTTCGTTACTAAATATGAATCTAAATCATGTTTGTAACATTTACCCATCTTAATGGTTAAGAGTATGTGTATGTGTTTCCTCATAAGAGGTCACACGTTCAAAACCAAAGGGGTTAGAGAATTTGTACTTCGTACTATTTTACTGTTTACCATTTACATTGCATAATGACGAAGTGCACCTATTCTTATGTTTCAAACAATTACAAAATGATTTGGAATTATTCCCGTGTAGTATATCAATCAATCTCCAACTGTTCCCATTTGCACACTCAGTGGAATAGCAGCAAAAATTTCGAGGTAAGTCACATGGTTAGGGTTCAATTTCCGGTTTGGCAATGATTAGGTTCAGCTTGAATTTGAATTATTTGATGAGCCTCAGATGAGGTTTGCCATTAAGTTTGTCTTCTACATTTTTAATACACACTTCAGAATGAAAAACACAGTAAAATAATAAGAAAACAACATCGACAAACATAAAAAATGTTATGATGGACGTGGAAACTGCAAGGATAGATTACAGCCTTGAGCTGTCACATGAACTGGTTTTGATGAACTTCAAAAAAAAAAGTTTAGATGCGCCGAATTTCGAACCTCTAGCTTGAAGTTGGGCAAACCTTGTCACATAGATGTTACATAGTACACGTTAACAATGGTATCTTATTTGCCAATAATTGCTTACGGCATATTGGCATTTTATGCCAACTTAGTCTGCAATACTAAATATCTCTTATTCTGAGTACCTTAAAACAATTTGAAGAACGAATATGTGGATGCAAGTTCTGGCCCATATTTGGACGGAATATTTTGAAATTCAGGTTTTGGCTCAGTAAATTTTGTCTTTACAACTAAGGGGATAAGCCTATGCGTAGAGTTATTTAATTGTTACCGTTAGAAATATAATGCTGCTTAAAAGCATTGTCAAATTAATGGGCTGGGTATCTTGTAAATTAACTGAAACGAAAATTACTTTCCAATGACTGAGGTTCAGTTCTACTGTGTTTTTTTAACTTAGTTCTACTGTGTTGTTTTGACTTCGATTGATGGGATCATATTAATGAAATGCGCTTGCCTTCTTAAGCCTATTTCTATGTATACAAATTTTACGAAAGTAAGACGAGGGTTTCAAGTAATGAAAATTTCGAAGAGATACGTATATTCGAACATAGCATTGTTTCTTGGATCCTTTTCTTAGGAGTTGTTTGCGATTAATGTCTTCCTGTATTCAGGTAATGGCAATTGCTGAGCAGACTTCGGTCACAGATAAAGATGCTCAAGGAAACTGGTCGCAGAATGATGTGGACTCTACTGCAGTAAAGGGATGGACTTTATCTTTTGATATGCGGGCTGTTGCTGCATCAACAGTAGATTTGTTTGATTTTATTTTCTCAGGGAGAGGTGAAAGAGTCCGAATTCGATTAGTTCAAGATATTGTTAAAGCACTAGATGTTTTTCTTCAGAAAGAAATTTTTTGTTATCTTTGTCCGGAGAGAGGTGAAACCAATAAAAATAGAAGCTTCTCTAAAGAGAGACAAAATTTCAACAATGAAAATGGACCACAAGAACAATGGGTTCATGATGATTGGGATGAGACGAGACATGCATCCCAGAACCAATCCGATATGTTCGAGGGACAATCGAAGTCCAAATTTTCATCAAGAAGGGGAAACGATGATTCTCATTTTAAAGCTCATCATTATAGGGAGAACACGAGTTCAGAAAGCTCCGAGAGAGCATCTGCAACAAAAGAAGGTGGTGACGTGGAAAATGAACAGGTACATAGCCATTCCAATTCAGACTCGGAAGGAAGTTGCTGTGACAGTTTTCCTTATGTTAGGCTTCCTGAATTGATTTTTTTTGTTCAAGATCAAATTGCAGATAGGGGTTTTTCTAGATTTTCCTGCATGTGTATGTTTTGAAAATCATATGCACTGGAAAAGATAAGTCTTTGTTAGATCTTGTTTCACAGGCAGCCTTTCCAAATCCAAATTGTCTCATATTTGTCTTTTCTGTTTGAATGTGTGGTCTCTCTGGGGAGTACGATGGGTATGACAGAAGTACAGACTGCACCTGAGTTAGGGGACATGATTTACATGCTCAGCATTTCCCTTCTAGATGAACACTTAACAGTAATTAGTGAAATTGTTTGGAGAGAATCGAGTAAAGAGTTGAATACATAATATAAGCCTCTCGATGTTTTCATTGTGTGCAGAATAACATTTTTCTCATTAGGGTTATTTCTGGGCTGCGTGCTTTTGTCAGAGCTGTGAATGCTGCACCTGAAGTATGGATACCTTTGCTAGTTGGTACTGCAAGTAGGCCCGAGGTACAAAAGTTATTTATTGATGTTCTAAATGCCTCGTTTAAGACTTCCTGCCACAAGATACCCGAAGTTGTTTGGCTAAATATTTCTAAAGCTATTCACGAGTCTGCTGAATGGAAAAGCTGATACCGATTGTATGAGATAGGATTTTTTCATATTTATGTTGATATCTGGGGCCTGGCATTGCTAAAATTTCCTGAGAATTCGTTCAAGAGGGTGGGAAGTAAAGAATGATTTACTGTCGAATGTATCTAGCTCGAGTGACATGGCACAAGTTTCGTTTCCCCAGCTGCGTGGGTTCAAGTTTCCAGAAACATGTTGCACGCTGCCTCTTGTGGCATTTATGAAATAATTGTTCTACTTGGTGAAATAGTGGCAGCCGCATGTATGAAGTTACCCATTCTACTAAGTGGAAAGTACTCATTCATCTTGAAAAAAAATAAAAGTAAAAAATGATTTGTTCCTTTATTTCCTACTGTTCTCAATGTGCTTTCATTTGGCGTTGTTCACATTCTTTCGGCAAATTTTCCGGCCTTCATTTGGCATTGTTCACATTCTTTTGGCAAATATATATGTTGTTTACTTATTGCAGACTTGTCTGCAAGGATTGATGAAAATACGTTGTAATGGTAAGTTATCTTCATTATCGAAGATCTAGGAGTCACATTAGGACATTTTATGATCAAAATCAGGAATAACATTCCTTGAGATTTTGTTACATTTTCATAAAGGTCTTTCTAGGTCGTCAATAGAACAATATATGCATTCTAGCTTTTGTTAAGCAACTGAATAGATCGTAATTATCCTGAAGTTGGACAATGAAACTAAAGAGGTGATAATGTTTGGTATTTGAGTTTATGTATGCAAACGTTAACAATAAAACTCTAGTACAAACTGCAATATGAAACAACACGTATAGCCTAGAAAATGTGTAAGGCCACATAAATAAAACGTAAGAGCCACGACATCTTTATTATCACTTTCAACTTTCTTTTTAAATAGATGTATACTGACCTAATTTTTATCTTATATCATACATTATAAAATAAACTCTTCCATCATTAATATTATCCATGATATCTTATTTAATTTTCGTAATTATTAGAACATATCCTCATAATTATATTAGACTGTATCATCAGAAATTGTGAGCAATGGAGACGTGTAGATTTTAGTGTAAGTCGCATATTACAAGTGAAAATCATCCATGATATCTTATTTATGTTTGATTAATTATGCTAGAACATGTCCTGATAACCTCATAATTATATTAGAATATATCATCAGAAATTGTGTGTAATGGAGGCGTGTAGATGTTAGTGTAAGTCACATATTACATGTGGCAAAATGGATAGAGTATTCGTGTGTAAATTTAGTGTCAATGTAAGTGGCATTTCACATGCAACTATTCTAAAATGTAATTCTCTGATCTAGTTCTGAAGTTTGATTTTAAAATAACCTTCCCGAATACATGCTTGTTAGAATATATGTGTTTGTGTGTAAAGCGGGCGTCAACGTCAATGATATGAAATACTAGCTAGATGGTTGCTTAGTTAAGTGGAGTCTGTGTGATAAACATCTCAATGGGAGGATAAATAAGAAAGACTGTATGTTTGATTTCTTTATCTCACATTCATAGTTTTATGCCATTCATATTCTTCATGGATGTTTGATTTCTTATTCTCACATTCATAGTTTTATGTTATCCATATTCGTCGTATATTTTTATGTTAATTAAAACGAAGATTTATTAAGGAAAGTAAATATTACAACTTTATTTGTTAATTTTTGGGAAGCAAAAGCATTATGTACTTCGTATGTTTGATTTCTTGATCTCACATTCATAGTTTTACGGTTTTCATTTTCTTTATGTATTTTTATGTCAATTAAAACGATGATTTCTTGATCTCACCTTCATAGTTTTAAACTTTTACGCTATTCATATTCTTTGTGTATTTTTATGTCAATTAAAATCAAGATTTTTTAAAGAAATTAGATAATACAACATTTTCTTGTTAGTTTTTAGGAAGCAAAAACATTATGTATAATTTTCAGGGGAAACATAAACATTGGCATAAATTTAAGTCTTACTAAAGATAAAAAATGGATATATAATAACGTTGGTGTAATAGAATTAGTTTAAATGTATCCGAGTTTGACACTAGCAAATGAAATTGTTTAGACAATGTTTTATATCCCATCAACGAGAAGTATTCAAGCTCAAAAAGGAATACTTCGTGACGTCATCTTAATGATAATAATTATTTTTGTAGTAATTCACATAACGATAACTTGCCATTATTGTAATTTGGATGCACAAAAGGGAAAAGCTTTGAACATGCTGTAATTAAGTGTTGACGTATTCATTTTTAATGATGGTCATGAAATAAAATAGTTTATGAGTGATACTACACGTTAATGTACTCAATTTTTAATGATTGTGATGAAATAAAATAGTTATGAGAGTGATACACGTGTTAATGTACTCACTTTTTAATGATTGTGATGAAATAAAATAGTTATGAGAGTGATATTACAATGTAAATGTGTAAAAAGGATTATTAAATTAGTGTTTTTAATGAAAATTTAAATTTTATTACAATTTTGATACAAAATATTCAATATAAATAAGTCACATCAAGCATATGTATGCTTGCATAGGGGGAATCATAGGATATAGGTTAATATTGTTTTGGGAAAAGGCATGGGAAATTAGTTTACAGTGAAACTTAGCCCTAAAATTGCCCTTGCTTACCAAGATTTGAACTTAGTTCATGATCACAACTATTGTCCTATGTTTTCGCTAGATCACAATATAATGAACTTGATTATATGACCAAGTCCTATATTTTGGGAATATTTACCTATGTTTACTAAATGAATAGAAGTCCTATATTTTGGGAATATTTACCTATGTTTACTAAGAACATAAATGAAATTTTCCATTAGATATGAAAATATTTGTGACTATAAGAGCTAGCCACCCATATTCTTTATAATCTTAAAAGAATGAGAATTTTGACACTACAATTTTGTGTACAGCCTTATTTCTAGGAAGATCATTGTTGAACCCATAATAGATATTGGATATAACATGGATTCTACAACCTAGTAATGAATAAGTCCATTTAACAAACAATTTCATCTTTCATTAATCAACTATTCATGGTACACATCACTAATTTCATTATACAATTGATTTATAGCTATAATTTTCATAGTTTTATGTGGTGAACATAAAGAAAAATCCTATTAGATATTGACATATTTTGGGGGCTATCCAAATTTCCAATGGGTGAGAGTGAAACCTATATCCTTTCTTAGAAACCTTATATGATTGCACATGTTTACTAGATAATTTTCCCAATTGGAAATAGTTAAGGAAAAAATACAAAAGGGTTCAAGTTTTCAAGAAGCATTAAGGCCACTAATAAAGTTTATATCGTTAAAAAGAATGAAGATAAATTGTTTTCACTCTATGATCTGAAATTTTAAGCCTCAATTAAGAAGATGGGTGATGGGTATTAGACCCATTAGCCACCAAAAAGTGGGTAACCCACAACAGAAAACTTTTCTGCCCCTTGGACAACTAGCCAATCAACAACCCTATGTGATTAGTAGATGACATGATGACAAGATCCTCCACTTTCTTTGATTATATTTCTCTGTCCTCTGAAGCGTTCCTTTTTGAAGGAAGGTGGGTCATCCATCGACAAGTACTTTAACCATTTTGTAATCATGTGCTTCCACTTAATGTTTTGATTATACTAATATGGATCAAGAGGTGAATTGGATGAAAACTCACTGTGATTGTATTCTTTTTCCCTAACTTCACTTAGGAGGTTAGTATTTAACTCTAGTTTAGTGGGACCTCTTCTAAGGATTTAGGGTTCTTGGAAGGGCACTATTAGGGAGGCACTAAAGTAGCATGTACATGATGTTAGGTGAAACTTTACTTAGTGGAAGAAGTTACTCGATCTACAATGTTTGTTTTGGGCACGTTTTTGGTTGTCTAGAGTTTTGTGTCAGTGGAATGCATGTAATGAAGCCTTTAAAAGGCTTGCGAAAACTTCATTATAATGGGTTACGGGAGGTGAGAAGTGAAGGCTCATTTAGTCGGCTTGGCTAGGTTTTGGCCAAGGACACTCATAGAATTTTGTTAGCTAGTTTTTCTTTGGATTGGGTTTTTTCTATGATAAAACAATGTATTTGTGTTTTCTTATTTGTTGCTAGTTATTTTGATGTCTATAAATTTAATTTTCTCTCACATAATTCTAACATGGTATCACAGTTGAAGAATTATTTATGGTTTGGCTACTTGAATCTGATGGATATATCATAGCCAAGTGTTGGCTTCAAAGGAATGCCTTTGTTGCCAATGGTTTATTTGGCTTGGTAAGTGTGAGAGTGGCATAGGAGTATGGCAATAAGAAGAAAGCAAATTCAATGGAAGAATCGAAGGATAATGAATTATTGAGGAATGGAAACACAAAGCATGTGGAGTCTAGATCTGGTTCATGGTGTTATTTGTGTCATTGTGTGTCATGTTGAAGGACATGTCATTTAGGTTGCATGAGGAGGAGGTCTAGGTTATGAACATGAAGCATAGAAACATGGAATTGGAAGAGAAAATTAGATGTCGATGTGCATAGGTTCACAAGGAGAACAAGCATGAAAGATGGATTTGGAGACGAGAGCATCAGGCGAGAGGATGGGCATAACAATGAAAAAATTAATATTATTTTATTATGGAGTTAAAAAATTTATTAGTGTAAATGGGCATATTGTTATAAGAGTTGGTAAGGCATGTGTTCCCCTGGGATTTGTAAAGACCAGAGTTAGACCTAGGTGATAGGGGGCATGTTGAATTATACCGTGGATATAAAGTTTGAGTTGCGTAGGTCTTAGAGGTGAGCGGGTTGGTTCACTTAGTCATTTTTTCCACACTTGGTTAAGGAAAAACCTACTGGAGAATCAAGTAGGGCAGTTATTTAACAACTTCCCTTATCCTTAATAATTGCTTGTGAACTTATATTAGTTTCTTAGTGTTCTTCATGATATTATTTTCATCAAACAATTATTAAGAGCATAAATCATGAATATTGTAAAAGACAATGGATACAAAAAGTAGGCTCCAAGCCAGGGAAAAGCCCCTCAAAGGGTAAAACCTAGAAAGAATCTCTTCTCTTCTTATAGAATCAGTTCAAATGAGAAATCCAAGACCCAAATACCAAAGCCAATACCTCCACCAAGCACCAAGTCAACCCTTCAATAAGAACTCTCCCAATTTGATCCTCTTGTCCTTGGCTTCGTTGCACCTTCACTAAGTTTTGTCAAGCCTGTTAGGGCATATCTCAATCCTAAAACATTGTTGCAACCTCTGCGATTAAGCCCCCAAAACAAGTTTTACTTTCTCATTGCTTCTTCATGTGCTTCTGTCGTAGGTTTGGCTTCCTCCTAAACCTCTTAGCCTCCTCCAAATGAAGATCCATCATCGACAATTATAACATAAGATTTGCAGCCTAAATCAGGGATAGTGCACTTCAAATATGCACCAAACTTGCTAGACTTCATGTCCAAATGTTTAGCATGTACTCTAAAGAAACTCACACCAAAAACAAATACCATGAAGCTAAAACTCATCCTCCTTGACTTCGGCTAGGGTTGCTTCATATCTGTGTCTAATTCAGAAATAATAATTTTATGTGTTTCACTTCATATCATGCCAAATGAGGTCTACAACTTTATATACTCCTTTCAAGAGGTCGAATAACCCTTTACTAGGTCGACTTCTCCTTGGCAGAGCAGACTTGGTCTTGAAGTCATTTTGACTTTCTAGACTCAAAAATAATAGTTTTTACATGTTACAACTTGCCCAATATGGTCTTATACAAATGATAAAGACTCTCTTGACTCAAGAAAAATATTCTTTTAATTTGAAAAACCATAGGAGCATGAGATGCATGCTTGACCTAGTTGACTATTCAAATAAAGCAAGAAACCCATGCTTGAGAGAACTTCCAAAGCCAAGACCTCCTCCAAGCACCAAGTTATCCCTTCAATAAGATCTCTTTTGATCTGATCATCTCGTCCTTGGCTTCTTTGTTCTTTCACTGAGTTTTGTCAGACCCGGTTAGGCCATACAGCAACCCTAATATATTGTTGCAACCTCTATGAATAACCCTCCAAAACAACTTTACTTTCTCACTGCTTCTTCATGTTCTTGTGGCCTAGGTTAGGCTTCCTCCAAAGCCTCTCTACCTCCTCTAAATGAAGATATTCCCTTTGCAATGATAACATAAGGTGTGTGGCCTGAATCAGGGATAAAGTGCACTTCAAATATGCACCAAACTTGCCATACTTCAGCTCCAAATATTCGGCCAGCACTCCAAAGAAACTTGCACCAAAAACTAGTACCAAGAAGCTAAAACTCGTCCTCCTTGACTTTGGCTAGGGTTGCTTCAGATTTGCGTCTAATTCAGAGATAATCTTTTTGTGTGTTGCAATTTGGATCATACAAAATGTGGTCTACAACTTGCCTTATTTATATGTTACTTTTAATTGCATCTCCTTGACCTTTTCGCTCTTGAATATCTACTTGTTCAATTGTAAATCAAACTTGTTGTAGATGGATACCAAATAGGTCAAAGTTTATTGCTATATATACTCCTTTCAAGAGTTCAAATAACCCTCTACTAGGTCGGCTTCTCCTTGGCAGAGTCGTCTTGGTCTTGAGGTCATTTTGACTTTCTAGACTCAAAAATAATAGCTTTTACATGTTACAACTTGCCCAATAGGGTCTTATACAAATGATAAAGACTCTATTAACTAAAGAAAGATATTCTTTTCTCTTGATAAACCATAGGAGCATGAGATGCATGCTTGACCTAGTTGACATTCGAACAAAGCATGAAACCCATGTTTGAGAGAACTTCCAAAGCAAAGACCTCCTCCAAGAACTAAGTTATCCCTTCAGGAAGATCTCTTCTGATCTAATCCTCTCATCCTTGGCTTCTTTTTTCTTTCACTGAATTTTATTAGACCCGGTTAGGGCATACGTCAGTCATAATATATTGTTGAAACCTCTATGAATAACCCTCCAAAACAAGCTTTACTTTCTCACTACTTCTTCATGTGCTTATGGCCTAGGTTAGGTTTCCTCCTAAGCCTTTTGACCTCCTGTAAATGAATATCCACCCTCTGCAATGATAACATAAGGTGTGTGGCCTGAATCAGGGATAAAGTGCACTTCAAATATGCACCAAACTTGCCATACTTCACCTCCAAATATTCGGCCAGCACTCCAAAGAAGCTTGCACCAAAAACTAGTACCAAGAAGCTAAAACTTGTCCTCCTTGACTGTGGATAGGGCTGCTTCAGATTTTCATCTAATTCAGAGATAATCTTTTTTTGTGTTGCACTTCGGATCATGCAAAATGTGGTCTACAACTTGCCTTATTTATATGTTACTTTTAATTGCATCTCCTTGACCTTTTCTCTCTTGAACATCCACTCGTTCAATTGCAAATCGAACTTGTTATAGATGGAATCCAAATAGGTTGATGTTTCTTGCTATATATAGTCCTTTCAAGAGGTCGAATAACCCTTTACTAGGTCGACTTCTCCTTGGCAGAGTCGACTTGGTCTTGAGGTCTTTTTGACTTTCTAGACTCAAAAATAATAGTTTTTACATGTTACAACTTGCCCAATAGGGTCTTATACAAATGATAAAGACTCTCTTGACTCAATAAAAATATTCTTTTAACTTGACAAACTATAGGAGCATGAGATGCATTCTTGACCTAGTTGACCATTCAAATAGAGCATGAAACCCATCCTTGAAAATAATATTTTTCTTTCTTATTTTTCTTGTAACATAATATATACATAATGACATGAGTACAATGACTATTATGAAGACCAAAACTAGTTACATTTTCCAACAAAACCCAAGTCAAGTTTTAAGGGGGTTAGGTAAAATTTGACTCAATGAAAGAGTTAAAGTTACTTGGTTTATAGTGGTGGTTTTGGTCACATGGTTTTGTGCCTATGGAATATATGCAATGAAGCCTTTAAAAGGCTTAGGAAGACTTCATTGTAATGGGCCACGGGAGGTGAGCAGTGAAGACTCGCTTCACCTATTTTTTTAGGTTTTGGCAAAGGACACAAATAGAATTTTGTTAGCTCGTTTTTCCCTGAATTGGGTTTTCCAAGATAAAACATTGTGTTTATGTTTTGTGATTTGTTGTTGGTTATCTCAATGTTTTTATCACATAGATCATGAGGCATGATTTGTCGACTCAGGTGCATCCTTTCATATAACTCACAAGGAGTGGTTTTGCAAATATGAAGGATTTGATGGTGGTGATGTTTTCTTAGGAAATGAATCAACAACCATAATAATAGGACCATGAAAATTCAAGTTGAATATCAAGGGTGGAAGGATTAGAACACTTACTAGTGTTCTGCACATCCTAGGATTAGCTAGAAATTTGATTTTTGTAAGCAAGATGAGTGATGCAAATGTAAGAACAATGTTTGAAAATGATACTTGCAAGATGGTTTGAGAAGCAATGGTATTGTTAATGAGATTTTAGATTGGAACTATGTATAAGTTGTTGAGAATAACTATTAGTGATGGGTGCAATAGTTTCATTGTTCCTAAGAATGGAGCAAAAGAAGGGAAAATTCCTGCAACTTTCGAGAAAAGACTATGTTGTAGCATAAAAAACTAGGACATATCAGAGAGAAGGGCCTTCGAGTACTACATGATAATGGTATGGTATAAGGTATGTCTAATTTCTCTATGGATTTTGAATTCCGTGAGGATTGTTTATATGGGAAGAAGAATTGGGTAAGATTCTCCTCTAGTTACACAAGGTTAGAAAGAATATTACAGTTGGTGCATAGTGATGTGTTTGGACCTATGTCGGTTCCATCACTTAGTAAATCTATGTACTTTCTCATTTGTAGATGACATCTCAAGGAATACATGGATTAATTTCCTCAGGAAAAAATATGAAGATTTAACACGTTCAAAGAGTTTAAGGCTCTTGTAGAAAATCAGATAGAGAGGAAAGTTAAGGTATTGAAAATGGATGGGAATGAATTCGAAGAATTTTGTACGAAGAGAAGTATAGCAAGAAATAATACTACTCCATATTCATAAGGAGAACAAGAATGAAGGTTGGATATGGAGAGGTGAGCACCAAGTGAGAGGATTTCCATAGCAAGAACGAAAAAAGGTATATATATTATTATTATTTTATAATGGAGTTAAAACTTTTATTACATGTAAATGGGCATATTGTTGTAAGACCTTGTAAGACGTGTACCTTTGGAAAATTACCAATAAATTCTAGAGTTAGACCTAGGTGATAGGGAGTGTCGTAGCTCCTAGAGACAACCCCCAGGTTGAGGAGAGGTCAATGCCTAGGACATCTTAGTGTCTCTTGAAGATAATTCATTGTTGCTCAAGAGATAAATGTAAAATGATTTTAAATTTGGTTCAATTACCTTTCATAGAGGCAGATTCAAACATACACATAAACAATATAGATCATCCCAAGAGTAAATGTTCAAGTCTGGTGGCCTACACATAGTAAATGCAACTTAATTTATCGTTGTAGTAAAGATGGGAAGGAGAAAAATAAGGAAGGAAATTAGTACAGAGGGTTGGACAGACCCAGAATCCTAAGTAGTAAATCCCAGTAGAATCATGAAAGAATAAGGAAATGAAGTGAATAAATTGTGGAGCGCATTTTAAGGTTTCCAACTCAATATTTCACATATACTTTCTACTACAGTATAACATAGTAAATCTGCAATCTCACAGGTGTTTTTTTCTACAACAGAAGTAAATCTATGATTAAGAGTGAATCCAACAACTACAACTTACACATTTTTTTATGAAGATAAACACACATGAAATGACATACAGAGGAACAACACATACTACTCATTCTTATGCTTGGAATCACCAGATGTTCTTCATTAATCTTCAAAAATGGAGTCTATATAACAAGCTCAAACTTGTAAAATTTGTAGAACAATTACCACCTCAGGAATAGGAAATTGAACCAAAACTTGGAACCTCTCTCTAAAAACAGAATTTGGAATCACTAAAAAGACAGAATTCAAAACCCCTGAGAACATAATTTGGGAACCTTTATAATGAATTTTTCCTCCATCTTTATAAGGAGAACAAAAATGAGAACAATTAAAAAATATCTTCGAATCCACAACTATATGAACTACACAACTTCCTGAGCGTGTTATTAGCCTAGTTGTCCTAATGATTTATATAACATACTTGATTCTTTTCTTGAAAATGAAAGAATTAACAAAACATGAAAGTATGAGGTGTCATAATTGACACAGCAAAATATCACTAGTTTCGATTCCTTTATCGCTTTCTCTCTCTGACTGTTTAATTTTCCCTTTTGGAGTTGGTCGTGATTGGGTGAGGTGGCGTTGAGGGTGCTCAGTAACTTAGCTACCAACCAATCCATCTTCCATACTCTTTGTATTTCAGTATTGAAGCCCAATACATCTCTTTACATTACCATAGAGCAACTTCAGAGCCACAACATATCGAACTTTATTTAAAATGATATTATAAAAATCAAAGTTCTGATGCCTTCAGCCCCCCTTATGCTTAGCCCCTTTTGTTTATCCACCATAGGACCACTACTTGTGACCACCAGCATAGCACTTAGGCGCTGCAGTATCGAAGCCTTCACCCATTGTAACTCTATTTAAAAGAAACATTACAAAACCACAAAGTTCATATGTATTTAGCTCCTTTTTGCTTGTTCACCTTATCACATTTTTGCTATAGAATTGGGTGTCGTAACTGGCGGCTTGGGGATTAGGTGCTAAGGCATTTAGAACTCTACAGAGGGCCTATCTCTTAGTGTTATCTGCTCTCACCCTTGGTTCTTTTGAATCCCTATGATCAAGTGCCTCTCCGCGTCAGAGCTCCCTAGGCATTGTAACTTTTTTTAAATGCTTTTACCACGGAGTTCCGATATATCCATCCCCGATTAGCACCATACCACTTGGGTGCTAGGCCCAGGTCTGTGCCCTTAGTTCTTTGGGTCCTCGTGACCAAATTCCATTCAAAATCGGAGCCCCTTTCATCACAACTCTTTTAAATATCAATTATACTAGAGTTCTGATATCCACACCCCCGATATGATCCATAGTACTTAGGTGCTAAATCTTCTCTCTGCTCTAGGTTCTTTGGATCTCTCACGACCATGTTCCAGTCTGTATCGGAAGCCCTTCTCATTGGAACTTTTTCAAAAAAAAACTTTTATAAACGAGTTCAGATATTTCCCACCTTCGATATGATGATGTCATCATTGCCACGTGGCACATCCGGAGTGATGACATGTGTCACCCACATTTTCCACACAAGGCCACCTAAAAATGCTAAACCTTACTACCATGTATCCATTGTGCGACCACGTCATGATGACATCATCTACCATGGTTGCTCCTTGGGGCTAATCATCGGCTACCATGTGTCCACTTGGGGGAGAGAGAAAGGGTCCCAGGGGTCCTTGGTTTTTTCAACAATTTCATTTGTGTTTCCTCTTCTTGGCAACCTCAGCGCTTTTCAATTGAATTTCAATTTTTAAGGAGTTATGAAACTATGAGGCTCTAAAATATCTAGGCTCCGAAATTAGATTGCTCTAAGGTTTCGATATCGAGTCTCGATATACCTTCCTTCCTACTGCATGCTCTAATATTCCATTTTGAGTCCGTCTTTGGATAGACCAATGAGGTCCCTTAGTTCCAACCTCTGATATCCTGATATGCATTCTGCTATGAGGTTCCAATGTTGGGTCCCAATGGTTGGCCTTCCCTTCGCCTTTCAGACTTCAGATCTTCCTTTAGATTTCAGACTTCGCCCCTCCATTTTTTACTTTCCCTTTGGTTTTCAAACTTTGACTCTTCCTTTGGCTAACCAAGATTGCACCCATCCTCTTCTGTACTAGGTAAAATGGAACCATTTGACATAATTACGAGGGGGTATGGAAGGTAACAATAGGGATCATGTTGAATTATACCCTTGATATAAACTTTGAGTGGGTTAGGGCCTAGAGGAGAGCGATTTGGTTCACTTTGCTAATTTGGCTAGGTTTGGTTAAAGGAAACCTCGAGTCAAGTTTTAAGTGGGCATTGTGAGGTACTCGGTGAAAGAGTCAAAATTACTTGTTCAACAGTGGTGGTTTTGGGCAAATGTATTTGGTTTCCCATGGTTTTGTGCACGTGGAATGCATTTCATGAATTCTTTAAAAGGCTTGGTAAAAATTCATTGTAATGGGTCAAAAGAGGTGAGTAGTTAAGGCTCACTTGGTCATCTTGGACAAGTTTTGGCTGAGGACACTAATAGTATTATTTTAGTTGGTTTTTCCCTAGAATGGGGTTTTCTAGGATAAATAATTGTGTTTATGTTTTGTGATTTCTTGTTGGTTGTTTTAATGTTTCTCTCAGTAAATCTATTTTTCTATCTGATAATTTTAACGCATCATACTTGATACTTACCACTTTCTATATTTCCTACGATTCTATCTGGATTCTTCGACATGGTGGTCATTGATCTTGAGAATTGGCACCCTTTCATCCTCATCCTTGAGTCTTGTGGCTAAAAGAAAGTTAAAATCATCAAAAAGAAACACTAAAAGTAAATAACAAAATGAAAAAGATGATTGAGGCAGTTGATTAGTGTGTGGGAAAATGCTTGGAATGAGCTCTACCCCCTGTGGAGTACTAAAAAGGTATGCTTTTGATGGTCATTTCAGTGGCTTTTCAGTAGAATTTGTAAATCTTTTTGCATCATGAACTTGGAAAACGATAAAGAATTATAATAAAACATGTGAGAATTAATATGCAAGACTTAACCGCTGATAATTATTATTCTTCTGTGCAGGAAAGGGTGAAAATGAGGAGTTATTGTTCCAAAGAAAAAGACAAGAACAGGGTAACTGATGTCCCTTTGACGGGGAACCAAGTGCAAACAAGGCTAAGCAGATCAAAGCAAACCGGCCCGAAAAAGGAGGAGAAGGCACTAGCTCGGTGGAGGAGAAAAGAAAAGATTAAGGATTAACAGTTTGGCGAATCCCTCAGGATCTGTGATCCTGAGGGATCGCTGCTTTATCTATCTTATTACTTAGACATCTCCGCTATCACCCTTATATAAATGGATAGCACTGTTAGCTTTGGGGGATTATGCTTTATGTAATTTTCTGTTAAAGATCAAACTTTGATCATCGAGTCTCGTTGAGAACTGGTTCATTGTATTTTTCTTTTATGCATTAATATAAACTTGGTGATTATCTTATCTCTACGTCTGGATTAACTTAAAGCGGTGTACCCTTGGAGGCTAAGGGCCCGGCCCCTAAGGACACTTGCTTCTGTATCACTACGATTTGATTTCTGCATGGTTTGCTTATCGTCGTTATTTGGTAATCTGATATGCTTTATAAGTTGCCATCACATTCTCTATTAAAGATTAGTCCATTAAGGTTTTTATAGACAGCACTGTGTATTGACTCTGCATTATATTATTGATCTTTTCAGATTTGATTGAATGTTATTAGTCTTGACCAAATATTATTACTATTCTGTTACAGAGCTTTTGTGTTGTACTTTCATGTTATAGAATTCATCTGAAAGTTGTGTTATTTACGATTGTTGGATTCAGAAGTAATGTTGTTCTATTTGGAAACACAGTCGTATTCCTGTTAATTAAGACTGATCAGATTACTATTCCAGCGTGTTGCGTGCGTATATGATTTACAGGCGCTGTTCCATAACTTATCCATAGTTAGTGTTGTTCTATTAGTGTGTTCTGCTTGATTTGCCTTAAGAATGAAAGATTCTTGTTTGATTACGACGAGTGCATCTGAGTTAGTAGATTAAGTTTGATGACTACTCGCGAGACTTAGTTGTTTAGTTGCTGTTCCATTTTAGAATTGTTGTTCCATTCCAGATTTGCTGTTCAATTTCTTATTTGTTGTTCCATTTTGCTATCTGTCGTTCCATTTACTCGCATTTGTTGTTTTGGTGTGAGAGACGATCTAAGGCTGTAGTGAGCCTCAGAATTTACTGTCTAGCTCCCAGACCCATGGTCCATGCTCTAATTTCCTTTTCATCAGTTTCCAAAGGGATGGGTTATCACTGCCGAACCCTTGACTGATAAGTTGCCTAGTTTTCTGAGTGTGTGATTTATTCCTTTGAAGTAACTTAGTTATAGACAAGCATCTGTTTACTCTTTTATTTTTTAACATTGTACTACTAGCATTACTCTGGCAAGTGATAGCCTCAGACTGAGACACTCTTTGAAATAACAAAACGCTCCCGGATTGACATATTAATGTGAGGTAATTAGAGGTGAAAGAAACCCTTTTTATAGCTCTACATTTTGGTGCCGTTGCCGGGGAAAGAGTGTAGCCATTTGTCTTTTTCAGAGTAGTGTACGAACCTGCTAGGGAAGAGTTGGATCTTAAAAACGGAAGGTAAGAACCTGCGTGCGGAGCATGTAAAAGCCCTGCTCCATTGTCCGCTTTCCTAACAGATTTGCTATTGCTTTGTTTGAATAGAATTTAGTAGTTCATTTGACTGCATGACTAAGCAGAAAAAACCAAAAAAGAATATCAAACCTGTACCCAAACCTGAAAAAGCTAAGGGGTCAGTGTCCCTTGGCCGAACGACTTTCATAGATGAAATCTATAAGAAAACAGAATCTCAGCCATCAGTAGGCCCCAAGAAAATCATTTCTAAACAGCCTACTAGTTCCCTTCAGGCCACAGGATCACCATCTGTAGCCTTTGCTGAGGTGCATAGTCAAACTGAAGAGCAGGACTTTCAAGAAATTGAAAATTCTACTCCAGAACTATTGCAGGAAGGGAATTTCAGCAACTTTTGTGAAGGAGAAGGAGAAACAGGGGAAACCAAGGAACCAAAATCTCCTATTGGAACAAATCAGCCATTTAATAGCCCAGATAAGGGGAGCGCTGCAAAAATCATTGTTGAAGAAATCCAATCTCCTCAGACATCAGGTATTCTCATTATCCCAGATAAAGGAAGTGCTATTAAAACTATCCCTGTCAAAACCATTCCCTCTCAATCTAGGAATACCCTCCTAGATATCCCAAAAGGTTATTGGCATATATTCGATCCTATGGCTCAAAACCAGCCAAATACTCAAACCTCTACATTACAATATCCTATAGTGGATTCTGCATCAAATGCGCCCATGAAAGTTATCCCTCTTCAACATATCCCTACATTTCACGGTCTCACATCAGAAGATCCAGATGCATTTTTATTCGAATTCGATGTGTTGTGCAGGGGATTGTAGAGCCTCTACTTTACACTTGATTATCCATCATTACCTACAGTTTTCCCTCACTCATCTCTCTCTTTTGCCTCATTTTCCTTGTAAACATACCCAGATCATTACATTAGATGACTTTAAGCATGATTAAGTGAACTTTGCTAATGTGTAACTGTTTTGTTTAGATTTTGACATATTTACAGAGTTTCCGCAGCTGTCTGGAAATTTCGCAGCGATTCCGCAGCCATCTGGAGATTCTGCAGCCTTTTTGTTAATCTCAAGGTTCCACGTGTCATTTTGCAAAACGAGCCACATGGGCATGTAGGGATAAAGGTGCTCGAGGTTCCTGTGCTGTTAGTTCAGTCAGCCACATCATCTACACCTCCGGTCAACGAGGGTCAAGCCACGGTCAACAAAGGCAGCTTAAACGGTGATACGTAAGCTGTTGGGTCACGTCAATGCAACTGGTGACTTGTCCGTGTTACGCAGGTTGTGGAAGACATAATCCAACTCTGGATTCAATTCCCATAACGACCAGAACCTCCAGCTCATCCACGAGGCTTATGACGTGTTGTTGAACCTTTATTACGCATGACAGATTAGTTAATTTTCAGTTTCTAGCTTTCCGCATTAGGCAATCGTTTAGATGCCTATAAAAACTAGCGTTTGCATACGCTTAATGTTACTTTTTTAGTTGTTGTGTTTTATGAACTTGTTATAATTTTAGTGCGTTTCAAGACTCTGTTTTGATAGTGCTGTTCTAGCACTCTTGACTGTAATTTTCTGCACATGGAGTAATAGAAGCAGTGCTGTTCTGAAGTTTTCAAATCCTTGAGTCTTCTTTGGGTTATATGAATGGAGGGCCCCTGTTCATGTTAGCCCTTGTATAGTATTTTATGTTCAGCATTTCCTTATTTTCCATTCAGCATTTCTTTTCTTTGAAACATGTACAGCTTGATTCACTTTCATGTTATTTCATTTCCAGCCTTTATTTTAAGCTGATCAGTATTGTTCTTTTGCAGGTTTTTAACCCGGGATTGTTTTTGTGTTTATGTATTTGCTTTATAACTGATGGTATTTTCAGTTGACAGATTCAAAGTTGCTGCCTTTACTTTCATAGCTGATTTTTAGTTTAATTTCTCAAAGTTGTCTGCTAACATATGAATGGTCTCTTTATCACAAATTGTTTATCTTTTAGAGATCAGAATACTAATAACTTACAGCTGGCTTTGAGTACTTTTTAGACTAATCTTTAACTACTTTATAATCGTGCTTTACATAGTACCATATGATAGAAGCAGAGAGTTAGAAAGAGCAAAACATTATAACTAGTCTTTAAAGTAGATTTTTCTCATTTTTGATCACTTTTCTAACTCATCTTTAGCTACTTCCTAATCGTGTTTTACACAGTACTATGTGTTAGAAGCAGGGAGTTAGGAAGAGATAAACATTATCATTGGTTTTTAAAGTGATTTTCTTACCTTTTATTTGCAGCAGCATGAATGGTGTCTAGTGCCATTAGAAAGTGGTTCTTTGCTTTCAAGTCATTTCAAGTTATTTATTTCTTTCAAGCTTTTCCTTTCAGCAAGTAGTTAGAAACCACTAATCACACACCTTCACTCATCTAGAATTCACCTTACACACACCATCACTCATCTGTTTATAAAAACATCACTCCATCTTAGGAAGATAAATTAACCACAAACAACACCTCAAACGACAAAAAGCTCTAAGAGGTTGCTTAAGTACATATAGTACACCTTCACTTCATCAGCTTACGAGCCCCGGGTTGACAATTAATGACATCAATTTAGGAACACTAAATTGACTAAACATTTTGGCGCCGTTGCCGGGGAAGTGAAATTAAGTAGCCATATTCTTAGGAAAAAAAAACATAAAAATTTCAAGGAAAGAAGTTGATAACCTATCAAAGTATGCTCTCCTCTTGCACTGCAAGGTGATCTGGAGGATCAGAAAAGAGAAAGTTATTGATTTGGTAGTTTCTTGAGTATGCTCTCTTCTTGCACCTAGAGTGAACTGGAAGATCAGAAAAAGAACTATTAACTTGACTTGAAGAAAATAATAAAAAATGACATGCATAGAGCTAGAGATTCTAGAGGAAGGTTTTTAGCTAGAGCTCGAAGTTCAATTTTTACAAGTCCATCTGCTTCAAGGGATAGACAAGAGACACCTCCCTTATCTCCAACCGACACTCCTAGTCCTAGAATTCCTGGAATTCAAGAGCCAAGAGTTGACTCTCCTACACCTTCTATTGAATTTGAACCAGGAAGAGACTCTTCTCTTTCTCCTACAGAAAGACCAATTGTAATTGAGGAAGTGGAATCATCTGAAGAAGAAGGAGAAATCTCTTCCCATTCACCTTTTGTAGAGGAACCAGAAGATTTTGAAATCCCTAGGAGAATCATCATGGCAGAGGAAGAAGGAGGTGGTAGGGGTAGAGGTAGAGGTAGAGGAGGAGGAGGAAACAACAATAACAATAATGGAGGTAGAGGTCCCCTTGGAGGAGGAAATAGAGATGGGGATAATTCATTTGGGTTTCCCATTGTTAATGAGGATTCCCGAGCCACCATGAAAAACATATCACCATCTGTCCTCCCTAACTTCCATGGGTTAAGGACTGAGGACCCTGAAACATTCTTATTTGAGTTTGAAGTGGTGTGTCGAACTTATGACTACCTGGATGACTCCCAGAAACTCAAATTATTCCCTTCAACACTGAAGGATCAAGCCTTGAAATGGTTCATGGGGTTACTCACTCAATCCATTAGGACTTGGGATGAAATGAAACAGACATTTTTGGATAGGTATTTGGACTATTGTATGCCTACTAATCACAAGGACGAGGTTTTTAAAATGATACAAAGAGAAGATGAGAGCCTAGAAGATTTACTTGAAAGATTTCAATATAACTTGAAAAGAGCAAAAATGAGTACCTTGGATGAAGAGACCTTAAAAGCCCTCTTATTAAAAGCCATTAGGGATGAATGGATAGACATCTTAAACATGATGGGGAAAGGGGATATTTCTCAACTTTCACTCAATAATATAGCAGAACTTTGTATCCATCTCTCAAGAGGCAAATCAAAAACTCAAAAAGGGCCTAGAGATCCTTCTCTCCTTAGGGCAAATAAATCTGCAACAGGATCAGTGAGTAGGGCTGAAATCGGCAGTATGCTTGATGAATTTAAAACTGACATCTTAGGGAGTCTTAGTGAACAACTTGATACCCTTAAGATTCACAATAAACAAAAAGCAGAAGCTGAGGCTTTGGCTATCTTTTGCCCAAAGTGTAGAAAGAAACATGCTTTAAGGGAATGTCCCTTAGATGCACAAGTTGTAGAAACATGTGTAATTTGCTCAGAAGCTCATGAGACCAAGGATTGTCCTTCAATTCCTGGCCTCAAAGCAGTCTTTCAAGAGGATCCAGATACACTTGAATCTCTCTGTTTTATTGCAAGGAGACCTTGGCAAGGACAACAGAATCAAGGGTTTAACAACTCTATGAATTCTCAATTCCAACCAAATTGGAATCCTTGGCAACAACCTTGGCCTCAACCTCAAAATGCTTTTCAAGCATGGATGCAAAGCATGCAAAATCCTTATGGGAGATTTGCTCAATTCTATCAATATCCTCCATCATTTCAGAATCAGCAAGCCCCACAACTTCCAAATCAAGGTCAACAACTATCATTGCCATACCCTCAACAACAACAACCTCCTCCACAAAATCAAAATTCTCAACTATCACTTCAATCCCAGCAGAAATCAAATCAACTTCCCTCTCAGCCATTACCAAATCCAAATAATAGGAACCCTCAAAATGCTTACATGATGGAAGGTCAACCATTCCCTACCTATATGGTTGTTCCTCTCAATGAAGTACAACTCAGATCAGGTAGAATCTTAGATCAACCTTCTACAAGTGTTCAACAACCAAGCATTTCTGAGGAAGAATCTCTCAAAGTCAATAAAGGTTCTGAAGTATCACTTCAAAACCAAAATATCCAAAAAGAAAAAGAAAAAGAATCAACCTCTACAACTCCCATAGTTGAGCAACCTACACCTTTAGCTACACCTCCTTTTCCTGAAAGATTGCAAATTGACAAAGGAGTGGAAAAGCAGATATGGGTGCCTGACTATAATTTCCTAGATGAATTGAAGAATGTCTGTATCAAGATTCCCTTGTTACAAGCCATTAAAGAAATTCCCATTCTAGCGAAGACAATAAAGGAGTTGAGTTTGAAGAAAACAGGAAAGAGAACCAGAGATACTAAAAGGATACATCTAGTTGGAAAAATTGCAGACATAATGATGGGTAAGATTACCATGCAAAAGTATGTGGATCCTGGTAGCCCTATTGTCAAAACTCATATTAATGGAGTTGAAATCCCAAATACTTTGATTGACTTAGGAGCCGCGATCAACATCATGAGTAGACAGACCATGGATCAGTTAAAGCTTCCTAACCTTCTCTTTACACCTACTTTACTGCAACTTGCAGATAGATCAATCATTAAACCTGATGGTGTATTGGAAGATATTCCAGTCTCTCTAGATTCTTGGGAATATCCAGTTGATTTTATGATTTTAACTCCCAAGAACAATCTAGGAGGACATCCTCTTATTTTAGGAAGACCTTGGTTGGCCACAGCTGATGCTTTCATAAGTTGTAGGTCTGGGGACATGTATATATCAGATGGTAATTCCACCAAGAAATTCAACTTGTATCCTCCAGCAAAGGCAATAACAGAAATAGGAGAAGATGAGTGGGTTGATGATGAGGATACTATTCAACCTGTTCTAACCATCTCTGAAATCAGTGAGGATAGTCAAATTCTAAATACATTAGAAAATTTTGAAATACCTTTAGAATATGACTCTACACAATTTCAGTTAGATGCAGACATTGAATATCTCTCCTCTAGACAGATGTCTCTCTTCTCAATGGAAGAGTTTGGTAGTTCTACAGTTGAAATCCTTCCAGGAAAAACATTGAACATTAACAAAAACTTGGGAAGACCACAACAAGAAGAATTAACTAAACTGTTGCAAAAACATTCCACTGCCTTTGCATGGGAATACACTGACATGAAAGGAATCGATCCTAAGACTTGTATTCATCACATCTATATTGAAGAAAACAGCAGACCTATTAGGCAACCACAAAGAAGGATGAATCCAAACCTTAGGGAAATCGTGAAAGAAGAACTCCAGAAATTGCTCAAGGTAAACTTCATTTACCCCATTTCAGATAGCCAATGGGTTTCTCCCTTGGTTATAGTACCCAAAAAGAATGGTAAGTGGAGAGTTTGCATTGATTATCGAGAATTGAACAAGGCAACCTTAAAGGATCATTTCCCTCTACCTTTTATTGATCAGGTACTAGACACTTTAGCAGGTAAAAAGTATTTCTCATTCTTGGATGGTTTTAGTGGGTATAATCAAATTCAGGTAGCACCTGAAGATCAAGACAAAACCACATTTACATGTCCTTGGGGAACTTTTGCCTACCGAGTACTCCCTTTTGGATTGTGCAATGCACCCGCTACATTTCAAAGGGCTATACTAGGAATCTTTTCAGATCTGATTCATGATTGTGTAGAGGTATACATGGACGATTTCACAGTTTATGGTAATACATTTGAAGAAGCTTTAGAAAATTTGGAAAAAGTACTGGTAAGATGTAAGGAAACAAATCTTTCTTTAAGTCATGAAAAGTGTTTTATGATGTTTACTGAAGGGATTGTTTTAGGACATCATATTTCAGGAGACGGGATTAAGGTTGATAGATCCAAAGTTGAAGTCATCTCTAAGTTACCTGTTCCAAATTGCCAGAAGGATGTTAGAAGTTTTCTTGGGTTTACTGGGTATTACAGAAGATTTATTGAAAACTTCACTAAGATAGCATCCCCTCTTTTCAAATTGCTTACCAAGGACTGTGAGTTCAAATGGGATCCTGAGTGTCAATCTGCCTTTGAAGCTTTAAAGACTAGAATATCTGAAGCACCCATCTTAAGGGGGCCAAATTGGAAACTCCCTTTCCACATTTCTACTGATGCTTCAGATACAGCTCTAGGAGCTGTTTTGGGACAAAAGGATTTGATCCCTTATGCCATTTATTACACAAGTAAGAATTTGACTCCCACTGAGTTAAATTATACTGTTACAGAAAAAGAGTTCTTAGCTGTGGTACATGCAATCAACAAGTTTAAACACTACATAACCGGCTATGAAACCTTTGTCCATACTGATCACTCTGCCATAAGATATTTAATGAACAAACCTGTCACTAATGGTAGAGTTACAAGATGGCTTTTACTTTTACAAGAATTCAACATTACTGTGTTAGATAGACCTGGAAAACAAAACACAGTAGCTGATTTCTTGTCTAGAATCCAAAACACTAATGAAGATTCTCCAGTAGAAGATAAGTTTCCAGATGAATACTTGTTTGCAGTGACTACCAAGACTCCTTGGTATGCAGATATGGCTAATTATCTTGTTACAGGGAAGCTTCCTCTACACTTATTTCCTAATGAGAAAAGGAAAATCATTCAGGAGAGTGCACATTATTCTTGGATTTCTAATGAATTGTTCAAAACAGGGCCAGATTGTATAATCAGAAGGTGTGTTCGGGAAGATGAAATGCCTGACATCCTTAAGGCATGTCATGATGAACCATGCGGCGGGCACTTTGCTGACAAGAGGACAGCCTATAAAATCCTTTCTCTAGGATATTATTGGCCTTCTCTCTTTAAAGATGCAAAGCAGTATGTTAGAAGGTGTGACAGCTGCCAAAGAGTTGGGAAACCAACTCCTTCAAATGAAATGCCTCTACAGCCTCAGGTATGCATCGAACCCTTTGAGAAATGGGCTCTAGATTTCGTTGGACCAATTAATCCACCATCAAAGCAAAAGAAGTATATACTGGTTTGTACTGATTATGTTACTAAGTGGGTAGAAGCCAAGGCATTGCCTTCTGCCACTGAAAATTCAGTTGTTCAATTTCTTTTTGAGGATATTTTCACTCGTTTTGGTGTCCCAAGGGAAATTGTAACAGATCAGGGCAGCCAATTTACATCTAAATTGATGGAGAAGCTGATGGAGGAATATAAGATAAAGCACAGAACATCTACTCCATACCATCCGCAATCAAATGGCCAAGTGGAATCTACCAATAAAGTTCTTGAAGGCATTATCACCAAGACTGTTCATCTTCATAGAAGAGATTGGGCGGAAAGGCTCCCTGAAGCCTTATGGGCCTATAGGACTACATGGAAGAACACAACAGGACATTCTCCCTATGAACTTGTTTATGGGAAGGAAGTCCTGCTCCCCATTGAGTTCCAAATCAAGACCTTCAAGATGGCAGTCCAATTGGGAATGAGCCTCTCAGAAGCTCAAAGACACAGAATGGACCAGCTAAATGAGCTAGATGAAATAAGACAAGATGCAATTCTAAGGACCGATCTAGTTCAGCACCAAAGATCTAAATGGCATGATCGTCATATCAAAGAAAGAAAGTTTCAGAAAGGAGATTGGGCTCTATTGTTTGATTCAAAATTCAAAGACTTCAAAGGAAAGTTTCAAACTCATTGGCTTGGGCCATATGAGATTGATGAAGTCTTTAGCAATGGAGCAGTTCGAGTGAAAACTATTGATGAATTTCATACTCCTCTTATTGTGAATGGCCATCGCTTGAAAATCTACCAAAAGCCATTCTCAAAAGAAGAGTTTGTCAAGTTGTTTAAAGAAGATTCTGC
The DNA here is from genome assembly GCA_031772625.1 of Pinus tabuliformis. Lineage (NCBI taxonomy): Eukaryota > Viridiplantae > Streptophyta > Pinopsida > Pinales > Pinaceae > Pinus > Pinus tabuliformis. Next base: position 1,567,720,269 of record CM062818.1, on the reverse strand, counting down.
AATCAGGTTGGTGGAGAAGGATTCTTCTCCTCCATCAGCCTAATCTTTGGTTTTTGAAAAAAAAAAAAAAAAGAAAAAAAAAAAAAAAAAAAAAAAAAAAATGTATAAGCCTGAAAACCAATCTCTGATTGGCAGTCTTATGCAGAAAACCTGAGGTGAAAATCAGGGTCACCTGACACCTCATGTTTTCCAAAAAAAAATATATCTCTCTCCCTTCCATCTCATTTCGCCATTCCATCCACTTCATTCACCATCTCATTCATTTAATCACTCTCACTCCACCTCATTTCTTTCCATCCATCCATCCATTCATTACATTTCATTCCATCAATAAAGTCATTTTTTTTAGATAACTGAAGTTGTTTTGTGCAGCCGGAGGGTATCACTGCAGTTTCCGCAGCTGTTTGGCAATTCTGCAGCCATCCAACGATTCCGCAGCTCTCTGCACCTGCATAAAAAAAACACAGTCTGTTTGAAAAAGAAATTTACAGTTCAGAAGTCATCAACAATAAATGGAAAAGAGTCATGCAACAGCAATAAAACAATGAAGGGTTAGTGGAGAATGATCAAAGGCAATCCAAGCACGGATATGAGGTATGATCTAAATCCTAAACTTACGGTTATCTCATTTTGCAAAGTTTCAGGGTTATGTTTCTTGCCATTTAATGTAATGATTACCAGTCTTTCCCATCATGCGACCAAAAATCCACGTATCCCCCACACTTATCGGTCATGTTCATCACGATTTTGAAACTCAATTGCGGCTGCTCTTCCATTAAGGTTTTCGTACCTAAGTGACGTAGACTACTGTACTACGTCTCTCTACGTCATAATTCCCGCAGCCAAGTGTAAACCCATGACCGAAGCCTAAGGACCTAACCGTTTCTACCCATCATTTCATAACCCTCCTACGCTCGTATCATTCCATTCACGTTGTTTCATTTCCACAGTTCCCTTATTCCGCTGTGCTCACTACGCTGCTACCTTAGCCATACTCTGTTTTACTTCTTCCTCTCTGCTAATTCTGATTATCAGTGAACGTATGTTACGGCTGTTACAATAGAGCCGTAAATTTACTGTGTTAAGACCACTGTTGAAGCCGTGTAACCTTTTTTTCCAAAAGTCTTAGAACAGAGCCGTAGAGCCAATGGGTAAACTCTTAAGAGTAGAACCCGAGGGTTCAAAATTTCTGGAGGGATATCCTCAAGTTAAAGAGGCTTTGCAGAAAGCAAACTGGCTCCAACGCATCCAGAAATTCAGAGGTTACCACAAAGAGGTTACGAAGGCCTTTGCACGTTCCTTCAGAGACAAAGACAATCAAGTGGAGATATGGGACCTAAAGTTTACAGTCACTGAGAGCAATATAGCACAGGCCACTTCACTCCCACAAACTGGAGAAAGATGGTTTAAAAACAGATCAGTACAAGACCAACAGTGGAAGCAAATCTTAAAGAATCCAGGTATGGATACCAGCATTTTTACAAAAGGGATTCCTGTTACTTATGTCAAGGAAGAATGGACAACTTTACTTTTATTAGTGCAAAAATTCTTTACTTGTGAGGGAAGGTTTGGAGTTTTATATGTTTACCATGCCAAATTCATGATGCATTTCTTAGGAGAAGATATTAACCTTCCATATTTTCTACTCTCAAGTCTTAGAAAAATGTGTTCAATTGTCCAAAGGAACCCAAGAAACATTGAATCACATCTGTATCATCATGGTCTTGTTAAGATGCTAGTTGAGGAACAGTTGAAAGCAAAAAGAGATACCTGGGAGAGATTTCTTGTGAGAAACCATTTTGAAGAAGCAGGAGAAACCTCTGTGCCTAGAAAGAGTAGAAGAAAAAGAAAAGAGGCTACCCCTGAAACTGTTGTCCAAGAGGAAACTGTCTAAGAACAGATTGAAGAAGAAACTGATGTACATCATTCTGAACATGAAATTGATCCTGAGCCTGCTGTGGACATTGATCAAACAGCTCAAGGAATCATCACAGAAACCCTTTCAGAACTTGCCCAAGAAGTTGCTCAAAAGAGAAAAGAGGGTAGGAAGAAACAAAAGAAAGATAAAGGAAAATCCATAGCTCAAGAAACCTACCTTACTCCAGAGAATTCTAGTGAAGAAGACACTCAGCCTTTAGCACAAAGGTTGGCCCAACTCCATGAAACTGCCCTTTCCAAGAAGGTGGAAAAACAAAAGCAAAAGGCACAAAAAGAAAAACAGAACATCACCACCGTGAGAAGAAGCAGCAGGTTACAAAGAAAAGTGGGGGCCACTGAGAATAAAAAGTCACTCATCATTGACTTGAGCACACCTGAAAAGGTTGCTACAAGTCCTGACTTTGAGAAAAGCCCTCCACACGCTGAGTATGTTGAGACCAGTCCTCCACGTGAGGAAAGTCCTTTTGAGCATGAACCTGAATATGAACATGGATCCGAATTTCAGTATGAACCCAGTCCAAAGAAGTCACCTGAGGTTGACCTAGATCAACAGAAAGTTTATAATTACCTAGAGACGTTAGAACAAGCAGCTGCTGGTCCAAGCACTGTTCAACCTTTGGAGCAGCAAGTTCAATCACTGAAGCAGGAAATATTTGAGCTGGAGGTACTAAATCGCCACATCAAACAAGAAAATGAAAAACTGAAGATACAGAGCAATGTGGACAAGATGGTCCAAGATAATACCATGCTTCATATGGGCCTGTGGCAAAAGGAAAATAAAAAGCTCAAGAAGAGATGCAGGAAATTAAACGGAGCTTTGATCAATCTAAAATTCAGGTGTTTGATGAAAAGACCAAGAGTCAATGTGGCCACACAGAGAAAGAAGAGAAGGCTGGATGTCTTAGCAGAGGCATCTCAGCGGGTGGACTGAACAATGTTTTTGATTGCATGAGGATATGCAATGCCCTCGTAGTGGAGGTATGTAGAGCCTCTACTTTACACTTGATTATCCATCATTACCTACAGTTTTCCCTCACTCATCTCTCTCTTTTGCCTCATTTTCCTTGTAAACATACCCAGATCATTACATTATATGACTTTAAGCATGATTAAGTGAACTTTGCTAGTGTGTGACTGTTTTGTTTAGATTTTGACATATTTACAGAGTTTCCGCAGCTGTCTGGCAATTCCGCAGCCATTCAGCGATTCCGCAGCCATCTGGAGATTCCGCAGCCTTTTTGTTAATCTCAAGGTTCCACGTGTCATTTTGCAAAACGAGCCACATGGGCATGTAGGGATAAAGGTGCTCGAGGTTCCTGTGCTGTTAGTTCAGTCAACCACATCATCTACACCTCCGGTCAACGAGGGTCAAGCCACGGTCAACAAAGGCAGCTTAAACGGTGATACGTAAGCTGTTGGGTCACGTCAATGCAACTGGTGACTTGTCCGTGTTACGCAGGTTGTGGAAGACATAATCCAACTCTGGATTCAATTCCCATAACGACCAGAACCTCCAGCTCATCCACGAGGCTTATGACGTGTTGCTGAACCTTTATTACGCATGACAGATTAGTTAATTTTCAGTTTCTAGCTTTCCGCATTAGGCAATCGTTTAGATGCCTATAAAAACTAGCGTTTGCATACGCTTAATGTTACTTTTTTAGTTGTTGTGTTTTATGAACTTGTTATAATTTTAGTGCGTTTCAAGACTCTGTTTTGATAGTGCTGTTCTAGCACTCTTGACTGTAATTTTCTGCACATGGAGTAATAGAAGCAGTGTTGTTCTGAAGTTTTCAAATCCTTGAGTCTTCTTTGGGTTATATGAATGGAGGGCCCCTGTTCATGTTAGCCCTTGTATAGTATTTTATGTTCAGCATTTCCTTATTTTCCATTCAACATTTCTTTTCTTTGAAACATGTACAGCTTGATTCACTTTCATGTTATTTCATTTCCAGCCTTTATTTTAAGCTGATCAGTATTGTTCTTTTGCAGGTTTTTAACTCGGGATTGTTTTTGTGTTTATGTATTTGCTTTATAATTGATGGTATTTTCAGTTGACAGATTCAAAGTTGCTGCCTTTACTTTCATATCTGATTTTTAGTTTAATTTCTCAAAGTTGTCTGCTAACATATGAATGGTCTCTTTATCACAAATTATTTATCTTTTAGAGCTCAGAATACTAATAACTTACAGCTGGCTTTGAGTACTTTTTAGACTAATCTTTAACTACTTTCTAATCATGCTTTACATAGTACCATATGATAGAAGCAGAGAGTTAGAAAGAGCAAAACATTATAACTAGTCTTTAAGGTAGATTTTTCTCATTTTTGATCACTTTTCTAACTCATCTTTAGCTACTTCCTAATCGTGTTTTACACAGTACTATGTGTTAGAAGCAGGGAGTTAGGAAGAGATAAACATTATCATTGGTTTTTAAAGTGATTTTCTTACCTTTTATTTGCAGCAGCATGAATGGTGTCTAGTGCCATTAGAAAGTGGTTCTTTGCTTTCAAGTCATTTCAAGTTATTTATTTCTTTCAAGCTTTTCCTTTTCAGCAAGTAGTTAGAAACCACTAATCACACACCTTCACTCATCTAGAATTCACCTTACACACACCATCACTCATCTGTTTATAAAAACATCACTCCATCTTAGGAAGATAAATTAACCACAAACAACACCCCAAACGACAAAAAGCTCTAAGAGGTTGCTTAAGTACATATAGTACACTTTCACTTCATCAGCTTACGAGCCCCGGGTTGACAATTAATGACATCAATTTAGGAACACTAAATTGACTAAACAGGGATATGATTACACCACCGATCCCTAGAAATTGAAATTATTTCCCTCTACATTAAAATGGGTTGCTTTAAGATGGTTTATGGGACTAGGTGGTGGGGTTATAAACAATTGGGATCAAATGAAAGAATCTTTCTTGAAAAAATATCAGGATTATTGTAGGTCTAGAGAATTCGAAGACAAAATATTCCAAATGACAGCCAAACCGAATGAAACATTAGAGGAGTATGTGGAACGTTTTTAGTACAATCTACAAAGATCTCCTTATGCATCACTACCTTTACCTGGAAACTGCATTGATAAGGGGCATGAAGGAACAATGGATTGAAACATTAAACATCATGGGAAAATGGGATATTTAACAAGAGAATTTTGCTGACATCATTGATTTATGTATCAGGAGTTCGAGAGGCAACACAAGAGTAAAACCGGCAGAATATGATCGGTTTGTAAGAGATAATAAAATACCAACAGAAGGAGTAACATGTGTAGAGATTGGAAATTTATTGGAAAATTTTAAAAATGATATTCTGGGGACACTGACTACACAATTTGATATTATGCAGGCTAAACAGAAGCAGATGGAGGAAGAATAAAATTTGGCAATCTTCTGTCCCCGATGCAGGAAAAAGCATAGTCACAAGGAATGTCCACTGGATACAGTCCAAACATGCGCCATCTGTACAAAAGATCACCTTACGGAGAGCTTCCCCTCACTCCCTGGATTGAAAGCGGTATATAAGGAAGCAGAAGAAGAACCAGAATCGATGTACTTGATCAACCAGCGCCGCCAGTGGCAGTCGAGACAATCTGGTATGTTTCCAGACCCAACTTCTTCTTTTCAGCCTCCACAATATAATGCTCAACAATATAGTATGTGGAAAAATCAATCTCAACCCCCATTTTCAAACTGGTCACCACAGTCGTTTCCTTCTTCAAACCCGTGGCTGAATCAGGCAAGCCAATTTGGTTGGCCGAATTTCCCTTACACTCCACCATATTGGCAAAATGGCCCATATCCTCCACAATGGACTCCCCCTACTTCACAAATTCCCCCCCTGGCAGACAAACTGGCAAAGACCGATGCACCAGCCAGTAGGAACTATTCCGCTCCCTCAACCTACTCTGCCAGCTTTACAACAAAATCCCCAGTCTAATCTGAGACCGCAACTCCCAGCCCAACCCAACCTCAATCCAAATAACAGACCGATCCAATCTCTTCAAATTGTAGAATCACCAGAAATAGGACCCGACCTGAGGAAGTGTAATGATATTCAGTTACGATTTGGACGTATTATTGAAACTGAGGGAGATAAAACAGTTCATATTGAAGATCAGTTACCAAAAGAACATCAGTTGCAACAAGAGGTTGTAAATAAGCAGCAGACTCATAATCAAGCAACCACATCCTCTCCTCTGTTCCTAGAATGATTAGTCATACCTCAACCTTTACAGTATCCTGACTTCGACATTCTGGGAGAATTACAAAATCTGTACATAAAAATCCCATTCCTCTAAGCCATTCAAGACATTCCTATATAAGCAAAACCTATCAAAGAATTGTGCATAAAGAAACCAAGGAGGGATATAACAACTAATCCAAGAGTCTAAGTAGTCGGTACTTTATCTGATTTACTATCCGGGAAAGAAACACCCATTAAATATGAAGACCCAGGAAATCCAATTGTAACTGTTCAAATTTATGGTCAGACCCTGTCTAATGCCTTAGTTGATCTAGGAGCTGCAATTAATATTTTAACAACCACTACTTGCCAAAAGCTCGGCATTACATCTGTAGAAACCACCTCTACTTTGTTAGAATTGGCTGACCGATCTGTGGTTAGACCAGAAGGTACTCTACATGATGTCATGGTCTCTGTAGATTCCTGGTAATATCCAACTGATTTCCTGATAATTAATCCAAAAACCTGACTTGACGGACACCCACTAATCCTAGGTAGACCTTGGCTTGCCACTGCCGATGCTTACATTTGTTGCTTGCAAGGAAATATGACCATAACCAAAGGACCAAATATCAAGAATTTAGTTCTATATCCTCCAACATAGCCAAGTGTCACAATAATTAAAACTAACAAACACCATGTATCATACCTTACTGATAACATTAGATCTCCATTGACTATACAAGAGGCACTTGATTTTAAAGATCAAACAGAAGATGATGCCATTAATAACTTCATTAGTCAAACTGAATTTGGATCCTACACACAGTGTCACATGATAGAAGCAACATTTGATAATGAATTAGAAGAAGTTCCTCTGAAAGATACACATGATCAAACAATACCTGTTACTTCTGTTGCAAATAGTAAAATTGTGGAAATTGAACTGGGAAAAATTTTAAATATTAATGCCAACCTCACACCTGAACAAGAAACGAAGCTCATCCATTTGTTAAGAAAATATCAAGAAGCATTTGCATGGGATTACCCTGATATGAAAGGAATCGATCCCCAATTATGTACACACCACATTTATAGAGAAAACAATGCCAGACCTGTTCGTCAACCGCAAAGGAGACATAATCCTCATCTAAAGGATGTGGTAAAAGCTGAACTTCAAAAACGTTTAGATGTCAATTTTATCTATCCTATTTCTGACAGTAAATGGGTCTCTCCGCTTGTGGTGGTACCAAAAAAGAATGGGAAATGGAGAATCTGTGTAGATTACAGGGAATTAAATAAAGCAACACAAAAAGATCACTTTCCTCTCCCATTCATAGACCAAGTATTAGATACTCTAGCAGGAAAGAAATTCTTTTCTTTCCTGGATGGCTTCAGTGGATACAATCAGATTCAGATTGCCCCTGAAGACCAAGACAAAACTACTTTTACTTGTCCTTGGGGAACATTTGCCTATCGAGTCCTACCTTTTGGCCTATGTAATGCTCCTGCCACATTCCAAAGGGCTATCTTTAGCATTTTTGCGGATTTAATAAATGATGGACTTGAAGTATACATGGATGACTTTACACCATATGGAGATGATTTTGATCCAGCACTAGACACCCTAGAAAAATTCCTACAACGCTGCATAGCTACCAGGCTTTTCTTAAGTCACGAAAAATGTTACATGATGATGACAGAAGGACTTATCCTAGGACACTATGTTTCAGCAACCGACATTCAGGTAGACCCGGCCAAAACCAAATACTTTTGCTTATTCCCACTCCTACTACTCAAACAGAGGTACGCAACTTTCTTGGATTTTCTGGTTATTATAGACGATTTATAGAACATTATTCGCACATTTCTGCACCTTTATATGCACTAACTGGTAACGTTGATTTTCTTTGGACAGAAAAATGTGAGCGTGCTTTCAAGGATTTAAAGAAGCTTGTATCCACAGCCCCAGTTCTTCGAGGACCAAACTGGGATTTTCCATTTCAGATATCATCTAATGCCTTAGATACAGCCATTGGCGCAGTCCTTGGGTAGGAAGCGGATAAAAAACCATATGCTATCTATTACATTAGCAAAAATTTATCCCCTGCTGAATTAAATTACACTGTTACTGAAAAAGAATTCCTAGTTGTAATACATGATGTCAATAAGTTTAGACATTATATTACAGACTATCCTGTTATCTTGTATACAGATCATTCTGCCATAAAATATTTAGCAAATAAGCCTGTCACAAATGCCAGAATAACTAGATGGATGATTTTATTGCAGGAATTTGATATCACAATCAAGGATCGGCCTGGCAAAGAAAACCCTGTAGCCGATTTTCTCTCAAGAATGCCAAAGCCAATCGATGCAGCAACAATTGAAGATCAATTTCCGGACGAACATCTGTTTGTTGTTGCCATTCAAACACCCTGGTATGCTGATGTTGCCAATTACCTTGCTGTAGGTAAACTACCAAAACACCTAACCCCTAATGAACGCAAACAAATTTTTCAGAAGAGTACTCGATTCTCGTGGATTGGGGGCTATTTGTTTCACACAGGGGCAGATATGCATATCAGGAGATGTGTTCGAGAAGATGAAATCTTTGACATCCTAAAAGCCTGTCATGATGGACCATGTGGTGGACACTTCGCTGAGCGTAGAACTGGACGTAAAGTATTGCAGACATGATATTATTGGCCCACGATTTTCAAAGATGCAAAGAAATTTGTCCAAGCCTGTGATAGCTGCCAGTGAGCAGGACGTCCTGGTCAAGCTGACGAGATGCCTCTGAAACCACAGTTAGTCATTGAACCATTCAAGCGATGGGCTCTTGATTTCATTGGACCCATCAACCCATCATCAAATAAGAAAACATATATCTTAGTGGCAACAGAATATGTCACCAAATGGGTTGAGGCAGAAGCATTTCCAAGAGCCACAGAGGACTCTGTCATTCAGTTCCTGTTCCATCTATTTGTACGTTATGGCCTTCCAAGGGAAATAATTACAGACGGAGGACCACAATTTTTTGGGAATAGATTAGCTGCAACACTCAACAATTATCACGTCTAGCATAAAATCACTACTCCATACCACCCATAGGCGAATGGACAAGTAGAAAGCATAAATAAGGTAATAGAATCAATCCTAACGAAAACCATTGCGTCACATAGGCGTGATTGGGCTGCCAGACTACCTGAAGCACTCTGGACCTATAGAACAACATGGAGAAGCACCACTGGTTACTCATCTTATCAATTAGTGTTTGGAAAACAACCCATTTTTCCCATAGAATTCGAAATCCAAACATTATGAACAACACAGGAAAGATCTAAGCGAGGCACAAATCAATCGACTACAGCAAATCAATGAATTGGACGAAATTAGGCTCTCTGCACTACAAAATACAGCACTGATTCAACAGCAGCGAGCTAAATGGCATGATGCGCTCATAAAAAACAAAGTCTTCCACGAAGGAGACTGGGTTCTGTTGTATGATTCTCGGTTTCAGGACTTCCCTGGGAAACTCCAGACTCGTTGGTTGGGACCATACGAAATCCAGAAGGTACATGACAATGGGACCCTTACTCTAATCACCATTGACGGTTCTGGATATGCCTTCAAAGTAAATGGCCACCTAGTTCTTCTCTATCGTAAACCACTCACTCGGGAATCCTTCTGCCAGCAGCTACGCCGAGACACTGATATGGATATTTTAGAGAAGAAGAGAAGTCTTCCTCACCTGTAATTCATTAAGGAATTCATTTCTTTTTACAATTTGTACATAAGTTCTTTTTGATTTGTTCTTGTACATATGCTTGAACTAATGTTTTCCTGTCATTTTTGTTGTTCCTTTTTTTCAAAAGAACAACATTTCGATTTTTGCCGTTCTTTTTCCAAAAGGATGGCATTTGTGTGTTTCTGCTATTCCTTTTCTAAAGGAACAACATTTTTGATTTTCTGTTGTTCCTTTTCTAAAGGAACAACATTCCTGATTTTCTGTTGTTCCTTTTCCAAAGGAACAACATCTTTGATTTTCTGCTATTCCTTTTCAAAAGGAACAACATCTTTGATTTTCTGTTGTTCCTTTTTCAAAAGGAACAGCATTTGCTTGTTCTGTTGTTCCTTTTCTAAAGGAACAACATTTCGATTTTCGTTGTTCCTTTTTCAAAAGGAACGGCACTGCTGTGTGTTTGTTGTTCCTCTCCAAAGGAACATCATATTTTTTATTTCTGTTGTTCCTTTTCAAAAGGAACAGCATTCTTGATTTTTTTGTTGTTCCTCTTTCAAAGGAATGACATTTTCTTGTTCTGTTGTTCCTTTTTTAAAACGAACAACATTTTGATTTTTGCTGTTCCTTTTTAAAAAAGAGCGACACTGCGGTGTGTTTGCTGTCCCTTTTTCAAAGGCGCAGCATATTTTTGATTTTTGTTGTTCCTTTTTCAAAGGAACGACATTTTTGCGTCTTTTGCTGTTCCTTCTTCAAAGGAACAACATTTTTCATGGTTCTTGTTCCTTTTTCAAAAGGAACATCATTTCGAGTGTTTTGCTGTCCTTTTCCAAGAAGATAGAATTTTTTTAAATTTTGTTGTTCCTTTTTCAAAGGAACGACATTGGTGTGTTCTGTTGTTCATTTTTCAAAAGAAACAACATTTGCACTTTTGAGATCTATGCTCCTTTGTTGTTCCTCTTTCCAAAAGAAACACTTCTAGCATACTTTTTCTCTCCTTGTGAAATAGCTTATCCCTTTTGCTGATCTAAATTGAGGATGATTCTTGCTCATGTTCTTTCAAAATCTTTTAGAGACAGCTATGCACTTATGCAATGAACACAAAATCACAACATACAGAAATCCGCAAATTATAAATTGCTATCTTTATAAGGCTCTGTGTTGGTAAGAGGACAAAAGGAAGGACACACTTATTCATCATCTTTTGCTGTCATTGTCTTACTAATTTTGCTTTGATTGGTTATCTTTAGCGTGACATTCCCTTTAATCCTCTTTGATTATTGTTTAGGAATAAGAGCAAAGGGTTTATATCTTCCTATTGAGATGATAAGACTTCTTCCACCATTCCTACTCTTAAGGAGTGTTGAACCACCCTTTGTGTATAAGTAAGGAAAAGTGCTTTATGAAAAAGAAAAAAAGTAAAAAAATGAATTATAAGTTGTCAAATGCAAGATAGGGGGTCTCATCAAGAGCTAGCCTACCATGATCATGAGGATGGAAGTGAAGTGGCATTCCCACTATGGCCACCACACCAGGGATATGGTCCAAAAGGTATATCAAATAAACAAACCTTGGAACAGGAGGTCTCATCACGAGCTGGCCTGCCCACTTTTCGCTCCTTCCTCGTGAATGGCATTATGGTTCACTAGTTACCAAGCCAGCATAATGGCCTACACTTTGACATTACATTCTTTAATATACACATAAAGGATCATGGTTCCAGGGGTGAAATAAACAACTCTACCAAGGTTATGGACACCTGTCGTCAGCAGAGCACTGTTAATGGTATTGAAGTCACATTGGTTACACCAATAGGTAAGATACTAATACACTTTTGTTTCTTATATCCTAGGCACTAATCATATGTTATTTCCCGACTTATATATCGCATGAACATTTATTACCACCAATCATGGCAAAGGAAGTGACAATGACCACTTGAGATTTGGCAAGTACGACAGACGTCCTATCCCCCAGCCTCGCATCATATCACAACAACCTCTTACGTAATACGCGATCCAACTTTATGCCTCGATTTCGGTAATTCGTTGTTTTTCTAAACATGGCATATTTTCGTATGTTGTTCCTTGATGACTCTGTTGCAGATCGGGTGCTGCTCCTTTAGTTGACGGCTGGGACAGCCTATCACATTGTGGGGGCGGAGGTTAACCTCATTATTCCCTGGATTATGTGTCAACTCACTATTTGGGAAAGATAGTGTACTAGGGTATGGCACGGCTTAACGACATGATATTTCTATTTTTTACACAAGTTGCTGTTCATAAGCCATTTCTGTTGTATACTCTGTGTTTTTTCGAAATCTTGCGATTATTACCCTCTTTGTGTTTGAAACATCACAAGCAGTTGCTGTTCCATTGAGAATCCACAGTGAAACCATGGGAGGAAGGGCAATTCGAAGGGAACCTCAGGTGTTGACAGTCTCCGCTGCTACCCGGGAGATCCTGGAAAGAGCAGGGTGGCTGACTTATCTCAACCGCTTGCAGGGGTCTAATGAAACATTGGCGATTGAATTCTTGCAGAATCTGTAGGAGGATTACTCCATAGTAAGGGGGGAGCAGATAGCATTCATCGACGATATAATCGCAGAAGTCTCGGGACTACCAGCCACCGGACCTGTATGGACACTAAAAAAGGAAAGACTACAGAAGATTATAGAAATCTTCCAGGACGAAGGCCAGAGCTTGACGATTAAAGGGAAGGGAGTTCTGCCATCAATGCTAGGAGAGCCCTAGGCAGAATTAGCAAGAACACTGCAAAGCTACATCACCTGCGAGGGTAGAAAAGAGGTGGTAAGACCACGACATCTTAAACTCTTAGCTGTTCTAAAGCAGAAATTCTCTGTAAATCTGCCTGCACTTTTGAAGTCATTACTTCATGACGTTGCACGAAGCTTAAAAAAGGCACAACATGTAGAGTCAGTTGTTAGTCACCACGGGTTAATTCGATTAATTGTTAGCCATAGCCTCACCTAGCAGCACAGTATCTGGGAAGAGCTAATTGCAATAATTGAGGGAAGGGTGAAAACACCATCCCCAAAACGTAAACATACTACAAGAACACCAGAACGTCCGGAAAAACGCACAAAATTAGTAAAACAAAAACATGTTGCTAGTACATCTGAACGACCAGAAACATGCCAGGAATCGGCAAAGCGTAAGCATGCTACCGGTACACCCGAACAGCCAGAGAAGCGCAGAAAATCAGTCCGGTTAGCTCGGATACGAGGAAGGCTGGAAAAGCTCCAGGAAAGCACCAACCAGCCAGTGGAAATTGAGGATGAGCAATCCTCACGGCTAGAAGTAGAAGTAGAGCAAGCTGAAGGAGAAGAGAGAAAAGAGGCTGAGAAATCTGAAGAAGAGGCCGAGAAATCGGAAGAGGAGGCCAAGTAATCCGAAGAAGAAAACGAGGAAGAAGCTGAGCGTTCTGAAATAGAAGCTGAGCATTCTGAGGCAGAAGCTGAATAATCCAAGCAGGAGGAGGAAATGGGACAGCAGGAAGGTAGCCCACCACAGGACCCAGTGGGAGAAGATGGATTGGCCACAGTTTTGGCCAATATGGGTGAGTATGGTCAACCTTCCAGTCCAGCAGACCTCCATGACAAACCCCAAGAGGAAACTGCATCTGAAAAACCACATGCAGAAGAGGCAGAAGAAGGAAATCTGCCTGTTCATGATGAAGAGGAGATAAGAGATACTGAACGGGAACAAATTGTTCCCAAGACACCAGAGGAAATTCCGAAGGTGACGGAATCAGTTAAGGTTCCTACCCCAGAACAGCCAGAGCAGAACAGCGAAGAAACACCCCAGGAGAAAGATCCAGGGACTAGTCATGCTCCAAACTGCAGCAGACAGCCTGCTGTTCCTTCTAATGAAACGCTGGAAATTAAGGAATTGCGAAAGGAACAACATAGATTATTGAGCATAATAGTCCAACTCCACTAGCAGATCAGGATCCTGAAAGCAAGGCAGAGGGTAAGGAAGACCGCAAGGAATAAAAAGGTGACCATTCCAGTAAAACTCTGCAAGGCAAAAAGGCGGAAGACTAAAAATCGCCCTGTTGTTCAAAACCCTGCTGAAAATCCAGCTGTTGTTCCAAACGATGCTGAGGAACAAACTGTTGTTCCATTTGAAAAGGAACAGCAACAAACTGATATTCATGTTAAAATAGAAATGGATGATATGATGACTTGTGACAAAGAAATCCAGACGGAGGCACCACCCTCAGGGGTGATAAGGGTTCTGAACTCAAAACAACGCAATAAGAAAGTTCAGGTAAAACTCCCGGCCTCCACTGCTGCATGGAGAAGAGATCCAAAGATAGTGACCTTGCGCCAGGGATTGAAACAGGCTCAGCAAGAAGCAGAAAGGCTTAGAGAGCAAACGGTCCCTCGCGAGAAGTATGAAGAACTACAACAGCAACTAAGGAACATCAATCAATCCGAAAGCCAGGCCTTTGAAGGATGGCGAAAGGAACAAGAGAAAGTTGCAAAGGTAACTCGTAGGCTAGATACTGTTATCAAGCAGATGGATACCTTGTGTTATTTATACAATGACGTTTTAGCATGTAGGGCCCCTGCCAAAAACTATGCTCTGTTTTTACTGGAACAGTATTTACAACTAAAAATAAAAGTTGTTAAAGCAGACGCCCCTATACAAATTAACACTGTCAATGACTTTATAGACTGTTGTAAACATTATGGGGTGAAGATCCAGAGATTGTTGTGTGAATTCTATTTACATAACCTCGTGCTAGATTAGGAGACTGAGCTGAACCTTGGACCTTTTGTTGGAGACATCCAATTGCAAGCATTCATCTCATTCGGGGTTAATCAGATTAAATGGCTCAAAGCCTATAATACTTTCCAAAGGCAGGAAAATGGCTTAGATTTGTGGGTAAGGGCTGAGCCTAGGAACCCAGTGCAGTTATGGAAAGCACATAAAAACCTCATGAGGACTCCGGGTGTCATTGAAACGTTAGGACCCATGCATGAGGCACTCATTCGACAAAGTTTAGAATATTTTCTTTCTATCAAGGACCTCGCCATTGATGCAGCCAAATTTCGATATCGAATCTCTAATCCAAACATCCAACTCAGGGAACCTTTTAAGTATGAGAATTTTGAATTAGCTGCCAACCGTTTGAACCTCTATGGCGAAAGCATTTTGAAAGCAGGGCCATCCTGGTTAGGATATGGATTCTGCAGTCCAATTATTTGGCACCCTGCACCCGGATATCAAGCCCTGTATGAGATGCTTGAGGGTCAAACAGGCCAGTTCTTTGACTACCTAGTCACTCATCACGGATGTAGGCCTCCGCATGAGATTCCTTCTCCAGCCTATTCTCTCACTGCCTTGCATGTCAACTACAACGTTTTCATGAGGGCATGAAACAGGGTAAGCAGGGGGGTGTGTGGAGTACTAAAAAGGTATGCTTTTGATGGTCATTTTAGTGGCTTTTTAGTAGAATTTGTAAACCTTTTTGCATCATGAACTTGGAAAACAATAAAGAATTATAATAAAACATGTGAGAATTAATATACAAGATTTAACCGCTGATAATTGTTATTCTTCTGTGCAGGAAAGGGTGAAAACGAGGAGTTGTTGTTCCAAAGAAAAAGACAAGAAAAGGGTAACTGTTGTCCCTTTGACGGGGGACCGAGTGCAAACAAGGCTAAGCATATCAAAGCAAATCGGCCCGGAAAAGGAGGAGAAGACACCAGATCGGCGGAGGAGAAAAGAAAAGATTAAGGATTAACAGTTTGGCAAATCCCTCAGGATCTTTGATCCTGAGGGATCGCTGCTTTATCTATCTTATTACTTAGACATCTCCGTCGTCACCCTTATATAAAGGGACAACACTGTTAGCTTTGGGGGATTATGCTTTATGTAATTTTCTGTTAAAGATCAAACTTTGATCATCGAGTCTCGTTGAGAACTGGTTCATTGTACTTTTCTTTTATGCATTAATATAAACTTGGTGATTATCTTATCTCTGCGTCTGGATTAACTTAAAGCGGTGTACCCTTGGAGGCTAAGGGCCCGGCCCCTGAGGACACTTGCTTCTGTATCACTACGATTTGATTTCTGTGTGGTTTGCTTATCGTCGTTATTTGGTAATCTGATATGCTTTATAAGTTGCCATCACATGCTCTGTTAAAGATTAGTCCATTAAGGTTTTTACAGACAGAACTGTGTATTGACTCTGCATTATATTATTGATCTTTTCAGAGTTGATTGAATGTTATTAGTCTTGACCAAATATTATTACTATTCTGTTACAGAGCTTTTGTGTTGTACTTTCATGTTATAGAATTCATCTGAAAGTTGTGTTATTTACGATTGTTGGATTCAGAAGTAATGTTGTTCTATTTGGAAACACAGTCGTATTCCTATTAATTAAGACTGATCAGATTACTATTCCAGCGTGTTGTGTGCGTATATGATTTACAGGCGTTGTTCCATAACTTATCCGTAGTTAGTGTTGTTCTATTAGTGTGTTCTGCTTGATTTGCCTTAAGAATGAAAGATTGTTGTTTGATTACGATGAGTGCATCTGAGTTAGTATATTAAGTTTGATGACTGCTCGCGAGACTTAGTTGTTTATTTGTTGTTCCATTTTAGAATTGTTGTTCCATTCCATATTTTCTGTTCAATTTCTTATTTGTTGTTCCATTTTTCTATCTGTTGTTCCATTTACTCTCATTTGTTGTTTTGGTGTGAGAGATGATCTAAGGCTGTAGTGAGCCTCGACATTTACTGTCTAGCTCCCAAACCCATGGTCCATGCTCTAATTTCCTTTTCATCAGTTTCCAAAGGGATGGGTTATCACTGTCGAACCCTTGACTGATAAGTTGCCTAGTTTTCTGAGTGTGTGATTTATTCCTTTGAAGTAACTTAGTTATAGACAAGCATCCGTTTACTCTTGTAATTTTGAACGTTGTACTACTAGCATTACTCTGACAAGTGATAGCCTCAGACTGAGACACTATTTGAAATAACAATATGCTCCCGGATTGACATATTAATGTGAGGTAATTAGAGGTGAAAGAGACCCTTTTTATAGCTCTACACCCCCCTCATTAGTCATCACCTAGTTCCTCAAGCATTAGAATGGTCCATCTATAAAAGTGAACTCTTGTATTGTCCCAAACCTAATGAGTGATAAACTAACTCATTATCAAGGGTTATTAAATGCTAAATCTCAAAAGCAAGCTTTGGCTCTTTAGTTGTGCACCCAAATTAAATCAAATCATAAAGAAGTAAAACATGCACCAGAGGGGTGGAAAAATTAGGTTGAGTAAAGAGGTAACCCATGCCTCCATGATTTAAATCTCATGCTTAGCATGTGAGACCTCCATTAGTTGGTCACTTAGCTAAGGAACTTGTCTATGAAGTTATTCCCACTTCGTTGCCGCCATCTCATGCATGCCTATGGATTGATGGGCTAAATTGAGACTTGTCACATCCCCTTGGGGATTGGAAACACCTAATAGGGTTATCCATCTAACCATGCCTAATATAAAAATGTGACTTATTAATTGGACTTTGTATAGTTTGATATTTGAAGGTGAGCTTTGTGTGAAGTATTATTGTGTCCCCAACATTGGGTATTATTCACTATGATGCATTTATGGTTATTCTACCTAATATTGTTGATTTTCATTTGACCTTGAGAGGGCTTTGTTAAGTGGTTTCATTACAACATCAGAGGTCTCTTGAGATGATTTTCCTACTCTCTAAGTAGCATTGGAAATTTCACTTTACCTATTCCAAAGAGAGAATATGACCTTGTTTACATTCGTTTTCCTATCCAGAGAAGATCGTTTGGCTACTTGATCACTGCATATGATGCTTGACACTTCGAGGTACCCACAGATGCTGAAACATTGAGCCCATGAAAGTTGGTGTTGGAGATATTGATGATGTGCCTAGTGGACTCAAGATGCTCCCAAGTTGGGTTTGAAATTGCTTGATAGGCATTACTTTTGATTGAGAGAATAATTTCGGCAAAATCACATAAAGAATCATTTGTCGACGCGTTTCGAACCAACTAGTGTGGTTCATCGTCAGGACAAGTTGAAAAACAAATCTGAGCAATCAGATAAATAGTGCATGCAGGTCCTCCAACGGTTATATTTGACAGGGCAACGGTAAAAAAGTCTCTTAACGGCTAGACTAGAACAGGGCCTAGGGGAAAGGGACAAGGTTAGTTAAAATATTCAAATAATATTACAATTTCTCATCTTATGGTAAATCGTAATTAAAGAGATCATAGTATAATTTAATTAATTAATTAATTAATTTTTATTTACTTATTTATTTATTTTTTTAACTTCTCAAATAAATATTATTAATCCAATAATAGACTAAATTTGATCTTATTTTATTAATTAATTAATTAATTAATAATTTTATTTTATTTTATTTTTTGTTTATTTATTTTTATATCAATAGCACTATTATTATATTAATATCAAATTTTTATTAAAATATTATTATTAATTTATTGTATTAACCTTAAGTTAATAGTAATATTATCATATTAATTTCAGGTTAATAGTAATACTATTATATTAATTTCAAATTGATATTATTAATAATATTAGCCTAGCGTTTATTTTATTTTATTTATATATTTATATTTTATTCGTTTTTATTTTTATTTTTATAATATTGTCAATATTAATAACAAATTTATATTAAATTATTATCAATAGTAATATTATTGTATATTATTAACTTCAGGTTAATATTATTATATTAATTTCAAATTAATATAATTAATAACATTAGCCTAGGGTAAATTTCTTACATATAATATTACAATTGCTACCATTTTACTTGTGGTTTCATGATACTAGTTTACAATAATATTATACATAAAACTAATACTTAAAGAATATTGATTAATAAAGAGACTAATGTTATTAAAAGACTGAGACTATTATTACTAAACTATGAAAATAGGGACAGCTAAACAAACAGAGAGGGGTCATGAGAAGAAAAGGCTAAGGAAGATGCGCTGGGATCCAGCAACTACTAATCTTTCGGCCGTCATCCCTATTGAGATTCACGGGTCTTGAGATCGAGAAAAGACTCGTGAATCTCAATAGGGATGACGGCTGGAAGATTAGTAGTTGCTGGATCCCAACGCTTCTACCTTAGCCTTTTCTTCTCATGACCCCTCTCTGTTTGTTTAGTTGTCCCTGTTTTCATAGTTTAGTAATAATAGTCTCAGTCTTTTAATAACATTAGTCTCTTTATTAATCAATATTATTTAAGTATTAGTTTTATGTATAGTATTATTGTAAACTAGTATCATGAAATGGCAAGTAAAATGGTAGCAATTGTAATATTATATGTAAGAAATTTACCCTAGGCTAATGTTATTAATTATATTAATTTGAAATTAATATAATAATATTAACCTGAAGTTAATAATATACAATAATATTACTATTGATAATAATTTAATATAAATTTGTTATTAATATTGACAATATTATAAAAATAAAAATAAAAATGTATAAATAAAATGTAAAATAAAATAAAATAAAATAAACTCTAGGCTAATATTATTAATAATATCAATTTGAAATTAATATAATAATAGTGCTATTGATATAAAAATAAATAAACAAAAAATTAAAAAATTAAAAATAAAATAAAATTATTAATTAATTAATAAAATAAGATCAAATTTAGTCTATTATTGGATTAATAATATTTATTTGAGAAGTTAAAAAAAAATAAAAAAATAAAAATTAATTAATTAATTCATTAATTAACTAAATTATACTATGATCTCTTTAATTACGATTTACCATAAGATGAGAAATTGTAATATTATTTGAATATTTTAACTAACCTTGTCCCTTTCCCCTAGGCCTTGTTCTAGTCTAGCTGTTAAGAGGCTTTTTTACCGTTGCCCTGTCAAATATAACCGTTGGAGGACCTGCATGCACTATTTAACTAATCGCTCAGATTTGTTCTTCAACTTGTCCTGACGATGAACCACACTAGTTGGTTCGAAACGCGTCGACAAATGATTCTTTATGTGATTTTGCCGAAATTATTCTCTCAATCAAAGTATGGATCACAGAAGTCTAAACTCTTTAATAGGCATTAATTTTTTTGGATCTTAGATGATGATGTCCATCCTTGTGATGATAGGGAAGACCTTGCACATCATTTTTTAGCCCCAATGTTTCAATGAGAGAATACCACGTGAACCATCTTACTCATTTGAGGGTAAATTTCGGCACCATGGAGATTGCGTCTTGGTATGGAGGCACTTGGATTGCCCACAATCTAGGGGCTACGTCTTGGAATATGGAGCACTCATTAGCCGACATGTCACTTATATGTGGAATTTAGAGCTAATTTGGAGGATGACATCATGCTTAAGGAGGTCTTTCTCCGACATGTTTTGGAATCTATAACATCTTTTGTTATTCTTTTGAGCTATGAGGTTGGCTTGAAACCTCTACCTTGTGGAAAACTTAAAGTAAACTTGCGACTGGGGCTTCTTTACTTGTATTATTGTAGAAATGAGTGAGATGAGAGTCATATAAGTATAAATTCTCCTAATTTCAGTTTTTGATCATCACACATCTGATTTTTTTCCTCTCTAAGAGTGTGACCTAGTCTTTTTCGCTTCTATGGGCAAAATGCAATCTTTATTGCTTGAGCTTTTTAATGGATGTGACTTTTGCATGGAGACATTATTTTGGAATTGAAAGAAGTTCTTTTGGGGTGAATGTTTCAAGTTAAACATGTTATCATTGATATTTTCATGTTGAATGTTTTAAAGTAGGGTTTCTATAGTGTTATGACTACATGCTTAATGATTGTTGGCATCTTGCTACATTGTCGCATGTAAAATTGTTTTCTTAAAGACCTATAGGGAAACTTGTAATGTGTAGATCATATACTTAATTTTTCCCCTCACACAAATAATAGTTATGGTTCTAAAAGTGGATTCCTTAGACATCCCCCCTCCCTTTTCTCCATCAAGATATTTCCCTTGTATTTTAACCATAAAAGACTTCATTAAACCCTAGTATGATAGGTCATTAATTGCTAGAGTGTTGATAATTCATAAATATTTCTATATTTGATCATATTTTTCTCTCTCCTAGATGTCTAGGGAAACCGCTAGGGTTTCTAGGGTTGATTTATGCATTAAATTAAATTTTGTGAGGATGAATGTACCTCATAGTTTAGGATTTACAACTATAAATTGTTTTAAAGAAAATATGACATAGTGCATGGTTATACCCTCCTAATTAGGGTTGACATCACCACATTTTTGTTATTATGCATACCTAATAGCCATATAAATAAGTTTCCTAGCAATGTCCTAGTCTCTATGAGAAGATATTTGATCATTTGTTGTTGAAAATCATGGGAATATGTTCAGTTGCTATATGACAGTGAATACCCTTTCATTGCATATCATCCAAAACCTAACTTATAACAACCTTACTCCTAGTCTAGGCATAGAGCATTTGAACCCTAGTATTGAAAATCTAGGTCAGCCTAGGCCTTATCATTACCCTATCCTGTTAGATGGTGTTGTCATTTATGCCAACCCTAGGGTTTGAATGGGTTTGACTTTGACTGAATCACCTGTCATTGATGTCAAATTGTAATGAAAACTTCTTATAGTTTTCTAGATTACATCAAGTTGGCAACTCCATTGTTGGATGGATGAAAACCAAAGTATTAGGATTTGGGTTACTTGGGCTAAGGACATACCCCAAATTTTCCAAGGGTTTTTTAAGAGGAAAATCATTGAGTTTATTCTGGAGATCCACGTCATTGGATTCTCCTCATAAAAGTGTTTCTCATGGTATTTCGCACATCCCGAGAGGCCTTCTGGATTGAGAGATATTCTCACTTGAAGTTGACTAAGCCCTTTCTTGGGAAAAAGCCCTAACACTATGGTCAAAGGTCAAAAGAAAACCAAATGAAGAAATTTAATTAAAATTAAAATTAATTGTATTAATTATTAAAGTATAAATTTATTAAAATATGAATTTTATTAAATTAAGAATTAATTAAAATGATTAAACTAAGCATTAAAGTATTAATTTTAATTTTATTCAACTAAGAATTGAAATTATTTATTAAAGATATAGTTTTTTAATTTCATTCTAATTAAATTAAATATTTGAATTTGAAAATAAAATTAACCCTTAAATTTGGTACATCTTCAAATACTTCCAATAATGTATGGATTCTATTAGTTCTCCCAACTTTATAATATATAATGTATTTCTCTCCCAAAACCATGAAAAATCTTAAATGCTAATCTAATTATTTGCTCTGAAAATTTTTGAAACTGTGGAGGACAAACACATCTTTTTAGAGGTCAAAGATTTATGTTGGATTGATTTGGTTCTAGGTCATGATATCGTAGAAATATGTAGTCTAGTTGCTGAAAAGACCTTGATATCTACTCTTGAAGGGACATGAACTAAAGCTCTAATTTTTCAAAATCTTAAAGGAGTAATAACTTCAACTCTATGATTTCTGCAAGAGGTTTCACTTTTTTGGTTGTTGTTGAATCATCGTGAATATTCTCGATATCAATAATTTGTGTTATTTTATGGATAGCTTTAAAATCTCATAGTAAGATTTGATTCATTAGGCCTACGGTTCTGAATATTCCTTACATGATGTGATAGATAGTAAAGACGTGATGCAACAACAAAGTTGTTGAAGTTTGTCTAAAATTTTCAGCCTTCATCATAAGTGTTCACAATTAGCTCATAAAGTATATGAAACTAGCATTCATGATTCAAATTTCAGTTTGGAGTCGGTCATCTATTAGGCTCCTAAAAGCATATTTTCATGCAAGAAAATCATGTATCAAGATGTGTTGGCAAAGAAATTTTTATGACCCTGTGGAAAATATCATTCTTGTTTAACGTACTTTTTGAGCACATTTGTAGCATGATTCACTATTCCATAGAGTAATTGAACCCAATATACATTACTGCAGATCAAGCGAACAAGTTGAAGGCATTCAATTGGCATTCAAATTAAACAAGGTATGTTTATAGGAGTTTTTTTTTGTAGAATTTACTCTCATCCCCTACTATAAGACAAGAGGGTTCAACATTCTAGTTGGTGGCCATAATATATTTGGAAGGCAAGGGTTACTCAAAGCAAGAGAAGCTACATACATACTGGTCTTGTCTTGGCACAGTGAGCAAAGAATCACAGTTACATTTGGAATAATTTTTCTTAGACCATTTGTAGAAACACTCTATTGTTTTGTAGTTGGAAATAAGCATAAAATGTTACATCATCATCCTATAGTAAGGTTCTTCATATTTAGTTCATTAATGATTTTATTTTGAAGCGGCAGTGGTGTATCTACAAAGATTGTAGTTATATAGTTCTCTATTGCAGTTGTATTAACTATTTGTGTTGCACTAAAGTTTATCTCTTCATGAAATCTGACTTAAGGTCTACAACAGTAAAGTAGCTACATCATCTTACAATAGTTTGTGTCAACAATCTTCATTATATCATCTTCTACAGACCAATTATCAATAAGGGTTTTCATCTCAAAAAGGAAGTGAACATTAACAAAACTTTATCAACATTTCAGTTCCTTGTATGATGAACCTTATGTGATGCATATGATAATGATATTGAAGCATGATGCATTGATCTTGATGTTTGATACTCACATGACAAAAGTGTTGGTTATGTTTGAAGTCTCTGAAGTATGACAAGTATTTTGATTGCACATGTGACAAGACCTTGAGATGAATGTAATAAAGGTGTTAGGTTTGTAATAAAACACTTGAAGTCTGTAGCTTGAATAAAAAAAAATATAGATTTCAATGTCTGAAGGGAGTATTTGGACAGTGGTTACTTATCTTATCATATTGTTGACTCTAGTCATACTTCATTTGAAATAATCTTGAATACAACATCTACTTACAAGTCACAAGCACAAAAGCCCATCAACTAATATGATACATTTGTCTAACATTTTACTGTAATTGCATTAATAAAAGTATGCTCTTGCAATAAGATGATGATCTTATATAGTACATTGAAGAGATTGGAAGTTTTATGAGTTGCTAATGTTGACAACAAGCTCCAGGTTTAATCTATTTTAATTTTGATGAATTTGGTATGAGAAACTAGGGTTTTGTGGCTGCATTTTATTAAAGCATCCTATGATCCCAAGCTCATTAAGGATACAACCTGTAGTTGGGCAAAGATCATATTGGTGGAATCTTGGATTGTTTCATTATCAGACACTTGTGTTCAACACTTGCAGTTGTACAGGAAGTTTGGTATAATGTTGTATGGTAGCCATAATTTTGAGCTCATGAATGCTCATTTATTCATGTAAATTGAAATGAGTCAACAGTGATGTGAAGTGACATGTGTGAGCAGTGGCACACAGATATGTGCAGTGGTTAGTGGTAGTAGTTAGTAAAATGATGAGCAGTGGTTAGATTGTGCATGTTTCAGTTGATTTGGAAACATGGTTTGATGTGAAATATAGTTATTAGTTTGTGCAACATAGTGCAATGATTTCTTTGGGCAGTTTTGTAAAGTGATTAGTGGCTACCCGGATTTGACAGGTCAGAAAGTATAGCAATATATTTTATTCAGCTATCTTGTATTGATTTAGAGCACAAGGGGATCTAGTCTGAGAATTGTGAAATGTGGTCCGTCGGTTCTTTTGGGTGACTGGACTCACCTTCAAGTTGTGGCCTAAGAATACTTCAAGGTGGAAAGATGGTGCTATGGTTGGTCATAGCCTGCATAGGGAATTAGATATGATGATGTCATCATTGCCATGTGGCACATCCGGAGAGGTGACATGTGTCACCCAGATTTTCCACACAAGGCCACCTAAAAACGCTAAAACTTATTGCCACGTGTCCACTGTATGGCCACGTCATGATGACGTCATGTACTGTGGTTGATCCTCAGGGCCAATCACCTACTACCATGTGTCCACTTGGAGGAGAGAGAAAGGGTCTCTGGGGTCCTTGGTTTTTTCAACGATTTCATTTGTGTTTCCTCTTCTTGGAAACCTCAGTGCTTTTCAATTGAATTTCAATTTTTAAGGAGTTACGAAACTACGAGGCTCTGAAATCTCTAGGCTCTGAAATTAGATTGCTCTGAGGCTTCGTATCGAGTCTTGATATACCTTCCTTCCTGCTACTTTCTCTGATATTACATTTCAAGTCCGTCTTTGGATAGATTGATGAGGTCCCTTAGTTCCAACCTCTGATATCCTGATATGCCTTCTGCTGTAAGGTTCCAATGTTGGGTCCCAATGGTTGGCATTCCCTTCGGCTTTCAGACTTCAGATCTTCCTTTAGATTTCAGACTTTGGCCCTACCTTTTTTACTTTCCCTTTGGTTTTCAAAATTTGACTCTTCCTTTGGCTAACCAATATTGCACCCATCCTCTTGTGTACTAGGGATGAAAAATAGAACCATTTGACATAATTACAAGGGGTTATGGAAGGTAACAATAGGGAGCATGTTGAATTATACCCTTGATATAAACTTTGAGTGGGTTAGGGCCTCGAGGTGAGCGATTTGGTTGACTTGGCTAGTTTGGCTAGATTTGGTTAAGGAAACCTCAAGTCAAGTTTCAAGTGGGGATTGTTAGGTAAAACTTGACTCAGTGAAAGAGTCAAAGTTACTTGTTCAACAGTGGTGGTTTTGGGCAAACGTTTTTGGGTTCCCATGGTTTTTTGCACATGGAATGCATTTCATGAATTCTTTAAAAGGCTTGATAAAAATTCATTGTAATGGATCAAGGGAGGTGAGTAGTTAAGGCTCACTTGGTAATCTTGGACAAGTTTTGGCGAAGGAAACTAATAGTATTATTTTAGTTGGTTTTTCCCTAGATTGGGGTTTTCTATGATAAAACATTGTGTTTATGTTTTGTGATTTCTTTTTGGTTGTTTTAATGTTTCTCTCAGTAAAATTATTTTTCTCTTTGATAATTTTAATGCATCATACTTGATACTTACCACTTTCTATCTTTCTTATTATTCCATCTTCATTCTTTGACATGGTGGTCAGTGATCTTGAGAATTGGCACCCTTTCATCCTCATCCTTGAGTCTGGCAGCTAAAATAAAGTTAAAATCCTAAAAAATCCACAATAAAAGTAAATGAAAAATGCAAAAGATGATTGAGGCAGTTTATTAGTGTGTGAGAAAATGCTTGGAATGAGCTCTACCCCCCTCATTAGCCATCACCTAGTTCCTCAAGCACTAGAACGATCCATCTATAAAATCAAACTCTTGTGTTGTCCCAACCCTAATGAGTGATAAACTAACTCATAATCAAGGGTTATTAAATGTAAATCTTAAAAGCAAGCTTTGGCTCTTTAGCTATGCACCCAAACTAAATCAAATCATAAAGAAGTAAAACATGCACGGGAAGGGTGGAAAGAGTATAATGAGTAAAGAGGTAACCCATGCCTCCATGATTTCAATATATATGCTTAGGATGTGCGACCTCCATTAGTTGGCCACTGAACTAAGGCACTTTTCTATGAAGTTATTCCCACTCTATTGCCACCATCTCATTAACGCCTATGGAATTATATTGTAAATTGAGACTTGTCATATCCCCTTGGGGATTGGAAACAGCTAATAGGGTTATCCATCTAACCATGCCTAACATAAAAATGTGACTTATTAATGGGACTCAATATAGTTTGATATTTGAAGTTGAGCTTTGTGTGAAGTATTATTGTGCCCCCAACATTGGGCATTATTCACTATCATGCATTTATGGTTATTGTACCCAATGATGGTTGATTTTCATTTGATCTTGAGAGGGTTTTGTTAAGTGGTTTCATCACAACATTAGAGGTATCTTGAGATGATTTTCCTACTTTCTAAGTAGCATTGTAAAGGTCACTTTACCTATTCCATAGAGAGAATATGACCTTGTTTACGTTGGTTTTCCTATCCAGAGAAGATCGTTTGGATACTTGATGACTGCATATGATGCTTGACACTTTGAATTACCCAAAGATGTTGAAACATTGAGCCCATGAAAGTTGGTGTTTGAGATATTGATGATGTGCCTAGTGGACTCAAGATGCTCCCAAGTTGGGTTTGACATTGTTTGATAGGAATTAATTGTTTTCGATCTTAGATGATGATGTCCATCCTTTTGATGATAGGGAAGCGCTTGCACATCATTTTTTAGCCCCAAATTTTCAATGAGAGAATACAACGTGAACCATCTTAGTATTTTGAGGGTGACTTTCGGCACCATGGAGATCGTGTCTTGGTATGGAGGCACTTTGGATGCATTGCCCACAATCTAGGGGTTGCATCTTGGAGTATGGAGCACTCATTAGCCCACATGTCACTTATATGTGG
Organism: Pinus tabuliformis; assembly: GCA_031772625.1. Lineage (NCBI taxonomy): Eukaryota > Viridiplantae > Streptophyta > Pinopsida > Pinales > Pinaceae > Pinus > Pinus tabuliformis. The sequence goes on along the minus strand of CM062818.1, from coordinate 1,567,692,963 downwards.
AATTTAGACCTCATTTAGAGGATTACATCATGCTTGAGGAGGTCTTTCTACCACATGTTTGGGAATCTATGACAACTTTTGTTATGCTTTTAAGCTATGAGGTTGGCTTGAAACCTCTATCTTGTGGAAAACTTAAATTAAACTTGTGACTGGGGCTTATTTACTTGTATTATTGTATAAATGAGTGAGATGAGAGTCATATAAATATAAAGTCCCCTAATTTCATTTTTTGATCATCACACATTTGATTTTTTTCCTCTCTAAGTGTGTGACCTAGCCTTTTTCGCTTCGATGGGCAAAATGCAATCTTTATTGCTTGAGATTTTTAATGGATGTGATTTTTGCATGGAGACATTATTTTGGAATTGAAAGAAGTTCTTTTGGGGTGAATGTTTCAAGTTAAACATGTTATCATTGATATTTGCATTCTGAATGTTTTAAAGTAGGGTTTCTATAGTGTTATGACTAAATGCTTAATGATTGTTGGAATCTTGCTACATTGTTGCATGTAAAATTGCTTTCTTAAAGGCCTATAGGGAAACTTGTAATGTGGAGACCATATAATTAATTTCCCCCCTCACACGAATAATAGTTAGGGTTTTAAAAATGGGTTCCTTAGCCATCCCCCCTCCCTTTTCTCCATCAAAATCTTTCCCTTGAATTTTAGCCATAAAAGACCTCATTAAACCCTACTATGATAGGTCACTAATTGCTAGAGTGTTGATAATTCATAAATATCTCTATATTTGATCATATTTTTCTCTCTCCTAGATGTCTAGGGAAATTGCTAGGGTTTCTAGGGTTGATTTATGCATTAAATTGAATTTTTTGAGGATGAATGTACCTCATAATTTATGATTTACATCTATAAATTGTTTTAAAGAAAAATATGACATAGTGCATGGTTATACCCTCCTAATTAGGGTTGATATCACCTCATTTTTGTTATCATGCATACCTAATAGCCATATAAATAAGTTCCTAGCCATGTCCTAGTCTCTATGAGAAGATATTTGATTATTTGTTGTTGAAAATCATGGAAAGATATTCAGTTGCTATATGACAATGAATACCTTTTCATTACATATCATCCAAAACCTAACTTATAAAAGCCTTACTCCTGGTCTAGGCATAGATCATTTGAACCCTAGTATTGAAAATCTAGGTCAGCCTAGGCCTTATCATTACCCTATCATGTTAGATGGCATTATCATTTATGTCCAACATAGGGTTTGACTGGGTTTGACTTTGATTGAAACACTCGTCATTGATGTCAAATTGTAATGAACACTTCTTATAATTTTCTGGATTACATCAAGTTGGCAGCTCCACTATTGGATGGTTGAAAGCCTAGGTCTTAGGATTTGGGTTACCTGGACTAAGGACATACCTTGCATTTTCCAAGGTTTCTTTAAGAAGAAAATAATTGAGTTTATTCTGGAGATCCACGTCATTGGATTCTCCTCAAAAACATGTTTCTCATGGTATGTGGCACATCTTGAGAGGCCTTCTGGATTGAGAGATATTCTCACTTGAAGTTGACTCAGCCCACTCTTGGGAAAAAGCCCTAACACTGTGGTCAAAGGTCAAAAGAAAATCAAATGAAGAAATTTAATTAAAATTAATTGTATTAATTATTAAAGCATAAACTTATTAAAAAATAAATTTTATTAAACTAAGCATTAATTAAAATTATTAAACTAAGCATTAAAGTATTAATTTTAATTTTAATTTTATTCAACTAAGAATTGAAATTATTTATTAAAGATATATTTTTTTAATTTCATTCTAATTAAATTAAATCTTTGAATTTTAAAATAAATTAACCTTTAAATTTGGTAAATCTTCAAATACTTCCCATAATGTATGGATTCTATTATTTCTCCCAACTTTATAATATATAATGTATTTCTCTCCCAAAACCATGAAAAATCTTAAATGCTAATCTAATTATTTGCTTTGAAAAAATTTGAATGTGGAGAACAAAAACATCTTTTTGGAGGTCGAAGGTTTATGTTGGATTGATTTGGTTCTAGGTCATGATATCGTAGAAATATGTAGTCTAGTTGCTGAAAATACCTTGATATCTAATCTTGAAGGGACATGAACTAAAGCTCTAATTTTTCAAAATCTTAAAGGAATATTAACTTCAACTCTATGATTTCTGCAAGAGGTTTCATTTTTTTGGTTGTTGTTGAATCATCGTGAAGATTCTCGGTATCAATAATTTGTATTATTTGATGGATAGCTTTAAAATCTCATAGCAAGATTTGATTCATTAGGCCTATGATTTTGAATATTCCTGTCACGATTTGAGAGATAGAAAAGACGTGATGCAACAACAAATTTGTTGAAGCTTGTCTAAAATTTTCAGCCTTCATCATAAGTGTTCACAATTAGCTCAAAATGTATATGAAACTAGCATTCATTATTCAAATTTTAGTTTGGAGTCAGTCGTCTATTAGTCTCCTAAAATCATATTTTCATGCAAGAAAATCATGTTATCAAGTTGTGTTGACAAAGAAATCATTGTAACCCTGTGGAAATTGTCATTCTTGTTTAAAGTACTTTTTGAGCACATTTATAGCATGATTCACTATTTCATAGAAGTAATTGAACCCAACATACATTACTGCAAATCAAGCCAACAAGTTGAAGACATTCAACTGGTATTCAAATTAAACAACGTATGTTTACAGGAGTTTTGTTTTGTAGAATTTACTCTCATCTCCTATTATAAGATAAGAGGGTTCAACATTCTAGTTGGTGGCTATAATATATTTGGAAGGCAAGGGTTACTCAAAGCAGAGAAGCTACATACATACTGGTCTTGTCTTGACACAATGAGCAAATAATCACAGTTACATTTGGATCATTTGTAGAAACATTGTATTGTTTTGTAGTTGCAAATAAGCATAAAAGGTTACATCATCATCCTATAGTAAGGGTCTTCATATTTATTTCATTAATGATTTTAGTTTGAAGCGACAGTGGTGTATCCACAATTGATTATAGTTATACGGTTCTCTATTGAAGTTGTATTAAATACTTGTGTTCCACTGAAGTTTATCTCTTCATGACATCTGAATTAAGGTCTACAACAGTAAAGTAGCTACATCATCTTACAACAATTTGTGTCAACAAGCTTCATTATATCATCTTCTACAAACCAATTATAAGTAAGGTTTTTCTTCTGACAAAGGAAGTGAACATTAACAAAACCCTATCTATATATACATTTCAGTTCCTTGTATGATGAACCTTACATGATGCATATGATAATGATATTGAAGCATGATACAACAATCTTAATGTTTGATACTGACATGACAAAAGTGTTGGTTATATTTGAAGCCTCTGAAGTATGATAAGTATTTTGATTTCACATGTGATAAGACATTGAGATGAATGTAATAAAGGTGTTAGGTATGTAATAAAACACCTGAAGTTTGTAGCTTGAATAAAAAAACTATAGATTTCAATATCTAAATTGAATATTTGGACAGTGGTTACTTATCTTATGAGATTGTTGACTCTAGTCATACTTCATTTGAAAGAAGCTTGAATACAACAACTACTTACAAGTCACAAGCACGAAAGTTCATCAACTAATATGATACTTTTGTCCAACATTTTACTGTCATCGCATTAATAAAAGTATGCTCTTGCAGTAAGATGATGATATTATATAGTACATTGAAGAGAATGAAAGTTTTATGACTTGCTAATGTTGACAACAAGCTCTAGGTTTAATCTATTTGCATTTTGATGAATTTGGTATGAGAAACTAGGGTTTTGTGACTGCATTTTATTAAAGCGTCCTATGATCCCAAGCTTGTTAAGGATACAACCTGTAGTTGGGCATAGATCATATTGGTGGCATCTTGGATTGTTTCGTTATCAGACACTTGTGTTCGACACTTGCAGTTGTACAAGAAGTTTGGTAAAATGTTGTATGGTAGCCATCTTTTTGAGCTCGTGAAGGCTTAACTATTCATGTAAATTGAAATTATTCAATAGTGACGTGAAGTGACATGTGTGAACAGTGACACACATATATGTGTAGTGGTTAGTGGTAGCAATTAGTATAGTTATGAGAAGTGGTTAGCTTGTGCATGTTTGAGTTTATTTGGATACATGGTTTGACGTGAAATACAGTTATCAGTTTGTGCAACATAGGGAAATGATTTATTTGGAAAGTTTTGTAAAGTGATCAATGGATACTGGGATTTGACAAGTTGGAAAGTATAACAATATATTTTATTCAGCTATATTATACTGATTCAGAGCACAAGGGGTCTAGTCTGAAAATTGTGAAATCTAGTCTGTCGGTTCTTTAGGGTGATTGGAATCACCTTCAGGTTGTGGCCTAAGAATAATTCAAGGTGGAAAGACGGTGCTATGGTTGGTTGTAACCTGCACAGGGCATTGTGACTTCCTTTAAGTTAGGGCTAATAAATTACAGGGCCATGAATCATCCTTCTACTTGCAACTGGTAAATAGAGTCTTGGGGCACTCTTGAGGTTGTGGCCCAACTCATAGGGAATAGGGAAATCCTTCTGGTTGCAACAAGATATTAGGGTGTATTAGCGTCCTACATGATGTAGCTTATATATTAGGGGGTTGTGGCCTCTTTCAATTATGGCTGAGAACTTGGTGTAATTATTTTTCCTTTTAAAGAGAAGAAGAAGATAATTATTATGAAGCGTTCAACGGTTTTTGACTTGGAAGGGGTTTCCACCTAAAATATTGTGTCTATTGTCTTTATCCTCCTTCATTGTTGTATGGTGTTGTTTACTAGTTTTTTTATTTGATACTAAATCGTAATAATATTGTTGAATATTAACTAATGCTCTGAAAAACATTAATAAAGTGCTAATTGCTAAGAAATATTGATTCACAACACCCCCCCCCCCCCACCACCAATGTTTCCAACAATTGGTATCATAGTAGGTTCCTTCAGTAGGAGCTTAATAGTTGGAATATAGATATCAAAGTATAGAGATGGGAAAATCAAAGAATAAATCCTCCAAGCATTCAATTTAAGTTTCAGGTACTATAATAGTCTCCAAATATGAAGAAAATCAGTATTGTATCTAGAATAATAGTCCATCTAGAAGCTCATGATGTATGGAAATATGTTGTTTCTGGAAACACGTCTACCGAGGAAGCTAAAAAGTACAATATGAAAGCCATGGATGCCATTTTTAATTTTCTGCTAGATCCCGTAAAAGCAAAAGTTGGTCAATGCTCAATGACCAAAATTATTTAGGAAAGGCTCCATAATCTTTGCTCGAAGAAGCATATAGGTCAAGATATAGATTTTGATAATCATGTAGATTCCAATATCAAGGAATAAAATAATGATGATAGTGAAGAAGTTGAAGAAATGAGTGAAATTGAATTTCAAAATAAAGTTGTCAATGTTGAGAATGCAACAAGAGCTTAGTGGAAAGGAGTCGCCTTCACTAAGTGGGCCCGCAGGCAAATTATGGCGCAAAGTCTATTTTTAGACTATGCCTATTTTTAGACATATGGATCATGGTCTATGAGTTGCAGGATGTTGTTTATGGATGATTGGTCATGTTGGGAAAAATAGATGGACTTCTATTTTTGGATCACAGTAGGAGTTATCAGAGTCTGTTTTTAGACTGCTAGTCAAAAATAGAAAAGTCAAATATTATTGTCTCATAATAATATTTAGAGTATAAACTTTATAGTATCCTCTTGGAGCACTTCAGTTTGAGCTACAGATGTGGCACATGTAGCTATCAGAAGGAAATACGCTTTTCTTATGAGTCAGTTGAGCTATTGCATGCATGACATCAGTTAGAACTCATGCATGTGAGTTCTGTGGAGTTGGATGTGGAGTTGATGGAGTTGTGTTCAGTTTGACTTTGTTAAACTAGTTGTAATTAGTCTAACGAAAAATAGACTAGTGATGAGTGATGTGAATTAATTGATTAAATTAATTCACTAATTATTAACTCATAATGCAACTGAAGAATACATCAGTTAACTCAATGCATGTACAGTTCAGTGGAGACAGGTGTTAGATGTTGAGATTGCTATCAGTTGTGACTATAGTTGTGCATGAGATCTTGCACAAGCAATGTATTGAGTATGCCCATGAGAATTGCACAGTATATGCCCAGTAATATAGCCTGTGCTCATGTGATTTCCAGGGTGAGTGATTCTCAGCAGGTATTGTGCAATAGAGGCAGGCAAAGCAGCGGAGAAGATTTGAACCTGTGACTTGTTCGGATCTGAGGTAGTTTTGTGTGTAACAGGTGGAGATAGTGTTGGATACTTGTGAGGAGTATTGTACTATGTATTGTTACATGTTCTCAATCATTAATATATAGATAGTGTGGGGTTTTCAGCTGTAAGCTTTCCTCGGGTTACATATTGTGTTAATGTGTGCATGTGATTGATGTTTCATTGTTTTTGTTGCTGCTAAATTGATGATCAACATAGAGGAGCTTATGTATTGTGCATGTATTCCACAATAGTGCATGATCAGGATAATATATGTTGAACATGTTTTTATTATTCAAAATTTCTACATGGTATCAGAGCTGTTGATCATCAGATCTACTATTCAGAAAGTGTTTACATCTTATTTCTTCAGGCAGAGTCGGTAGTTGGGCTAGGTAGCCTCTGGATTCATCCTTCTTTTGGAAAGTGAGATATCCAGTAAAAGCCCATACAATCAATCTCTGTATGAGAAATACTTTGTTCTCACAAATTCTAGATCGGAGGCGGTTGAGTTTGGAGCTGGTGGAATTCGAATTTGCAGCAGTGTTTTCTTGGTATCAACGTGGCAATGTCTTTCAACGGATTGCGATTGGAGTATGCTCTTGAGGGCAGCTCAAACTATATTGCATGGAAGGACAGGATGGAGGCAGTGTTGGATGATAATGGGCTGAAGGATTTCATAGAGGCTGATGTCCCAAAGCCTACTGATGCTGCGCAGGTTGATGCTTGGCAAAAGAAGACAGCAAAGTGTCGAAGGATTCTATTGGAGGGCGTGAAGGATCACATTGTGTCCAGCCTGCATGGAAAGGCTTCTCCATACTTGATGTGGAAAGCGTTGAAAGATCTATTCCAAAGAAAGAGTGATCAGAGGAAGCTGGCGCTCAAGGATAAACTCAGAAACATCAAATGTGAGAAGGGAGACAGTATGCCCAAGTATCTCACGAAGTTCACTCAGTGCAGAGATGAGCTGGGAAGTGTGGGGGTAACTGTCGATGATGAGGACTTGGTGAGCTTGGATCTCCTTGGTCTTCTGAAGAGTTGGAATTCCTATCAGGACTCTGTCAATGGTAGGGAGAAATTGCCAGGATGGGAGAGACTTTGGTCATACCTTGTGCAGGAGGAGATCAGGCGGAATACCAAGGACAGATCTTCATCAAAGGGAACTGATGAAGAAAATTGCACTTTGGCTGCCAAAGCAAAGAAGGGGAAGAACAAGAAAACTTCTCAGTCTGGTGTGAAAGGCAAGAAGCAGGATATGCCCAAGGTGAAGTGCTTTCACTGTCACTAGCACGGACATTATGCCACTAATTGTCTGCAGAAGAAGAAGAACAAGCAAGCTATTGGATCTGCAGCAGGAGAGGCTCTAGCCTCGCATTTTGAGCTTGATTTTTCATTGATCGCATGCTTGGTTTCAAGTGTGATGACATTGGTGTGGTTATTGGATAGTGGTGCGTCTTTTCACATGATAAGAGATCGAGATTTGTTTTCTGATCTGGAAGACAAAGATCTTGGAGTGCACATCGAGATGGGAAATGATGGTAGATACAGTGCGACCGGTATCGGTACCATTTCCTTTGAGAGGGAGTCTGGTAAACCCTTCGTATTGAAGGAAGTGATGCATGTTCCAGGATTGAAGAAGAATCTTATCTCTGTGGCAATGTTAGAAGACAAGGGATATGATGTTGTTTTCAGCGAGGGAAAGGCTTTCCTACACATCAAGACAACTGGAGAAACCCGGAAGATAGGGGTTCGAGTGAGGAACCTTTATCAGTTGCATGTAGATGGATGCACAGCAATGGCATGCAAGGCAAAAGGATTGGTGAGCCGGGATGATGGCGAGCTGTGGCACATGAGATTGGGTCACCTTCACCATGGAGCCTTGAAGATACTGCGGCAGATCACTACAGGGCTTCCTAAAGGAACTCTTGCGTAGTCAGATCAGTGCAAGGGGTGTACCTTGGGAAATTTTGTGAAAGCCACCTTTCATGAGAAGGATAGTCACGCCACAACGATCCTTGAGAGAATTCACACAGACATGTGTGGACCTTTATCAGTAGCTTCGACAACAAAACACAGGTATTATGTGATCTTTGTTGATGATTTCTCTCGTAAGTGCTAGATCTTCTTCATGTAGAAGAAGAGCGAGACATACTTAAAGTTATGTGAGTTTAAAGCATTGGTTGAGAAGGAGTCGGGGAAGAAGGTGAAGGCTCTTAGGAGTGATAATGGTGGTGAATACATCTCTAGTGAGTTCAAGGATTTCTGCAAAGCAGAAAGGATTCGAAGAGAGCTCATAGCTCCCCATAACCCACAACAAAACAAGGTTGTTGAGCGGAAGAACAGAACAATCGTGGGTGTTGCACGGGCGATGTTGCATGATCAGGGCCTACCCCTTCACTTGTGGGCAGAAGCATGCAATACAGTAGTATATGTGTAGAACTGTTGTCCTCACAGGATACTTGGCATGAGTACACCCGAGGAGGCTTATTCTGGTAAGAAGCCTGATATTTCTCCTTTGAGGATTTTTGGTGCTAACGTTTACATGCATGTGACGAAGGATGCCAGGAAGAAGTTGGAGCCAACCGTAGAGGTTGGGATATTTGTGGGGTACACTGATACGCCCCACAACTATCGTGTGTATTTTCCATACAGTGGTAAGACTATTGTGCGACGGGATATAAAATTTCAGGAGGAGAAAGCCATGAAGTGTTCGCTTGAGAGGGAGCCACACTTGCATGCAGATGAGGAGCTATTAGTTCCTAAGGATGGCTTCAGGACGTGGATCAGCCATAGGATGAGGTTCATGGAGTGGAAGAGACCACTTATGCGGCGCCAACCATCAGAGGGTGAAAGCGCTTGACAGAAGATGAGCAACTGGCTCAAGATGCAGAGAAAGTTGTAGGACCACCTACAGCCCAACGCAGGTAGAGACAGTCACCTGATCGGTACACTGGATACATGGCTCTAATGAGAAAATGTGTTGTGACTGAGCCATCCTCTTTCGAGGAAGCTGTGGAGGATCCCGCATGGGTAGATGCCATGGTGGAAGAGCATGATTCAATTGTCAGAAGCAGTGCATGGGAGATTGTTCCTAGACTGGAAGGGAAATCAGTGGTGGGTTTGCGATGGATATACAAAGTTAAGCAGGCAGCTGACGGGAGTGTGGAGAAGTACAAGGCAATATTTGTTGTCCGAGGTTTTTCACAGATAGAGGGGATCGATTATGAGGATACCTTTGCACTTGTCGCAAGGTATTCTTCCATACAGATGATTCTTGCTCTCTCAGCGCAGATGGGATGGCACATTCATCAGATGGATGTGAAGACTACGTTCCTCAATGGAGTCATTGAGGAGGAGGTGTACATTGAGAAGCCCGAAGGTTTCGAGATATTCAACAGCGAGTCGCATGTGTGCAGGCTCAAGAGAGCGTTGTATGGGTTGAAACAAGCACCACATGCTTGGTACACACGGATAGACAGTTATTTCACCGGACTTGGATTCTCCAAGAGTGAGGTGGATCCTAACCTATACCAGATTGTGGTGGAGGGTAAGTTGCTTATCATTGTACTTTATGTAGATGATTTGTTTTTAATGGGTGATGAGCTGTTGATACTTTCATGCAAGGATGATCTTGCTAAGGAGTTTGAGATGAAGGACTTGGGCCTCCTTCATTATTTCCTGGGATTGGAAATTTGGCAGCGCAGTGATGGATTATTTGTTTCTCAGGGTAAGTATGCTCGGGAGATACTCGAGAAGTTCAACATGCATGGCTGCAAGCCTATTGACACTCCTCTTCCTGGGTTGGAGGAAGGAGGATGCCACTTCAGCAGAAGAAGTGGATGCCACTGTTTATCGACAGTTGGTGGGGTCACTTATGTATCTGGTTAATACACGACCTGATATATGCTATGCTGTTAACCAACTTTCACAAGCTATGGTTAAGCCTACCAAGCTCTTCTGGAAGGCGGGAAAGCATGTATTGCATTATCTTAGAGGCACATCCGTATATGGATTATGGTACAAACAGGAGGATGAGGTGAAGCTATGTGGCTTCACGGATGCAGATTGGGTAGGGAGCCCAACGAACAGAAAGAGCACATCAGGAGGGGTCTTCAGTATCGGGTCAACGATAGTTTCTTGGTACAGCAGGAAGCAGAGATCCATGACACTCAGTTCAGCAGAGGCCGAGTATATCGCAACAATTTTGGCTGCATGCGAGGCTATATGGATGAGGAAGATCCTGGTCGGTTTGTTCGGTTCTCACTTGGATCCTACTGTGATTTACTGTGATAACCAGAGTTGCATTAAACTCTCAGCTAATCCTGTATTTCATGATAGATCTAAGCATATTGACATCACGTACCATCAAATCAAAGATTGTGTGCAGCGGAGAATCATGTTACTTTCATATATTCCAATGGAGGATCAGGATGCTGATATCTTGATGAAGGCGCTCACCAGTGTTGTGTGTGGAGCATGATTGTTCAGAGGTCTTTGTTTCAGCCGGATGTATACCCCAGGAAGTTTGTACACCCCTCCACGTGGGGGGGTGTAGGGGGGACTTGTCCCCCCCGCGGGGGTCCGGGGGGGCCCATCCCCCTCGGCTAGGGGGTCCGGGGGCCAACGGTCCCCCGACAGGGGCTCGGGGGCAGCGCCCCCGAAGCTAAAAACAAATGTAAAATTTCCTTGTATTAGAGGCTGAGAGATAGATGCGTATTCTGTGAGCGAGAAATATAGAGGTGAGACTGTGAGAGAAAACAGAGGATATTACAACGGATTTGCTGTAGGTTGTGTCTCTTCATTTTGCTGGATAATAGAAAGGAAGGAATGGCTATTCGGGGTGGACGTAGCCTAAACTGGGTGAACCACGTATTTCCGTGTCTCTCTTGTTTTGTGTGTTTCTGTGTTTATATTTCTGCAATATTTTATGTGTTCCATTGCTCCGTAATATATAATTTTCTAACAACTCGTGTCAGAGCCGAAGGTCTATTTGGCTGATAAACTCGCAGGAAAGAAGGGTTCCTGGTTCGAGTGGGAGCAATGGCAGAAGATGGTAAGTTTAGGGTCGAGAAATTTAACGGCCAAAACTTCTCGCTGTGGAAGATGTAGATGGAAGATTATCTGTATCAGAAATATCTATACCTACCATTGGGCGGAAAAATAAAGATGACGACGGGTATGAAAGACAAAGAATGGAACCTTCTCGATAGAAAGGCACTCGGAACAATATGGTTGTGCCTTGCTACGTCAGTCACCTTCAACATTTTGAAGGAAACCACGACAGAGGGTTTGATGCAGACGTTGTCGAAACTATATGAAAAACCCTCGGCCTCAAACAAGGTATTTCTTATGAAACAGTTATTTAATATGAATATGTCGGAAGGTGGATCTGTTGCAAACCATTTAAATGATTTTAATACAGTTACAAGTCAGTTAAGTTCTATAGGGGTAAACTTTGATGATGAAGTTAGAGCTCTATTATTCTTGTGCTCATTACCAGAAAGTTGGAATGGTTTGGTAATGGCCATTAGTAACTCTGTTTCTGGATCTAGTACTTTAAAGTTTGATGATGTTGTCGGTGCTATCCTTAGCGAGGAAATGCGACGGAAAAGCTCCGGTGAGACATCGGGAAATTCTTTGAGTGCAGAGTCTAGAGGAAGAAAAATGGAAAGGGGAAAGAGCTCAGGATATCGCAGTAAATCAAGGAAAGGCAGATCCAAGTCCAGATCGGGGATAGTGTGCTGGAAATGTGGAAAGAAAGGACACCTAAAGAAAGACTGTAGATCTCGGAAGGGAAAAGAAGGAGATGCACAACAAGAAAACAACCATGAAGCAAATGTGACAGGTGAGGTGTTACAAGATGCTTTGATTCTTTCTTTCAAAAATATTACTGATTCCTGGGTGGTAGATTCAGGGGCTTCATTCCATGTCACACCTGATAAGAAATACTTTCATGACTATGTTCAAGGAGATTTTGGACAAGTTCGTCTGGGTGATGATAAACCCCTGTAAAATCGTTGGAATGGGTAAGGTTCTTGTAAAACAGCAGAATGGAAACCAATGGCTATTAAAGGAGGTAAGGCATGTTCCAGATCTAAAGAAAAATCTGATTTCAACAAGGCAGTTAGGCGGTAAAGCTTGTGTGACAACTTTCATAGATAAAGCTTGGAAGGTCACCAAAGGAGCCCTGGTAATAGCAAAAGGCGAAAAGGTTGGCACATTGTATTTATGCAATGGTATTTCTAACTCTGTTAATGCTTTAACTTCCAAAGGAGTAGATGCAGCATTATGGCATCATAGGCTCAGACACATGAGTGAAAAGGGGATGAAGATTCTTCACTCAAGGAATTTGTTGCCGGGTTTGAAGAATGTTGATTTGGACTTCTGTGAGAACTGCATTTATGGAAAACAAAAGAGAGTCAGATTTCTCCGAGTTGGGAAAGAAAAGAAGAACGAAAAATTAGAGCTTGTGCATACAGATGTATGGGGACCTGCTCAGGTATCATCTCTCGATGGCTCTCGTTATTATGTTACCTTTATTGATGATGCAACTAGAAAAACTTGGATTTATTGTATTAAGAATAAATCCGATGTATTTGATACTTTCAAGAAATGGAAATCTTTGGTTGAGATTGAGACAGGAAAGAAATTGAAGTGTCTTAGATAAGACAATGGAGGTGAATATTGCAACAAAGAGTTTGATAGGTACTGTTCAGAACATGGAATTCGCAGAGAGAAGACAGTTCCAAGAACACCACAAGAAAATGGTGTGTCAGAAAGGATGAACAGAACAATCATGGAGCATGCAAGGTGCATGAGATTGCATGCAAGATTGCCTTTACAGTTTTGGGCAGATGTTGTAGATACTGCTATTTATCTAATAAACAGAGGGCCTTCAACTTCCTTGGATGGTGGTGTTCCGGAGGAAGCATGGACAGGTAAAAAGGTAAACTACTATTTTTTAAAGCCTTTTGGTTGTGAGGCCTTTGTCCATATTGATAAATAAAATAGAACAAAGCTTGAGGCAAAGTCAAAGAAATGTACCTTTATTGGATATGGTGTTAATGATTTTGGTTATCGCTTATATGATTATGAAAATCACAAAATCATTAGAAGCAGAGATGTAATATTCAATGAAAAGGTCTTGTATAAGAATCAGTTGCAGGAAAAGAAGAAAGAAAACGAAAACAAGGAATACGCAGTTCTTGATGACATCACTGAAAAGGTAAAGGTGCCTGAAAATAATAATAATCAACAACAGCAACCACCACAACAGCAACAGGCACCCCAAACACCTGAAAGTGGTGTTAGAAGATCTACCAGGATAAGTAGACCCCCTGAACGATACTCTCCTTCACTATATTATTTATTGTTGACTGATTCTAGTGAACCTGAATGTTATGAAGAAGCAATGCAGGTTGAAAGCAAGAAGAAGTGGGAGGTAGCCATGGAAGAAGAGATGGACTCCTTAATGCATAACCAGACTTGGAATTTAGTCAAGTTGCCTGTAGGAAAAACTACATTGAAGAATAAATGGGTTTACAGGCTGAAGGAAGAAGATGGAGGAAAAAAGAGGTACAAAGCTAGACTTGTGGTGAAGGGGTTTGCACAGAAGAAAGGTATTGATTTTGATGAAATATTTTCTCCTGTTGTTAAAATGACTTCAATCAGAACTATTTTAAGTCTTGTAGCAGCTGAAGATTTGCATCTTGAGCAGTTAGATGTAAAGACAACCTTTCTCCATGGGGATTTGGAGGAAGAGATATATATGCAGCAGCCACAAGGATATGAGGTGAAAGGGAAGGAGAAACTAGTGTGCAGGTTGAAGAAGAGCTTGTATGGCTTAAAACAGGCTCCAAGGCAGTGGTATCTAAAATTTGACAAGTTTATGTCTGAACAAGGTTATACTAGATGTCACTCTGATCATTGTGTTTATCTGAAAAAGCAAAATGATGGCATCTATATTATATTGTTATTGTATGTGGATGACATGCTTGTTGCAGGATCTAACATGCAGGAAATAAATGTACTCGAAAGAAAATTGGAAAATTCATTTGCAATGAAGGATTTGGGAGCTGCAAAACAAATCCTTGGTATGAGAATAACTAGAGACAGGAAAAATCGCAAATTAACATTGTCTCAGAATGAGTACATACAAAAGGTGTTGAAAAGATTTAATATGAAAAATGCAAAACCAGTTAGTACACCTTTTGCTAGCCATTTCAAACTTAGCAAGGAAATGTGCCCAAAGACCCAAGAAGACATGGATTATATGTGTAAAGTTCCATATGCATCGGCAGTTGGAAGCCTAATGTATGCAATGGTCTGCACAAGGCCTGATATTGCACATGTAGTGGGAGTTGTAAGCAGGTACATGAACAATCCAGGAAAGGAACATTGGATGGCAGTGAAATGGATTCTTAGATATTTGAAAGGTACCACAAATCAAGCATTATGCTTTGGTGGTTCAAACAATTCTCTACAGGGATATGTTGATGCAGATATGGCAGGTGACAGAGATAACAGGAGGAGCACTACAGGATATGTATTTACTGTTGGAGGAACAACTGTCAGTTGGGTTTCAAAAATCCAAAGTGTTGTTGCACTTTCAACAACAGAAGCAGAGTATGTTGCTGCTACAAGGCTAGTAAAGAAATGATTTGGTTAAAAAGGTTTATGGGTGAATTGGGTAAGGAGCATGATAAGGGCACGTTATACAGTGATAGAAAAAGTGCCATTCATCTTGCAAAGAACTCAGCATTTCATTCCAGGACTAAACACATACAGCCCAAGTACCATTTCATACGATCAGTGTTGGAAGATGGAGAGTTGAAGCTGGAAAAGATACACACTAGCCAGAATCCTGCAGATATGCTAACAAAAGTTGTAACCAGGGAGAAACTGAGAATATGCTCAGTTTCAATTGGTCTTCAAGGATGACGATGAAGATGAGAAACAACCAGGTCCAAAGAGGAGTCATTGTCCAACAAATGAAGCAGCGGTGGAGTTTATACAATCATTCTCCAAGTGGGAGATTGTTGTGTGTGGAGCATGATTGTTCAGAGGTATTTGTTTCAGTCGGATGTATACCCCAGGAAGTTTCTACACCCCTCTATGTGACTAGGTGGACGGGGGGCGTCGGGAGAGCGGCTTCGCACCTTGATTGGTCCCACTCTGTGGGGGGGAAAGTGGCAAGAAAGTGCATTTGAATTCCCATTTAAGCGGTTTCTCACTTATATGTTAACCTCATTTCTATTCTCTGGCCAATCGTAGTCTGGTTATCCCCAAGGGTTCAAGGAGAGTGTAAGCGAAAGCAACCCTTCCTCCTTTTCAGGAAATAGGGGGGGTGCGGGGGGGACTTGTCCCCCCCCCCCCGCGGGGGTCCAGGGGGGCCCATCCCCCCCGACTGGGGGGTCCGAGGGCCAGCGGTCCCCTGGTGGGGGCTCGGGGGCTGCGCCCCCAAAGCTAAAAACAAATGTAAAATTGCCTTGTAAAAGTATAGTAATTTCTAGTCAATCTGGGCCGTTCATTAGGCAGATGATCTGACGGTAGAACTTATGTTTAGTTTAGGGTTTTTTGCCCTAGAAGGCAACCCCTCTATTTGTATGAGGGCATTGTATTTGAGGCTGAGAGATAGATGCGTATTCTGTGAGCGAGAAATATAGAGGTGAGACTGTGAGAGAAAACAGAGGATATTACAGCGGATTTGCTGTAGGTTGTGTCTCTTGATTTTGCTGGATAATAGAAAGGAAGGACTGGCTGTTCAGAGTGGACGTAGCCCAAACTGGGTGAACCACGTATATCTGTGTCTCTCTTGTTTTGTGCGTTTTCTGTGTTTATATTTCTGCAATATTTTAGGTGTTCCATTGCTCCGTAATATATAATTTTCTAACAACCAGGAGCAAATTCAAATACCAACGAGGCAGGATAGGGGTTGCTGATAATCCATATCTTGTTGAGAGGGAGTGTTGAGAATGCAACAATATGATGGAGCTTAGTGGAAAGGAGTCACCTTCACTAAGTGGGCCCATAGGCAAATTATGGTGCAAAGTCTATTTTTAGACTATATTTTTAGACATATGGATCATGGTCTATGAGTTGCAGGATGATGTTTATGGATGATTGGTCATGTTGGGAAAAATAGATGGACTTCTATTTTTGGATCAAAGCAGGAGTGATCAGAGTCTATTTTTAGACTGCTAGTTAAAAATAGAAAAGTCAAATATTATTGTCTCATAATAATATTTAGACTATAAACTTTATCTTATCCTCTTGGAGCACTTTAGTTTGAGCTACAGATGTGGCACATGCAGCTGCCAGAAGGAGATACACTTTTCTTATGAGTCAATTGAGCTATTGCATGCATGACATCTGTTAGAACTCATGCATTTAAGTTCTGTGGAGTTGGATGTGGAGTTGATGGAGTTGTGTTCAGTTTGACTTTGTTAAAATAGTTGTAATTAGTGTAACTGCAAATAGACTAGTGATGAGTGATGTGAATTAATTGATTAAATTAATTCACTAATTATTAACTCATAATGCAACTGAAGAATACATCAGTTAAATCAGTGCATGTACAGTTCAGTGGAGACAGGTGTTAGAGGTTGAGATTTCTATCAGTTGTGAATATAGTCAAAGTTATAAAGGAACTCAAGAGTGAAAATGAAAGGGCTAAATTTCTGGAAGAAGAAATGAAAATAGAAAAAGGACATGTTGAAACACTTAATAAGAAGAATGAAGAATCTTAAGAAATTATCATTAGTCTTAGAATCTAGTTAGAAGAAGCTGGAAAAGTCAAAGAGTTAGATAATCATACACTCAAAGAAGAAGTTGCTCTATTGAAACTCCAAGTGCAAGAAGTAGAGCAGAAAGAGAAAGATTTGGCAAGTCAATTAAAGTAATCATGTAAAAGTTATGTATCTGAAGTTAATCAAAAGGAAAAGGAATTGGATATAACTATTGCAGAAATAGATTGTCTCAGGAAGGAAAATGGAAGGAAAACATAATAGATACAAGTTCTTAATAGAGAAGCAAAAAATGTCACTCTTCTAAAGCTACAAATAGAAGAATCAGAAAGAACAAGACAAATCTTGAAAAGTCAGTTTCAAGAGGACCTTTCTCAAAATCAAGAAGAACTTGACATAGCTCTTAATGAAGTCAACAGGTTCAAGGATTGGAAAAAATAACACTTGCAGGTTATTGATATGAGGGATAAAAAATTGGCTCAGTTGAAGATGAAGGTAGAAGAAGCAGGTAAAGCTCCATGTGATGAAGGCACAAACTCCAAGACCTAGCAAAAATATAATGAGCAGAATAATGATCGAAGTGAAGGACTAAATAACATTAAGGATGTTGTAGCTCCAAATAATAATGATTAAGTGATCAAGGATAAAGGACAACAAAATACTACACCACTGCCTCCCATGAAGAAAAAATATAGAAGACCTTCCAAGTACGCTAATTCATTTAATGGTTATTGTTTTTCATGCACTAACTATGGACATATGGCTAGGGATTGTGAATTTGTTGACAGTTACAATTATCAAAGACCATTGCCTCCGAAGAAGAATGAATCATCTAGGTATGTCAATCATTTAATGGTTATTGTTTTATGTACCAACTATCGGATATGACTAGCTATTGTGAAGTATTTGGAAGGTACAATTATCATCTGCAAAAACCTAGAAGCAAGTTTTCAGGATCACGAGATTGGTTCCACGATAATTTTGTCAACAGAGAATGCGTGCCAGATAAGCTAAACAAAGAATGTTTCAAATGCCATAATTATGCCCATATAGCTCGGGATTGTAGATCTCATATGAAATATTCTATGGGAAAAATTGAATGCTTCAAGTGTCATAACTTTGGGCACATAATTCGATATTGTAGGTACAAGAAGGTCTAGAAAAGGAAATAGGTACAAGAAGATCCAGCGCATGAGAAGGTCTCACCAATTACGCTCTCAGGGTTTGTAGAAGAAAAAGGTCATGGGAAATCAGTAGATACATCAAATGATGACACAAGTCAAGATGGTCTGTTGGGTGACATATTATTTTGAAATATTTGGCTCATCGACTCCTTGAATTTTGAAGAGGGGGAGTCTGTGCAACAATATGTGGCATAATTTACCATTGATAGATAGACAAAATGGACAGAATAGCAGCTTCAGGACATATGTGTCAAATTAATAATAGGTTTATGGGAACAATCAAAGGATCATAGGTCCATAAGGATCATCAGTGTCAGAAGAATACTTCTCGTCATGGGGAGCACAGGTAGATGACAAGTCTGGATGAAGTAGGTAGATTGTCACGGGGAGTCACCCTTTGCCGTTGATGTCAAACAGGGAGAGAAATCATGGGAAGGAGTTTGAAATATAAGAATAAGATGGAATCATGAAGTTTGGGGTATTTTTACTCGCACAAGGACTATGTGTATTTCCATCAATGAAAAAGGGGGAGATTGTTGGATGGTGTTGTCATTGATATCAACCCTGGGGTTTGAATGGGTTTGACTTTGACTGAAACACCTTTCATTGATGTCAAATTGTAATGAATGCTTCTTATAATTGTTTGGATTACATCAAGTAGGAAGCTCCACTGTTGGATGGTTGAAAACCCACGTCTTAGGTTCTGGGTTCCCTAGACTGAGGACATACCCTGAATTTGTTGATTTTGTTCTAGAGATGCACGTTATTGGATTCTCCTCGGAATAATGTTTCTAGTGGTATGTGGCACGTCCCAAGAGACATACTAACTTGATAGATATTTTCACTTGAAGTTGACTAACCCCACCCTTGGAAAAAAACCCCAACACCATTGTCAAAGGTCAAAGGAAAATCAAATGAAGAAATTTAATTAAAATTAAAATTAATTGTATTAATTATTAAATTATAAATTGATTAAAAAGGACATTTATTAAACAAATCAATAATTAAAATTATTAAACTAAGCATTAAAGTATTAATTTTAATTTTAATTTTATTCAACTAAGAATTAAAATTATTTATTAAAGATACAATTTTTTAATTTCATTCTAATTAAGTTAAAGTTTTGAATTTTTATTTAAAATTAACCCTTAAATTTGGGATATCTTCAAATATTTCCCATAATGTGTGGATTTCATTGGTTCTCCTAACTTTAGAAATATGTAAGGCATTGCCCTCCCAAAACCATGAAAAAGCTTAAATGCTAATCTAATGATTTGATCTGGAAAACTTTGAACTTGTGGAGAAAAAATGCATCTTTCTAGAGGTTGAAGGTTTATGTTGAATTGATTTGGTTCTGGGGTCACGACATGGTAGAAATGTGTAGTCTGGTTGTTGAAAAGACCTTGAAATTTAATCTTGAAGGGACATGAATTAAAGATCTATTTTTCAAGGTCCCTTCTAATCTTGAAGGTACATGAATTGAAGAACTAATTTTTCAAAGTTCCTTATAATCTTGAAGGGACATGAATTGAAGATCTAATTTTTCGAAGTCTTAAAGGAACATTAACTTCAACTCTATGATTTCTGCAAGAGGTTTTTCTTGTCACAATTTGAGATCTAGCAAAGATGTGATGCAATAACAAATTTGTTGAAGCTTGTATAAAATTTTCAATCTTCATCATAAGTGTTCACAGTTAGCTCAACAAGTATTTGAAACCATCATGCATGATTCAAATTTCAGCTTGAAGTTGGTTGTCTATCAAGCTCCTAAAAGCATATTTTCATGCCAGAAAATCATATTATCAAGATATTTTAACAAAGAAATCATTGGAGCCCTATGGAAACTATCATTCTTATTTGATGTACTCTTTTTATCACAATTATAGCATGATTTACTATTCAATAGAAGTAATTGGACCCAACATAAATTACTGCAACTCAAGTCGACCAGTTGAACACATTCACTTGGCATTCAAATTAAACAAAGTATGTTTGTAGGCATTTTGTTTTGTCGAATTTACTCTCATGTCCTACTATAATAAAAGAGGGTTCAACATTCTAGTTGGTGGATATAATATATTTGGAAGGCGATGGTTACTCAAAATAGAGAAGTTACATACATATTTTTCTTGCCTTGGCACAGTGAGCAAAGACTCACAATTACATTTGGAATAATTTTTCTTACATCATGTGTATCAACATTCTATTGTTTTGGAGCTAGAAATAGGCATAAAATGTTACATAATCATACTACAGTAAGGTTCTTCATATTTAGTTCATCAATGATTTCAGTTTGAAGTGACAATGGTGTATCTACAATTGATTGTAGTTTTACAGTTCTCTATTGTAGTTGTATTGAATACTTGTGTTTCACTTAACTTTATCTCTTCATGACATATGACTTAAGACCTACATCAATAAAGTAGCTACATCATCTTATAGCAATTTATGTCAACAAGCTTCATTGTATCATCTTCTACAAACCAATTATTAGTAAGGGTTTTCATCTGACAAAGGAAGTGAAAATTAATAAAACCCTATATATATATATATATATATATATATATATATATATATATAGATATAGATATAGATATACATTTCAGTGCCTTGTATGATGAACCTTATGTGATGCATATGATAGTGCTATTGAAACATGATGTATTGATATTGATGTTTAATAGTGACATGAAAAAAGTGTAGGTTATATTTGAAGCCTCTAAAGTATGATAAGTATTATGTTTGCACATGTTACAAGACCTTGTGATATAAAGGTGTTAGATCTGTAATAAAACACTGGAAGTGTGTAGCTTGAATCAAAGAACTATAGATTTAAATATATGAAGAGAATATTTGGACAATGGTTACTTATCTTATTAGTTTGTTGACTCTATTCATACTTCATTTGAAAGAAGCTTGAATACAACATCTACCTACAAGTCACTTGCCCAATAGCTCGTCAATTTATATGATACACTTGTCCAAAATTTTATTTTCATCACATTAATAAAAGTATTCTCTTGTAGTAACATGATGATCTCGTATAGTACATTGAAGAGAGTGAAAGTTTGATGACTTGTTGATGTATTTGCATTATGATGACTTTGGTATGAGCAGTGAGGGTTTTGTTACAACATTTTATTAAAGCATCCTATGATCCCAAGATCGTCAAGTATACAACCTATAGTTGGGAATAGATCGGATTGGTGAAATCTTGGATTTATCTTTATCAAACACTTGTGTTCGCACTTGTAGTTGTATAGCAAAGTTGGTACAGTGATGTATGGTATCCAAATTTATGAGCTCATGAACAATCATCTATTCATGTGTAGTGTAGTGATTTAGAAGTGATGTGTAGTGGCATGTGTGAGCAGTGACTTGCAGATATATGCGGTGATCAGTAGTAGCAATTAGTACAATGATGAGCAGTGGTTAGCTTGTGTAGTTGTTAGTTGATTTGATAATAGGGTTTGATGTGTAGTACAGTGATCAATTTTTGTAGCATAGTGCAGTGATTTGCTTGGATAATTTTGTATAGTGATTAGTGGCTACCAGCGGTCCCCTGGTAGGGGCTTGGGGGCAGCCCCCGAAGCTAAAAACAAATGTAAAATTGCCTTGTAAAAGTATAGTAATTTCTAGTCAATCTGGGTCGTTCATTAGGCAGATGATCTGACGGTAGAACTTATGTTTAGTTTAGGGTTTTTTTGCCCTAAAAGGCAACCCCTCTCTTTGTATGAGGGCATTGTATTTGAGGCTGAGAGATGGATGCGTATTCTGTGAGCGAGAAATATAGAGGTGAGACTGTGAGAGAAAACAGAGGATATTACAGCGGATTTGTTGTAGGTTGTGTCTCTTGATTTTGCTAGATAATAGAAAGGAAGGACTGGCTGTTTGGGGTGGACGTAGCCCAAACTGGGTGAACCATGAATATCTGTCTCTCTCTTGTTTTGTGCGTTTTCTGTGTTTATATTTCTGCAATATTTTATGTGTTCCATTGCTCCGTAATATATAATTTTCTAACAACTGGTATCAGAGCCGAAGGTCTATTTGGCTGATAAAATCGCAGGAAAGAAGGGTTCCTGGTTCGAGTGGGAGCAATGGCGGAAGATGGTAAGTTTAGGGTCGAGAAATTTAACGGCCAAAACTTCTCGCTGTGGAATATGCAGATGGAAGATTATTTGTATCAGAAAGATCTATACCTACCATTGGGCGGAAAAACAAAGATGTCGACGGGTATGAAAGACGAAGAATGGAACCTTCTCGATAGAAAGGCACTCGGAACAATACGGTTGTGCCTTGCTGTGTCAGTAGCCTTCAACATTTCGAAGGAAACCACGACAAAGGTTTTGATGCAGACGTTGTCGAAACTATATGAGAAACCCTTGGCCTCAAACAAGGTATTTCTTATGAAACGGTTATTTAATATGAATATGTCGGAAGGTGGATCTGTTGCAAACCATTTAAATGATTTTAATACAGTTACAAGTCAGTTAAGTTTTGTAGGGGTAAACTTTGATGATGAAGTCAGAGCTTTGTTATTCTTGTGCTCATTACCAGAAAGTTGGAAAGGTTTGGTAATGGCCATTAGTAACTCCGTTTCTGGATCTAGTACTTTAAAGTTTGATGATGTTGTCGGTCCTATCCTTAGCGAGGAAATGCAACGGAAAAGCTCCGGTGAGACATCGGGAAATGCTTTGAGTGCAGAGTCTAGAGAAAGAAAAATGGAAAGGGGAAAGAGCTCAGGATATCACAGTAAATCAAGGAAAGGCAGATCCAAGTCCAGATCCGGGATAGTGTGCTAGAAATGTGGAAAGAAAGGAAACCTAAAGAAAGACTGTAGATCTCGGAAGGGAAAAGAAGGAGATGCACAACAAGAAAACAATCATGAAGCAAATGTGGCAAGTGAGGTGTTACAAGATGCTTTGATTCTTTCTTTCAAAAATATTACTGATTCATGGGTGGTAGATTCAGGGGCTTCATTCCATGCCACACTTGATAAGAAATACTTTCATGACTATGTTCAAGGAGATTTTGGACAAGTTCGTCTGGGTGATGATAAACCCTATAAAATCGTTGGAATGGGTAAGGTTCTTGTAAAACAACAGAATGGAAACCAATGGCTATTAAAGGAGGTAAGGCATGTTCCAGATCTAAAGAAAAATCTGATTTCAACAAGGCAGTTAGGCGGTGAAGGTTGTGTGACAACTTTCATAGATAAAGCTTGGAAGGTCACCAAAGGAGCCCTGGTAATAGCAAAAGGCGAAAAGGTTGGAACATTGTATTTATGCAATGGTATTTCTAACTCTGTTAATGCTTTAACTTCCAAAGGAGCAGATGCAACATTATGGCATCATAGGCTCAGACACATGAGTGAAAAGGGGATGAAGATTCTTCACTCAAGGAATTTGTTGCCGGGTTTGAAGAATGTTGATTTGGACTTCTATGAGAACTGCATTTATGGAAAACAGAAGAGAGTCAGATTTCTCAGAGTTGGGAAAGAAAAGAAGAACGAAAAATTAGAGCTTGTGCATACAGACGTATGGGGACCCGCTCAGGTATCATCTCTCGGTGGCTCTCGTTATTATGTAACCTTTATTGATGATGCAACTAGAAAAACTTGGATTTATTATATTAAGAATAAATCCGATGTATTTGATACTTTCAAGAAATGGAAAGCTTTGGTTGAGATTGAGACAGGAAAGAAATTGAAGTGTCTTAGATCAGACAATGGAGGTGAATATTGCAGCAAAGAGTTTGATAGGTACTGTTCAGAACATGGAATTCGCAGAGAGAAGACAGTTCCAAGAACACCACAAGAAAATTGTGTGTCAGGAAGGATGAACAGAACAATCATGGAGCGTGCAAGGTGCATGAGATTGCATGCAGGATTGCCTTTACAGTTTTGGGCAGATGCTGTAGATACTGCTTTTTATCTAATAAACAGAGGGCCTTCAATTTCTTTGGATGGTGGTGTTCCGGAGGAAGCATGGACAGGTAAAAAGGTAAACTACTCTTTTTTAAAGCCTTTTGGTTGTGAGGCCTTTGTCCATATTGATAAAGAAAATAGAACAAAGCTTGAGGCAAAGTCAAAGAAATGTACCTTTATTGGATATGGTGTTAATGATTTTGTTTATCGCTTATATGATTATGAAAATCACAAAATCATTAGAAGCAGAGATGTAATATTCAATGAAAAGGTCTTGTATAAGAATCAGTTGCAGGAAAAGAAGAAAGAAAACGAAAACAAGGAATACGCAGTTCTTGATGACATCACTGAAAAGGTAAAGGTGCCTGAAAATAATAATAATCAACAACAACAACCACCACAACAGCAGCAGGCACCCCAAACACCTGAAAGTTGTGTTAGAAGATCTACCAGGATAAGTAGACCCCCTGAACGATACTCTCCTTCACTATATTATTTATTGTTGACTGATTCTGGTGAACCCGAATGTTATGAAGAAGCAATGCAGGTTGAAAGCAGGAAGAAGTGGGAGGTAGCCATGGAAGAAGAGATGGACTCCTTAATGGATAACCAGACTTGGGATTTAGTCAAGTTGCCTGTAGGAAAAACTACATTGAAGAATAAATGGGTTTACAGGCTGAAGGAAGAAGATGGAGGAAAACAGAGGTACAAAGCGAGACTTGTGGTGAAGGGGTTTGCACAGAAGAAAGGTATTGATTTTGATGAAATATTTTCTCCTGTTGTTAAAATGACTTCAATCAGAACTATTTTAAGTCTTGTAGCAGCTGAAGATTTTCATCTTGAGCAGTTAGATGTAAAGACAACCTTTCTCCATGGGGATTTGGAGGAAGAGATGTATATGCAGCAGCCACAAGGATATGAGGTGAAAGGGAAGGAGAAACTAGTGTGCAGGTTGAAGAAGAGCTTGTATGGCTTTAAACAGGCTCCAAGGCAGTGGTATCTAAAATTTGACAAGTTTATGTCTGAACAAGGTTATACTAGATGTCACTCTGATCATTGTGTTTATCTGAAAAAGAAAAATGATGGCAGCTATATTATATTGTTATTGTATGTGGATGACATGCTTGTTGCAGGATCTAACATGCAGGAAATAAATGTACTCAAAAGAAAATTGGCAAATTCATTTGCAATGAAGGAATTGGGAGCTGCAAAACAAATCCTTGGTATGAGAATAACTAGAGACAGGAAAAATCGCAAATTAACATTGTCTCAGAATGAGTACATACAAAAGGTGTTGAAAAGATTTAATATGAAAAATGAAAAACCAGTCAGTATACCTTTTGCTAGCCATTTCAAACTTAGCAAGGAAATGTGCCCAAAGACCCAGGAAGACATGGATTATATGTCTAAAGTTCCATATGCATCAGCATTTGGAAGCCTAATGTATGCAATGGTCTACACAAGGCCTGATATTGCACATGTAGTGGGAGTTGTAAGCAGGTACATGAAAAATCCAGGAAAGGAACATTGGATGGCATTGAAATGGATTCTTAGATATTTGAAAGGTACCACAAATCAAGCATTATGCTTTGGTGGTTCAAACATTTCTCTACAGGGATAAGTTGATGCAGATATGGCAGGTGACAGAGATAACAGGAGGAGCGCTACAGGATATGTATTTACTGTTGGAGCAACAGCTGTCAGTTGGGTTTCAAAAATCCAAAGTGGTGTTGCACTTTCAACAACAGAAGCAGAGTATGTTGCTGCTACAGAGGCTAGTAAAGAAATGATTTGGTTACAAAGGTTTATGGGTGAATTGGGTAAGGAGCATGATAAGGGCACGTTATACAGTGATAGAAAAAGTGCCATTCATCTTGCAAAGAACTCAGCATTTCATTCCAGGACTAAACACATACAACTCAAGTACCATTTCATACGATCAGTGTTGGAAGATGGAGAGTTGAAGCTGGAAAAGATACACATTAGCCAGAAGCCTGCAGATATGCTAACAAAAGTTGTAACCAGGGAGAAACTGAGAATATGCTCAGTTTCAATTCGTCTTCAAGGATGACGATGAAGATGAGAAATAGCCAGGTCCAAAGAGGAGTCATTGTCCAACAAATGAAGCAGCGGTGGAGTTTCTACAATCATTCTCCAAGTGGGAGATTGTTGTGTGTGGAGCATGATTGTTCAGAGGTCTTTGTTTCAGTCGGATGTATACCCTAGGAAGTTTGTACACCCCTCCACGTGGGGGGGTGCGGGGGGGACTTGTCCCCCCCGCGGGGGTCTGGGGGGACCATCCCCCCCGACTGGTGGGTCTGAGGGCCAGCGGTCCCTCGGCGGGGGCTCGGGGTCTGCGTCCCCGAAGCTAAAAACAAATGTAAAATTGCCTTGTAAAAGTATAGTAATTTCTAGTCAATCCGGGCTGTTCATTAGGCAGATGATCTGATGGTAGAACTTATGTTTAGTTTAGGGTTTTTTTCCCTAGAAGGAAACCCCTCTCTTTGTATGAGGGCATTGTATTTGAGGCTGAGAGATAGATGCGTATTCTGTGAGCGAGAAATATAGAGGTGAGACTGTGAGAGAAAACAGAGGATATTACAACGGATTTGCTGTAGGTTGTGTCTCTTCATTTTGCTGGATAATAGAAAGGAAGGACTGGTTTTTCGGGTGGACGTAGCCCAAACTGGGTGAACCACGTATATCTGTGTCTCTCTTGTTTTGTGCGTTTTCTGTCTTTATATTTCTCCAATATTTTATGTGTTCCATTGCTCCGTAATATATAATTTTCTAACAACCAGGAGCAAATTCAAATACCACCGAGGCAGGATAGGGGTTGCTGATAATCCATATCTTGTTGAGAGGGAGTGTTGAGAATGCAACAAGATGATGGAGCTTAGTGGAAAGGAGTCGCCTTCACTATGTGGGCCCACAGGCAAATTATGGCGCAAAGTCTATTTTTAGACTATGTCTATTTTTAGACATATGGATCATGGTCTATGAGTTGCAGGATGATGTTTATGGATGATTGGTCATGTTGGGAAAAATAGATGGACTTCTATTTTTGGATCACAGCAGGAGTGATCAGAGTCTATTTTTAGAGTGCTAGTTAAAAATAGAAAAGTCAAATATTATTGTCTCATAATAATATTTAGACTATAAACTTTATCTTATCCTCTTGGAGCACTTTAGTTTGAGCTACATATGTGGCAAATGCAACTGTCAAAAGGAAATACGCTTTTCTTATGATTCAATTGAGCTATTGCATGCATGACATCAGTTAGAAATCATGCATTTAAGTTCTGTGGAGTTGGATGTGGAGTTGATGGAGTTGTGTTCAGTTTGACTTTGTTAAAATAGTTGTAATTAGTCTAACTGCAAATAGACTAGTGATGAGTGATGTGAATTAATTGATTAAATTAATTCACTAATTATTAACTCATAATGCAACTGAAGAATACATCAGTTAACTCAGTGCATGTACAGTTCAGTGGAGACAGGTGTTAGAGGTTGAGATTGCTATCAGTTGTGACTATAGTCAAAGCTATAAAGGAACTCAAAGTGAAAATGAAAGGGCTAAATTTCTGGAAGAAGAAATGAAAATAGAAAAAGGACATGTTGAAACACTTAATAAGAAGAATGAAGAATCTTAAGAAATTATCATTAGTCTTAGAATCTGGTTAGAAGAAGCTGGAAAAGTCAAAGAGTTATATAATCATACACTCAAAGAAGAAGTTTCTCTATTGAAACTCCAAGTGCAAGAAGTAGAGCATAAAGCGAAATATTTGGCAAGTCAATTAAAGGAATCAGGTAAAAGTTATGTATCTGAAGTTAATAAAAAGGAAAAGGAATTGGATATAACTGTTGCAGAAATAGATTGTCTCAGGAAGGAAAATGGAAGGAAAACATAATAGATACAAGTTCTTTATACAGAAGAAAAAAATGTCACTCTTCTACAACTACAAATAGAAAAATCAGAAAGAACAAGACAAATTTTGAAAAGTCAGTTTCAAGAGGACCTTGCTCAAAATCAAGAAGAACTTGACATAGCTCTTAATAAAGTCAATAGGTTCAAGGATTGGAAAAAATAACACTTGCAGGTTATTGATATGAGGGATCAAAAATTGGCTCAGTTGAAGATGAAGGTAGAAGAAGCAGGTAAAGCTCCATGTGATGAAGGCACAAACTCCAAGACCTAGCAAAAATATAATGAGCAGAATAATGATCGAAGTGAAGGACTAAATAATATTAAGGATGTTGTAGCTCCAAATAATAATGATTAAATGATCAAGGATAAAGGACAACAAAATACTACACCACTGCCTCCCAAGAAGAACAAATATAGAAGACCTTCCAAGTACGCTAATTCATTTAATGGTTATTGTTTTTCATGCACTAACTATGGACATATGGCTAGGGATTGTGAATTTGTTGACAGTTACAATTATCAAAGACCATTGCCTCCGAAGAAGAATGAATCATCTAGGTATGTCAATCATTTAATGGTTATTGTTTTATGTACCAACTATGGGATATGACTAGCTATTGTGAAGTATTTGGAAGGTACAATTATCATCTGCAAAAACCTAGAAGCAAGTTTTCAGGATCACGAGATAGGTTCCACGATAATTTTGTCAACAGAGAATGCTTGTCAGATAAGCTAAACAAAGAATGTTTCAAATGCCATAATTATGTCCATATAGCTCGGGATTGTAGATCTCATATGAAATATTCTATGGGAAAAATTTAATGCTTCAAGTGTCATAACTTTGAGCACATAATTCGATATTGTAGGTACAAGAAGGTCTAGAAAAGGAAATAGGTACAAGAAGATCCAGCGGATGAGAAGGTATCACCAATTACGCTCTCAGGGTTTGTAAAAGAAAAAGGTCATGGGAAATTAGTAGATACATCAAATGATGACACAAGTCAAGATGGTCTGTTGGGTGACATATTATTTTGAAATATCTAGCTCATCGACTCCTTGAATTTTGAAGAGGGGGAGTCTCTGCAACAATATGTGGCATAATTTACCATTGATAGATAGACAAAATGGACAGAATAGCAGCTTCAGGACAGATGTGTCAAATTAATAATAGGTTTATGGGAACAATAAAAGGATCATAAGTCCATAAGGATCATCAGTGTCAGAAGAATACTTCTCGTCATGGGGAGCACAGGTAGATGACAAGTCTGGAGGAAGTAGGTAGATTGTCACGGGGAGTCACCCTTTGCCATTGATGTCAAACGGGGAGAGAAATCATGGGAAGGAGTTTGAAATATAAGAATAAGATGGAATCATGAAGTTAGTGGTATTTGTACTCGCAGGAGGACTATGTGTATTTCCATCAATGAAAAAGGGGGAGATTGTTGGATGGTGTTGTCATTGATATCAACCCTGGGGTTTGAATGGGTTTGACTTTGACTGAAACACCTTTCATTGATGTCAAATTGTAATGAATGCTTCTTATAATTGTTTGGATTACATCAAGTAGGAAGCTCCACTGTTGGATGGTTGAAAACCCACGTCTTAGGGTCTGGGTTCCCTAGACTGAGGACATACCCTGAATTTGTTGATTTTGTTCTAGAGATGCACGTTATTGGATTCTCCTCGGAATAATGTTTCTAGTGGTATGTGGCACGTCCCAAGAGACATACTAACTTGATAGATATTTTCACTTGAAGTTGACTAACCCCACCCTTGGAAAAAAACCCCAACACCATTGTCAAAGGTCAAAGGAAAATCAAATGAAGAAATTTAATTAAAATTAAAATTAATTGTATTAATTATTAAATTATAAATTGATTAAAAAGGACATTTATTAAACAAAGCAATAATTAAAATTATTAAACTAAGCATTAAAGTATTAATTTTAATTTTAATTTTATTCAACTAAGAATTAAAATTATTTATTAAAGATACAATTTTTTAATTTCATTCTAATTAAGTTAAAGTTTTGAATTTTTATTTAAAATTAACCCTTAAATTTGGGATATCTTCAAATATTTCCCATAATGTGTGGATTTCATTGGTTCTCCTAACTTTAGAAATATGTAACGCATTGCCCTCCCAAAACCATGAAAAAGCTTAAATGCTAATCTAATGATTTGCTCTGGAAAACTTTGAACTTGTGGAGAAAAAATGCATCTTTCTAGAGGTTGAAGGTTTCTGTTAAATTGATTTGGTTCTGGGGTCACGACATGGTAGAAATGTGTAGTCTGGTTGTTGAAAGGACCTTGAAATTTAATCTTGAAGGGACATGAATTAAAGATCTATTTTTCAAGGTCCCTTCTAATCTTGAAGGTACATGAATTGAAGAACTAATTTTTCAAAGTTCCTTATAATCTTGAAGGGACATGAATTGAAGATCTAATTTTTCGAAGTCTTAAAGGAACATTAACTTCAACTCTATGATTTCTGCAAGAGGTTTTTCTTGTCACAATTTGAGATCTAGCAAAGATGTGATGCAATAACAAATTTGTTGAAGCTTGTATAAAATTTTCAATCTTCATCATAAGTGTTCACAGTTAGCTCAACAAGTATTTGAAACCATCATGCATGATTCAAATTTAAGCTTGAAGTTGGTTGTCTATCAAGCTCCTAAAAGCATATTTTCATGCAAGAAAATCATATTATCAAGATATTTTAACAAAGAAATCATTGGAGCCCTATGGAAACTATCATTCTTATTTGATGTACTCTTTTTATCACAATTATAGCATGATTTACTATTCAATAGAAGTAATTGGACCCAACATAAATTACTGCAACTCAAGTCGACCAGTTGAACACATTCACTTGGCATTCAAATTAAACAAAGTATGTTTGTAGGCATTTTGTTTTGTCGAATTTACTCTCATGTCCTACTACAATAAAAGAGGGTTCAACATTCTAGTTGGTGGATATAATATATTTGGAAGGCGATGGTTACTCAAAATAGAGAAGTTACATACATATTTTTCTTGCCTTGGCACAGTGAGCAAAGACTCACAATTACATTTGGAATAATTTTTCTTACATCATTTGTATCAACATTCTATTGTTTTGGAGCTAGAAATAGGCATAAAATGTTACATAATCATACTACAGTAAGGTTCTTCATATTTAGTTCATCAATGATTTCAGTTTGAAGTGACAATGGTGTATCTACAATTGATTGTAGTTTTATAGTTCTCTATTGTAGTTGTATTGAATACTTGTGTTTCACTTAACTTTATCTCTTCATGACATATGACTTAAGGCCTACATCAATAAAGTATCTACATCATCTTATAGCAATTTATGTCAACAAGCTTCATTGTATCATCTTCTACAAACCAATTATTAGTAAGGGTTTTCATCTGACAAAGGAAGTGAAAATTAATAAAACCCTAGATATATATATCTATATATATATATACATTTCAGTGCCTTGTATGATGAACCTTACATGATGCATATGATAGTGCTATTGAAACATGATGTAGTGATATTGATGTTTAATACTGACATGAAAAAAGTGTAGGTTATATTTGAAGCCTCTAAAGTATGATAAGTATTATGTTTGCACATGTTACAAGACCTTGTGATATAAAGGTGTTAGATCTGTAATAAAACACTTGAAGTGTGTAGCTTGAATCAAAGAACTATAGATTTAAATATATGAAGGGAATATTTGGACAATGGTTACTTATCTTATTAGTGTGTTGACTCTATTCATACTTCATTTGAAAGAAGCTTGAATACAAAAGCTACCTACAAGTCACTTGCCCAATAGCTCGTCAATTTATATGATACACTTGTCCAAAATTTTATTTTCATCACATTAATAAAAGTATTCTCTTGTAGTAACATGATGATCTCGTATAGTACATTGAAGAGAGTGAAAGTTTGATGACTTGTTGATGTATTTGCATTATGACGACTTTGGTATGAGCAGTTAGGGTTTTGTTACAACATTTTATTAAAGCATCCTATGATCCCAAGATCGTCAAGTATACAACCTATAGTTGGGAATAGATCGGATTGGTGAAATCTTGGATTTATCTTTATCAAACACTTGTGTTCGCACTTGTAGTTGTATAGGAAAGTTGGTACAGTGATGTATGGTATCCAAATTTATGAGCTCATGAACAATCATCTATTCATGTGTAGTGTAGTGATTTAGCAGTGATGTGTAGTGGCATGTGTGAGCAGTGACTTGCAGATATGTGCAGTGATCAATAGTAGCAATTAGTACAATGATGAGCAGTGGTTAGCTTGTGTAGTTGTTAGTTGATTCGATAATAGGTTTTGATGTGTAGTACAGTGATCAATGTTTGCAGCATAGTGCAGTGATTTGTTTGGATAGTTTTGTATAGTGATTAGTGGCTACCAGCGGTCCCCCAGCGGGGGCTCAGGGGTAGTGCCCCCGAAGCTAAAAACAAATGTAAAATTGCCTTGTAAAAGTATAGTAATTTCTAGTCAATCTGGGCCGTTCATTAGGTAGATGATCTGACGGTAGAACTTATGTTTAGTTTAGGGTTTTTTGGCCCTAGAAGGCAACCCCTCTCTTTGTATGAGGGCATTGTATTTGAGGCTGAGAGATAGATGCGTATTCTGTAAGCGAGAAATATAGAGGTGAGACTGTGAGAGAAAACAGAGGATATTACAGCGGATTTGCTGTATGTTGTGTCTCTTCATTTTGCTGGATAACAGAAAGGAAGGATTGGTTGTTCGGGGTGGACGTAGCTCAAACTGGGTGAACCACGTATATCTGTCTCTCTCTTGTTTTGTGTGTTTTCTGTGTTTATATTTCTGCAATATTTTATGTGTTCCATTGCTCCGTAATATATAATTTTCTAACAACTGGTATCAGAGCCGAAGATCTATTTGGCTGATAAACTCGCAGGAAAGAAGGGTTCCTGGTTCGAGTGGGAGCAATGGCAGAAGATGGTAAGTTTAGGGTCGAGAAATTTAACGGCCAAAAATTCTCGTTGTGGAAGATGCAGATGGAAGATTATCTGTATCGTAAAGGTCTATACCTACCATTGGGCGGAAAAACAAAGATGCCGATGGGTATGAAAGACGAAGAATGGAACCTTCTCGATAGAAAGGCACTCAGAACAATACGATTGTTCCTTGCTGCGTCAGTCACCTTCAACATTTTGAAGGAAACCACGACAGAGGTTTTGATGCAGACGTTGTTGAAACTATATGAGAAACCCTCAGCCTCAAACAAGGTATTTCTTATGAAATAGTTATTTAATATGAATATGTCGGAAGGTGGATCTGTTGCAAACCATTTAAATGATTTTAATACTGTTACAAGTCAGTTAAGTTTTGTAGGGGTAAACTTTGATGATGAAGTTAGAGGTCTGTTATTCTTGTGCTCATTACCAGAAAGTTGGAATGGTTTGGTAATGGACATTAGTAACTCTGTTTCTGGATCTAGTACTTTAAAATTTGATGATGTTGTCGGTGCTATCCTTAGCGAGGAAATGCGACGGAAAAGCTCCGGTGAGACATCGGGAAATGCTTTGAGTGCAGAGTCTAGAGGAAGAAAAATGGAAAGGGGAAAGAGCTCAGGATATCGCAGTAAATCAAGGAAAGGCAGATCCAAGTCCAGATCGGGGATAGTGTGCTGGAAATGTGGAAAGAAAGGACACATAAAGAAAGACTGTAGATCTCATAAGGGAAAATAAGGAGATGCACAACAAGAAAACAATCATGAAGAAAATGTGGCAGGTGAGGTGTTACAAGATGCTTTGATTCTTTCTTTCGAAAATATTATTGATTCCTGGGTGGTAGATTCAGGGGCTTCATTCCATGCCACACTTGATAAGAAATACTTTCATGACTATTTTCAAGGAGATTTTGGACAAGTTCGTCTGGGTGATGATAAACCCTGTAAAATCGTTGGAATGGGTAAGGTTCTTGTAAAACAGCAGAATGGAAACCAATGGCTATTAAAGGAGGTAAGGCATGTTCCAGATCTAAAGAAAAATATGATTTCAACAAGGCAGTTAGGCAGTGAAAGTTGTGTGACAACTTTCATAGATGAAGCTTGGAAGGTCACCAAAGGAGCCCTGGTAATAGCAAAAGGCGAAAAGGTTGGTACATTGTATTTATGCAATGGTATTTCTAACTCTGTTAATGCTTTAACTTCCAAAGGAGCAGATGCAGCATTATGGCATCATAGGCTCAGACACATGAGTGAAAAGGGGATGAAGATTCTTCACTCAAGGAATTTGTTGCTGGGTTTGAAGAATGTTGATTTGGACTTCTGTGAGAACTGCATTTATGGAAAACAGAAGAGAGTCAGATTTCTCAGAGTTGGGAAAGAAAAGAAGAACAAAAAATTAGAGCTTGTGCATACATATGTATGGGGACCTGCTTAGGTATCATCTCTCGGTGGCTCTCGTTATTATGTTACCTTTATTGATGATGCAACTAGAAAAACTTGTATTTATTGTAATAAGAATAAATTCGATGTATTTGATACTTTCAAGAAATGGAAAGCTTTGGTTGAGATTGAGACAGGAAAGAAATTGAAGTGTCTTAGATCAGACAATGGAGGTGAATATTGCAGCAAAGAGTTTGATAGGTACTGTTCAGAACATGGAATTTGCAGAGAGAAGACAGTTCCAAGAACACCACAAGAAAATGGTGTGTCAGAAAGGATGAACAGAACAATCATGGAGCGTGCAAGGTGCATGAGATTGCATGCAGGATTGCCTTTACAGTTTTGGGCAGATGCTGTAAACACTGTTGTTTATCTAATAAAAAGAGGGCCTTCAAGTTCCTTGGATGGTGGTGTTCCGGAGGAAGCATGGACATGTAAAAAGGTAAACTACTCTTTTTTAAAGCCTTTTGGTTCTGAGGCCTTTGTCCATATTGATAAAGAAAATAGAACAAAGCTTGAGGTAAAGTCAAAGAAATGTACCTTTATTGGATATGGTGTTAATGATTTTGGTTATCGCTTATATGATTATGAAAATCACAAAATCATTAGAAGCAGAGATGTAATATTCAATGAAAAGGTCTTGTATAAGAATCAGTTGCAGGAAAAGAAGAAAGAAAACGAAAAACAAGGAATACGCAGTTCTTGATGACATCACTGAAAAGGTAAAGGTTCCTGAAAATAATAATAATCAACAACAGCAACCACCACAACAGCAACAGGCACCCCAAACACCTAAAAGTGGTGTTAGAAGATCTACCAGGATAAGTAGACCCCCTGAACGATACTCTCCTTCACTATATTATTTATTGTTGACTGATTCTGGTGAACTCGAATGTTATGAAGAAGCAATGCAGGCTGAAAGAAGGAAGAAGTGGGAGGTAGCCATGGAAGAAGAGATGGACTCCTTAATGCATAACCAGACTTGGGATTTAGTCAAGTTGCCTGCAGGAAAAAACTACATTGAAGAATAAATGGGTTTACAGGCTGAAGGAAGAAGATGGAGGAAAACAAAGGTACAAAGCTAGACTTGTGGTGAAGGGGTTTGCACAGAAGAAAGGTATTGATTTTGATGAAATATTTTCTCCTGTTGTTAAAATGACTTCAATTAGAACTATTTTAAGTCTTGTAGCAGCTGAAGATTTGCATCTTGAGCAGTTAGATGTAAAGACAACCTTTCTCCATGGGGATTTGGAGGAAGAGATGTATATGCAGCAGCCACAAGGATATGAGGTGAAAGGGAAGGAGAAACTAGTGTGCAGGTTGAAGAAGAGCTTGTATGGCTTAAAACAGGCTCCAAGGCAGTGGTATCTAAAATTTGACAAGTTTATGTCTGAACAAGGTTATACTAGATGTCACTCTGATCATTGTGTTTATTTGAAAAAGCAAAATGATGGCAGCTATATTATATTGTTATTGTATGTGGATGACATGCTTGTTGCAGGATCTAACATTCAGGAAATAAATGTACTCAAAAGAAAATTGACAAATTCATTTGCAATGAAGGATTTGGGAGCTGCAAAACAAATCCTTGGTATGAGAATAACTAGAGATAGGAAAAATCACAAATTAACATTGTCTCAGAATGAGTACATACAAAAGGTGTTGAAAAGATTTAATATGCAAAATGAAAAGCCAGTTAGTACACCTTTTGCTAGCCATTTCAAACTTAGCAAGGAAATGTGCCTGAAGACCCAAGAAGACATGGATTATATGTCTAAAGTTCCATATGCATTAGCAGTTGGAAGCTTAATGTATGCAATGGTCTGCACAAGGCCTGATATTGCACATGCAGTGGGAGTTGTAAGCAGGTAGATGAACAATCCAGGAAAGGAACATTGGATGGCAGTGAAATGGATTCTTAGATATTTGAAAGGTACCACAAATCAAGCATTATGCTTTGGTGGTTCAAACATTTCTCTACAGGGATATGTTGATGCAAATATGGCAGGTGACAGAGATAACAGGAGGAGCACTACAGGATATGTATTTACTGTTGGAGGAACAACTATCAGTTGGGTTTCAAAAATCCAAAGTGTTGTTGCACTTTCAACAACAGAAGCAGAGTATGTTGCTGCTACAGAGGCTAGTAAAGAAATGATTTGGTTACAAAGGTTTATGGGTGAATTGGGTAAGGAGCATGATAAGGGCACGTTATACAGTGATAGCCAAAGTGCCATTCATCTTGCAAAGAACTCAGCATTTCATTTCAGGACTAAACACATACAGCTCAAGTACCATTTCATACGATCAGTGTTCGAAGATGGAGAGTTGAAGCTGGAAAAGATACACACTAGCCAGAATCCTGCAGAAATGCTAACAAAAGTTGTAACCAGGGAGAAACTGAGAATATGCTCAGTTTCAATTGGTATTCAAGGATGACGATGAAGATGAGAAATAGCCAGGTCCAAAGAGGAGTCATTGTCCAGCAAATGAAGCAGCGGTGGAGTTTCTGCAATCATTCTCCAAGTGGGAGATTGTTGTGTGTGGAGCATGATTGTTCAGAGGTCTTTGTTTCAGCCGAATGTATACCCCAGGAAGTTTGTACACCCCTCCACGTGGGGGGGTGTGGGGGGGACTTGTCCCTCCCCACGGGGGTCCAGGGGCCAGCGGTCCCCCGGCGGGGGCTTGGGGGCAGCGCCCCCGAAGCTAAAAACAAATGTAAAATTGCCTTGTAAAAGTATAGTAATTTCTAGTCAATCTAGGTCGTTCATTAGGCAGATGATCTAACGGTAGAACTTATGTTTAGTTTAGGGTTTTTTGCCCTAGAAGGTAACCCCTCTCTTTGTATGAGGGCATTGTATTTGAGGCTTAGAGATAGATGCGTATTCTGTGAGCGAGAAATATAGAGGTGAGACTGTGAGAGAAAACAAAGGATATTACAGCGGATTTGTTGTAGGTTGTGTCTCTTCATTTTGCTGGATAATAGAAAGGAAGGACTGGCTGTTCAGGGTGGACGTAGCCCAAACTGTGTGAACCACGTATATCTGTGTCTCTCTTGTTTTGTGCATTTTCTGTGTTTATATTTCTCCAATATTTTATGTGTTCCATTGCTCCGTAATATATAATTTTCTAACAACCAGGAGCAAATTCAAATACCACTGAGGCAGGATAGGGGTTGCTGATAATCCATATCTTGTTGAGAGGGAGTGTTGAGAATGCAACAAGATGATGGAGCTTAGTGGAAAGGAGTCGCCTTCACTAAATGGGCCCACGGGAAAATTATGGCGCAAAGTCTATTTTTAGACTATGTCTATTTTTAGACATATGGATCATGGTCTATGAGTTGCAGGATGATGTTTATGGATGAGTGGTCATGTTGGGAAAAATAGATGGACTTTTATTTTTGGATCAGAGCAGGAGTGATCAAAGTATATTTTTAGACTGCTAGTTAAAAATATAAAAGTCAAATATTATTGTCTCATAATAATATTTAGACTATAAACTTTATCTTATCCTCTTGGAGCACTTTAGTTTGAGCTACAGATGTGGCACATGCAGCTGTCAGAAGGAAATACGCTTTTCTTATGAGTCAATTGAGCTATTGCATGCATGACATCAGTTAGAACTCATGCATTTAAGTTCTGTGGAGTTGGATGTGGAGTTGATGGAGTTGTGTTCAGTTTGACTTTGTTAAAATAGTTGTAATTAGTCTAACTGCAAATAGACTAGTGATGAGTGATGTGAATTAATTGATTAAATTAATTCACTAATTATTAACTCATAATGCAACTGAAGAATACATCAGTTAACTCAGTGCATGTACAGTTCAGTGGAGACAGGTGTTAGAGGTTGAGATTGCTATCAGTTGTGACTATAGTCAAAGTTATAAAGGAACTCAAGAGTGAAAATGAAAGGGCTAAATTTCTGGAAGAAGAAATGAAAATAGAAAAAGGACATGTTGAAACACTTAATAAGAAGAATGAAGAATCTTAAGAAATTATCATTAGTCTTAGAATCTAGTTAGAAGAAGCTGGAAAAGTCAAAGAGTTAGATAATCATACACTCAAAGAAGAAGTTGCTCTATTGAAACTCCAAGTGCAAGAAGTAGAGCAGAAAGAGAAAGATTTGGAAAGTCAATTAAAGTAATCATGTAAAAGTTATGTATCTGAAGTTAATCAAAAGGAAAAGGAATTGGATATAACTATTGCAGAAATAGATTGTCTCAGGAAGGAAAATGGAAGGAAAACATAATAGATACAAGTTCTTAATAGAGAAGCAAAAAATGTCACTCTTCTAAAGCTACAAATAGAAGAATCAGAAAGAACAAGACAAATCTTGAAAAGTCAGTTTCAAGAGGACCTTGCTCAAAATCAAGAAGAACTTGACATAGCTCTTAATGAAGTCAACAAGTTCAAGTATTGGAAAAAATAACACC
Organism: Pinus tabuliformis; assembly: GCA_031772625.1. Lineage (NCBI taxonomy): Eukaryota > Viridiplantae > Streptophyta > Pinopsida > Pinales > Pinaceae > Pinus > Pinus tabuliformis. The sequence goes on along the minus strand of CM062818.1, from coordinate 1,567,654,051 downwards.
TGCAGGTTATTGATATGAGGGATCAAAAATTGGCTCAGTTGAAGATGAAGGTAGAAGAAGCAGGTAAAGCTCCATGTGATGAAGGCACAAACTCCAAGACCTAGCAAAAATATAATGAGCAGAATAATGATCGAAGTGAAGGACTAAATAATATTAAGGATGTTGTAGCTCCAAATAATAATGATTAAGTGATCAAGGATAAAGGACAACAAAATACTACACCAAACTGCCTCCCAAGAAGAACAAATATAGAAGACCTTCCAAGTACGCTAATTCATTTAATGGTTATTGTTTTTCATGCACTAACTATGGACATATGGCTAAGGATTGTGAATTTGTTGACAGTTACAATTATCAAAGACCATTGCCTCCGAAGAAGAATGAATCATCTAGGTATGTCAATCATTTAATAGTTATTGTTTTTATGTACCAACTGTTAGTGTCAGTCTTTACAGCCTTCCTCCAGAGATCAAATGTTCTCTTACATAGTGATTTTGAAGTGTCAAGGTCAAATTTTGTCATTTCAGTGAGTCTTCAAGCAAAATTTGGTCACTAGGCATTAGGTCTAGGGTTTGCCCAAATGTCAGTCCATGTCATCATTCAGCTGAGCCTATCGTCATTCAGAGGGTTGTCATTATCATGTCAGTGTCTAAGGAGTCATTTTACACCTTTTTCATGCTTCAGTTGCGCCCAGGCAAGGTCATTTCCCTCTCTTAGGGTTTTGAAGGCAGTTTCTCTTGGGCGGACAAATCATTGGCAAAACTTGTTTCCTGATGTTCATACACCTTCCCCTATCCTTAATGTACCTTATCAAACACTTCCCGACACTCAGATCCCCCAAATTCCTCATTTTTGCACAAACCCTAGTTTCTAGCTACAACCTGGCAATTTTCTAGGTTGGGCCTGTGTTTTGCCATTTTGGACCCCTTCCCCTCACTCAATCTCTGAGATTCCACTTTCCCCTACTTCCTAACATCCCTCCCTACTCCCAAAAATTTCCCCAAGAATTTAGAAGCCCCTTATCCCCTTCATTTCGCTTCATTTCGACCAAAATCCTTGTTTCACACATCAGGGCAAGTTTCACTCAAATGATGTTTCAGAGCAGTCAAAGATGAATTTTGGAAAACTGAGAGAGGTTTTTGTCCAAAACATTCCAAGGAAGAAAAACCTCTTTCACTTTTTTCACAGGTGTCATTGTTTGAGAAAAATGTCAAGAATATCGTTGCCTCAGGAGAATCAAAGGCACCTCTGGATTGACCTTGGGAAAATCAAGTTTTCTCCTAGCTTGGTTGGCCAAATGACTTGCTTGATGGGTAAAATGATAACTAGACACAAAGAGTTTTCCAATGAGCTATCATGAGCTCAATTTGGGGTTGAGGAAGGCATTCAAAAGTTGACTGCAACAACACTCTTCCTTGAGGCAACCTCATTGGGCACTTTTTGACCAGTCTTGGGAGATTTTATTTTTGACAGGTCAAATCAACTCCAAATTGAAACATTCCACTTGGGTTGGAAATTAGACTCAAAAACCTTTCCAACGAGCCATCCTGAGCCTGATTCCAACACCAGGAAGGCCCTCAAACAAGGCTTCGAAGGGGTGCGACCACTCAGGGGGGGTGCGACCACTCAGTGACCCCTCTGCAGTGTATTTTTCTCAAGGGTGCGACCACTCAGGTAGGGTGCGACCACTCAAGCTGTCTTCTACAGAATCACTCCAAATTTAATAAATTGCCCTCTTTCTTGCTAAATTGATCAAGGTAGGCACTCAATTCATGAATGATGATATGGATGGTGAAAATAATGATGTGTGTCATGGTTTTATCATTTAAAGTTGCAAGTGAATGGATTAATATGGTCGTTGCTAATGTTTGTAAAATGCTAGGGTTTTGTGACTGTTTCAAGTGTTTATTGTCCCATTTATCCCTTCCTTTTTCCACTCTTTCATTAATAATCATGTTTACATCTCTGTCCTATTTCATTTGCACCTAAATGTTGCCCTACTCCCATCCCTAAGTTATAAACCCTACCCCTCTCACAAGCACTCAAACCCTAATTTCCTCTACCATACACATGCAAAAAACTAAAACAAAAAGAAAAGATACATTGTAAAGACTGAAGAGAGTCATGTAAATTTAATGTGCTGTATATTTAAAAGCATGTACAAACCCCTATATATCCTTGACATCCCCTTATACATGAAACACTTTCCCTTCATGTGAAAATGATGAGTATGTACTCCTTAATGTGCATGCAACCCTTAAAGAACAAAAAGAGAAGAATCTGCCTTATAACACACATGAACTCCTCAGTGAATTTGGTGTATGGTGTCCCTAGGTCCCTCTTGATTCATGTATGCCCCTTCCATGTTCATTATCATACATGTTTTGTCCCATATGAGATGTTCTTGGCAAGTGATTTCCCAATGTTAAAATGGTTCCTATATGCATGACAATGTGTAAAGTTTCCCTTGAAGATTCCCTATTATTATCATATATTCCCATTCCTTGTTAAGAAGTTCCCTCCCCTAACATTCCCCTCATGTTTTTTTTCCCCTTGAAACAACATAGAGTTCAGTACTTTTGCAGGCAGAGGCAGCAGTCCAATTTGTCCTTCAGTTTGCCCATCTTGCTCCAAAACCATGCCAGATACTGAGACTTATGAGCAAGGTGATGACCATTCATCATCTACAGAGGTTGAGGTACAGAGGAGGCCTCATAAGGGTGGAAAGGGCGGTCATCACAGGTTATTGGGCTAGGATGCATGTTTGCAAGGCGAAGATGAAAATGTTTCAAAGGAGGTTGACCGAGGCTCCCAAAAGGAAGAAGAAGACCAACCCACTCCGTATCTTGGCTGAGGCCTCTCTTACTCACCATGATACTCACTAGCCTTCTTCTAGCAGAAAAACCAAAAAATTTGAGAAGTTTTGGAGCATTTTTTACATTTTTGAGAAATTTACAGGTTTTGGCCGTTGGAGTGGTCTCACCCCGCGCGCGACCACTCGGGGGGACAGCTCAGAATGAGAAAAACTTTGCATTTTTGGAATTTTCATGCAAAAATACACTTGCCTATGCATGGGTCAAGTTTTTATGAAGATTTGGGCTCCCAAAAGCTCAAAATACATGCAAATTTTGACTTTCTGCCCCTTTTTTGAGTTGCAGAAAGCAGTCTTGGGAGATTTGATTTTTGAGGGGTCAAATCAACTCCAAATTCCGAAATTCCGGTTGGGTTGGAAATTAGACTTCCAGACCTTTCCAACGAGCTATCCTGCACCTGATTTGGACTCCGGGAAGGCCCTCAAATAGAGCTAAAAAAAGGTGCAACCACTCGAGCCAGAGGTGCGACCACTCAGGCAAAATTTGCCAGTTTTTGACCAGTTCGGCCAGCAAAGCACTATTTTCACTTTGGTTGACTATTTGGGCATGTAAATGATGGATTCTTGTGTAAATTTCATGGCATTAGAAACTTTTACTCTTCTTTACCACTTCTAGAAGCTTCTTTGATGTAAATAGTGAATATTTAATGCATAGATAGGCTTCCTAAGTTTTAGAGGTAAGTTGTTGAGCTGGCCTATTATCTAGTGACTGATTTAGAATTAGTTGCAACAGCTCCTAGGAAGCTGAGCTCGACCCCTAGAGGTGGGGAAAGGAGTTGGATCTCCTATATTATGCCTTCTCTTTCTCATTTTGATGGTTGGACTCTTGAGGGAGAAGCTCTATTGTATATTTTACTTGTATCTCTGCAATTTGAGGAAAAGGAAGGCCAGGGTTTTGCAGACATCATTGTGGATTATTGTGTTGATGGTGTGTTTCCTACTTGTCATTGTAAGTGTGTTTATGTGTTCCATCTCTTATTCTATTGCTGCTAATTAAACAAAAGAAGTGATAAAGTTTGAATTGATGCATGCCATGCTCAGCTTTCAATTTTGTTTAATATTTATGTTTTCCACTGTCTAAAGAGGATTCAAAGTCATTGTTTGCCCTCTTTAGCTCCCTCTCTTTCTTCCTTGATCATCCATCTCAGCTTAAGGCATCAGCACTCACTCTTACCTTGCCCCAAAGATCCCCTTGCAAAAACTGAGCCCAATCCCCGCACCCTGAATTGCACTCCCTCCAATTGCCACCAAAAACCCCAAAAATCTTTAAATCAACCTCCCTTATCAATTTACTAGCCTAAAATCTTTATTCCTAATTGGGCAGCTTATCCTATTGAAAGATCTACTGAATCTGACCCGAGAGAGCCTTCTCATACCTCGTAGGGCTAGCTACGAGGTGAAATGGTTTGATGTAGCCTTGAGAGTTTGTCTGTCTCAGCCTAGGTGAATTCCAAGCGCTAACATAGTGGCGACCATACTGGGGAGAACATCAATCTTTTGCTCATTGTAGTGTGATTTCTTAAGTCTTAGATGGAGCCTGAAGTTACGCCAGAAACCTTCGAAAACGCTCTTGTTTTACATCAGCGTTAGTAGATAAACGCTGCTTCAGTCAATCTCCGTGAGCTTTTGAAACCCTCACTTCATTGACACTTTACCCCAGTACATGTATCAAGTTTAGATCTGATTGTTGATGGTGAACAACGATCAGACACTTGAAAGGCTGAAATCATTCACTTGGCGACTCCAAATCAGTTTCAAGATCAGATCCAAAGACTCCACTGGAGGATGATCCCGACCAGCAGAAACATGAAAGGAGAATATGGCAAAATCAGGTATTCAAGTTGGAATTTCATCCAAGACATTTTGTTCTTTGTCATAAATTATTTCTTCTCTTTTCCCACGAATGTAAAGAAGGCTTTGCAAAGCATATTGCATTTGAGAAGAGATCCTCGGCCTGCAGTTGATTCTTTTCCTTCGAAGATTGTGAATACCAAAGATTTGCATGCTTTTGAGCTTGATCAAGATCCTTTTTCCGAATTTTGTGATGAACCCCAAGCAACAAAGACTGATTCTATACCTGTTGTACATACCCCTACACCTTGTAAAATTCCAGATCGGTATAAACCTCTTGTCTTACCTTCTGTTCTTCATGCTTTCCCCAAAAATTATGATCTATACTTGCCGATGTTTGATGGTGAATGTAAGAATGTCAACGCTGAGCAACATGTCCAAAATTTTGAGAAATTTCTAGATCTTTTTGAAGTTGATGAAGAAGATGTCAGTATTAGGCTTTTTGCTCTTTCTTTGCAAGCTGAAGTGAAGAGTTGGTTCAAAGCCCTGCCTGATGCAAGCATTTCAGATTTCCAGCAGTTTGTCAAAGTTTTTCTTGACAGGTGGATGATCGGTCAAAACCTTTTCTTGATTGTAGAAGAGTATAACCAGTTGAAAAGACTGCCAGGTGAGACAGTACAATAGTTTTCGGCCAGATTTAATCAAGTTTATTATTCGATGCCAGTTGATATAAGACCTTCTCCTAGATCAGCTCTCTTGCACTATCCGGGTGCCTTTGATCCAGAGATGGAGTTTCAGTTGAGAGAAAGGGATATTGCAACACTTCACGAGATGCAAAACAGTGCAGTAAATGTAGAGGCGCATCTGCTGATCCGAAGGGAAAGGTTGAAAGAAGAAGAGATGAAAAACATAGATCTAGCCGAATCAACATCTCTAGAGGTAAAGCTTGACATTTTGGTAAGTGCAGTGGAAGAGATGATGCAAAAGATCAACTCAAGGAATGATTATGATGTTCATGGCGCGCTGATTGAAGAAGAACGAGTTGCTGATCCAAAACATTTTGTTTCTTACCCTAGTTGTCGTAGTGATTGTTTTATAGATCATTGTGAAGAAGAGAGAGCTGTTGATATGACATGCATGCTTGATGATGTGTTTTATAGTGATGATTTGCCTCATTATGATCAGTATGATGATGATTATGTTCTCCAAAAAGAAGCTAATCTTACAGACGAACCAACAGCTAGTTTGTGGGAGGAAAAAGTTCATTTTCAGCAGCTCGAAAACAATGATCAGCCATCATATATCAGCTATGACATTAATGAGGAAAGTGCAGCAAATTTTGAAGTAAGTGAAGGATCTTTGCCTCTTTGTTTTGATTCGTTTCAGTTCATTAGGGACAACTTCCATGAAATTAGGAATCAGCTGTCAACAAGTCTTGATTTGAACCATCTTGAGAGCAAAGAAAGTTGTGTTCAAGACTTCTCATATTCAGATTTGCAGCCCCCAAATGCCATTGGTTGTCAAGTTGCAGATAAAGGCATGGAAGTTGACATATTTGATCAAATGATACAAGAAGGTTCCCTACCTTTTTGTTTCGAATCATTTCAGTTTTTGAAGGATAGATTGCATAGTAAATCTTCAAATGAACAGCCTATAACAAATCAGCAATCTCTCAGTTTTAATGTTGAGGATGAAGGTCAGATTATAGATGAAGGTGTGGTAGCCGAAATACATGATTTGATGATGCAGGAAGATTCTATACCCTTTTGTTTCGAAGCATTTCAGTTTATAAGGCAGAATCTTCGTAAAATCTCTCAAGAAAAAGATGAACAGCTAGAAGGATGTCAAACATCTTCAATGGATACATTGCAGCAGTCTTTTCAAGTTTTTCATGATCCCATAGCTGATGTTTTGGATGAGTTTTGCAGTCAAAATCTATCTCCATTGACTACATGTGAGCTTGAAAAATGTGCTGATATGAATTTGATCCGGCAGCCGGTTTCTTTGTCATTTTCAGCAGCGGTCTTGTCACACGGTTCAGATCAAAGTTTGCATTCATGGTATGAGGGAAAGAGAAGTAATCTATTGGATGAGCTAAGTTCCAGTGTGCTTGAATTTCAAGATCCTTATGCAGTGTTTTTGGAGGTGGGTAGAGAATTCATATCATTCTACGGATCTGTTTCTAAGTCGTCATGCGAGTTGCATTTTATTAGTTCTCTCTTGTTGGTCATAAGTGAGCACTTGTGGAGAATTCGAACAGCAGATGGAATACTTACTTGGTTGCATTGGTTGTTTCATTTCACTTAATCAGGTGATGAATGAAACTGTTAGAGTAGGTTGTGATGAATAAGCTCCACTTTGAGCATCATTTTCAGTTTGTCGGTTGTGTTCAAGTATCGAGTCAGTTTTTAGTTGAGTCATGAGTTCTTTATGAGTCAATTTTTAGTCTTGTTGTTAAGTTAGTTTGTATCAGTTTTCAGTCATGCATTTCAGCTTGAGTTTATGACTCCATTGCCCAATGAATAAAGCACTGGTCTGCTCTCCCAGAGGTCTAAGGTTCTTGGCACCTCCAAGGAGCTACCATCCCCATTAGAGCCAATGTTAGTGTCAGTCTTTACAGCCTTCCTCCAGTGATCAAATGTTCTCTTACATAGTGATTTTGAAGTGTCAAGGTCAAATTTTGTCATTTCAGTGAGTCTTCAAGCAAAATTTGGTCACTAGGCATTAGGTCTAGGGTTTGCCCAAATGTCAGTCCATGTCATCATTCAGCTGAGCCTATCTTCATTCAGAGGGTTGTCATTATCATGTCAGTGTCTAAGGAGTCATTTTACACCTTGTTCATGCTTCAGTTGCACCCAGGCAAGGTCATTTCCCTCTCTTAGGGTTTGGAAGGCAGTTTCTCTTGGGCGGACAAATCATCGGCAAAACTTGTTTCCTGATGTTCATACACCTTCCCCTATCCTTAATGTACCTTATCAAACACTTCCCGACACTCAGATCCCCCAAATTCCTCATTTTTGCACAAACCCTAGTTTATAGCTACAACCTGGCAATTTTCTAGGTTGGGCCTGTGTTTTTCCCTTTTGGACCCCTTCCCCTCACTCAATCTCTGAGATTCCACTTTCCCCTGCTTTCTAACATCCCTCCCTACTCCCAAAAATTTCCCCAAGAATTTAGAAGCCCCTTATCCCCTTCATTTCGCTTCATTTCGACCAAAATCCTTGTTTCACACATCAGGGCAAGTTTCACTCAAATGATGTTTCAGAGCCGTCAAAGATGAATTTTGGAAAACTGAGAGAGGTTTTTTTCCACAACATGCCAAGGAAGAAAAACCTCTTTCACTTTTTGCACAGGTGTCATTGTTTGAGAAAAATGTCAAGAATATCGTTGCCTCAGGAGAATCAAAGGCACCTCTGAAGTGACTTTGGGAAAATCAAGTTTTCTCCTAGCTTGGTTGGCCAAATGACTTGCTTGATGGCTACAATGATAACTAGACACAAAGATCTTTCCAATGAGCTATCATGAGCTCAATTTGGGGTTGAGGAAGGCATTCAAAAGTTGACTGTAACAACACTCTTCCTTGAGGCAACCTCATTGGGCACTTTTTGACCAGTCTTGGGAGATTTGATTTTTGACAGGTCAAATCAACTCCAAATTGCAACATTCCACTTGGGTTGGAAAGTAGACTCAAAAAAATTTCCAACGAGCCATCCTGCGCCCGATTCCAACACCAGGAAGGCCCTCAAACAAGGCTGTGAAGGGGTGCGACCACTCAGGCGGGGTGCGACCACTCAGTGACCCCTCTGCAGTGTATTTTTCTCAAGGGTGCGACCACTCAGGCAGGGTGCGACCACTCAAGCTGTCTTCTACAGAATCACTCCAAATTTAATAAATTGCCCTCTTGCTTGCTAAATTGATCAAGGTAGGCACTCAATTCATGAATGATGATATGGATGGTGAAAATAATGATGTGTGTCATGGTTTTATCATTTAAAGTTGCAAGTGAATGGATTAATATGGCCGTTGCTAATGTTTGTAAAATGCTAGGGTTTTGTGACTGTTTCAAGTGTTTATTGTCCCATTGATCCCTTCCTTTTTCCACTCTTTCATTAATAATCATGTTTACATCTCTGTCCTATTTCATTTGCACCTAAATGTTGCCCTACTCCCATCCCTAAGTTATAAACCCTACCCCTCTCACAAGCACTCAAACCCTAATTTCCTCTACCATACACATGCAAAAAACAAAAACAAAAAGAAAAGATACATTGTAAAGACTGAAGAGAGTCATGTAAATTTAATGTGCTGTATATTTAAAAGCATGTACAAACCCCTATATATCCTTGACATCCCCTTATACATGAAACACTTTCCCTTCATGTGAAAATGATGAGTATGTACTCCTTAATGTGCATGTAACCCTTAAAGAACAAAAAGAGCAGAATCTGCCTTATAACACACATGAACTCCTCAGTGAATTTGGTGTATGGTGTCCCTAGGTCCCTCTTGATTCATGTATGCCCCTTCCATGTTCATTATCATACATGTTTTGTCCCATATGAGATGTTCTTGGCAAGTGATTTCCCAATGTTAAAACGGTTCCTATATGCATGACAATGTGTAAAGTTTCCCTTGAAGATTCCCTGTTATTATCATATATTCCCATTCCTTGTTAAGAAGTTCCCTCCCCTAACATTCCCCTCATGTTTTTTTTCCCCTTGAAACAGCATAGAGTTCAGTGCTTTTGCAGGCAGAGGCAGCAGTCCAATTTGTCCTTCAGTTTGCCCATCTTGCTCCAAAACCATGCCAGATACTGAGACTTATGAGCAAGGTTATGACCATTCATCATCTACAGAGGTTGAGGTACAGAGGAGGCCTCATAAGGGTGGAAAGGGCGGTCATCACAGGTTATTGGGCTAGGATGCATGTTTGCAAGGCGAAGATGAAAATGTTTCAAAGGAGGTTGACCGAGGCTCCCAAAAGGAAGAAGAAGACCAACCCACTCCGTATCTTGGCTGAGGCCTCTCTTACTCACCATGATACTCACTAGCCTTCTTCTAGCAGCAAAACCAAAAAATTTGAGAAGTTTTGGAGCATTTTTGACATTTTTGAGAAATTTACAGGTTTTGGCCGTTGGAGTGGTCTCACCCCGCGCGCGACCACTCGGGGGGACAGCTCAGAATGAGAAAAACTTTGCATTTTTGGAATTTTCATGCAAAAATACACTTGCCTATGCATGGGGTCAAGTTTTTATGAAGATTTGGGCTCCCAAAAGCTCAAAATACATGCAAATTTTGACTTTCTGCCCCTTTTTTGAGTTGCAGAAAACAGTCTTGGGAGATTTGATTTTTGAGGGGTCAAATCAACTCCAAATTAAGAAATTCTAGTTGGGTTGGAAAGTAGACTTCCAGACCTTTCCAACGAGCTATCCTGCACCTGATTTGGACTCCGGGAAGGCCCTCAAACAGAGCTGAAAAAAGGTGCGACCACTCGAGCCAGAGGTGCGACCACTCAGGCAAAATTTGCCAGTTTTTGACCAGTTCGGCCAGCAAAGCACTGTTTTCACTTTGGTTGACTATTTGGGCATGTAAATGATGGATTCTTTTGTAAATTTCATGGCATTAGAAACTTTTACTCTTCTTTACCACTTCTAGAAGCTTCTTTAATGTAAATAGTGAATATTTAATGCATAGATAGGCTTCCTAAGTTTTAGAGGTAAGTTGTTGAGCTGGCCTATTATCTAGTGACTGATTTAGAATTAGTTGCAACAGCTCCTAGGAAGCTGAGCTCGACCCCTAGAGGTGGGGAAAGGAGTTGGATCTCCTATATTATGCCTTCTCTTTCTCATTTTGATGGTTGGACTCTTGAGGGAGAAGCTCTATTGTATATTTTACTTGTATCTCTGCAATTTGAGGAAAAGGAAGGCCAGGGTTTTGCAGACATCATTGTGGATTATTGTGTTGATGGTGTGTTTCCTACTTGTCATTGTAAGTGTGTTTATGTGTTCCATCTCTTATTCTATTGCTGCTAATTAAACAAAAGAAGTGATAAAGTTTGAATTCATGCATGCCATGCTCAGCTTTCAATTTTGTTTAATATTTATGTTTTCCACTGTCTAAAGAGGATTCAAAGTCATTGTTTGCCCTCTTTAGCTCCCTCTCTTTCTTCCTTGATCATCCATCTCAGCTTAAGGCATCAGCACTCACTCTTACCTTGCCCCAAAGATCCCCCTGCAAAAACTGAGCCCAATCCCCGCACCCTGAATTGCACTCCCTCCAATTGCCACCAAAAACCCCAAAAATCTTTAAATCAACCTCCCTTATCAATTTACTAGCCTAAAATCTTTATTCCTAATTGGTCAGCTTATCCTATTGAAAGATCTACCGAATCTGACCCGAGAGAGCCTTCTCATACCTCGTAGGGCTAGCTACGAGGTGAAATGGTTTGATGTAGCCTTGAGAGTTTGTCTATCTCAGCCTAGGTGAATTCCAAGCGCTAACACCAACTATGGGATATGACTAGCTATTGTGAAGTATTTTGAAGGTACAATTATCATCTACAAAAACCTAGAAGCAAGTTTTCAGGATCACGAGATAGGTTCAACGAAATTTTTTTCAACAGAGAATGCGTGCCAGATAAGCTAAACAAAGAATGTTTCAAATGCCATAATTATGTCCATATAGCTCGGGATTGTAGATCTCATATGAAATATTCTATGGGAAAAATTGAATGCTTCAAGTGTCATAACTTTGGGCACATAATTCGATATTGTAGGTACATGAAGGTCTAGAAAAGGAAATAGGTACAAGAAGATCCAGCGGATGAGAAGGTCTCACCAATTACACTCTCAGGGTTTGTAAAAGAAAAAGTTCATGGGAAATCAGTAGATACATCAAATGATGACACAAGTCAAGATGCTCTGTTGGGTGACATATTATTTTGAAATATCTGGCTCATCGACTCCTTGAATTTTGAAGAGGGGGAGTCTGTGCAACAATATGTGGCATAATTTACCATTGATAGATAGACAAAATGGACAGAATAACAGCTTCAGGACAGATGTGTCAAATTAATAATAGGTTTATGGGAACAATCAAAGGATCATAGGTCCATAAGGATCATCAGTGTCAGAAGAATACTTCTCGTCATGGGGAGCACAGGTAGATGACAAGTCTGGAGGAAGTATCTAGATTGTCACGGGGAGTCACCCTTTTCCATTGATGTCAAACGGGGAGAGAAATCATGGGAAGGAGTTTGAAATATAAGAATAAGATGGAATCATGAATTTAGGGGTATTTGTACTCGTAGAAGGACTATGTGTATTTCCATCAATGAAAAAGGGGGAGATTGTTTGATGGTGTTGTCATTGATATCAACCCTGGGGTTTGAATGGGTTTGACTTTGACTGAAACACCTTTCATTGATGTCAAATTGTAATGAATGCTTCTTATAATTGTTTGGATTACATCAAGTAGGAAGCTCCATTGTTGGATGGTTGAAAACCCACGTCTTAGGGTCTGGGTTCCCTAGACTGAGGACATACCCTGAATTTGTTTATTTTGTTCTAGAGATGCACGTTATTGGATTCTCCTCGGAATAATGTTTCTAGTGGTATGTGGCACGTCCCAAGAGACATACTAACTTGATATATATTTTCACTTGAAGTTGACTAACCCCACCCTTGGAAAAAAACCCCAACACCATTGTCAAAGGTCAAAGGAAAATCAAATGAAGAAATTTAATTAAAATTAAAATTAATTGTATTAATTATTAAATTATAAATTGATTAAAAAGGACATTTATTAAACAAGCAATAATTAAAATTATTAAACTAAGCATTAAAGTATTAATTTTAATTTTAATTTTATTCAACTAAGAATTAAAATTATTTATTAAAGATACAATTTTTTAATTTCATTCTAATTAAGTTGAAGTTTTGAATTTTTATTTAAAATTAACCCTTAAATTTGGGACATCTTCAAATATTTCCCATAATGTATGGATTTCATTGGTTCTCCTAACTTTAGAAATATGTAACGCATTGCCCTCCCAAAACCATGAAAAAGCTTAAATGCTAATTTAATGATTTGCTCTGGAAAACTTTGAACTTGTGGAGAAAAAATGCATCTTTCTAGAGGTTGAAGGTTTCTGTTGAATTGATTTGGTTCTGGGGTCACGACATGGTAGAAATGTGTAATCTGGTTGTTGAAAAGACCTTGAAATTTAATCTTGAAGGGACATGAATTAAAGATATATTTTTCAAGGTCCCTTCTAATCTTGAAGGTACATGAATTGAAGAACTAATTTTTCAAAGTTCCTTATAATCTTGAAGGGACATGAATTGAAGATCTAATTTTTCGATGTCTTAAAGGAACATTAACTTCAACTCTATGATTTTTGCAAGAGGTTTTTCTTGTCACAATTTGAGATCTAGCAAAGATGTGATGCAATAAAAAATTTGTTGAAGCTTGTATAAAATTTTCAATCTTCATCATAAGTGTTCACAGTTAGCTCAACAAGTATTTGAAACCATCATGCATGATTCAAATTTCAGCTTGAAGTTGGTTGTCTATCAAGCTCCTAAAAGCATATTTTCATGCAAGAAAATCATATTATCAAGATATTTTAACAAAGAAATCATTGGAGCCCTATGGAAACTATCATTCTTATTTGATGTACTCTTTTTATCACAATTATAGCACGATTTACTATTCAATAGAAGTAATTGGACCCAACATAAATTACTGCAACTCAAGTCGACCAGTTGAACACATTCACTTGGCATTCAAATTAAACAAAGTATGTTTGTAGGCATTTTGTTTTGTCGAATTTACTCTCATGTCCTACTATAATAAAAGAGGGTTCAACATTCTAGTTGGTGGATATAATATATTTGGAAGGCAAGGGTTACTCAAAATAGAGAAGTTACATACATATTTTTCTTGCCTTGGCACAGTGAGCAAAGACTCACAATTACATTTGGAATAATTTTTCTTACATCATTTGTATCAACATTCTATTGTTTTGGAGCTAGAAATAGGCATAAAATGTTACATAATCATCCTACAGTAAGGTTCTTCATATTTAGTTCATCAATGATTTCAGTTTGAAGTGACAATGGTGTATCTACAATTGATTGTAGTTTTACAGTTCTCTATTGTAGTTGTATTGAATACTTGTGTTTCACTTAACTTTATCTCTTCATGACATATGACTTAAGGCCTACATCAATAAAGTAGCTACATCATCTTATAGCAATTTATGTCAACAAGCTTCATTGTATCATCTTCTACAAACCAATTATTAGTAAGGGTTTTCATCTGACAAAGGAAGTGAAAATTAATAAAACCCTATCTATATATATATATATATATATACATTTCAGTGCCTTGTATGATGAACCTTATGTGATGCATATGATAGTGCTATTGAAACATGATGTAGTGATATTGATGTTTAATACTGACATGAAAAAAGTGTAGGTTATATTTGAAGCCTCTAAAGTATGATAAGTATTATGTTTTCACATGTTACAAGACCTTGTGATATAAAGGTGTTAGATCTGTAATAAAACACTTGAAGTGTGTAGCTCGAATCAAAGAACTATAGATTTAAATATATGAAGGGAATATTTGGACAATGGTTACTTATCTTATTAGTTTGTTAACTCTATTCATACTTCATTTGAAAGAAGCTTGAATACAACAGCTACCTACAAGTCACTTGCCCTTGCCCAATAGCTCGTCAATTTATATGATACACTTGTCCAAAATTTTATTTTCATCACATTAATAAAAGTATTCTCTTGTAGTAACATGATGATCTCGTATAGTACATTGAAGAGAGTGAAAGTTTGATGACTTGTTGATGTATTTGCATTATGACGACTTTGGTATGAGCAGTTAGGGTTTTGTTACAACATTTTATTAAAGCATCCTATGATCCCAAGATCGTCAAGTATACAACCTATAGTTGGGAATAGATCGGATTGGTGAAATCTTGGATTTATCTTTATCAAACACTTGTGTTCGCACTTGTAGTTGTATAGGAAAGTTGGTACAGTGATGTATGGTATCCAAATTTATGAGCTCATGAACAATCATCTATTCATGTGTAGTGTAGTGATTTAGCAGTGATGTGTAGTGGCATGTGTGAGCAGTGACTTGCAGATATGTGCAGTGATTAGTAGTAGCAATTAGTACAATGATGAGTAGTGGTTAGCTTGTGTAGTTGTTAGTTGATTTGATAATAGGGTTTGATGTGTAGTACAATGATCAATTTTTGCAGCATAGTGCAGTGATTTGTTTGGATTGTTTTGTATAGTGATTAATGGCTACCAGAATTTGACAGATTATATAGTACAATAATATCTTCTATTCAACTATCTTATATTTTAGTTCTAAAGTTCGGATTAACCACATTAAATTTGTAGGAATTTCTACGTTTCAAGTCCATAGGTGAATCCGTCATCATGACATAAAATCTTGAGTGAAATGATGTTGAGAGAATAATATAAATAGGAGAAGCAAAAGGAAGAAGGATAAAAGGAATAAAGAATGTTGGCCATGAAATCTTTAAAGATTAAAGATTAAATTTTAATAAGAAAATGTCGCCCATGAAAAATCTAAAGAATAAAAATTAAAAATTATTGTTTAAATTAATAATGCAATCTATTATATAAATTATTATTATATCTATTATATTATTAAATTCTTATTAATATAATAGGTATAATAATGTTATTATTTATTGTTATAGTATTCAATAATAATGATGTTAATATAATCATGATATAATATAACGAGAATATTGTTTAAAAAAATATTAATATTATAAAAATATAATAATAATATTTTAGGTAAGTGATATTAATTATTAATATTATTGTTGTTGTTGTCGTCATTTAATCAAAATCTTATAGAAAAAGGAGGGAAAGCAGAATAGAAAGGGAAGAGGGAAGGATATTTAGGAGGAGAGCGAGATGAAGCATAATTTAGGAATTCTTAAAATGGTTAATGATGGGAATCCAATTGTTGTTGAGTTCTAGGCCATTATCTCTGTTTAAATTGTTAGGGTTTTTGATAATCTCCAAGGCCTCCCTGAAGCGTCTTCTCAAATAATGGTTTTCCCTAGAAATAATTTCAGAGTTCTCAAGGTTTATATGGTGCTTGGTTTTGAAGGAGTGTTTGGCAAGGGTAGAAGAGAAAACATGTTCATGTTTAATATTAGTAGCATGTTCTTTCATTCTTGTTTTAAAGGATCTTCCAATTTCCCCAATGTAGCATTTACCACAAGAGCAAGTAATTTTATAGATACCTTGGT
Organism: Pinus tabuliformis; assembly: GCA_031772625.1. Lineage (NCBI taxonomy): Eukaryota > Viridiplantae > Streptophyta > Pinopsida > Pinales > Pinaceae > Pinus > Pinus tabuliformis. The sequence continues at coordinate 1,567,638,066 of CM062818.1, read as the reverse complement.
GTTGATGTGGGTCAATGTTATCTTTGACGGACCTCATCTCCTGATTGATAGTTTTCATAGGTTTGAAAGTGATGGAGAAAATTTTCTTTCTTAGAACCTTAGAAATTTTTTCATTTATGCCTTTGATGTATGGAAGATAAATCCTTTTGCAAGGTGGTTTGGGTTCATGAGATTGGAGAGTTCTTTTCTCAACCTAATTAAAGGTCTTTATGATATCTCCCTATTTGTATCCAATCGTTTTGAATGACCTAAACAGATGGTTTTTCTCTTGGTCAATGTGCTCTTCATATGATATTCTAAGGTCTCTTATGGCTAAGGTGTTAAGGACACTGGTTATTTGAGAGGGGTGATGGTGAGAATTTGCATGAAGGTAATTATTGGTGTGAGTTTTCTTTCTATAAACCTAGTGCCATAAGGTACCATCATCGTTTTTTGGTGACCAACATATCAAGGAAAGTTATGTTTTTTTTTCTTCAGTCTCCATGGTAAATTTGATGTGCTTCAATCTGGTGTTAAGGTGGTTGAAAAATATTTCAAGTTCAATTTTACCATGAGACCACTTTACATTAGTGTCATCAATGAATCTTTTCCACCAACTAGGGACTTAATGGGTAAGATTCTAAGTTTTGTTTCTCAAATTTCTCCATTAAGACATTAGCCACAATGGGAGATGGGGGGAACCCATCACAACTCTTGATATTTATTCATAATACTTACCCTCGAAGCTAAAAAAGGTGGAGAAAAGGAAAACTACAACTAGTCAGGGAGTTTAGGGGTCAGTCACTCCCTTGATAACCTCAATGACTTCATCAAGGGGAATCATGGTGTAGAGTGATACTGCATCAAAGCTGATAAGATGATATCCATTTTCAACTTTCTATTTTTGAATAATTTTTACAAAGTCACTGGAAAATTTGATGAAAGAATCAGAATTACCAACAAGGGGCCTAAGGATTTTAGAGACCTATTTTTCAATTTCATAAGTGGGGGATCCAATAGGGTTGACAATAGGTCTCAAGGGAACCCCATTCTTATGGATTTTACTAAGGAAGACCATAATTTCTTGGTGTAATTTCAGAATTAGGGGTCATAAGTTTCTTAGTCCATTCATCTAGGTTAGATTTGTTGACTATTTTCTTAACCTCTTTAATAATCTTGGAAATTGGGTTGTTTTATTTCGAGCCTCCTATAACAACCACTATTTTTAAGATGTTCATTTATATTTATGATGTAGTCACTCTTGTTCATAACAATAGATATGGCACCACCCTTATTATCTTTAAGAACCACAATATTGTCATTGCTATTAATACTTTTGATTGTGGAAAGTTATTCTATGTTGATATTGTTCTTAGCAGGCTTGTAGTTTTTAAAAATAGAATCACAATCCAATCTTATGGCTTCTTTTTCCTCATTATTAAAATCAATAATTCCTTCTTCAATACTACAAACTGTGTTTTCAAAAGGAGTATTTTTTGGAGCAATTGCAAAATTAATGCCCTTGTTCAAAATGTTGTATTCTTCTAGAGTTAAATGGTGAGAAGTGTTGGCATTATGATACATGTATGATACAGGTGTTGTCCTTGATGGAAACTCACTCAGATGACAGATCATAGTGTAGCAGGTCAAGAGCAAAGAATTAATGATCAGAAAGAGGTATACATGGGTTAACCTTGATGAAAGTGCATATGCACGCGGGTTAGAAGAACAAAAGGTGTGTATACGTGCACACGTAGGTTCACATAAAGAAAGGTGCGTACATGTTAGAAAACTAAGTTTTGGTCTGTGGTATTTGGTCCATGGTATTTTGGTATTGGTCCACGCTATTCGGTCTGAAGTGTTGACCCCAGGTATTGAGTCCAAGGTATTGGTTCTACATGGTTTTGGACCATGGTATTGAGAGAAGCCTAAACCTATATAAGGAGAAGATCATTAGGCCAAGTGGTGTAAGGGTGCAAGGATTGAATATCTGATGAAGTGTGAGATCTAGTATGTTGGTTATGGGTTTGTGATGCTTTGCTTGATCTGAACCAAGGAAGCACCTATGTGGTTGATGATGGATGATGGATCGGGATCATAAGGCTTGGAAGGTATTATCATTATGTGGTTTGATCATGGATAGACTAGATCTGAATTATTGACGCATGTTTTATTGTATAAATGCTATGATTTGGATATGATCGATGTTTGTTATAGCTGCAAAGTTTTGAGTTAATATTTGCAGATGTGTACATGGGTTCGCTTTGGTAAAAGCACGTATACATGCTGGTTCAGCTCATCAGAGTTGCGTATATAGTATGAAGTATGATATTTGAAGTTTCAGTTGGGTCTGGTTTTTATTGCAGAGTTCTGTGTTCTGCTCTGTGTTCTAGTTACTGTGTTTTGATGACAGGGTTTCAGTGATTCAGTATTGGGTGATTCAAAGAATGATGATGCAGGTGTACTTGATGATTGTATTGTAGTGGTGATTGTTTTGTATTTATGGATCCAGTATCAAAATTTATGAAATGTGGTCCCTGGAAGAAAAGATAAGGTAGTAGCCTTCTGTAGGTCGGCACCTACGTACTAGTAAATAGATTGGCTAGTACAAGAGCTAGGGGGTTGCAGCTCCCTTCCAGTAGTAGCTGGAGAATGAGAAAAGGTTGTAGCCTTTTGCAGGTGGGTGCCTGCGTACTAGTATGAGTCTCTGCCAGTACAAGATTGTAAATATGGTTTTCTTATCTTAAAGAAAATAGCAGCAAGTGGTTTTTGTCCCGCATTGGGTTTCCACCTTATATCATGGTGTTCATGTGTGCTTCTTATGTGTGATGATCTGTTATGTTTCATTGCACTTTTTTACTGTTCATATGGTTAAATATCAACATATAATGGATTAATTGAATCATAAGTTTACTGGATATACACTAGTTGCATCAAACACAGTTGCGTGTACATGCAGGTTCCCTTAACTAAAGTAGCATATATGAATCTAAGTATGGAAATGAAAAAGTTAGTGATTTTCTAATACTGATTCACCCCCCCTATCAGTATTATTTCCAACAATTGGAATCAGAGCAGGTCCTTTGGTAGTAGCTTGATTGCTTGAAGGAGATCCATAGAACAATGGGAAAGAATGTGCGTCAGAAGAGGAAGACAGCTCAAAGGAACAGTGACAGCCTGCCATTAGGTGAAAGTCAGTATTCAGATTCTAAATCACCTCAGATTGACAATGAACAAGCAAATGGAACATCATATAAAATCATAGATCAATAAGATCTACTTAGCAAAAGGGAGAGTGCCCTCAAAGAAGAAGTTATCAGCTTAAAAGCTCAGTTGGAATGTGCCTTCAGAATTCGTCAAATGCTGCAGGAGCTGAATGAAGAACAATAAAAAGAGATTCTCAAGCTAAAGCAACAAGTGGAAGAAGGAAGAAAGTATGAAGAAATTTTGAAGAAGAAATGTCTAGAAAAGGAAGAACAACATTAGGTTGAGGTAAATATATTGAAAGGTAAATTAGAAGAAAAGGATAAACTATTACGATTTCAAGACAGTACTAAGATTTTGGATGTTATTCTTAGTAGTCAAAGGTTGCCTGCTATAAAAACTGGTCTTGGTTTTTATGAATCTGTTGAAGGTGAATCTAGCTCACAAGGTGAGGCAAGGAACTCTAATGAGAAATCTGAAATGCTCAACAAGGAACAACCAAGGAAAGAAATTCCTCAAAGAAAATCTTTTGCTCTTAACTGTGGAAGTGATAGATAATCATTTCCTCCGATGAAGAATGTTGAATGTTATGTATGTCATAATCTTGGACATGTTGTAGCCAGATGCAGAAGTAGAATGGTTCAAGACCGTCACACAGAAATATCGTCACGTTCTAGGTACTTCAAGGGATATTGTTTTTCTTGCAATATGTTTGGTCACAAAGCCATTGACTAATATAAGAGGAATATGAGACATGTAAGATGTTATGCATGTAACAAGCTTGGACATATAGCAAAGGAATGTAGGAGAAGATTTTGGACACCATACCAAAAGGAGAAAACATCATCACAGTTGAAGATATGGAAGAAAAAGGAAGTACAGCTAGAAAGATGTGGCATAGCAGAATATACAGACTTCACAGACTCAGAGGAAGCGAAGAGTGTGGAACATCCATGTTCTAAATCTCATACGCAGGTTTCATGAAGAAAATTTGTGTATATACGCGAGTTAGACGTTGCACAGTCGCGTATATGTTGCTCTGAAGAAAAGTAGTAGTTTAGAAGTCTGATATGGTTCAATCACTATTTGTTGATGGCATGACAACGGTTCAAGGGGAGCATATACTTCAAATAATGCATTGTTGGAATTATGGTTAGAAGTCTTTGGTGATGATACTTATGATGCTAAACGATACATCTTATTGGTTGGTCAAAAGAATGGTATTGCAGGTTACAGGGCTGGATGTTAATGCTTATGGTGCAGATCATATATGGTGTATGATAGTTGCTAATGACTATCATGGTCTTGATTAGATTGTTGGTCTTTGATTTGTAACCCCACTATGCATGGGATGGATGATGTAATGTTTCTTATTTTTGAGTCATGTATAAACTTTTGGTATATCCCCACTTGGTTGGGTGGATGAGTCAAAAATGGTGTATTCCCACTTGGTTGGGAGATTGATGTATGTATGAGTCCTTAGGAAGGTCATTGGAAATGTATGTATAGAGTCATGTTATGCTTTTGCAGACCTTGCATGTGCTCAGGGGGAGCATGGACGGATTGGTACATCTTGGCATGTACAAAGGGGGAGCTCAATCAGAGATTTCAATAGGTACTCAGGGGGAGTATGGACAACAGAATGTATATCAAGGAAGAGAATATCTTGGTTCGCCCTTTTCCCTTGATGTCAAAGGGGAAGAGTGAGTTGGTGTGGTTGTTGCCATCAAGTCCAAAGGGGGAGATTGTTGGCATTATGATATAGGTGTTGTCCTTGATGGCAACTCACTCAGATGACAGATCATAGTGCAGCAGGTCAAGAGCAAAGAATTAATGATTAGAAAGAGGTATACGCAGGTTAACCTTGATGAAAGTGTGTATGCACGCGGGTTAGAAGAAAAAAAGGTGCATATATGTGCACACGCAGGTTCACATAAAGAAAGGCGCGCACATGTTGGAAAACTAAGTTTTGGTTAGTGGTATTTGGTCCATGGTATTTTGGTATTGGTCCATGGTATTTGGTCCAAAGTGTTGACCCCAGGTATTGAGTCCAAGGTATTGGTTCTACATGGTTTTGGACCATGGTATTGAGAGAAGCCTAAACCTATATAAGGAGAAGATCATTAGGCCAATTGGTGTAAGGGTGCAAGGATTGAATATCTAATGAAGTGTGAGATCTAGTATGTTAGTTATGGGTTTGTGATGCTTTGCTTGATCTGAACCAAGGAAGCACCTATGCGGTTGATGATGGATGATGGATCAAGATCATAAGGCTTGGAAGGTATTATCATTATGTGGTTTGATCATGGATAGACTTGATCTGAATTGTTGACGCATGTTTTATTGTATAAATGCTATGATCTGGGTATGACCGATGTCTGGTATAGCTGCAAAGTTTTGAGTTAATATTTGCAGATGTGTATGCGGGTTCGCTTTGGTAAAATCATGTATACATGTCGGTTCAGCTCATCAGAGTTGCGTATACAGTATGAAGTATGATATTTGAAGTTGCGGTTGGGTCTGGTTGTTATTGTAGAGTTCTGTGTTCTACTCTGTGTTCTGTTTACTGTGTTTTGATGACAGGGTTTCAGTGATTCAGTATTGGGTGATTCAGAGATTGATGATGTAGGTGTAGTTAATGACTGTATTGCAGTGGTGATTGTTTTGTATTTATGGATCCAGTATGAAAATTTATGAAACGTGGTCCCTGGAAGAAAAGAGAAGGTAGTATCCTTCTGTAGGTCAGCTTACGTACTAGTAAACAAATCGACTAGTACAAGAGCTAGGGGATTGCAGCTCCCTTCCAGTAGTAGCTGGAGAATGAGAAAAGGTTGTAGCCTTCTGCAGGTGGGTGCTTGCATACTGGTATGAATCTGCGTTAGTACAAGATTGTAAACAAGTTTTTCTTATCTTAAAGAAAATAGTAACAGGTGGTTTTTGTCCCGCATTGGGTTTCCACCTTATCATGGTGTTCATGTGTGCTTCTTATGTGTGATGATCTGTTCTGTTTTACTGCACCTGTTTACTGTTCATATGGTTAAAGATCAACATATAATGGATTAACTGAATCATAAGTTCACTGGATATACGCTAGTTGCATTAAACATAGTTGCGTGTACACACGGGTTCCCTTAACTGAAGTAGCATATATGAATCTAAGTATGGAAATGAAAAAGTTAGTGATTTGCTAATACTGATTCATCCCCCCCTCTTAGTATTATTTCCAACAAGAGGACATATTAGTATTTCTTTTAAGGTTTTTATCAGGACTATTGTTTCTAAGGGTGAGAGTGTTGGCCAAGATATTTCTCGGAGATTTATTAATGCTCTCTATGTTGTTAGACTCATTATTAGTATCGAGGACTAAAGTCATGTTGTTGTTAGTGATAGTTGAAGTGTTCATTAGGTCAATTCTACTATCACAATTGATTGTTCCTAGAATAGAATCAAGGTTGTTATCAGTGGCTAAGGGATCAATATTTGAGCTAGAGGGGATGCCCTTATGAATGCTATTCAAAATAGAGGGGTGAATGGATGAGATAACATTTAATCATTTTTATCATGTACATCCATGCTTATGCTTTCAAATTTATCGATGATGATAGTCAGACTATTGATGGTGTTGATGGTGGAAGAGGAGCTTCTGGCAGAGTCGATGCAAGTCACCTTGATATGTGCTTATTTGACTATTGTACTTGTTAATATTGTATCCTATAGTATCAACATACAATTTTCTTGAAATTCATACCAACTTTTTAGAATGTTTGTTTTCATCTTTCACTCTCTCACTTTTGGCCTCGATGGTAGCTATGGCATCAATTTTATTCCAGAGACCCGGTCAAATGGTAGATGTGAGTTTCAAGTGGGAATATAATGCTTCCACACCTAACTAATTTAGTTTGGCATGGATTCTTCTTATTTCCGTTTTGATCAATGAAATTCTAAGTTTAAAGAATGCTTTGGAGGTATAGTGGATTTTCAAATGGTGTCTTATCTTGGAAAAAGTAGGAATAATAATGTGGTCCCAAAATTTCCTTTAAAAATGTCTATTTGCAGCTTCCTTTTGGATTTTGATCTTTTTCTTCTCTAATCGAAAAATTTCCTTCCATATATCCCCTTTGTATATGGAAATAACATTGGTTTTTAGATTTTTTTGTAGGAACTCTTAGTTTGAAAGTTTGGATTAACCATAGTAAATTTGTAGGAATGTCTATGTTTCAGGCCCATAGGTGGAGCCATCATAATTTAGAGCACAGGGGATCCAGTCTAAAAATTGTTAAATGTTGTCTGCCAGCTCTTTAGTTTGATTGGAGTCACCTTCAGGTTGTGGCCTGAGAATACTTCAGGACTGTAGGGTGGTGATAGGGCAGGTCATAACATGCATAGGGAATTACGTGGTACCTTCAATTGGGGCTGATAAATTATAGGGAAACGAAGCATCCTTCTAGCAGTAGCTGGTAAACAGAGGGTTGGGGCACTCGTCAGGTTGTTGCCTGCCTCACAAGGCATAGGGGCATCCTTCCAGTTACAACATGATATTAGGGTGTAGTAGCATCCTACAAGTTGTAGCCTATAAATCAGGAGGTTGTGGCCTCCTTTAGTTGTGGCTAAGAACTTGAAGTAATTAATTTTTCTTTTATATAAGAAGAAGACAAATAGTAAGAAGTGTTTGGTTTTTTTTTACTCAGAGGGGGTTTCCACCTAAAATCTTGTGTCTACTGTCTATATATTTCTAAATTGTTGTCTAGTGTTGTTTACTGGTTTTTCTATTTGATATTGAATTTTAATAATATTTTTGAAGATTAACTAACACTCTGAAAAACATTAATAATGTGCTAATTGCTAAGAAATATTGATTCACCCCCCTCTTATTATTTCCAACAATTCGTATCAGAGTAGGTTCCTTCAGTAGCAACTTAATAGCCTTTAGTAACAACTTAATAGCTAGAAGGAAGATCTCAGAGTACACAGATAGGAAAATAAAAGAAAAAATCTTCCAAGTGTTCAATGGAAGTTTTAGGTACTATAACAGTCTCCAAATCTGAAGAGAAACAATATTGTATACCAACTCCCAAATTTGTTGAAGATGATTACTAGATATTGGAATGTAAAATGATAGTCCATCTAGAAGCTCATGATGTATTGCAGTTTGTTGTTTTTGGAAATGTTAGCGTTCGGATTTGGCCTCAGGCTGAAAAAGACAAAATCCAAGGCAACATCAAACCACTTAGCCTCGTAGCTAGCCCTACGAGGACAGGAGAGGGCTCTCTCCGGGTCTATCTCGACAAAAGGTCTTCAAAGGGCTGAGATGACCAATAAAGAACACTGATTTTAGGCTAGTAAATTGATAGGGAAAGTTTGATTTCAAATTTTTAGGGTTTTGTTGGAAAACTGAGCACGACAATTTTGGGTGCGGGGATGAGACACAATTTTTGCAGAGGTCTTTTTGGGGCAAGGTAGGAGATTGTCTTGATGCCTTTGAAATAAGTGAATGGATAGATATGACCGGTGAGGAGCTAAGGAGAGCAAGAAACCATCGAGATTTCTCCTTAAACAGATGAAAACATAGATATTAAGCAAACTTAAAGGCAGAGCATAGAAACCATGAATTCTACCTTAACACTTCATTTACTTAATTTGCAGAAGAGAAGAGTAGGAAAATGATACACATAACAAACTTAAAAGTACATGAGAGAAACACACCATCAACACAAATCACCACAGGAATCCCAAATAGTGCTGCAAAACCCTGGTCTTTCCTTTGCCAAAATTGCAGAGATACAAAGAGTAATACAGTCTAAGCTTATCCCTCAAGAGTCCAACCATGAAAATGACTAAGAAAAATCACATAATATAGGCAAGCTAACATATTTCCTTGCCTTTAGGGGTCGAGCTCATCATCCTAGGAGCTGTTTCAACCAATTCTAAACTGAGCACTACAATCTAGGCAATCAAAACAACTTGCCTCTATAAGCTAGGAAACCAATTCATTCATTAATTTTTTGCTATTTTACGAATGAATCTTCTAGAATAGGTAAAAAATTGTCATGTCAACATAAAATTACATCAATTACATCAAGGAGGGTGAAAAATCCCACCAAAAGTCAAAACTGGTCAAATGCTGCGTTTTCCTGCGCTGAAGATGAAAAATTGAGAAAATGTCCTGATGTGTAGCGCGCCATTTCTCAACGCGTAGCGCGCCTTTCATCTCACTTTTGGGGCACTTCCCAGCATCAAAATTGAGCTCAGGTGGGCTTGTTGGAGTTATAGATGTCTACTTTCCAACCCAACTGGAATTTTTTAATTTGGAGTTCATTTGCCCTATCAAAAATCAAATCTCCCAAGACTGGTCAAAATGTGCCAAATGAGGCTGCCTCAAGGCAGAGTGCTGTTGCAGTCAACTTTTGAATGCCTTCCTCAACTCAAAATTGAGCTCATGATAGCTCATTGGAAATATCTTTGTGTCTAGTTATCATTTGACTCATCAAAAAAGTCATTTGGCCAACCAAGCTTGGAGAAAACTTGATTTTCCCAAGGTCACGTCAGAGGTGCATTCGATTCTCCTGAGGCAACAATATTTTTGACATTTCTCTAAAACCATGACACGTGTGTAAAAAGTGAAGGAGGTTTTTCTTCCTTTGCCTGTTGTGAACAAAAACCTCTCTCAGTTTTTAAAAATTCATCTTTTATTTCTCAGAAACATCATGTGAGTAAAACCTATCCCGATGTGTGAAACAAGGGATTTTGTCGAAATGAAGCGAAATGAAGGGGATAAGAGGCTTCTAAATTCTTGGGGAAATTTTTGGAAGTAGGGAGGGATGTTAGGAAGCAGGGGAAAGTGAAATTGTGGGAGATCGAGTGAGGGGAAGGGGTCCAAAAGAGAAAAACACAAGCCTAGCCTAGAAAATTTCCAAGTTGTGGCAAGAAACTAGGGTTTGTGGAAAAATGAGGAATTTGGGGAATCTCAGTGATGGGAAGTGTTTGATAAGGTACATGAAAGATAAGGGAAGATGTATGAACATTTTGATATAAGTTTTTCTAATGATTTGACCATCCAAGAGAAATTAGCTTTCAAAACCCTAGGAGAGGGAAATGACCTTGCCTAGGCGCAACTGAAGCACGAACAAGGTGTAAAATGACTCATTAGACACTGACATGATAATGAAAACCCTATGAATGATGATAGACTCAGCAGAATGATGACATGGATTGGCATTTGGGCAATTTTGAAAAGAGTGAAAGCAAACCCTAGACCTAATGCCTAGTGACCAAATTTTGCTTGAAGACTCACTGAAATGACAAAATTTGACCTTAACACTTCAAAATCACTTTGTAAGAGCACGTTTGATCACTGGAGGAAGGCTGGAAAGATTGAAACTAACAGGAAACACATCTACCGAGGAAGCTAAAAATTACAATACGAAATCCATGAATGTCATTTTTAATGTTCTACCAAATCCCGTAAAAGAAAATGTTGGTCAATGCTTAATGACCAAAATTATTTAGGAAAGGCTCCATAATCTCTACTCAAAGAAGCATACAGGTCAAGATATATATGTTGATAATCATGTGGATCCTAATATCTGTTGATAAATCTAGGGCATGAATAGTTAAAAGATTTATGTGCTTGATAATTTCTTGTGATATACTTTTACTTCTTAGCTTAAAGTCTTTTCTTCGTTATTTTATTATTGTGTTCTTTTCACCAAGACAATTACCAATATGCACAATACAAGACAAGTGACACAGTATGTAGGCTTGTCAACTAAAGCCAAAACTTCTCACCTCTTGAGGAAAGCCTGACCAAAATTATTCTTCCAGATCTTCAATTGACAAGTACCAAGACCATGACACAAACCCTTGACTCTAGTATCCTCCCAATATCCTTGCCACTAACCTTGTTTCTCTGTCTCTTCCCTTCTTCTTCTTGATCTCGAACTGCTTTCCTCAGATCCTTCTAGAGAAACTCGGTTTCTATCCTTTACACTTCTTCTTCTTGGCTTCCTCTAGAGAATCTTGGTCTCTAGGCTTTAACTGATCTTCTCTTGATAATCTCAGTTTCTAGATCTATATCTTGGTCACCTAGAAGAAACCTCTTTTTCTACCCCAAAAGAAACCTTCTTTGCTTCCCAGAAGAATCCTCCTTCACTTCCCTAGAAGAAACTTCTCTTCATTTCCCTAGAATAAACTAATCTTCACTGACCGAGAAGAAACTTTCTTCTTCGCTTTCCTAGAACAATCCTCCTTCTTCGCTTGCCTAGAATATTCTTCCTTCTTCGCGTGCCCAGAAGAATCCTCTTTCTCAGTTCTTTGTAGCCTTCTTCTTCGCACTTCTTCAATGAATGATTGACGAGTTTTTATTCCTTCAAGTGAGGTCGATTTAGGCTTTATATACACCTCATCTCATGTCCTTTAGGCCAAAATCATCACTAGATGTTAGGTTGACTTATTCTAGCATTTTATTCCATCGTTGTAGGCCGACTTGAAGAGGATAAGTGACAAGGTCTTGGAGGATGCTTTACATAGACAAATTTGACCTTTTACAAAGTGTAACATGACTTCATTACATGAAAATGACTCTATCATTTTATGACTAGATGAGAAATAATTCCTAAAGACTCTCAATGGGAGTCTTGACTCAAAATAAAATCTCTAGCTCATGAAACCCATGAAGAAAGTCAATACAATAATTTTATTTTTCTTCTTTACATATCATTACATAAAATCATAATTACATTTCATTATGAAGACCGAACCTAGTTACACTTTTCAACGCTCCCTCTTAACTAGGCAGGTCTTCATAATGGTACTTGTACTTTCACAATTTGAAGAATTTCTCATAAGAATAATTCGAATTGGTAACTCATTTGTATAGCATCATATCAATCAGTATTGTTACATAGCAAGGCCTTTACTAACAACTCCTTATTTCTAAAAGATATGAGCTCAATGCTAGTGAGACCAATGATTTATAGAAACTCTCATCATTGTCTCTCTTGGAACTTCCCATACCTGAGTACTCAAGGTATGTTCCATGAGGGATATTCTTATCTTGGACTCCACATCCCTCAAAGAATATCAGTCCTCCAATATTATTCGTACATTGGACGCCTAATCTCATCCTCAAAGAGAATTGGATGCCAAATGATTACCCAATCCTCCATTCTGTCTTCCCAGGTGAAGACTAGAATGACATGTCTATCTCTCCCTTTCGAATAGGGAGGACATATTCCAATAAAGGAATGTACTCATTCCTACCAAAAAGGAATGAACATAAGCTCCCTCTTAGCCTAGGAATTTCTAAGTTTCTTCCAAGTAAGAAACTTATTTTCATGCTCCCTCTTAACTAGGGACCTACAACAGTTCCTCATGTGGAACAACCAACTACTTGAAGAGATCCTTCCTTCGATGTCATTTATTCTTCGTCATGGAGTATTCATCTTTCGAGGACTTCTTCATAGGGCACATAAAATCCATCACTTTCATCCATGAGTTAGTCATGTCCGCATTTCATCAAAAAGTGATTCATAAGTTTTCCATCTAGCTTTGCTTCATGTCATGTTTCTTTATTTATGTCGTATTTTCCAAAAGGATCTGACATCCTTCTATATAGTCATTTTGGAAGTCATCCACAGATTTCCCTTTGTCAGCCTTAGATAAGCCTATCAAGGTATTAGTTCAAAAATAAGAGATGAACACTTAAATCAAAATTACCTTTGTGATGGTATTTCATCATGACATCTTCCTATAGGTATCATCATCCTGTATCAAAATTGTCACATTTCCCAAATATATCCATTGTCAAGGGTCCTCATCTTTTTCTAAATCCTATCAGATTCTTCATATCTTTCTGGGAGATATTCTAGTCAACTCTTCTTGGGCTTGGATGTTGAATTCTTCTACCTTTGTTGCATATTTTCATGATCTCTTCCTTTCTTTTCACACTTTATTCCTAGGAGCTTTAAATCAAAGTTCCTCAATTGTAGTCAACTTCCTCATGATTTATATAAGAACATATTATGTTGATCTTATCTAGTGTGACTTATGTCTTTCTACAATCTTTTAGAGGAGGAGATCCTTTATTGTTTTGATCATTTTTCCAAGGTGGAAATAGTGACCCATATTATCTAGAACCATTTGGCATGACTCTCATAATATCCTATGTAATCATACATACCTCATCTTTCTTATCGTTCATCCATACATCTTATAGCAACTGTAGGAATTTACAGGGTAAGTTCCTCAGACAGAATACCAAAAGACACTGCTCACAAACAGATCGCAGATCAATACACCAGTATTTTGACGTGGTTAAAACCCTCAAAGAGGGAAAAAATCCACAGCCTGAGCCAACGCGGCCACTTCAGGCAATTTATTAATAAAAGAATGAAAATTTACATATGCTTCTCTCATAGACAGATTACCCTACAAATGAACCTCCATGCTCTTTAAATAGAGATCATGGGCCAATCGGGTGTTAAGCCACGGATCAAGTGTCGGTAATACCGAGGAGAGAATGAACCGTCAGATCACTACATATTGTGACCGTCAGATTGTAAGTTACAAAATGTACATAGTAAAGAAACACACTTTACCTAACTCTATACTAGACCAAGTTGTACTTAACTATTTCCTATGTGTTGGAATATCCTAACATTCCCCCTTAAGAACAACTTGGGATAGGATTGAAGGATTTTCAAATATGACACAATAGGAGAAGGAAGGAGGCACTAGAGCCTATCCCCCCTTAGTGACAACTTCCTGAACTCCAACCATAAATCGAAGTTTAATGAACTTCGCCTCTGTGAGAGCCTTTGTAAAGATGTCTGTAACTTGATCATCTGTTGAACAATATTGCACTTCAAGAACATGGTCGTGAATGAGCTTTCTGATGAAGTGTATGTGCAGTTCAATGTGTTTGCTGCGCTGATGTTGGACTGGATCTTTGCATAGCTGAATGGCACTTTGATTATCACACCAAAGTGTAGTCGGATGCTGTTGTTGAAAGCCAAACTCTGACAGGATCTGACGAAGCCACAAGGCTTCCTTACTAGCTTCTACGGCACCATGATACTCTGCTTCTGCTGAAGAAAGAGAAATGGGACCTTGTTTCTTGCAAACCCATGTAATAGGTCCTGAACCAGGAGTGAACACATAACCTGCAGTAGACTTCCGATCATCAGGGTCACCAGCCCAATCGGAATCAGTGAAACCAACCAATAGAGGAGATTCTTCGGTACTGTAATGAATCCCAAACTGAATTGTACCTCGAACATAACGAAGTATTCTTTTAGCTGCTTTCCAATGACTTTCACGTGGGTTTTGCATAAACCGAGCAACAAGGCCAACAACAAAGGAAAGGTCAGGACGAGTATGGGTTAGATACAAAAGTTTTCCTACAAGTTGACGGTATAAGGTAGCATCAACTTCAGGAGAAGTACAAGTGACTGAAAGTTTGACTCCAAACTGAAAGGGAGAAGGGGCCGGCTTACAGTCTTCCATGTGAAAATGTCGTAGAATGTCACAGGCATACTTGGACTGGGAAAGGGAAATACCTTCCTTGGATTGCAAAACTTGAAGACCAAGAAAATAATGTAAGTGTCCTAAGTCTGTCATTTCAAACTTCCTTTTAAGGCTGGTCTTCACATGGTTTATAAGGTTGGGATCACTACCAGTCAGGATAAGATCATCAACATAAAGAACAAGAATGATAAGAGACTTGCCCACTTTCTTGGTGTAGACAGTATTATCAGAATGACACCTAGAAAAGCCATTTTCTAAAAGAAAGTTATCCATTTTGGCATACCAAGCTCGAGGAGCTTGCTTGAGACCATAAAGGGATTTCTTAAGCCGACATACAAGGCTGGAGTCTATTTGTATAAAGCCAATAGGTTGTTCCATATAGATTTCTTCATGCAAGTCCCCATGTGAGAAGGCAGATTTAACATCCATCTGATGGACTTCCCATTTGAAAGAGGCAGCAAGGGAAAGAACAAGGCGGATAGAGTTCATTTTGGCAACAGGGGAGAAGGTTTCAGTATAGTCAATGCCTTCAAATTGTGAAAAACCCTTAGCAACAAGATGAGCTTTATGTTTATCAACTTTCCCATCTGGTCCATACTTGGTTCTGTAAACCCATTTGCATCTAACAAGTTTTCGTCCCTTTGGTAGAGGAACAAGATCCCATGTATCATTTGCTAATAATGAATGATATTCTTCATTCATAGCTATTTCCCAATCTGGATGGCCTGAAGCTTCTGCAAAGGTGTCAGGATCATAATTCACTGAAGCTTGAGCCAATAAAGAAGAGGCTCTATCGAACTGAGAACGTGTACGTCGATGATCTGTAGGATCACCGGCAAGATCACTTGCTGCATCCCGAGTAGCACAGACCCATTTTGGAAGCTGAGGAGCTGAATGAGGATCCTAAGAAGATGGGGGAGGAGTTTCATCCTTGCTTTCATCATCTGAAGAAGAAATATTTTCAAAAGTAGAAGAGATAGGGAGAGGTGGCACATCCGCCGAACTAGGCTCGCAGGCCGATATATTTTCAGCAAACCTTACATCTCTTCTAATTATAACATTTTTGGACTTAAGTGGAATAAGTCTATATCCTTTAACATCTTCAGAATATCCAACAAAAATAAATTTTTCACTCTTAGGTTCTAAAGCTTTATGTTTCTCATCTGGAATAGGGGCCCATGCTTCACTTCCAAAAACACGAAAGTGACTTACATTTGGTTTAATTGAGCTCCATGCTTCTTCTAGAATGATATTCTTTAAAACCTTAGTAGGAGTGCGATTTGTTATGTAATTTTCACAATTAATTGCTTCTGCCCAATAATTAAGACTAAGTCCTTTAGATTGAAGCATACAATTAGCCATTTCCTTTAAGGTGTGATTCTTCCTTTCAGCTACACCATTTTTTTGTGGAGTATATGGAGCAATATGTTGCATTTGAATTCCATTCTCAGTGCAAAAGTTGATGAATGTGTTTTTAACATATTCTCCACCATTATCAGATCTTAGCTTAAGAATTTGATGTCCAGATTGTTTTTCAACAAAGGCCTTAAAGGCCAAGAACATGTTAAATACTTCACTCTTGAGTTTTAAGAAGTATACCCAAGTGCATCTGGAGAAATCATCAATGAAATTTAAGAAATACTTGTAGCCAGAGAATGAAGCAACTGGAAGTGGACCACATAAATCACTATGCACAAGCTGTAAAGGGGCTGAGGCGTGCCAAGAGGCACATTTTTCAAAACTGTCCCGATGATGTTTTCCGAGTACACATCCGGAACAAACACCATCTCTGCAAGATACCATTGGAAGACCTGTCACCATATTTTCTTTACATAGATTTTGAAGAGAGCAATAGTTTAATTGACCAAATCGCTCATGCCAAAGTTTGCTCACTTCATCATTATGAGCAACAAATACTGAGGGAAGATTTGATGACCCAAATTTGTGAAACTTATACAACCTTGTAGAATCATCAGCAATTCCAGTAGCTAAAATCTGTCTAGGATATCTTAGGTCCTTAATTACAACATCGTGAGGTGAACATTCAACGATTTTACCTTCACCTGAATGAGTTATCTGATATACAGATAGAAGGTTGCAGGATAAGGTTGGAACACATAATACATCATTAAACTGACCATTGTCTATATGAACAGTTCCAGTCCCTACAACACTAAGAGATCTATCATCACCAACATATATATTTTTGGTGTTACAATCATTTAAAGAAGAAAACATGGCTTTGTTTTTGGCCATGTGATAAGAAGCTCCAGAATCAATGAGCCACTCATGAGAATGAGAAGAAGAAGATACATTTAGTGCATAGCCAGACCGAGATGCTTGACAACCACATGCAGAAAGTGCCATTCCTGAAGATGAAGTTGAAGTTGAAGAGTGCTCCAAATGGATGTTATGCTTCTTCATTGCTGCTTCCAAGGCTTCCATCTTCTTAAAGCATTTGGATTCTAAGTGTCCATCTCGATTACAAAAGTTGCAATGTCTATCAGTCTTCTTCCCTTTGTTTTTATTTGTCTTATCATTTTGTTGAAATGATTTTTCATTTTGAGGCTGAAATTGCTTAGGACCCTTGTTTGGTTTAGGACCATTCTTTTTAGGATACAACTTCTTAGGATTCTTTGGATTTGGTTGTTTTTGGGCAGCTAATGCTTTCTTAGAAGAGTTTCCAATATGAAGAAGACCAAGGTGTAAGAGTTTTTCTTGTTCTCTTATTAAAGAATCACAAAAGGAATCAAAGGAAGGGGACTTGTAGGTTTGTTCTTGAGAAATGAAGGCTTCTCTTGTAGAATAGAAGGTGGAAACAAACACAGAATACGCTGGTCCCAACTTAGTAAGAATGGAGTAGATAAGGCTACTATCTTCTTTCTTAACCTTAACACCTTCCAAGAGAAGTCTAAGGGTCTTGAACTTGGACAAAAAATCTTCAATGCAAGAAAAATTATTGGGGTCCAATGTAAGCAATTCATTTTCAAGTTGATGGGCTTTGAGTTCATTTTTAATTCCAAAGACTTTAGTAATCTGTTTCATTGCTTCATTAGGAGTATCAAGTTCTGCAATATGGAATCTAAGATCTGGAGAAATAGACATCCCTATCAACCCACGTGCTTGGTATTGCCTATTTTCCCATTTAGCTGCCTTGTCTTCATCTTTTGGTTTGGTCTCTTGGCATGTGGCTATTTTGTAAATACCTTTACTTCTAAGTAAATCCACAATGTAGGACCACCATTGGAAGTAGTTGGTGTTGTCAAGAATAACTTGGCATGGACTTTCCATTTCAAAAATAAAACTGAAGCTATAGATGCTAAAACTAAGTGTTGCAATGGAAAGATCTCGAAAAATTAGGCTGTTTAAAAAAAAACGGTTCTGAAAACGGCTTCCGGATGAAGAAGTTATGGCTTTTTGAAGAAAATTTGATGAAGTCGCCGACGAAGTGCATGAATGAACAATCTGCCCCCACAAAATGGAGACTTGAACCCAAGACCTCTACTCTCATAAATTAGTTTTCCACCAAGTGAGCTATACAAAAAGTTTGAGAGAGAGAGAGAGAGAGGGAGAGAGGGAGAGAGAGAAAGAGAGAGAGAGAGAGAGAGAGAGAGAGAGGGGGGGGGGTTGATGCTTTGGGTTGCGTGCTTGCTTTGAGAAAGCTCTTTTTCCCTACAAAACAAAAAACACAAAACCCAACACGGACATACAAAAAAAACGAACCTTGCGGTTCGAAGTTAGCTTTAGCCGGAAACTAAATATTTTCGAAAACGAACCTTGCAGCTCGAAGTTAGCTTTAGCAGGAAGCTAAATATTTTTCTCAATGTTTCTGATTTTCCGAGATCACACTAAGGCGCAACGGAAAAGAGCATACGCATGAGAAAAATCCTTCCTTTCTGTTTCTGATTTGCCTAGATCGCACAAAGTCGCGGGGCAAAGAGCATACACAGAAATGAAAGGTTCAGATCTGGTAATAAAAAGGCTAAATAAATTGAAACCGAAATAAACAGAGAGAAAATGACTATAAACTGCAAATAAACACTGTATACCTCTAGATCTTAAAAATGACGCAGCTAGGGCTACCGGAAACCTTTTCACGTGAAATGAAATGGGTTCCTCACTGGAACAGATGCTCCCAACACAACAGAGTAGTCCTCTCGGTCCGAAAGCAGTCAGAAACAGTAGATCTAGGAAACGGTAGTCGGATGTAGTTCTATCAGCTTCAGATTTGGATCACCAACGGACGCGGCCCTCAAATAACTTTGATACCATGTAGGAATTTACAGGGTAAGTTCCTCAGACAGAACACCAAAGGACACCGCTCACAAACAGATCACAGATCAATACACCAGTATTTTGATGTGGTTAAAACCCTCAAAGAGGGAAACAGTCCACGGCCTGAGCCAACGCGGCCACTTCATGCAATTTATTAATAAAAGAATGAAAATTTACATATGCTTCTCTCATAGACGGATTACCCTACAAATGACCCTCCATGCTATTTAAATAGAGATCATGGGCCAATCGGGTGTTAAGCCACGAATCAAGTGTCGATAATACCGAGGAGAGAATGAACCGTCGGATCACTACATATCGTGACCGTCGGATTGTAAGTTACAAAATGTACATAGTAAAGAAACACACTTTACCTAACTCTATACCTAAGTCTATACTAGACCAAGTTGTACTTAACTATTTCCTATGTGTCGGAATATCCTAACAGAAACTTCATTTGAAAAAAAAAACTTTATCCTTTAGACCTGCTTTTGTGTTTTGTCATCATACCATCTTGAATTCCATGAGTTGTAATTCCTGATGAAAATATTGCTTTCTTCCTAGATCTGTGAATCCTTTAGTGAGGATTCCATTAAGGAAACTAGAGGATCTTACATATCCTCACCTAGAAGATGTTTCCTCGTTGGCTATTGTATGATGATCCCAGTTGATGATGAATTTTACTTCTTTCTATAAGTATTGCTTGAGATTTCAATGAGGTTTCTAAGAGTACTTATTCAATAGAATTTATTCCGAACATTCTTTCATCTTCCCATGTTAATATCTCTTACTTCTAATGCTTCTATCATGATGTTATTTTCTAACCTGATGCATCCTATCTTATTTACACTGCCTCCTATATATAAATTACAAGTGGAAAGTACCTTCTTAGTGAAGAAGATCATCTCAGTCATGGTAGATACTTTTTTTATTCTTCCTTCTTAAGCTTCTTTATCTCAGGTTCTTTCACTTCCTCGATAATATGGGCTTCTTCCCTGTCCCTCTTACGTTTAGGACAATATCTTCTATAGTGCCAAAGTTTCTGACAACCATAGCATCTTTCCTCATCCATGTTCTTATTTTTCTTTGGAAGACCAAACTTTCCAAATTTCCCTTTTCTTCTTGTTGTTGATTGATTCCTTTTATTTGATCTTTTATTACTTTATTTCTTCAACCCGTCTTCTTTTGTCTTGCAGAGAGACCATAATTTGATGAATGGGATAGCTTCCTCTTCCCTAGTAGATATGTGGTTACCTTTCTCATCATTCAATGCATTTAGAATAATGGATATCATTTCATTATTAGATACCATCTCTCCTAGATCCTACAATTGACCTTTTATTTGAGATGATTTTGAGAGGCATGACGATATCCCTTCATCCTTTGAAACCTTAAATTTAAATAGATTAGATCTAAGTGATACGATCTTTCCTATCATGCTTTTAGAGAAAAGTATTACCAGTTTATCATATATTTATTTAGATGTCTTCAACTTGGCTACATATGAAATGAGAGGATCTTTAATGGATTCTTTAAGATATTTTGAGCCTTGAGATCCCTTTCCATGTATTGATATAATTCTTGTTCTTCAGATGGCTTGAAGACCTTTCCATGGACATGATCAATGACTTCATTTACTTCGATGACTATGTCTATCCTTCTTTTCCATGCAATGAAGTTTGATATCCCAACTAGCTTATGATTCTCCATGAAACATGAAGTCATTTTTACTAGATTAGATTATAATAAATGATGGGGCCTTCATTTTGAATTTTGAAGTTTTGTGGGAACTATTAGCGCTTGAGATTTCACCCTAGGCTGAGGAAGGTAAACCTTCAAGGCAACATCAAACCATTTCACCTCGTAGCTAGCCCTACGGGGTATGAGAAGGCTCTCTCCGGTCAAACTCAGTAGATCTTTCAATAGGATGAGCTGACCCAATTAGGAACACTGATATTAGGCTAGTAAACTGATAAGGAGGGTTGATTTAAAGTTTTTGGGGTTTTTGATGGCAATTGGAGGGAGTGCAATTCAGGGTGCGGGGATTGAGCTCAATTTTTGCAGGGGGGTCTTTGGGGCAAGGTAGGAACTTGTGCTGATGCCTTTAGCTGAGATGGATGATCAAGGAAGAAAGAGAGGGAGATAAAGAGGGCAAACAATGACTTTGAATCCTCTTTAGATAGTGGAAAACATCAATATTAAACAAAATTGAAAGCTGAGCATGGCATGCATGAATTCAAACTTTATCACTTCTTTTGTTTAATTAGCAGCAATAGAATAAGAGATGGAACACATAAACACACTTACAATGACAAGTAGGAGACACACCATCAACACAATGATCCACAAGAATCCACAATGAAGTCTGCAAAACCCTGGCCTTCCTTTTCCTCAAATTGCAGAGATACAAGTAAAATATACAATAGGAGCTTCTCTCTCAAGAGTCCAACCATGAAAATGAGAAGGAGAGAGCATAATATAGACCATCTAGACCATCTAACTCCTTTCCCCACCTCTAGGGGTCGAGCTCAGCTTCCTAGGAGCAGTTTGAACTAATTCTAAACTAAGAACTAGAAAATAGGCAGCCAAACAACTTGCCTCTATTACTTAGCTAACTGATTCATGCATTAATTATTCACTTTTTACATCAAGGAAGCTTCTAGAAGGGTAAAGAGAGATAAAATCTATCAAAGTGCCATGAAAATATTATATTTATCCATCATCTACAAGTAAAAATGGTCAACCATAGTCAAAACAGTGTTTTTTGACAAAAAAGGTCAATTCTGGCAAAGCTGGCTCGAATGGTCGCGCCCCCTGTTCAAATGGTCGCACCCCTTTGCAGCAACTTTTGAGTGGGTTCCACTGGTCCAAATCAGGTGCAAGATGGCTCATTGGAAATCTTGGTCTATCTACTTTCCATCCCAAGTGGAATTTCTGAATTTGGAGTTGTTTTTCCCCCTCAAAAACCATTTCTCCCAAGGTCACTTTCTGCAACTCAAAAAGTGGGCAGAAAGTCATTTTTTTGATGTATTTTGAGCTTGTGGAGGCTCAAATCTCAAAATCAGGCTTCTCCCAAGTATAGGTAATTCTATTTTTTGCATGCCCTTTCCAAAAATGCCAAGTTTTCAAAATTCCGAGCAGTCCTCCAAAATGGTCTCACCCCGGGTGAGACCATTCCACGGGAAAAACCTGTAAATTGCACAAAAAATTCACAAATGACAAAATTTTCTCCAAATTTCTTGAAATTTGGGCTGGGAGTCCCCAATCAAGTACCATGCTCATTCAAAGAGGCTTTGGCCAAAATTTGGAGTGGATCGGGCGTTTTCCTTCGTTTTTGTGCTTTGGCCAACCGTCCTTGGAGCACCTTCGTTCTCGCCGGTATTTTTGACATTTCTCTCAAACCATGACACTTGTGTAAAAAGTGAAAGAGGTTTTTCTTCCTTGGCATGTTGTGGAAAAAAACCTCTCTCATTTTTGCAAAATTCATCTTTGATTGCTCAGAAACAGCTTTTGAGTGCAACTTGTCCCGATGTGTGAAACAAGGGATTTTGTCGAAATGGAGCGAAATGAAGGGGATAGAGGGCTTCTAAATTCTTGGGGAAATTTTTGGGAGTGGGGAGGGATGTTAGGAAGCAGGGGAAAGTGGAATCTCAGAGATTGAGTGAGGGGAAGGGGTCGAAAAGGACAAAACACAGGCCAAACCTAGAAAATTGCCAGGTTGTAGCTAGAAACTAGGGTTTGTGCAAAAATGAGGAATTTGGCGGATCTAAGGGATGGGAAGTGTTTGATAAGGTACTTTAAGGATAGGGGAAGGTGTATGAACATCAGGAAACAAGTTTTGCCGGTGATTTGACCGTCCAAGAGAAATTGGCTTCAAAACCCTAGGAGAGGGAAATGACCTTGCCTGGGTGGCAACTGAAGCATGGACCAGGTGTAAAATGACTCATTAGACACTGAGATGATAATGAAAACCCTCTGAATGATGATAGGCTCAGCCGAATGATGACATGGACCGCCATTTGGGCAAACCCTAGGCCTAATGCCTAGTGACCAAATTTTGCTTGAAGACTCACTGAAATGACAAAATTTGACCTTGACACTTCGAAATCACTTTGTAAGAGCATATTTGATCACTGATGGAGGGCATTATGACCGACACTAACATTGGCTCCAATGGGGATGGTAGCTCCTTGGAGGTGCCAAGAACCTTAGACCTCTGGGAGAGCAGACCAGTGCCTTTCAACCATTGGGCGATGGAGTCATTATTTACACATGTGACCCAAAACTTTGACACATTTATTGAATGAAAACTTGACTGAAAACTGACTGAAACTTAACTGAAACTTGACTCAAACAGACTCGATGGCAAACTGAAATAACTTGAAAAAACTCACTCAACAGACCAAACACAAATGACTCATGACCGACTTAAAACAGAACTTTACAAAGCTTTTGGAAAAACGGCAGCAATCCATCAAGATTTGGAATCATGATGACAACCACCTGCATACTAATGCAATATGTACAATCATGTATAATGAGATTTCCAATGTAACCAATCCAGCAGATGGCTACATACCAATTTTCTGCTCTTGCTTATCTCGAGCAGGCGAAACGATGAACTTGTAGGCAACTCAAAATAACCACTGAAACCAAAACTTATGATAATGAACCAGGCAACATTTATGTTTTCTAATTCTTGCAGAAGAATGCCAAAGGGATCTTGATAATCCTAAAGCACTACCTCGTTTGGAGATCCAGCTGCAAAAATATAAGTACTTGCTTCATTCTGATCTGAAAGAACATTGGGTTGCTGATTGATAGGAAGGCACAAAGAGGTATAAGCTCCTGCCATATGAGTGTTGGCTGAAAATTCCTTGACCGTGAGAAATTTTGACATATTGTCTCTCTCAAGCTTATATTCCTCAATTTCATGATCTAATTCATTCTTAAACAGAAAACAATCCTCAAGATCATCAAACATGACAGCCTCATCATCTTCATGAAAGAAAATATTATCTGTTTGCTGATCTATAAAACTAATTACAAGACTGTCATCATTTTCAAAAGAGGAAGAAGTTTCACCAACACCTTCGTGACCATGTGCACACTGCCGATTTGCTTTAGCTTGGGTTGTAGCATGACCTTTCAAAAGCTGATCTATCTCCTCTTCAGACAAAGGAGATAAGACTTTCTGTTTCCCTTTGCTCAAACAAGTCTTGTCTTCTTGAAATAACATTTCAAAACATGAAAAATCTGAATGACAGTCCTAATCTTCTGAAACTTGGAAACATTGTTGATCATCTTCATATGACATGGCAATCAAACTATCCAAATTATGATTGAAAGAAGAGTTTTCACTTACTTGAACAAAGATCTCATCTTGATGTTCATGAGCTGGCTGAATTACCTCCTCATGCAGGCTCTGTTCTGATGGCATAAGGACATTTGGATCAAGAACTTTGTCCATGATCTCAACAACAAAACTCTCCTTTTCAGGATTCGGCACAAGGTATTTTTGGTCACCACGATCTGAATTTTGATCTGAAATAGCTGAGTTGACTGCATCACATTCTAAAATTGAAACTTGGCTATCTTGCACGCTGTCTTCTTCTGTAGGCAGATCTGAAACAAGCTCTTCTCTTTCACCAATTACAGCCATATGGCCATCTTCAACCTGCTGATCTTGACAAGTATCCTCTAAGATTTTGGTGTGCTGCTGAAATGGATTTTCATACAGAGCCTCCATGATCTCAACATCCATAAAATTATCATCTTCATAATATTTCTCAAGGCTTTCAATAAAACTATATGCATGCTGGCAACAGTCTTGAACTAAATTCAATGATGGATAAGAGTCCTTATATCGTTCAATGAACATAGCATGAAAATCCTTTAAACAATAAATACAAGCAGGCGGCAAACTTGCATACCATGATTGGGCTTTACCTTCCAGAGTGGCCAAGAATATCTTCATCAAGCAATCTTCAGGAAAATCCACCTTCAACTTGCGAATATGCATATGAAATCTAACTAGATGTAAAGCAGCATCCTTCTTACCATCATCATTAAATATAGGCAGATTCCTTGACCAATTTACCTTTGGAATTTTATTCGGAAAACCTGGAATGTGATCTCGGCTCAAGGGAGCATATCTTCTTGCGATCCGATCCATCTTGAAAAGCTCAAAGCTACTGATCTCTCTGCAGTGAAGTCACCATGAAGCATTGATTGCTGGATTCTTCAGTGAAAGGAGTCGCCAGTGAATGATTTCAGCCTGTCAAGTGTCTGATCGTTGTTCACCATCAACAATCAGATCTGAACTTGATACATGTACTGGGGTAAAGTGTCAATGAAGCGCTACGTTCACAAGCTCACGGAGATTGACTGAAGCAGCGTTTATCTACTAACGCTGATGTAAAACAAGAGCGTTTTCGTAGGCTTCTGGCGTAACTTCAGGCTCCGTCTAAGACTTATGAAACAAACACATCAATGAGCAAACGATGAGTTGTTCTCCCCAGTATGGTCGCCAATATGTTAGCGCTTGAGATTTCACCCTAGGCTGAGGAAGGTAAACCTTCAAGGCAACATCAAACCATTTCACCTCGTAGCTAGCCCTACGGGGTATGAGAAGGCTCTCTCGGGTCAAACTCGGTAGATCTTTCAATAGGATGAGCTGACCCAATTAGGAACACTGATATTAGGCTAGTAAACTGATAAGGAGGGTTGATTTAAAGTTTTTGGGGTTTTTGGTGGCAATTGGAGGGAGTGCAATTCAGGGTGCGGGGATTGAGCTCAGTTTTTGCAGGGGGGTCTTTGGGGCAAGGTAGGAACTTGTGCTGATGCCTTTAGCTGGGATGGATGATCAAGGAAGAAAGAGAGGGAGCTAAAGAGGGCAAACAATGACTTTGAATCTTCTTTAGATAGTGGAAAACATCAATATTAAACAAAATTGAAAGCTGAGCATGGCATGCATGAATTCAAACTTTATCACTTCTTTTGTTTAATTAGCAGCAATAGAATAAGAGATGGAACACATAAACACACTTACAATGACAAGTAGGAGACACACCATCAACACAATGATCCACAAGAATCCACAATGAAGTCTGCAAAACCCTGGCCTTCCTTTTCCTCAAATTGCAGAGATACAAGTAAAATATACAATAGGAGCTTCTCTCTCAAGAGTCCAACCATGAAAATGAGAAGGAGAGAGCATAATATAGACCATCTAGACCATCTAACTCCTTTCCCCACCTCTAGGGGTCGAGCTCAGCTTCCTAGGAGCAGTTTGAACTAATTCTAAACTAAGAACTAGAAAATAGGCAGCCAAACAACTTGCCTCTATTACTTAGCTAACTGATTCATGCATTAATTATTCACTTTTTACATCAAGGAAGCTTCTATAAGGGTAAAGAGAGATAAAATCTATCAAAGTGCCATGAAAATATTACATTTATCCATCATCTACAAGTAAAAATGGTCAACCATAGTCAAAACAGTGTTTTTTGACAAAAAAGGTCAATTCTGGCAAAGCTGGCTCGAATGGTCGCGCCCCTTTGCAGCAACTTTTGAGTGGGTTCCACTGGTCCAAATCAGGTGCAAGATGGCTCATTGGAAATCTTGGTCTGTCTACTTTCCATCCCAAGTGGAATTTCTGAATTTGGAGTTGTTTTTCCCCTCAAAAACCATTTCTCCCAAGGTCACTTTCTGCAACTCAAAAAGTGGGCAGAAAGTCATTTTTTTGATGTATTTTGAGCTTTTGGAGGCTCAAATCTCAAAATCAGGCTTCTCCCAAGTATAGGTAATTCTATTTTTTGCATGCCCTTTCCAAAAATGCCAAGTTTTCAAAATTCCGAGCAGTCCTCCAAAATGGTCTCACCCCGGGTGAGACCATTCCACGGGAAAAACCTGTAAATTGCACAAAAAATTCACAAATGACAAAATTTTCTCCAAATTTCTTGAAATTTGGGCTGGGAGTCCCCAATCAAGTACCATGCTCATTCAAAGAGGCTTTGGCCAAAATTTGGAGTGGATCGGGCGTTTTCCTTCGTTTTTGTGCTTTGGCCAACCGTCCTTGGAGCACCTTCGTTCTCGCCGGTATTTTTGACATTTCTCTCAAACCATGACACCTGTGTAAAAAGTGAAAGAGTTTTTTCTTCCTTGGCATGTTGTGGACAAAAACCTCTCTCAGTTTTGCAAAATTCATCTTTGATTGCTCAGAAACAGCTTTTGAGTGCAACTTGTCCCGATGTGTGAAACAAGGGATTTTGTCGAAATGGAGCGAAATGAAGGGGATAGAGGGCTTCTAAATTCTTGGGGAAATTTTTGGGAGTGGGGAGGGATGTTAGGAAGCAGGGGAAAGTGGAATCTCAGAGATTGAGTGAGGGGAAGGGGTCGAAAAGGACAAAACACAGGCCAAACCTAGAAAATTGCCAGGTTGTAGCTAGAAACTAGGGTTTGTGCAAAAATGAGGAATTTGGCGGATCTAAGGGATGGGAAGTGTTTGATAAGGTACTTTAAGGATAGGGGAAGGTGTATGAACATCAGGAAACAAGTTTTGCCGGTGATTTGACCGTCCAAGAGAAATTGGCTTCAAAACCCTAGGAGAGGGAAATGACCTTGCCTGGGTGGCAACTGAAGCATGGACCAGGTGTAAAATGACTCATTAGACACTGAGATGATAATGAAAACCCTCTGAATGATGATAGGCTCAGCCGAATGATGACATGGACCGCCATTTGGGCAAACCCTAGGCCTAATGCCTAGTGACCAAATTTTGCTTGAAGACTCACTGAAATGACAAAATTTGACCTTGACACTTCGAAATCACTTTGTAAGAGCATATTTGATCACTGATGGAGGGAATTATGACCGACACTAACATTGGCTCCAATGGGGATGGTAGCTCCTTGGAGGTGCCAAGAACCTTAGACCTCTGGGAGAGCAGACCAGTGCCTTTCAACCATTGGGCGATGGAGTCATTATTTACACATGTGACCCAAAACTTTGACACATTTATTGAATGAAAACTTGACTGAAAACTGACTGAAACTTAACTGAAACTTGACTCAAACAGACTCGATGGCAAACTGAAATAACTTGAAAAAACTCACTCAACAGACCAAACACAAATGACTCATGACCGACTTAAAACAGAACTTTACAAAGCTTTTGGAAAAACGGCAGCAATCCATCAAGATTTGGAATCATGATGACAACCACCTGCATACTAATGCAATATGTACAATCATGTATAATGAGATTTCCAATGTAACCAATCCAGCAGATGGCTACATACCAATTTTCTGCTCTTGCTTATCTCGAGCAGGCGAAACGATGAACTTGTAGGCAACTCAAAATAACCACTGAAACCAAAACTTATGATAATGAACCAGGCAACATTTATCTTTTCTAATGCTTGCAGAAGAATGCCAAAGGGATCTTGATAATCCTAAAGCACTACCTCGTTTGGAGATCCAGCTGCAAAAATATAAGTACTTGCTTCATTCTGATCTGAAAGAACATTGGGTTGCTGATTGATAGGAAGGCACAAAGAGGTATAAGCTTCTGCCATATGAGTGTTGGCTGAAAATTCCTTGACCGTGAGAAATTTTGACATATTGTCTCTCTCAAGCTTATATTCCTCAATTTCATGATCTAATTCATTCTTAAACAGAAAACAATCCTCAAGATCATCAAACATGACAGCCTCATCATCTTCATGAAAGAAAATATTATCTGTTTGCTGATCTATAAAACTAATTACAAGACTGTCATCATTTTCAAAAGAGGAAGAAGTTTCACCAACACCTTCGTGACCATGTGCACACTGCCGATTTGCTTTAGCTTGGGTTGTAGCATGACCTTTCAAAAGCTGATCTATCTCCTCTTCAGACAAAGGAGATAAGACTTTCTGTTTCCCTTTGCTCAAACAAGTCTTGTCTTCTTGAAATAACATTTCAAAACATGAAAAATCTGAATGACAGTCCTGATCTTCTGAAACTTGGAAACATTGTTGATCATCTTCATATGACATGGCAATCAAACTATCCAAATTATGATTGAAAGAAGAGTTTTCACTTACTTGAACAAAGATCTCATCTTGATGTTCATGAGCTGGCTGAATTACCTCCTCATGCAGGCTCTGTTCTGATGGCATAAGGACATTTGGATCAAGAACTTTGTCCATGATCTCAACAACAAAACTCTCCTTTTCAGGATTCGGCACAAGGTATTTTTGGTCACCACGATCTGAATTTTGATCTGAAATAGCTGAGTTGACTGCATCACATTCTAAAATTGAAACTTGGCTATCTTGCACGCTGTCTTCTTCTGTAGGCAGATCTGAAACAAGCTCTTCTCTTTCACCAATTACAGCCATATGGCCATCTTCAACCTGCTGATCTTGACAAGTATCCTCTAAGATTTCGGTGTGCTGCTGAAATGGATTTTCATACAGAGCCTCCATGATCTCAACATCCATAAAATTATCATCTTCATAATATTTCTCAAGGCTTTCAATAAAACTATATGCATGCTGGCAACAGTCTTGAACTAAATTCAATGATGGATAAGAGTCCTTATATCGTTCAATGAACATAGCATGAAAATCCTTTAAACAATAAATACAAGCAGGCGGCAAACTTTCATACCATGATTGGGCTTTACCTTCCAGAGTGGCCAAGAATATCTTCATCAAGCAATCTTCAGGAAAATCCACCTTCAACTTGCGAATATGCATATGAAATCTAACTAGATGTAAAGCAGCATCCTTCTTACCATCATCATTAAATATAGGCAGATTCCTTGACCAATTTACCTTTGGAATTTTATTCGGAAAACCTGGAATGTGATCTCGGCTCAAGGGAGCATATCTTCTTGCGATCCGATCCATCTTGAAAAGCTCAAAGCTACTGATCTCTCTGCAGTGAAGTCACCATGAAGCATTGATTGCTGGATTCTTCAGTGAAAGGAGTCGCCAGTGAATGATTTCAGCCTGTCAAGTGTCTGATCGTTGTTCACCATCAACAATCAGATCTGAACTTGATACATGTACTGGGGTAAAGTGTCAATGAAGCGCTACGTTCACAAGCTCACGGAGATTGACTGAAGCAGCGTTTATCTACTAACGCTGATGTAAAACAAGAGCGTTTTCGTAGGCTTCTGGCGTAACTTCAGGCTCCGTCTAAGACTTATGAAACAAACACATCAATGAGCAAACGATGAGTTGTTCTCCCCAGTATGGTCGCCAATATGTTAGCGCTTGAGATTTCACCCTAGGCTGAGGAAGGTAAACCTTCAAGGCAACATCAAACCATTTCACCTCGTAGCTAGCCCTACGGGGTATGAGAAGGCTCTCTCGGGTCAAACTCGGTAGATCTTTCAATAGGATGAGCTGACCCAATTAGGAACACTGATATTAGGCTAGTAAACTGATAAGGAGGGTTGATTTAAAGTTTTTGGGGTTTTTGGTGGCAATTGGAGGGAGTGCAATTCAGGGTGCGGGGATTGAGCTCAGTTTTTGCAGGGGGGTCTTTGGGGCAAGGTAGGAACTTGTGCTGATGCCTTTAGCTGGGATGGATGATCAAGGAAGAAAGAGAGGGAGCTAAAGAGGGCAAACAATGACTTTGAATCTTCTTTAGATAGTGGAAAACATCAATATTAAACAAAATTGAAAGCTGAGCATGGCATGCATGAATTCAAACTTTATCACTTCTTTTGTTTAATTAGCAGCAATAGAATAAGAGATGGAACACATAAACACACTTACAATGACAAGTAGGAGACACACCATCAACACAATGATCCACAAGAATCCACAATGAAGTCTGCAAAACCCTGGCCTTCCTTTTCCTCAAATTGCAGAGATACAAGTAAAATATACAATAGGAGCTTCTCTCTCAAGAGTCCAACCATGAAAATGAGAAGGAGAGAGCATAATATAGACCATCTAGACCATCTAACTCCTTTCCCCACCTCTAGGGGTCGAGCTCAGCTTCCTAGGAGCAGTTTGAACTAATTCTAAACTAAGAACTAGAAAATAGGCAGCCAAACAACTTGCCTCTATTACTTAGCTAACTGATTCATGCATTAATTATTCACTTTTTACATCAAGGAAGCTTCTAGAAGGGTAAAGAGAGATAAAATCTATCAAAGTGCCATGAAAATATTACATTTATCCATCATCTACAAGTAAAAATGGTCAACCATAGTCAAAACAGTGTTTTTTGACAAAAAAGGTCAATTCTGGCAAAGCTGGCTCGAATGGTCGCGCCCCTTTGCAGCAACCTTTGAGTGGGTTCCACTGGTCCAAATCAGGTGCAATATGGCTCATTGGAAATCTTGGTCTGTCTACTTTCCATCCCAAGTGGAATTTCTGAATTTGGAGTTGTTTTTCCCCCTCAAAAACCATTTCTCCCAAGGTCACTTTCTGCAACTCAAAAAGTGGGCAGAAAGTCATTTTTTTGATGTATTTTGAGCTTTTGGAGGCTCAAATCTCAAAATCAGGCTTCTCCCAAGTATAGGTAATTCTATTTTTTGCATGCCCTTTCCAAAAATGCCAACTTTTCAAAATTCCGAGCAGTCCTCCAAAATGGTCTCACCCGGGTGAGACCATTCCACGGGAAAAACCTGTAAATTGCACAAAAAATTCACAAATGACAAAATTTTCTCCAAATTTCTTGAAATTTGGGCTGGGAGTCCCCAATCAAGTACCATGCTCATTCAAAGAGGCTTTGGCCAAAATTTGGAGTGGATCGGGCGTTTTCCTTCGTTTTTGTGCTTTGGCCAACCGTCCTTGGAGCACCTTCGTTCTCGCCGGTATTTTTGACATTTCTCTCAAACCATGACACCTGTGTAAAAAGTGAAAGAGTTTTTCTTCCTTGGCATGTTGTGGACAAAAACCTCTCTCAGTTTTGCAAAATTCATCTTTGATTGCTCAGAAACAGCTTTTGAGTGCAACTTGTCCCGATGTGTGAAACAAGGGATTTTGTCGAAATGGAGCGAAATGAAGGGGATAGAGGGCTTCTAAATTCTTGGGGAAATTTTTGGGAGTGGGGAGGGATGTTAGGAAGCAGGGGAAAGTGGAATCTCAGAGATTGAGTGAGGGGAAGGGGTCGAAAAGGACAAAACACAGGCCAAACCTAGAAAATTGCCAGGTTGTAGCTAGAAACTAGGGTTTGTGCAAAAATGAGGAATTTGGCGGATCTAAGGGATGGGAAGTGTTTGATAAGGTACTTTAAGGATAGGGGAAGGTGTATGAACATCAGGAAACAAGTTTTGCCGGTGATTTGACCGTCCAAGAGAAATTGGCTTCAAAACCCTAGGAGAGGGAAATGACCTTGCCTGGGTGGCAACTGAAGCATGGACCAGGTGTAAAATGACTCATTAGACACTGAGATGATAATGAAAACCCTCTGAATGATGATAGGCTCAGCCGAATGATGACATGGACCGCCATTTGGGCAAACCCTAGGCCTAATGCCTAGTGACCAAATTTTGCTTGAAGACTCACTGAAATGACAAAATTTGACCTTGACACTTCGAAATCACTTTGTAAGAGCATATTTGATCACTGATGGAGGGAATTATGACCGACACTAACATTGGCTCCAATGGGGATGGTAGCTCCTTGGAGGTGCCAAGAACCTTAGACCTCTGGGAGAGCAGACCAGTGCCTTTCAACCATTGGGCGATGGAGTCATTATTTACACATGTGACCCAAAACTTTGACACATTTATTGAATGAAAACTTGACTGAAAACTGACTGAAACTTAACTGAAACTTGACTCAAACAGACTCGATGGCAAACTGAAATAACTTGAAAAAACTCACTCAACAGACCAAACACAAATGACTCATGACCGACTTAAAACAGAACTTTACAAAGCTTTTGGAAAAACGGCAGCAATCCATCAAGATTTGGAATCATGATGACAACCACCTGCATACTAATGAAATATGTACAATCATGTATAATGAGCTTTCCAATGTAACCAATCCAGCAGATGGCTACATACCAATTTTCTGCTCTTGCTTATCTCGAGCAGGCGAAACGATGAACTTGTAGGCAACTCAAAATAACCACTGAAACCAAAACTTATGATAATGAACCAGGAAACATTTATCTTTTCTAATGCTTGCAGAAGAATGCCAAAGGGATCTTGATAATCCTAAAGCACTACCTCGTTTGGAGATCCAGCTGCAAAAATATAAGTACTTGCTTCATTCTGATCTGAAAGAACAGTGGGTTGCTGATTGATAGGAAGGCACAAAGAGGTATAAGCTTCTGCCATATGAGTGTTGGCTGAAAATTCCTTGACCGTGAGAAATTTTGACATATTGTCTCTCTCAAGCTTATATTCCTCAATTTCATGATCTAATTCATTCTTAAACAGAAAACAATCCTCAAGATCATCAAACATGACAGCCTCATCATCTTCATGAAAGAAAATATTATCTGTTTGCTGATCTATAAAACTAATTACAAGACTGTCATCATTTTCAAAAGAGGAAGAAGTTTCACCAACACCTTCGTGACCATGTGCACACTGCCGATTTGCTTTAGCTTGGGTTGTAGCATGACCTTTCAAAAGCTGATCTATCTCCTCTTCAGACAAAGGAGATAAGACTTTCTGTTTCCCTTTGCTCAAACAAGTCTTGTCTTCTTGAAATAACATTTCAAAACATGAAAAATCTGAATGACAGTCCTGATCTTCTGAAACTTGGAAACATTGTTGATCATCTTCATATGACATGGCAATCAAACTATCCAAATTATGATTGAAAGAAGAGTTTTCACTTACTTGAACAAAGATCTCATCTTGATGTTCATGAGCTGGCTGAATTACCTCCTCATGCAGGCTCTGTTCTGATGGCATAAGGACATTTGGATCAAGAACTTTGTCCATGATCTCAACAACAAAACTCTCCTTTTCAGGATTCGGCACAAGGTATTTTTGGTCACCACGATCTGAATTTTGATCTGAAATAGCTGAGTTGACTGCGTCACATTCTACAATTGAAACTTGGCTATCTTGCACGCTGTCTTCTTCTGTAGGCAGATCTGAAACAAGCTCTTCTCTTTCACCAATTACAGCCATATGGCCATCTTCAACCTGCTGATCTTGACAAGTATCCTCTAAGATTTTGGTGTGCTGCTGAAATGGATTTTCATACAGAGCCTCCATGATCTCAACATCCATAAAATTATCATCTTCATAATATTTCTCAAGGCTTTCAATAAAACTATATGCATGCTGGCAACAGTCTTGAACTAAATTCAATGATGGATAAGAGTCCTTATATCGTTCAATGAACATAGCATGAAAATCCTTTAAACAATAAATACAAGCAGGCGGCAAACTTTCATACCATGATTGGGCTTTACCTTCCAGAGTGGCCAAGAATATCTTCATCAAGCAATCTTCAGGAAAATCCACCTTCAACTTGCGAATATGCATATGAAATCTAACTAGATGTAAAGCAGCATCCTTCTTACCATCATCATTAAATATAGGCAGATTCCTTGACCAATCTACCTTTGGAATTTTATTCGGAAAACCTGGAATGTGATCTCGGCTCAAGGCAGCATATCTTCTTGCGATCCGATCCATCTTGAAAAGCTCAAAGCTACTGATCTCTCTGCAGTGAAGTCACCATGAAGCATTGATTGCTGGATTCTTCAGTGAAAGGTGTCGCCAGTGAATGATTTCAGCCTGTCAAGTGTCTGATTGTTGTTCACCATCAACAATCAGATCTGAACTTGATACATGTACTGGGGTAAAGTGTCAATGAAGCGCTACGTTCACAAGCTCACGGAGATTGACTGAAGCAGCGTTTATCTACTAACGCTGATGTAAAACAAGAGCGTTTTCGAAGGCTTCTGGCGTAACTTCAGGCTCCGTCTAAGACTTATGAAACAAACACATCAATGAGCAAACGATCAGTTGTTCTCCCCAGTATGGTCGCCAATATGTTAGCGCTTGAGATTTCACCCTAGGCTGAGGAAGGTAAACCTTCAAGGCAACATCAAACCATTTCACCTCGTAGCTAGCCCTACGGGGTATGAGAAGGCTCTCTCTGGTCAAACTCAGTAGATCTTTCAATAGGATGAGCTGACCCAATTAGGAACACTGATATTAGGCTAGTAAACTGATAAGGAGGGTTGATTTAAAGTTTTTGGGGTTTTTGGTGGCAATTGGAGGGAGTGCAATTCAGGGTGCGGGGATTGAGCTCAGTTTTTGCAGGGGGGTCTTTGGGGCAAGGTAGGAACTTGTGCTGATGCCTTTAGCTGAGATGGATGATCAAGGAAGAAAGAGAGGGAGCTAAAGAGGGCAAACAATGACTTTGAATCCTCTTTAGATAGTGGAAAACATCAATATTAAACAAAATTGAAAGCTGAGCATGGCATGCATGAATTCAAACTTTATCACTTCTTTTGTTTAATTAGCAGCAATAGAATAAGAGATGGAACACATAAACACACTTACAATGACAATTAGGAGACACACCATCAACACAATGATCCACAAGAATCCACAATGAAGTCTGCAAAACCCTGGCCTTCCTTTTCCTCAAATTGCAGAGATACAAGTAAAATATACAATAGGAGCTTCTCTCTCAAGAGTCCAACCATGAAAATGAGAAGGAGAGAGCATAATATAGACCATCTAGACCATCTAACTCCTTTCCCCACCTCTAGGGGTCGAGCTCAGCTTCCTAGGAGCAGTTTGAACTAATTCTAAATTAAGAACTAGAAAATAGGCAGCCAAACAACTTGCCTCTATTACTTAGCTAACTGATTCATGCATTAATTATTCACTTTTTACATCAAGGAAGCTTCTAGAAGGGTAAAGAGAGATAAAATCTATCAAAGTGCCATGAAAATATTACATTTATCCATCATCTACAAGTAAAAATGGTCAACCATAGTCAAAACAGTGTTTTTTGACAAAAAAGGTCAATTCTGGCAAAGTTGGCTCGAATGGTCGCGCCCCCTGTTCAAATGGTCGCGCCCCTTTGCAGCAACTTTTGAGTGGGTTCCACTGGTCCAAATTAGGTGCAAGATGGCTCATTAGAAAGCTTGGTCTGTCTACTTTCCATCCCAAGTGGAATTTCTGAATTTGGAGTTGTTTTTCCCCCTCAAAAACCATTTCTCCCAAGGTCACTTTCTGCAACTCAAAAAGTGGGCAGAAAGTCATTTTTTTGATGTATTTTGAGCTTTTGGAGGCTCAAATCTCAAAATCAGGCTTCTCCCAAGTATAGGTAATTCTATTTTTTGCATGCCCTTTCCAAAAATGCCAAGTTTTCAAAATTCCGAGCAGTCCTCCAAAATGGTCTCACCCGGGGTGAGACCATTCCACGGGAAAAACCTGTAAATTGCACAAAAAATTCACAAATGACAAAATTTTCTCCAAATTTCTTGAAATTTGGGCTGGGAGTCCCCAATCAAGTACCATGCTCATTCAAATAGGCTTTGGCCAAAATTTGGAGTGGATCGGGCGTTTTCTTTCGTTTTTGTGCTTTGGCCAACCGTCCTTGGAGCACCTTCATTCTCGCCGGTATTTTTGACATTTCTCTCAAACCATGACACCTGTGTAAAAAGTGAAAGAGGTTTTTCTTCCTTGGCATGTTGTGGACAAAAACCTCTCTCAGTTTTGCAAAATTTATCTTTGATTGCTCAGAAACAGCTTTTGAGTGCAACTTGTCCCGATGTGTGAAACAAGGGATTTTGTCGAAATGGAGCGAAATGAAGGGGATAGAGGGCTTCTAAATTCTTGGGGAAATTTTTGGGAGTGGGGAGGGATGTTAGGAAGTAGGGGAAAGTGGAATCTCAGAGATTGAGTGAGGGGAAAGGGTCGAAAAGGACAAAACACAGGCCAAACCTAGAAAATTGCCAAGTTGTAGCTAGAAACTAGGGTTTCTGCAAAAATGAGGAATTTGGTGGATCTAAGGGATGGGAAGTGTTTGATAAGGTACTTTAAGGATAGGGGAAGGTGTATGAACATCAGGAAACAAGTTTTGCCGGTGATTTGACCGTCCAAGAGAAATTGGCTTCAAAACCCTAGGAGAGGGAAATGACCTTGCCTGGGTGGCAACTGAAGCATGGACCAGGTGTAAAATGACTCATTAGACACTGAGATGATAATGAAAACCCTCTGAATGATGATAGGCTCAGCCGAATGATGACATGGACCGCCATTTGGGCAAACCCTAGGCCTAATGCCTAGTGACCAAATTTTGCTTGAAGACTCACTGAAATGACAAAATTTGACCTTGACACTTCGAAATCACTTTGTAAGAGCATATTTGATCACTGATGGAGGGCATTATGACCGACACTAACAGGAACTAAGGTGGAGAACAGATGGAAGGAGAAAGGGTTGAGCTGCGGAGATGACAACCGCAGATGGAGGTAGGGACATACAATGAACATGCAGTTGTGGTAAGGTGGCGAGAGCAAACAAGAACAGTCAAGCGGACAAGAGGGAGGGTGGAAAGCAACCGAGGGAAATGGAAGCCAAACAATACTGATAGTGGGGACGATGGAAGAAAATATAAAAGCAGAAGACAACAAGGGAAAGGGGTTGGTATCTAGAAAAGGTCAGGAATTTAGAAGAACATGGTCCTAAGGACCTGAGCAGTTGTGAAAGGGCCAGAGCTAGACTCGCCTAGAGGTTTAAGGCATCCTGTGTTTATGTCATTCCATGTATTTGATAAAAGGATTTATGCCTTACGTATTTTTTATTGAACCCTACTTATGTTGATGTTAATGAATGAATGAGATATCTTGGATGCTATATTATGTTCAGGTGTATTGTTCTAATTTATGGACCTGCTCAAAATTTTAATTAATAGGCATTTGCTTGAGGAATACAATGATCGTAATACTATGATGTGTGATGAATAATCTCTTTAAGCTATTGATGTTTGATGTTTGGATATCCCTTGATACCCCTCCAACCCTTCCTCTCTTTGGTCACAGCATGCCTCGAGTGAGACTACTTACTCCTTGGGTAAGGTGAAAATGTTGGCATTGTCCTAGACTATAACAAAGCCTTGTTGGCCCCTTGTACATGAACCTAGGTTCTCTTCCTTGATAACATTTTTGTGCCAAAAAATGGTTCCATTGTCAGGACCAAAGATCACAAGAAGTGGTTTGGAATATGGTATCGAGGATCTTTAAGAAGGAAATACAAGACTAGTGGGATAATTGGGTGGATCAATTCATGACAGAGCATGCCACCCTTAGAAATCAATCTACGTCTAAGGTGAATGAAGAAATATTGTAATCAGAGGCTCCAAACGATCAATACGAGATCTTCTGGTGTAAATTCCTGAAGGAGCTGTACAACTGCTTATGGAGGCTAAAAGTAAAAAACAAACCAGAAGGACCGACATTAGTATGTCACGATTGGGTCCTCGCAGATATCGCAACGCTCCAACCCTTGGATAACGACTTGACGAGGGTTGTAGATGTATGGGTCCAGACTACCATAGAGGGGTATGTAGTCGAGTTCACAGCAAAGAGCTACCAATATTTCTTGTAAGCGGATGCAGTTTTCATATCGGGGTTGAGAGGAAAACTTCTTAAAGAGGTGCCCCTTTGGATTAAGATGCTAATGGTGGAGGAAGGTTTCATACCTTTCCAAGGAGTGAGTATGGTAGCGTAAAACCCCCGTGCTAGGGGAAGGATCTAAGGGGAAGAATGCTACCATTTGGGGAACTAGGATGTTGCTGAAGGAATGGATATAGA
This sequence comes from Pinus tabuliformis, assembly GCA_031772625.1. NCBI lineage: Eukaryota > Viridiplantae > Streptophyta > Pinopsida > Pinales > Pinaceae > Pinus > Pinus tabuliformis. Next base: position 1,567,599,325 of record CM062818.1, on the reverse strand, counting down.
AGGATCGCGAAGAGCTAGAGATGCTAGAGTGGAAAGGAGAGTGGTGATAGCAGAAAAGTGGTAGGAAAGAGAAATACAGGTGTTGAAAGGGAGAGTTGAAGGACCCCACCAAGCAGGAGCGGTGCTGGTGGGTCTGAAAGGAGAGAAGTAAGAGGGTAAAGGACCCACAGCAAGAGAGGGACACTGACAGGATAGACGGAAGCTCAGAGAATGATAGGATTCCTCCCTCCCAGGTTGCAGGGAAGGTGCTGGAAGGAAGTGTAAAACAATCCCGAGGAAGAAATGGAAGATGAGATGTCTGATGTGATGAGGCAATTGTTTGTAGAGAATGATACACCAGATGAAATTCAACATCCGAATCCCCAAAGTTCAAGTAGTGTTCACCCCGACCTTCCCCTGGTGCTTTACAATAGCCCTGGTAAATTTGTTGCTAAGTTACTTAAAGTGATACGTATACACAGTGTGCATGTTAGATATAAGATAGGTTTTGATACATCTAATAGTAGTGGGAATAGCAGTATTAGTAACCTAGGATTGCAAGGATATTAGCAGCCTAGAGCCCAAGGATTTGTGCTCCTAGCACATACTTGAACCAACATGGCAGGATCCTTTACTAGATATCCTAAGTTCTCTAGTTGGGGGAATGAGGATGTGGAACATCATTGGTTCCTATGCGAAGCAAGATGGAGAGCTTGCCAAAACCAGACAATGTGAAGTTCATTGAAATCCCAACTACCTTGAAGGAGAGAGATTTAAGGTGGTTCATCAAATGGGTGGAGCTGAATCAGAATCCCTCTGTAGATGACATCAAGAATAGCTTTGTGCAAGAGTTCAAACTATTTCAAACAGATCAGCAAGGATTGTCAAAATTGTGGGAGATCAAGCATAAGGAAGGAGAGACTATGTGGGAATTAATGCAGAGGTTCAAAGATGAAATTGGCAAGTTAAGCTATACAATAAAACCCAATCACCAGAGGAATTGGTTTATTAAGCCTCTCCTACCCCTTACTCGGACCTCGTTGATGCAACAGAAGATCGAAACTCTTAAAGATGCTCTGGAGAAAGAAACGCACATAGAGGCTATGGTAGGGCACCCCCATGATTATCAAGGAGGAATGGGATCTCAAGATCCATCAATCATGGACCTCTAACCAGATTTCCAGTCTGATGGAGAAATTAAAATACTTACAACCGGTTTGGCTGGTGAGACCCAATGTATGGTGCACTCAATTCCTAATAAAGGGTCATGTAGCGACTGGATGCCAAAGAATGAGAGGCATAAGTAGTTCAGTGGGCCTTGGGGGATCATAAGGGGCTCCTCTAACAACAAGTGTTGGGGTGGTAGGATCGCAAGGAGCCTTCCTGGGTCAAAATCCACCAGACTACTATGAGGTCTATGGAAGCTATGGACACTTGCCGCGACTATGTCCAATATTGCATAAGTACTCCAATGTACCCAAAAATAACTACTGTGAGTTATGTTCATCCATGCCTCACCACACCGACCAGTGTTGGGAGTTGGATGCCTTGGAAGAGCGATTGGATCGGTCGACATTCATGATTAATGAAATTGGTCTTAGAGGAGAAGGCATGAGAGGAGGAAGAGAAAGGGGTAGAGGACCTGTGAAGTGATACAGCTATGACCAAGAGAGACACGTCACAAGGGACTATCCACTCCCAAGAAGTCCTTGGCGCTCTCAACGTCGGTTCAATGCACATGCCATAGAAGATTGTCCCAAGCCAATTGCGAGATGGGAAGAAAAGACCAGGCAACAAGGAACTAAATTGATAAATGCAGAGCCATGGACTACTGGCATTGTCCCACTGTCCAATATAAACATAGTCACCATAGGGGGTAAGAAGACAGGGGATGATCAAGGAGTATCAAACCAACCCTCAATTTTTCAGGTGGCATCCCCAAAGCGGTCATACAACCCTACACAACATAAGAAATACTATCAAGAAGTAGCCAAGTTGTTCAACAACTTAACAGTGTCTCAAAAGGACAAGGTGTCAGACTCAGTCACAGTTGCGAGTTCTTTACCAATTAAGGAACAGTTCAGGTTGTTCGTACAAATTGTTGATAACAAACAGATGCTAGGGGAGTTGAGCAGGAGTCTAAAATAAGTGTTATTAGAAGAAGTAAGAGAAGGATAAATATCAGCAAATCTACCTAAAATACGTACAAGGAGAGTTCGATGGAACAAGAAAAGGACCGGTAGGGAATTCTGGATTGGCGCTCAAGTTGCAGGATTTTAGATTAAAGATACAATGCTAGATCTAGGGTTAGATGTTAACATCCTACCCAAAAAAACATGGGAAGCATTGAGGAAGCCATAACTAAAGTACTCACCAATTCAATTACTGATGGAAAACTAGTACTGCATCTTACCCATCGGGAGGCTAGAATATGTGGAGGTAGATGTGGCAGGGGCCAAGACATGTGACGAATTTGAAGTGATAGACATAATGGGTGACAAATACCCCTACCCATCACTTCTTGGTATCGACTAGGCATACGAGAACTATGCAATCTTGACCTTAAAAAGGAGTTAATGATTTTTGAGGTGGAAGGGGTGCACGTTGTTGGCATTGTGGCACTGATTTAGAGCTATGGCACAGGTGTTGTCCTTGATGGCAACTCACTTTGGTGATAGATCTCAGTACAGGCTCTCAGAATGAAGGAAAAAGATATATACACAGGTTCACCTAGACAAAGACGCGTGAGAACTGACTCCGAAGAGTCCTGACAAATGATGATTGAGACAGGATTCGACATTTTTGAACCATGAAACACTTGGTCTCCATTTAGGTTGTAGATGTAACCTACCTGCTATTAAAAAGATGACAGAAATAAATAGCAAGAAAAGAGCTCCAGCATAAAGATCTTCGTTAGTGCATAAGCCAATGGTATACCACCAATGATAAACACCGGAATAAGCAATATTGACCAGACCGGGAGCACCTCCTCGGGTAAAGGCTTCTATAGCTGGTTGACCAAAATGAGGATCCCAAATTGCATGAGCAATGGGTCTTACATGTAAGGGATCGCGTACCCATGCTTCAAAATTGCCTTGCAAAGGCGCGTATGCGTATACACGCACTTTCACGCAAGGAAAAGCGCGTATATGTTGGAGAACTTACTTTTGGTCCGTGGTAGTTAGTCCTTGATATTTGAACCTATGGTTTTGGACCATGGTATCTCGTCAGAAGTGTTGATCCCAAGTATTGTTTTATTATGGTTTTGGACCGTGGTATTGTGAAAGGCCTAAGACTATAAAAGAGGAAGGAGATCATTTGGCAAAGGATCATTTGAATTAATTGAATATCTAATAAGTGCTAGATCTGAAATATCGGTGATTGGGGTTATGGTGCAGATCTGGATCTGAATGAAGGAGGAACCTTAGCGCAAATAGAAGGATAAGTTCTATTGATGGGTCATAATCTTTAGGCTTGAATGATAGTATCTTTTCATGATTTTGATCTATTATATGTGGCGCATGCTTGATCTATAAATCTGATAATCTGGGTTAATTAATGTTTGAATATTTGAAAGAGTGAATTATCCTTTATATATATGTACGTAGGTTCAGTGAAGCGAGGGCACGTATACATGCTGGTTCAGTGAATAAAAACAGCGTATACGCAGGTTTCTCCAAACACAGAAGCGTATGCACGCAGGTTTCAGGTTATTGAAGTAGCGTATATCTTTTGAGTTGTGATCTAGCTGCTTCTGTTTATTGCTGCAGTGTTATGGGTTTAGAATTTGGTGTGTGGTTACTGTTACTGTGTTCTGGGTACAGCTGTCAGAAAAGTATCTACTTGATTCAGTTCTAATTGGTGAAAAGGAGATTGTTTGATGCAGAAATTCTTGATGATTGATTGATGTTCATGGATCCAGTCTGAAAATTTATGAAACGTGGTCCTCGAAGAAACAGAAGGTTGTAGCCTTCTGTAGGCCAGCACCTATGTACTAGTATCTTGGATAGTGCAAGAGCTAAGGGGGTTGTAGCTCCCTTCCAGGAGAAGTTGGAAAATGAGAGAGTTTTGTAGCTCTCTGCAGGTTGCAGCCTGCGTACTGGTAAAGGACTACACCAATACATTGTAAAAAAAAAATTCTAATTAAAAGAATATAGAGACGAATTGCAGCAGGTGGTTTTCACCCACATTGGGTTTCCACCTTATATCTTGTGTCCTTGTGTGTGATTGTCTTTTGCTCTATTTTACTGTCTCTGGTTACTGGTTATTTGATTCTGATACACAGATTAATAATCAACATCTGTAAGATAAAGTAAATTATAAGTTTGCATTGTATACGCGGGTTTCCTTCTACATAGTTGCATATATACACGTTTTTAATTAACTGAAGTAGCGTATATTATCTGGATTTGAAAAAGGGAATATTTGACTTGATAATACTGATTCACCCCCCCTCTCAGTATTATTTCCAACAATTGGTATCAGAGCAGGTCCTTCTGAAGAAGCTTGATCACTTGAAGGAAGATCCATCATCATGAGCAACTACGAGAGAGAAGCATCTATCAGGCCACCAATTTTTGATGGGACCAACTTCATCTATTGGAAGGTAAGAGTCACAGCCTATCTACAATCTCTTGGTACAGAAGTGTGAGATATCATAGATACAGGGTATACTTTTCCATCTACAACTCCTATAGATCTGGTTGGTAAGAAGAAATATGAAACAAATGCAAAGGCTGTCAATACTCTATTAGGATGTCTATCTCAATCAGAATTCATCAAGGTTATGCAGTATAAATCCGCAAAAGAAATATGGGACAAGATTGTTCTGAGCTATGAAGGAGATGAACAGGTAAAACGAGCAAAACTTCAAACCCTCAGAATTCAGTATGAAAATCTCTGAATGCACAATGATGAAAGTGTGGCTAACTATTTCCTTCGTGTAGATGAGATTGTTAATTGTATGAAAAGTTTGGGTGAAGAAATAAAAGAGGTTGTTGTGGTTGAAAATGTTCTAAGATCTTTGTCCCCTAGGTTTGAATCTAAAGTTTCTGCAATAGAAGAAAAAGAGATTGAGAAAACAAAAGCTCTTAATGTTAGATTTGTTAAAGGATCTGACACGTTAGATGAGATTATCAAAGTGAAACGCTCTCCACTAATCAAGACAGGTCTGGGATATAATGAAGAAACAACTCAAGTGCAAAAACCATCTACCTCCAAGAGTTATCTTGATGTTACAAGGAGAAGTGAACAAAGACCCAATGGAAATCACCAGGTAAATTGGGGGAAATCTACTTTAAGGACAAACAGAAGCTACAACCATCCACAGGTAAAACCTTCTCAATTTGCCTCAAGAATGGATGTCAATAGGAACTACAATCATTTGGCTGGTAGATTTGATAATCATAGGAATTTCTTCAATGGCCAATGTTTTTCTTGTCATAACTTTGGTCACAAAGCAGCTCAATGTGTTGCCTATAAGACAATCATGATGAGAGAAGCTCATAAACAGAGGAGTATGACTTGGATCATGAAAGGACTTACAACAACTTCTCTGCACTAGAAAATGAAATAGAATTTTCTATTTGTAACAATTTCGGTCATGAAGATTCTGAATGCTGGAGTAGGTTTCGGCAGACAACTCAGAAGGAGCAAGCCTCAAGTGCCAAATCATGGAGAATAAAAGAACCCCAACCAGAAAGATGTGGTATAGCCTTATATGCGGAAGGGCAGGAAAATCAATGGTACATCGACAGTGGATGTTCGAAGCATATGACGGGTGATAAAGAAAAACTTCAGTCATATAGTGCCTTAGAGAAGGAGAAGAAGGTTTCTTTTGGAAATGACACCCCTGCTCTGATAAAAGGTAAAGGTTTATTCAGTTAAAAGAAAGGGTCAAGGCTGGAAATGTCATGTATGTTGATGGCTTAAAGCATAATCTATTAAGTGTTAGCCAGATGTGTGATCAAGGAACTGAGGTAATATTTCGATCAAATGGATGTAGTGTTCGTGATCTTGATACAGGAAAAACGGTGATCAAAGGCGTAAGGAGTCCAAATAATCTATACATATTCAAAGAAGGACAACATCAATGCTATCTGAGCAAGAATGATGAACACTGTCTATGGCACAGAATATTGGGGCATCTTAGTTTCTCATATATAAGGAAAGCATGCAAATACCAGGCAGTTCGTGGTCTTCCAGACATCAAAATCCCAGACAATACAATATGCAAATCATGTCAGTTTGGTAAGAAAACCAGAACTAACTTCCTTGAGAAGGAAGGATCGGCCAGCAGGCCGCTTGAACTTGTCCATATTGATGTATGTGGTCCAATTAGGAAAATGTCACCTCGAGGGGAAGAATAATTTATATTATTCATTGATGACTATTCCAGGATGTGTTGGATAGGACTTATGAAGCACAAAGACGAAGCCTCTGAAAAGTTCAAATCATTCAAAGCCTTGGTGGAGAACAAATTAGATCACAGAATCAAATGCCTCAGGTCTGATCGAGGAGGAGAGTTTACCTCGAATGAATTCTTCGACTTTTGTGAAGAACATGGAATAAGAAGGGAATTCTCTACAACTAGGACTCCTCAGCAAAATGGAGTAGTGGAAAGGATGAACAGAACAATTCAACAAATGGCTCGTGCAATGCTTGATGAGTCTGGAACTCCCGCAACCTTCTGGGGTGAAGCCGCATTTGCTGCAATTGTTATTCTCAACAAGACAAATGTTCGGGTGAACAGCACTCAAACTCCTCATGAGCTCTGGTATGGTGAGACTCCTTCGGTAAAATATTTCAAAATTTTTGGAAGCAAATGCTATATTAAAAATAATGATGAAAATCTTGGCAAGTTTGAACCTAGAGCAGATGAAGGCATTCTCCTTAGTTATTCTCCCCACAGCAAAGCATATAAGTGTTACAACAAAAGACTTGGAAGAATTGTTGACAACATTGATGTAGTGGTTGATGAAGAAGGAAACATTCCTAGGCAAGTGAATTTCGAAGATTTCGAAGATGATGAGGACTATTTGTCAACATCAAATCAGAACTATGATGAAGAAGAAGCTCAAGAGGCACCAGAAGAACAAATAAGGATAGAAGATAAGACTCCATCGAGGTACATTAAGAAGAATCATCCAGAATCTCAAATTTTGGGGCAAAAAGAGGCAGGTATACAAACAAGAAGAACAATTGCAGAAGCATCAAGCTATTTGGCGTTGCTCTCCTCCACTGAACCACAAAATGTAAAAGAGGCATGCAAAGATGAACGTTGGGTCAAGGCAATGGATGAAGAACTTGAGCAGATAGAAAAGAATAACACTTGGGAGTTGGTTCCTAGACCAAAAGATAAGAATGTCATAGGGACAAAATGGATCTTCAAAAACAAGTTGAATGAAAATGGGGAAGTGATTAGAAACAAGGCCAGACTTGTTTGTAAAGGGTATGCTCAACAAGAAGGAATAGACTTTGAAGAAACTTTTGCTCCCGTCGCTAGACTTGAGGCCATCATAATGTTCCTTGCTCTCTCTAGCTTTCATAAGTTCAAAGTATTTCAAATGGATGTGAAATCAGCCTTTCTAAATGGAGACTTAGAAGAAGAAGTGTACATTGAGCAACCAGATGGTTTCATTCTTGGGAATGATCCAAATCTTGTATGCAGACTAAAAAAGGCTCTCTATGGTCTTAAACAGGCTCTAAGGGCTTGGTACTATCATTTGGACAAATACCTTCATCAACAAGGTTTTTCAAAAGGATCAGCAGATAACAATCTTTATATAAAAATTGAAAATGACAAATTGCTAATACTTGTTGTGTATGTAGATGATATTATCTTTGGCAGCAATGAAGAAGCTATGAGTCAAAACTTTGCCTTGGTGATGCAGAAAGAATTTGAAATGTCATTACTTGGAGAGCTGACATATTTTCTTGGTCTACAAATCCAACAAAATGAAGGCGATATCTTTTTATCTCAAACCAAGTACCTCAAGCAGATTTTGAAGAAGTATGGCATGGAAGATTCAAAACTAGTATGTACCCCTATGGTTACAGGATGCAGCCTTAGTGCAAATGATGAATCAACAGCAGTGCATCAACCAACCTATAGATCCATGATTGGAAATCTACTTTATTTGACAGGTACCCGACCAGACATCATGCATGCAGTGGGAATAGTTGGAATATTTCAGGAAAATCCAAAGGAAACTCATCTTCAGGCAGTGAAGAGAATTTTCAAGTATCTTCAAGGAACTCAAAAATATGGCTTATGGTATCCTAGAGATACAGATCTCACTCTTCATGCTTATACAGATGCAAATTGGGCTGGAAGCGTGGATGACAGAAAGAGCACAAGTGGTGGTGTATTCTTTATGGGTTCCAGATTAGTATCTTGGTTCAGCAAGAAACAGAGTTCGATTGATTTATCTACAGCTGAAGCGGAATATGTGGTTGCTGCATATTGCTGCACTCAACTCATTTGGATGATGCAAACTTTGTAGGATTTTCAAATCACTTGTACACTACCCATCTCCATCTTATGTGATAATACAAGTGCAATCAACATTTCAAAGAATCTTGTTATGCATTCAAAGACTAAGCACATACTGATCAAGTATCACTTTCTCCGGGAACAAGTGTTGGAACAAAAAGTCAAATTGGAGTATGTTCCCTCTAAGGAACAAGTTGCTGATATTCTCACCAAACCACTGCCCAGGGAAACTTTTGAATACCTCATACATAAGCTGGGAGTAGTTGATGCATCATCTTACTATTGAAACATGTATGTTTCAGAGAAAAATGGGTGTACGTGTGTTTCCTGAGGAGTATCCACGTACATACGCCGGTTCATGCAGAGACAGTCGTGTATATGGTAGTTTGAAAGAATTTAGTGGGGATAGACTCTGATTGAAGAAAGTCTGATATGCATCTGACAAAGACCATCTGGCATAGGTTCAGGGGGAGCAGATAAACTTCTAATGATGTATTGTTGGCATTATCTTAGAAGCTTTTGGTTCTACTTCACAGGTGTTGTTGGTTTCAGGTGGAACAAATGTAGAGGTAGAACAGAATGAAATCATGGTTGCTGATCTGAATGGTGATTAACAGATGCTGCTATTGGTGACTTTCATAAGTCTTGCTCTAGATATTTCATCTCTATGTCATGTATCTCTTTTATGGTGTCAAAGTCATGTAACGGCCTATTTTGGTTGCCCCACTATGCCTGGGATGAAGATGTAATGTTCTTGGGTGTCATATGTAAATTTCTGTTGTATCCCCACTTGGTTGGGTGGATGATCCCCACTTGGTTGGGTGATGGATGTATGTATTGAGTCTTTTGGTGATAGGAAGTTCTTTTATGATGTATAATTTATGGTTCTTCTTGAAGAACATTTTTTTGCAGATCTTGCCTACAGTCAGGGGGAGCATGGTGAGCACAGCCGTGCAGAGATTGCAGCATGTGCTTAGAGGGAGCACAACCCTTTTCCCTTGATGACAAAGGGGGAGAATGACTTTGAGGATCTTGGGGTTGCCATCAAGTCCAAAGGGGGAGATTGTTGGCATTGTGGCACTGATTTAGAGCTATGGCACAGGTGTTGTCCTTGATGGCAAGTCACTTTGCTGACAGATTTCAGTACAGGCTCTCAGAATGAAGGAAAATATATATATGCATGTTCACTTAGACAAAGACGTGTATATACGCGGGTTAGATGTTACAAAGGCATGTATGCATATACACGCACTTTCACGCAAGGAAAAGCGCGTATATGTTGGAGAACTTACTTTTGGTCCGTGGTAGTTAGTCTTTGGTATTTGAACCTATGGTTTTGGACCATGGTATCTCATCATAAGTGTTGATCCCAAGTATTGTTTTATTATGGTTTTGACCGTGGTATTGTGAAAGGCCTAAGACTATAAAAGAGGAAGGATATCATTTGGCAAAGGATCATCCGAATTAATTGAATATCTAATAAGTGCTAGATCTGAAATATTGGTGATTGGGGTTATGGTGCAGATCTGGATCTGAATGAAGGAGGAACCTTAGTGCAAAGAGAAGGATAAGTTCTATTGATGGGCCATAATCTTTAGGCTTGAATGATAGTATCTTTGCATGATTTTGATCTGTTATATGTGGCGCATGCTTGATCTATAAATCTGATAATTTGGGTTAATTAATGTCTGAATATTTGAAAGAGTGAATTATCCTTTATAGATCTGTACGCAGGTTCAGTGAAGCGAGGGCGCGTATACACACTGGTTCAGTGAATAAAAACAACATATATGCAGGTTTCTCCAAACACAAAAGCATATGCACGCAGGTTTTAGGTTATTGAAGTAGCATATATCTTTTGAGTTGTGATCTAGCTGCTTCTATTTATTGCTGCAGTGTTCTGGGTTCAGAATTTGGTGTGTGGTTACTGTTATGTATGGCTCAACTGCCATGGATTTTGTCCTTTATGGTTCCCATGGTGATAGTATGAGCTCTTGTTTCCATGATGCCACAATGCATCTTATCATCATGATCATATATGCAGAAGATTTGGATCTTGTGATAGGACCCTTTTGTGAGGGAAACCATCTCACTCATAGTATAGGCTAGCTATTCCCTCTTTCCTTGGCCTTTTTCTTCAGCCTCCTCCATCCTTTCAGCGATATGAGCTTCTATACATAGAATTGAATCTTAGCTATATTTTCATGTCTTGAAAACTTCCATTGCCTTTCTGAACATGTTTAAGTCTTTCTAACCTTTCAATTTTTTTTTTCCATAACTTGTCCTTCTTCCATCTTGCATAGATACCACAAGTTTTTGCATGAGGAAACTTCCATGTCCCAAGGACACTTTCCATATTGCTTATTAAGAATGTAGATGATTATCTTCTTATCATCTTTCTTAGATCTCCCAATTGAGATCTCATGAAGATGTTTCTTCATTCTTTGATACCTTCAATAAGGTCTAAGTGATATGACCTTCTTCACTTCATTTCAGAGAGTATATCTTATATTATTTCATATATCTCTTTTGTGAATCCTTTCTTGCTACATAGGAATGAGAAGACCTTAAGATTTCCCTCTTATGAATTTAAAGGAGACCTTGATATGTTCACTTACTTCTCTTCTCCATAAGGATTATGACAAGCCTTATTATTGCATGCAAGAACCTTTGATGACCCATTCAACCTATATATCTTCTTGCAATTGTGAAGTCATAGAACCAAACTTGATTTTAGAATGAAAAGATACTTAATTGTGAAGATGAAGTATTCACCTTGATTTCTTTGATGTTGGTAGATGAATATGTATGGGGGCTTCTTCTTGAATGCTTTGCTACTTCCCTTGACTGTTTTCCTTCTAGGGTAAGTAAATGAATCTCTGAAGATGTTCATGCCTTATTGCATTGAATTGTAGTTTTGATAAAGACTGCTTCTAGGACCTTCTTTGAGTTGATGTAGTCTTTGATTTGAGATCCCTTGAGCTTCATTACTTTGTAGATATTTTGATGAGAGCCTTGGAGGCCTTCAAGAGATCTTGTTGTTGTAGATTTTCTCCTTGACTACATAGAGAACAACCCTTGTTATTGAATACTATTGTTGAAGACCGATCCTTTGATCTAGGGCTTGATTTTGCAATGTAGGTCTTGATATCCTTTAGCTTGCTTTGATGCCTTATAGAAACTTGATCCTTGAATGTCTCTTTTCTACCCTTCTCTTGACTTCTGAACCCTCCCTCTAATACCATGTTGAAGAATATAGGGAAAACATAATTAAATATATTCTTCTTAACATGATAACCATTTGTGAAGTGTTTTTACAATTTATCTTAGCTTGGTATTATTTTCATCATTAGTGTGTGTGTTTACTTCATCAAACTACTACCAAAAACAAAGAGAGAAGAACACAAGATATTTTGATTTCTGCCAAGGCAAAAATATCTCCCTCTTGGAGAGGAAAACCCACACAAAAATTCTTGTTATAGATATTCCAATTGAAGAATACCAAGACCATGACCCTTGACCTTCTATGCCACTCCAAGATCAAGACACCAATCCTCTTCTCTGTCACTTCTTAGATCATCCTCATTGCTACACTATTGAGGCCATCACTACCGCATCACTGAGATCTTCATTATTGCTTCTTCACCATGTCAACGAGGTACCTTATCTTCATTGAGTTCTTAATTGTTACATCACAGATATCATCACTACTTTTATCATTGAGGCCATCATTGTGATCCTTACAACACTGCTTCACATTCATCCAGGTCATTACTGATGCTTCACATAACACTTTCTTCCTTAAGATATGTTTATACATCTCTAAGAGATATACTGAGATCTTCATCAAAAAATCTGATCTTGAACTTAACACGATTATGACCAAGATCATGATTACCATCATCCATAATATATGTCAAGACAGAGTGTCACTATGAGAACTCCACATATGCTTAGATCGTGACTGCATCTATATGCTGAGACAAGGTGAGTCACTGTGAGATCTTTTCATCACGCGTATATGACTGAGATCTTAGTCATCATAGATATGTTGCGTCTATCTAGAATGTCGAGACTATTAGAGAGTGTATCTCTCTATCCACAAGTGACTGTGTCTTAGAGTGAATGTCGAGATAGTATACTATTGTAGGAGAATTGAGATACATATATATATGCCAACGTTGTTAGGTGACAGGTCTGAATACTTTTCATTGTAATACCAAGATTTTACTTGTCACGGTTATGCCGAGACTATCTTACCGTTCCATGCCTCTCCATCTGATTCCTGAACAGCTGCCTTCCTAAAATGTGTATCATTGCTCCTATACCCATCCAAGATATCCTTCCTGCACCTCATACCCAACCAAAATTTCAGAGAAGAATGTGAATTTTGTGCTTTGTCTTTTGCAAATACCTTGATGGGGTACTTATAGTGGTTTGTCTCCATATTTGATCCAGCTTCAACAAGTGAAACATTGTTTCTATTTCCTTGAGCCGACATGACTGTCTTTATATATTTAATGCAATTTTGAAGCCGATATGGTGATCTCCTTGTCGTTTTTCTTCCAGACTTCGTTGTGCTTGCTCTTGGAGGATTGATATTGGTCTTGGATGGTTGCTCTATCCTTTAATATATTTTACATAGGCTCATGAGGAGATTCTACATACATGAATTGACTCTTTGACATATTAATAAATCCTAAATACATCAAGAAGAATTCTTTGACCTAATGACACTTCTTTCTCATGAAACCCATGTAGCAAGGCATACAAAATAATTTTTTTTCTTTTATTACATCATTTACAAAGATCAAATCATTATGAAGATCAAACCTAGTTACACTTTGTTCAACATTAAGAAACTGATGGAGAGTGGGACATTCAAGAGGGACCTGCAACAGACACCCCTCACTTTCTCCCAGTAAAGTTGCGGAAGCAAAACATTGTCTCAGAGATAAACATAAGATGGCATCCAATTGGAATTATTGGGATGAGAAAACAACTAAAGAAATTTTTGATTTACAGTGTGAGTATGACGACTTATTCCCAGCTTCGGTCACTGAGTTGAAAGGAATAAAATGGTACATTAGAGAAATGAAGATTATGCTAGATCATACAGGCTCAACCCAAGGGTAAAAGAGAAGGTCAAGAAGGAGATTGATAATATGTTAGAAGCAAGACTTATATTCCCAGTATATGAGGTAGAATGGATCAGCCCAATTGTAATACAAAATAAGAAGGATGCCATAGATATCAGGGGCTAGGTAGATTACCGAAGCCTAAACAATGCATGTGTACATGGCCCATTTCTGACTCTTTTTAGTGATGATTTCTTGGATAACGTTGTGTGGAATGAAGCATACTCCTTCACCGATGGGTTCTCAGGATACCATCAAGTCAGCATAGCAGAAGAAGATAAGAAGAAAACAACATTCGCAATAGAATGGGAGTCTTACACATATCATGTCATGCCATTCGGTCTTAAGAATGCACCTGTTGTTTTCTCCCAAATTGTCATGGTTGTGTTCAGGGACTACATCCACTGGTTCCTAGAAGTATACATGGATGATTGGACAGTTTACAATTTGTTGAAGAAGCATACCAGCCTACTTTCAGTGATGTTTGATTGATGCAGACATATGAAAATATCTTTAAACCTGAATAAATGCATCTTTGTAGTTGGAACATTTCTAGGCCATATCATTTGCAAGGATGGATTTTGTGTGGACTCCACAAAGGTTGCGACAATCGTAAATATGGACGCACAAACCACTGTGAAGCAGTTATGATTAGCACTGGGCCACATAGGATATTATCGTTGATTCATCTGTAACTACACATCCATTACCGCTCCCATGGAGAGGCTGCTAAAGAAGACATAAGCATTCAAGTGGATGGAGGCATGTCAAGTAGCACTAAACATGCTAAAGGAAAAGTTGGTGAGCACTCCCATTTTGGTATATCCAGACTAGGATAAACAATTTTATGTACACATTGAGCATCAAAAATTGCACTAGGGGAAGTACTAGCACAACGAGGAGAAGGGAACTTAGATCACCCAATCTACTTCACCAGTTAGAAGTTATCAACCGCAGAAAATAACTATACCACAATGGAAAGAGAAGCATTTTCCATGGTATATTCATTACAAAAGTTCAGGAAATATCTACTAGGAGCAACCTTCAAGTTCTTCATGGACCATTCGGCTTTGAAATGTCTGGTCAATAATCCAGTCTTGGAAGGAAGAATTTGCAGATGGTTGTTTTTGTTCCAAGAGCTCACGTTTGAAGTTGTTATCAAACCGAGACGATTAAATGTGGGTCTAGACCACCTTTCAAGATTGGAGTCAGGGAGAATAAAGGGTCACTAGACAACCAACTACCAGAGGCCATAACAAATTCCTTGGAGGAGTTCATTGCTTTCCTGGCAATAAGGCAGTGCCCAAAAGGATACACAACAACGTAGAAAAGGCACCTAGTAGTATGCGCAATAGAATATCATCTAATTGTCAGGCATCTATACAAGCTAGGACTTGATCAAGTCCTGCGAAATTGTCTCCTTCAACACGGAAAGCACGAGGTGTTGTGGGCATGCCATGCTATGGTTGTGGGGGGGCACGTTAGCGGAAAGGCTACCACAAGGAAAGTCCTATAGGTAGGGTTGTGGTGGTCCACCCTCCACAAGGACGCTAAGGAATATGCAAAGGGATGTGATGTTTATTAGAGGGTCGGCAAGCCATCACATCGGGATGAATTACCTTTACATCCAGTACACACATTACAGATTTTTGAAAAATGGGCAGTAGACTTCATCGGTCCGATTAAGCTACCAACACGTCATTATCATGCAAGATACGTTATCACAGCTACCGAATACCTCACTCAATGGGTAGAGGCAGCACCAATAAAGGACTGTACAACCGATACAATTGCAAGGTTCATCTTCAAAAACATAATATCTAGGTTTGGTTGCCCGAAGAGCCTAACCAGCGATCAAGGGACTCACTTCATAAATGAAATAGTTGTACCTTTCCTAAAGAATTTCTTCATCCAACATCATAAGAGAAGATCTTACCATCCTCAGGCTAATGGAACGCTCGATGCTTTCAACAAGATACTTGAGAAGGGGCTAACAAATGTTGTTGCAGCAAATAGAGATGATTGGGATGAGCGGGTTTCAGCCACGTTGTGGGAATACAGGATGACGATAAAGCGGTCACACAAACAAATATTGTTCCAATTGGTGTATGGGTGAGAAGCAGTATTACTAGTGGAATTCATTGTACCAAGAATCTTCATTTCTTAGGCTACTAAAATGGCAGACAATGCATCCTTACAAAAGAGGTTTGAGGAGCTAATGGAGTTAGATGAATCAAGTTTTTTAGCTGAATTCAACCTATCAGTCTAACAATGGAGACAAAAGGCTTGGCATGACAGACACATTAAGAAAAAGGATTTCGTAGTTGGATATCATGTTCTGTTATATGACAACAAATTTCAGAAGTTCGGGCAATTTGCAGATGCATTGGTTGGGCCCCTTTATAGTTGCGGAGATCAAAGAGTCTGGTGCAGTGAAGCTAGTGAAGCTTAAAGGAATATTATTACTAGGATGGGTGAATGGCACTTGCCTGACACCTTTCCACAAGCCCAAAGTCATATCATCAAATTGAAGGGGTCTCGAAAACGGGCCCATAGGTAGGTTTAGAGTCAATAACACTTAGTCAGTCACATTTTCATTTCTTTTCCAACAAATAAATCACGCATGTCCGTTCGGTGGCAGCATCAATGCCATGACACTGCAACCCACTTATGGTCTAGGTAGGTAGTCACACACTTTATGAGTCTTATCCATCATACTCTAAGCCTTTTCCATAATAAGTGGGCAATAATACACCTATCAGATAAATTTCCGTAGGATCTTTTCCCATTATAGAAGAAATTAACTAATAAGTTTCTTCCATTACGGAATCTTTATTACCCATATGCTCCACTTTTTCCTTTCCCATGCTACGTCATCTAAGTCAGGTCTAGGTCAGCCGATGGTGGAGTAACATGATTGAGTCTGCATAGGGAAAGTTTTCATAGTAACTAGTTAGTGAGTCTAGTCAGAAATGTCGTGTTGAAGTTTCTCTACTTAATTTGCATGGATACACAAGAAGTTCCAAAGTTTCAAATGCATGTGGTAGAAGAGTTTGAATTTCAGTCTGAGCATCAACAACAACAAAAGCACAGTAGCTATTGTCATCCAGTAACCATAATCTATCAGAGACATAGCAAAATGACAAAGGCCATCATATCAGTCCCTGAGGATAATTTGGATGAATGAATTGCAGTTCTCGAAAATCTATATGGAAAGTATGATAAGGAAACGGTAGTGGATAATGATCTTTCTGATTGTTTACAATTCCTAGCTTTAAATCGAGAAGTATACAAAGAGGAGGTTCCCAAGGGGGACAATACTAAGATCACAAGAGTTAAATCCACATTCAAGGGCCTTCAGCGCTCGACATTGATCAACCTCAGAAGTTTACCAGTTTTCAGGACGCAATTGGCTGCAATGAAGTGTACCAAGCTCCTTTCACGAAGGATGCATAGCTGGTTGTTGTGGCTATATAAGGAATACCAAATTCATGTAAATAACATCTAGTTCTTAACAAGACTCTTGGCGATAGGGAATGCAGTTTCTTTTGCATTCTAGGTAGGAACGAAACGGGCGAAGAAAGAAGGTGACAACCACTACTACGAAAAGTATAAAACCAAGTGTGGAGATAAAGGCACCAAGATTGACCTGATCAAAAAGGAAGAGATTAAATTTTCCTGTTACATCATAGCAAGGAAGACGATGAGACACTTTTCCAAAAATGAATGTACTATGGACACCATTTCGGTTGCAGAACACTGTTGCGAAGGAACTTTTCTCAACTGGTCTGCCTTCCCGCTTAACGAACTATTTGAGGCTTGCAAAGACATATAGAAGAGAACCAAAAACTTTATCTTTTCATATTTTCTCATGACATTGGTAGTGTGGAAGTGGCATCTGCCCAAAGGCAGGGAGCCTGCACCAATTCGAGAAGACCAACCGATGGTATTGACATATGATTCCTGGAGGACCTCAGGAGACTTGAGTGGTCAATAAGGTAGCCTTCACTGACTAGTATTCAATGATTCTTGCCACAATCAAAGAGGCGAAGAAGATCCCCAAAGCACTATTGGATGAGTTTTCGAAGGATTTTTGGTTTGGGGTCACCCATGGACATACTTATATAAGGTCACAATGTTTCCACCCAGAGACATTCTAGATGAGGCCACAAAAGTTTGTTTTGGCCGATGCAGCGTTCCACACTAAAGTTGGGTCATGGCTAGGGGTTACGTGTGAGATTATGGAGGGCCAATATAAGTACATGTTTGGATGCATACAACCGCAACATTCATCAGGAGAAGAACCAGGGAGAAGCAAGAAGAGAGTATTCGAGGATGAGCTACAACCCATGGTTTCCCAAATGTAGAAACAAATGTCTTTGCTCAAGCAGAAAATTGCAAGTTTCGAGGGCTCCTCAGGTAAGAGCACTCAGTCTGTCACTTTTCAAGGGTTCACATTATTTAATATGATTGTCACCACCCCTCTCTCTATAGAAATCCCTCACATTGGCCCTCATGCATAGCCTAAACCAACCATACCTAAGCCAAAATAGTGAAGAGGAGCCAAAAATCCCCCTACTAAGAAGCCTAAGACAACCCCTGTAGTTCAGATTGTTGACCTCACTGGCGAGGCAACTCAATCAGTGTCTGCCTCACCTGTAATTGAAGAAAATCCCCCATCCACGTCTACAGTTTCACTTGGGTCATGGGATCCATCGTCGCACACCACCTCCACCTCCGCAACCCTATCTGAATCCATCCCGCCCAGTATCTGAGTGGCCACAAAATAAATGGAAGTCCACTCAGTAGAGTGGTACACCATGTTAATCTAGGGTAGCAACACTCAAACCTCCTCACTGGTATCCCTACTCCTAGGGTCGGGCCCACTTCCAAGTAAGGAGCCAATCGCCTCCACACCGCAGTCTATGAGAACTGAACCCTACTAGCCCACTTTTTAGATAAATTTCCCTGTAGTCCTAGACCCCGTTATTATTCCACCCACTCCTCAGTTCACCACAACTTCCCAACCAACCACCTCACCCCACGCCCACTCCAAAAAATCCATCACTAGTGGCCTACCCTTAGAGTAACTTCCCATATCCAAACACCATGAAGATGGAGACTCTCCAACATTGGTCATACTCACAGTTGTTTGGATTCATCCAATAGGCTACGCAGCGAGCAGAGAGAATACATGACGACCTCGTCCAAGAGCATGAGAAACAAAAATAGTGACTGCAAGCACTCACAGAGGAAAGAGATCATATCATATAGGTAAACTAGGACCTCTAGTCACAAGTAAACCAAGTCACTGATAAGCTTCAGGTTCCCTGGCCAACCATTTTTGACCTTGTCTTCGAATCTCCCCAACATTTTTCATCCTTCACACTGGTCGACTGCTACAACCACATTAGGCAGCGTGCTCGAGCTTGTTGGCCACAAACACCAAGCTAAATAATAACTTAGAAATGGTCATATCAGCATTGCCTGATCCGACTATGAGCTACACCCAGGAAATTGACGAGAAGCTCACCACCGTTGCTACAATAAATAAGTCCCTTATTGAAGCCCTCGATGATGGATATTCCCTAATGGATTGAGTACATGATTGGTTTCACAGCCTGGCTCAAAAGAATCAACTGGTCTACCCTCCTCATGAGCATTTAGAAAAATAAATCGCAGATAGCAAAATCTGCACAAACTCATTTTGACTGCAGCAGATTGATGAAGAGATCGCCTCTATCGAGGCTTGAGTCCAACAGATAGAGGAATAATCTGGGAAGACCAAAAATAAGGTTCGTGACCTTCGACCACCGGTCTGCCGCCATGTTTTTTCTCTACAGGAGGTGTGCAACAACATTAAAGTACAATGGAGCACACTACACAGCAGCAGGCCAGATCATCATACTCCAACGCGGTGGATGATTCCATTCAACAGGCTGACACCATCACAACTGCATGGAAAGAAACGCTTGATTATTAAACCCACTTCTGGCAGGAAACAACCATGGATTTCCCTAAATTAAGGCCTTCGTTTGGAAAAGAATATCGGCCTTCGATCAAAAAATAAGGTGAGTCAAATAACTATGGTTAGGGCCTACTGGGGCCTTTGTTCTAGATTTTGAAGTTTTGCAGGAACCATGGTGGAGAACAGCTGGCAACAGCAACGGTTGATTTGCAGAGTTGGCAGTCGGGGATGGAGGCAGGGACATACAATGAACAGGTAGTTGTGGAAAGGTGGTGAGAGAAAACAAGAACAACCAAGTGAACAAGAGGGAGGGCGGAAATCAACCGAGCGCAAGGGTAGCCGAATAGAACTGGTAGTGGGGACGATAGAAGAAAAGATAAAAGCAAAAGAAATTAAGGGAAAGGGATTGGTATCCAAAAAGGTCATGAATTTAGAAGAACAGGGTCCCGAGGACCTAAGAAGTTAGAGAAGGGCCAGAGCTAGACTCGGCAAGAGGTCTAAGGCATCCTGTGTTTACGTCATTCCATGAATTTGATGAAAGGCTTTGTACCTTATGTATTTTGTATTGAACCCTCCTTATGTTTATGTTAATGAATGAATGAGACATATTGGATGTTATATTATGGTTAGGTGTATTATTCTAATTTACGGACCTACTCAAAATTTTAATTAATGGGAATTTTCTAGGGTAATATAGTGATCGTAATACTATTATGTGTGATGAATGATATCTTTAAGCTATTGATGGTTGATGTTTGGATCTCCCTTGATACCCCTCCAACCCTTCCTATCTTCGATCGCGACATGCCTCAAGTGAGAATCCTTAGCCCTTGGGTAAGGTGAAAATGTCAGCATTGCCCTAGACTACAACAGATCCTTGTTGGTCCCTTGTACCATAACCTGAGGTCTCTTCCCTGATAACATTGTTGCGCCAACAATAAAAAGGTACTTACTTGTGAAGATAGAATCTTCAACTTGATGAATAACTTGTTGCTTCAGATGATATTTTTCAAATGAGATCCTTGCCTCAATAGAGAGAAGATTTCCTTTTGATATAAACTTCCTTATATTTGAAGAGCTTCCACTTCTTTGGTGATGTGTGATTGATGATCTTTGAAATGCTTCTAGGGTTTCGGTCTTTCTTCATCCTTCCTTCTTGAAGATAATTTCAAGACTGTTGCTAGAGTATATTTCTTTGATGTAGAGTTTTGGTAGATCTTGATTTCTTGTTAGATGTTCTACGACTTGCTTTGATCTTTCTTTTAAGATTGATTCTTGTGTGTCAACTTTCTTGAGTATCCATTCTTGACTTCAACACCTTAGCTCTGATACCATGTTGAGAATCTAGGGCATGAATAGTTAAAATATTTCTCTGCTTGATAATTGGTTGTGATATACTTTTACTTATTATCTTAAAGTATTTTCGTCATTATGTTATTATTGTGTTATTTTCATCAAGATGATTACCAATATGCACAATAAAAAAGACAAGTGACACAGTATGTAGGCTTGTCAACCAGGGCCAAAACCTCTCACCTCTTGAGAGGAAAACCTGATCAAAATTATTCTTCTAGATCTTCAATTGACAAGTACCAATACCATGAAACAGACCCTTGACTCTACTATCCTCCCAAGATTATTTTCAATAACCTTGCTTCTCTGTCTCTTCCCTTCTTCTTCTTGATCTCGAACTTCTTTCCTCGTCTCCTTCTAGAGAAACTAGATTTCTATCCTTTACACTTCTTCTTCTCGGATTCTGCTAGAGAATCTTTGTCTCTAGGCTTTCATTGATCTAGAGAATCTCGATCTATAGATATATATCTTGGTCACCTAGAAGAAAACTCTTTTTCTACCCCAGAAGAAACCTTCTTCACTTCCCAAAAGAATCCTCCTTTGCTGCCCCAGAAGAAACTTCTCTTCACTGCCCCAGAAGAAACTTCTCTTCATTGCCCCAGAAGAAACTTCTCTTCACTACCCTAGAAGAAAATTTATACTTCACTTTCCTAGAAGAATCCTCCTTATTTTCTTGCCCAAAATAATCCTCCATATTCACTTGAATAGAAGAATCCTCTTTCTCACTTCTTTGCACTTCTTTGTAGCCTTCCTCTTCGGACTTCTTCATTGAATTCTTAACAATTTTTACTTCCATCAAGTAAGGCCAAGTTAGGCTTTACATAAACCTCATCTCATGTCCTTTAGGCTGACATGATAACTAGAGGTTAGGTCGACTTCTTCTAACATTTTTTTCCATTGTTGTAGGCCGACTTGAAGAGGTTAAGTGACAAGGTCTTGGAGGATACTTTACGTAGACAAGTTTGACCTTTTACAAAGTGTAACATGACTTCATTATATGAAAGTTACTTTATAATTTTATGACTAGATGAAAAATAATTCCTAAAGACTCTCAATGGGAGTCTTGACTCAAAACAAAATCTCTTGCTCATGAAACCCATGAAGCAATTTAATACAATGATTTTATTTTTCTTCTTTACATATCATTACATAAAATCATAATTACATATCATTATGAAGACCAAACCTAGTTACACTTTTCAACAATATCAAGGAATCAAACAATGATGATAATGAAAAAGCTGAAGAAATGAGTGAAATCGAATTTAAAATTGAAGTTTTCAAAGTTATAGAGGAACTCAGGAGTTAAAAGAAAAGGGCTAAATTTCAAGAAGAAGAATTGAAGATAACAAAAGGACATGTTGAAATACTTAATAAGAAGAATGAAAAAATCGAGGAAATTATCAGTAGACATAGAATCCAGTTAGAAGAAACCAGAAAATTCAAAGAGTCAGAGAATCATACACTCAAAGAAGAATTCTTTGTATTGAAACTCCAAGTGCAAGAAGCAGAGCACAAAGAGAAATATTTGGAAAGTCAATTAAAGGAATCTGTTAAAAGGTATGTATCGTAAGTTGATCAAAAGTAAAAGGAACTAGATATAAATATTATAGAAATAGACATGATCAAGAAGGAAAATGGAAGGAAAAATGAACAGATACAAGTTATCAATAGAGAATAAAAAAAGGTCACTCTTCTAAAGCTACAAATAAAAGAAGCAAAAAGAATAAGACAAATTTTGAAATTTCGGTTTGAAGAAGACCTTGCTCAAAATAAAGCAGAACTTGACACATATCTTAATGAACTCTCCAAGTTCAAGGATTGGAAAAAAGAACACTGGAAAGTTATTAACAAGAATGACTAAGAATTGGTTCAATTGAATATGAAGGTAGAAAAAGCAAGTAAAGCCCCATGTGATGAAGGCACAAGATCCAAGACCTTGCAAAAAGAGAAACAACAAAAGATTGATCGAAGTGAAGGACCAAAGAAGATTAAGGATGTTGCAGCTCAAAATAATGACGATGAAGTGATCAAGGATAAAGGACAACAAAAGACTACACCACTGCCTCCAAAGAAGAACAAATATAGAAGACCATCCAAGAACGTTAATTCATTTAATGGTTATTGTTTCTCATGTACTAACTATGGAAATATGGCTAGGGATTGTGAAGTTGTTTACAGGTACAATTATCATAGACGACCACCTCCGAAGAAGAATGAATCATCCAAGTATGCTCAATCACTTAATGGTTATTATTTTTTATGTACTAACTATGGGCATATGGCTAGGGATTGTGAAGTATTTGGCAGGTACAATTATCATCTGCAAAAACCTAGAAGCAAATTTGCAGGGTCATGAGATAGGTTCCACGATGGTTTTGTAAGCATAGAATACATGCTATATAAGTTAAACACTGAATGTTTCAAATGCCATAATTATGGCCATATATCTTGTGATTGTAGATATTAGATGCAATCTTATATTGGAAACATTGAATGCTTCAAGTGTCATAACTCTCTCCATGTGAATTGAGATTGTAGGTACAATAAGGTATGGAAAAGGAAATAGGTACAAGAAGATCAAGCAGATGAGAAGGTATCAATATTTATGCTCGCATGATTCATAAAATAAAAAGGTCATGATAAATCAGCAGATACATCAAATTATGACCCAATTCAAGATGGTTTGTTGGGTGACATATTATTTTGAAATATCCATCTCATCGACTCCTTGAATTTTGAAGAGGTAGAGTCTATGCAACAATATGTGGCACAGGTCTACCATTGACAGATAGACAACATGGACAAAATAAAAAATTCAGGAAAAAAGTGTCAAATTTGTAATAGGTTCAAGGGAAGAAGAACAATCAAAGGATCACAGGTCCACAAGGATCGTCAGTGTCAGAAGAAGGCTTCTTGTCAGGGGGAGCATAAGCAGATGATAGGTCCATAAGAAGTAGGAAGATTGTCAGGGGGAGTCATCCTTTGCCATTGATGTCAAAGGGGGAGAAAAACCATGAGAAGGAGTTTGAAATATGAGAAGGAGATGGAAGAATGAAGTCAAGGGGAGTTTTACTCGTAGAAGGAGTACCTATGTTTCCATCAATGAAAAAAGGGGAGATTGTTGGATGGTGTTGTCATTGATTTCAACCCTGGGGTTTGAATGGGTTTGACTTTGGTTGAAACACCCATCATTGATATCAAATTATAGTTAATGCTTCTTATAATTGTTTGGATTATGTAAATTTGGCAAATCCACTATTGAATGGTTGAAAACCCAAGTCTTAGGGTTTAGGTTCCCTGGACTAAGGACATACCCTAACTTTGTCGAGGGTTTTTGAAGAGGAAAGTCATTGAGTTTGTTCTGAAGATCCATGTCATTGGATTCTCCCCATAAAAAAAAATCTAGTGATATGAGGCATGTCCCGAGAGGCCTCTTAGCTTGAGATATATTCTCACTTGAAGTTGACTAACCCAACTCTTGGGAAAAAACCCCAACACCATAATCAAAGGTCAAAGTAAAATCAAATGAAAAAATTTAATTAAAATTAATATTAAAATTATTTGTATTAAATATTAAAGTATAAGTGATTAATTTTTTATTATTAAACTAAGCATTAAAGTATTAATTTTAATTTTAATTTTATTCAATTAAGAATTAAAATTATTTATTAAATATATAGTTTTTAAATTTCATTCTAATTAAATTAAAGTTTTGAATTTTAATTTAAAATTAACCCTTAAATTTGGGACAACTTCAAATATTTCCCATAATGTATGGATTTTGTTAGTTCTCCCAACTTTATAAATATGTAACACATTTTTCTCCCAAAATCATGAAAAAGCTTAAATGCTAATCTAATGATTTATCTGAAAAACTTTGGACCTATGGAGAATATATGTATATTTCTAGAGGTCGAAGGTTTCCATTGGACTGATTTTGTTCTGGGGTCACGATATGGTAGAAATTTGCAGTCTAGTTGCTGAAAAGACCTTGAAATCTAATCTTGAAGGGACATGAATTGAAGATCTAATTTTCCAAAGTATTAAAGGAATAGTAACTTCAAATCTGAGGTTCTTCTTCTATGGTTGTTGTTGAATCATCGTGATGATTCTCGGTATCAATAATTTGTATTGTTTGGTGGATAGCTTTAAAATTTTATAGCAAGACTTGATTCATTAGGCCTACGGTTCTGAAGATTCTTGTCACGATTTGAGAGCTAACAAAGTCATGATGCAACAAAAAAGTTGTTGAATCTTGTTTAAAATTTTTGGTCTTCATCGTAAGTGTTCACAATTAGCTCAAAAAGCATATGAAACCAACATTCATGATTCAAATTTCAGTTTGAAGTCAGTTGTATATTGGTCTCCTAAAATCATATTTTCATGCAAGAAAATAAGATTATTAAGCTATGTTGGAAAAGTAATCATTGTGGCCCTATGGAAACTGTCATTCTTGTTTGGCTTACTTTTTTAGCACAGTTATAGCATGATTAACTATTCCATAGAAGTAATTGGACCTAACATAATTAATGAAGATCAAGTTGACCAGTTGAAGACATTCACTTGACATTCAAATTAAACAAGGTATGTTTGTAGGAGTTTCGTTATGTAGAATTTAATCTCATCTCCTACTATAATACAAGAGGGTTCAACATTCTAGTTGGTGGATACAATATATTTGGAAGGCAAGGGTTACTCAAAACATAGAAGCTACATGCATACTGGTCTTGTCTTGACACAATGAGAAAAGACTCATAGTTACATTTGGAATAAGTTTTCTTATGACATTTGTAGCAAAACTCTATTATTTTATAGCTGGAAATAAACATAAAAAGGATACATCATCATCCTATATTAAGGGTCTTCATATTTAGTTCATTAATGATTTTAGTTTGAAACGATAGTTGTGTATCTACAATTGATTGTAGTTATATAGACCTCTATTGTAGTTGTATTGAATACTTGTGTTGAAATGAACTTTATCTCTTCATGACATATGACTTAAAGTCTATAGCAGTAAAGTAGCTACATCATACATTTTATGTTGACAAGCTTTATTGTATCATTTTCTATAGACCAATTAATAGTAAGGGTTTTCATCTGACAAAGGAAGTGAACATTAATAAAACCCTATCTATATATATACATTTTAGTGCCTTGTATGATGAACCTTATGTGATGCATAAGATAATGTTATTGAAGCATGATGTAGTGATCTTGATGTTTGATACTGACATGACAAAAGGGTTGGTTATATTTGAAGCCTATGAAGTATGATATGTATTTTGTTTGCACCTATGACAAGACCTTGATATGAATGTAATAAAGGTGTTAGGTCTCTAATAAAACACTTGAAGTCTGTAGCTTGAATGAAAGAATTGTAGATTTCAATATTTGGACAGTGGTTACTTATCTTATCAGTTTGTTGACTCTAGCCATACTTCATTTGAAAGAAGCTTGAATACAACAACTACTTACAAGTCAATAGCACAAAATCTCATCTAGGTTTGATCTATTTTCATTTTGATGACGTTGGTATGCACAGCTAGGGTTTTATTACAACATTTTATTGAAGCATCTTATGATCCCTGTTGGAATTTTGGCACAGGTGTGGCGCTATGGTATAGGTGTTGTCCTTGATGGCAACTCACTTTGGTGATAGATCTCAGTTTAGGCTCTCAGGATGAAGGAAATCTTGTATACGCAGGTTCACCTTGCCGAAGACGCGTATACACGTGGGTTAGACGTTCAAAAGTCGCGTATGCGTATACACGCACTTTCACGCACATAAAAGCACGTACATGGTGGGAAACTTTGTTTTTGGTCCATGGTCGTTAGTCCTTGGAATTTGAACCTATGGTTTTGGACCATGGTATCTCATCATAAGTGTTGACCCCAGGTATTGGGCCCTTGGTATTGTTTATTATGGTTTTGGACCGTGGTATTGTGGAAGGCCTAAAACTATAAAAGAGGAAGGATATCATGTGGCAAGATGTCATCTGATTTATTGAATATCTGATATTGTTATAGATCTAGAATACTAGTGATCGGGTTATGGTGCAGATCTAGATATGAATGAAGGAGGAACCTGAGCGCAAGAAGGATAAGGACTATTGATGGATCAAAATCTCAAGGCTTGAACATTGGTATCTCTATATGATTTTGATTTTTTATATGTGGCACTCTCTTGATCTATAAATCTGATAATCTGGGTTAACTAATGACTAAATGTTTTAAAAGAATAAATTATCCTTTATAGATCTGTACGCAGGTTCAGTGAAGTGCAGCTGCGTATACATGCCTTTTCTGTGAAAGAAAGAAGCGTATACGCAGGTTGGTTGTGGTACAGAAGCGTATACACGCAGGTTGTTGAATAGTGAAGTAGCGTACATATCTTGATTTATGTTCTAGCTGCTTCTGTTTTATTGTTGCAGTATTCTGGGTTCAGAATTGGTGTTTGATTATAGTTACTGTGTTATGGGTACAGCGGTCAGAGAAGTGTTTAATTGATTCAGTTTTGATTGGTGAAAAGAAGTTTGGTTGATGAAAAAATTCTTAATGTTTGATTGATGCTATCTGTGGATCCAGTCTGAAAATTAATGAAACGAGGTCCCTGAAATCAAAGAGAAGGTTGCAGCCTTTTGTAGGTAGAAGCCTGCATACTAGTATCTCAAGCTAGTACAAGAACTAAGGGGGTTGGAGCTCCCTTCCAGGAGAAGTTGGAAAACGAGAGAGGGTTGTAGCTCTTTGCAGGTTGCAGCCTGCATACTGGTAAAGGAATGCACCAGTACAATTGTAAAAAGAAGTTTCTAATTAAAGAAAAGATAGAGACAAATTGCAGCAAGTGGTTTTCACCCACATTGGGTTTCCACCTTATATCTTGTGTTCTTATGTGCGATTGTCTTTTTGCTCTGTTTTACTGGTTCTGGTTACTATTTATTTGCTTATGAATCACAGATTAACAATCAACATCAGAAAGATAAAGTAAATTAAAAGGTTTGCATTATATACGCAGGTTTTCTTCTGCATAGTTGCGTATATCGTAGGTTCAATTAACTGAAGTAGCATATATCATTGGATTTTGAAAAAGGAACATCTGACTTAATAATACTGATTCACCCCCCCTCTCAGTATTATTTCCAACAATTGGTATCAGAGCAGGTCCTTCAGGAGAAGCTTGATCGCTTGAAGGAAGATCGTTCATCATGAGCAACTACGAGAGGGAAGCATCAATTAGGCCACCAATTTTTGATGGGACAAACTTTGTTTATTGGAAGGTAAGAGTTACTGCCTATCTTCAATCTCTTGGTACAGAAGTCTAGGATATCATAGATACAGGGTATACTTTTCCAGCAACTCCTACAGATCCGACTGAGAAGAAGAAATATGAAACAAACGCAAAGGCGGTCAATACTCTATTAGGATGCCTATCTCAATCAGAATTTGTCAAGGTAATGCAGTTTAAATCTGCAAAAGAGATATGGGACAAGATTGTTCTGAGTTATGAAGGAGATGATCAGGTAAAATGAGCAAAACTTCAAACCCTCAAGATTCAGTATGAAAATATCAGGATGTATAATGATGAAAGTGTGGCTAACTATTTTCTTCGTGTAGATGAGATTGTTAATTGTATGAAAAATTTGGGTGAAGAAATAAAAGAGGTTGTTGTGGTTGAAAAAGTTCTAAGATCTTTGTCCCCTAGGTTTGAATATAAAGTTTCTGCAATAGAAGAAAAAGAGAATCTACAAAGCCTTAAAATGTCACAGCTGCACGGAATTCTAACTGCTTATGAAATGAGGAAAGGAGGTCCATTAGACAGGAGAGAAGCTACCTTCAAGGCTTCAAGTAAAGGCGAGTACTACGAGTCAGGACACGTGTCAAAAGAAGAAGAAGAATCAAATTTTGTCAGAAATCTTCAACGGGGTACTGGACGGTTCCGAGGTAAGTTACCTTTCAAATGCTTTGCTTGTGGAAGAGTCGGTCACTATGCTACCAAATGTCCTCACAATGATAAGATTGACAAAGGGAAGGAACCTGTTAGATGGAACAAGAAACAGAATGCAAATAAGAAAAACTATTACACTCATGAAGATAGTGATGGACTTTCAAATAGTGACGAAGATGAACGAGGTAATGAGTATAAACTTTTAATGGCTTTTGAAGATCATGACTACATGGATGCTATAGATGTGGAAGGTTTTTATAAAGAGATATCTAATCTCAAAATTTGCTTAGAAGAGAAAAATGTGATTATTGATTCTCTGCAATGTCAACTGGCTAAAAGGGAAAAACATCTTGAAAAATTGGAATGTGAAATTGTTGGTCTTAGAAAGGAGATTGAGAAAACAAAAGCTATTAATCTTAAATTTGTTAAAGGATCTGAAACTCTGGATGAGATTATCAATGTGCAGTGTTCTCCACTAATCAAAACAGGTCTGGGATATAATGAAGAAACATCTCAAGAATCCACCTCCAAAAGTTATCTTGATGCAGCAAGGAGGAGCGAGCAAAGGCCTAATAGAAATCATCAGGTATATCAGGGACAATTTGCCTCAAGAACGAACAAAGACTATCAAGAAAATCGAGGGCAAGCTACCTTAAGGACAAATAGAAGCTACAATCAGCCACAGGTAAAATCTTCCCAATTTTCCTCAAGAATGGATGTCAATAGAAACTACAATCGGTTGGATGATAGATTTGATAATCGCGGGAGTTTCTTCAATGGCCAATGCTTCTCTTGCCATAACTTTGGTCACAAAGCAGCCCAATATGTTGCCTATAAGACAATCATGACTAGAGAATCTAAAAAACAAAGGAATATGACTGGGATCACGAAAAGGACTTATAACAACTTTTCAGCCCTTGAAAATGAAGTTGAATGTTCTATTTGTAATAACTTTGGTCATGAAGATTCTGAATGCAGGAGCAGGATTTGGAAGACAACACAGAAGGAACAAACCTCAAGTGCCAGAACATGGAGAATGAAGGAACCACAACCAGAAAGATGTGGGATAGCCTTTTATGCAGAAGGACAGGAAAATCTATGGTATATCGACAGCGGATGTTCGAAGCATATGACAGGTTATAAGGAAAAACTTGAATCATATACTGCGTTAGAAAAGGGAAAGAAGGTTTCTTTTGGAAACTATACCCCTGCAGCCATAAAAGGAAAAGGCACTACTCAGTTGAAAGAAAAGGTCAAGGCTGGAAATGTTTTGTATGTTGATGGCTTGAAGCATAATCTACTGAGTGTTAGTTAGATGTGCGATCAAGGAACCGAGGTAATATTTCGATCAAATGGATGTAGTGTTCGTGATCTTGATACAGGAAAAACAGTGATCAAAGGCAGAAGAACTCCAAATAATCTATACATATTTGAAGAAGGAAAACAAAAATGTTATTTGAGCAAGGACGATGAACACTGGTTATGGCACCGGAGGTTGGGGCATCTAAGCTTTTCACAAATAAGGAAAGCATGCAAATACCAGGTAATTCGTGGTCTTCCAAATATCAAAATTCCAGACAACACCATATGCAAATCATGTCAGTTTGGTAAGCAAACCAGAACTAACTTTCCTGAGAAGGAAGGATCAGCTAGTAGGCCTCTTGAGCTAGTCCATACAGATGTATGTGGTCCATTTAGGATAGGGTCACCTCGAGGAGAAGAATACCTTATATTATTCATTGATGACTTCTCCAGGTTTGTTTTGTTAGGACTTATGAAGCACAAAGACGAAGCATTCAAAAAATTCAAATCCTTCAAAGTCTTGGCTGAAAATGAATCAGATTACAAAATTAAGTGCCTTAGGTCCGACAGAGGTGGGGAATTTACCTCAAATGAATTTTTAGATTTCTGTGAAGGACATGGAATAAGAAGGGAATTCTCTACAGCTAGGACTCCTCAGCAAAATGGAGTGGCGGAAAGGATGAACAGAACAGTCCAACAAATGGCTCGTGCTATGCTTGATGAGTCTAGAACTCCCGCAACCTTCTAGGGTGAAGCTGCATATGCTGCGGTTGTTATTCTCAACAAAACAAATGTCCAAGTGAACAACACTTAAACTCCTCATGAGCTCTGGTATGGTGAGACTCCTTCGGTAAAGAATTTCAAAATTTTTGGGAGCAAATTCTATATTAAAAATACTGATGAGCAGCTTGGCAAACTTGAACCTAGAGTAGATGAAGGCATTCTCCTTAGTTATTCTCCCCACAGCAAAGCATATAAGTGTTACAATAAAATACTTGGAAGAATTGTTGACAGCATTGATGTAGTGGTTGATGAAAAAGGATACATTCCTAGGCAAGTAAATCATGAAGATATCGAAGAGGATGAAGACTACTCTCCAAATCAGACTGATGATGAAGAAGAACCTCAAGAGGCACCAGAGGAGCAGATAAGGATAGAAGAAAAGACTCCATGCAGGTATGTTCAGAAGAATCATCCAGAATCTCAAATCTTGGGGCAAAAAGAGGCTGGCGTACAAACAAGAAGAACAATTGCAGAAGCCTCAAGCTATTTGGCATTACTCTCCTCCACTGAGCCACAAAATGTAAGAGAGGCATGCAAAGATGAATGTTGGGTCAAGGTAATGGATGAAGAACTTGAGCAGATCGAAAAGAATAACACTTGGGAGTTGGTCCCTAGACCAAAAGATAAGAATGTCATAGGGACAAAATGGGTGTTCAAAAATAAGTTGAATGAAAATGGGGAAGTAATTAGAAACAAGGCCAGACTTGTTTGTAAAGGGTATGCTCAACAAGAGGGAATAGACTTTGAAGAAATTTTTGCTCCTGTTGCAAGACTTGAGGCCATCTGAATGTTCCTTGCTCTCTCAAGCTTTCAGAAGTTCAAAGTATTTCAAATGGACGTAAAATCAGCCGTTCTGAATGGATATTTAGAAGAAGAAGTATACATTGAACAACCAGATGGTTTCATTCTTGGGAAAGATCCAAATCTTGTATGCAGACTGAAAAAGGCTCTCTATGGTCTTAAACAGGCTCCAAGGGCTTGGTACTACCACTTGGACAAATACCTTCATCAACAAGGTTTTTCAAAAGGATCAGCAGATAGCAATCTTTATATAAAAATTGAAAATGACAAATTGCTAATACTTGTTGTGTATGTAGATGATATTATCTTTGGCAGCAATGAAGAAGCTATGAGTCAAAGCTTTTCCTTGGTGATGCAGAAAGAATTCGAAATGTCTTTGCTTGGATAACTGACATACTTTCTTGGATTGCAAATCCAACAAAATGAGGGCGGTATCTTCTTGTCTCAAACCAAGTACCTCAAGCAGATTCTGAAGAAGTATGGCATGGAAGATTCGAAACCAGTATGTAACCCTATGGTTACAGGATGCAGTCTCAGTGCAAATGATGAATTAGCAACAGTACATCAACCAACCTATAGATCTATGATTGGAAGTCTACTTTATTTGACAGGTACCCGACCAGACGTCATGCATGCAGTGGGGATAGTTGGAAGATTTCAAGAAAATCCAAAGGAAACTCATCTTCAAGCAGTCAAGAGAATCTTCAAGTACCTTCAAGGAACTCAAAACTATGGCTTATGGTATCCTAGAGATACAGATCTCACACTTCATGCTTACACAGATGCAGATTGGGCCGGAAGCGTGGATTATAGGAAGAGAACAAGTGGTGGTGTATTCTTTATGGGTTCCAGATTAGTATCTTGGTTCAGCAAGAAATATAGTTCGATTGCTTTATCTACAGCTGAAGCAGAATATGTGGCTACTGCATCTTGTTGCACTCAACTTCTTTGGATGATGCAAACCTTGCAGGATTTTCAAATCACTTGTACTCCACCTGTCTCTATCTTATGTGATAATACGGTTGCAATAAGCATTTCAAAGAATCCTGTCATGCATTCAAAGACCAAGCACACACCTATCAAATATCACTTTCTTCGGGAACAAGTGCTTGAGCAAAAGGTCAAGTTGGAGTATGTTCCTTCTAAGGAACAAGTTGCTGATATACTCACCAAACCACTGCCTAGGGAAACTTTTGAATACCTCAAACAGAAGCTGGGAGTAGTTGATGCTTCATCCTGTTGTTGAAGCTTGTCTGTTTCAAAAAAAAATTAGTGTACGCGAGTTGGATGAGGGGTATTCGCGTACATACACTGATTTATGCAGGTGTAGTCGCGTATATGAAGTTTTTGAAGGAAATCAGCAGGGACAGACTCTGGTTGCAGAGAGACTGATATGGGTCTGTCAGAGTTGATCTGGCACAGGTTCAAGGGGAGCAGATAATCTTCTAATAATGCATTGTTGGCATTACCTTAGAAGCTCTTGGTTCAAGTACTCAAGCTGTTTGGTTTAGGTGGATCAGCTGCAGAAAGGAGAACAGAAGGAGAACATGGTTGCTGCTATTGTCAGATGCTGCTGATAGTAGTTATTGGTGGTTTGCATAGTCTTGATATTTCATCTCTATGTCATGTATATCTTCTCTTTATCAAGATCATGTAACGGCCTATTTTGGTTTCCCCACTATGCCTGGGATGATTGATGCAATGTAATTGGTTATCATATGTAAATTTCTGATGTATCCGCACTTGGTTGGGTGATGGATGTATGTATCAAGTCATTTGGTGATAGGAAGGTCATTTATGATATGTAAGTCATGATTCTTTTTACAGAACATCTTTTGCAGATCTTGCCTACAGTCAGGGGGAGCATGTTCAACACAGTAGAGAAGAGATATCAGCATGTACTCAGGGGGAGCACAACACTCTTACCCTTGATGACAAAGGGGGAGCATGAGGATCTTGGGTTGCCATCAAGTCCAAAGGGGGAGATTGTTGGCATTTTGGCACAGGTGTGGCGCTATGGTACAGGTGTTGTCCTTGATGGCAACTCACTTTGGTGACAGATCTCAGTTCAGGCTCTTGGGATGAAGGAAATATTGTATACGCAGGTTCACCTTGCCGAAGATGCGTATACATGCGAGTTAGATGTTCAAAAGTCGCTTATGCGTATACACGCACTTTCACGCACATAAAAGCGCGTACATGGTGGGAAAAATTTTTTTTGGTCTGTGGTTGTTAGTCCTTGGAATTTGAACCTATGGTTTTGGACCATGGTATCTCGTCAGAAGTGTTGACCCCAGGTATTGGGCCCTTGGTATTGTTTATTATGGTTTTGGGCCGTGGTATTGTGGAAGGCCTAAAACTATAAAAGAGGAAGGAGATCATGTGGCAAGATATCATCTGATTTATTGAATATCTGATATTGTTCTAGATCTGGAATACTGGTGATCGGGTTATGGTGCAGATCTAGATCTGAATGAAGGAGGAACCTGAGCGCAAGAAGGATAAGGACTATTGATGGATCAAAATCTAAAGGCTTGAACATTGGTATCTCTGTATGATTTTGATCTATTATATGTGGCGCTCTCTTCATCTATAAATCTGATAATCTGGGTTAACTAATGACTGAATGTTTTAAAAGAATAAATTATCCTTTATAGATCTGTACGCAGGTTCAGTGAAGTGCAGGTATGTATACACACCTTTTCTATGAAAGAAATAAGCGTATACACAGGTTGCTGAATAGTGAAGTAACGTACATATCTTGATTTATGTTCTAGCTGTTTTTGTTTTATTGCTGCAGTGTTTTGGGTTCAGAATTGGTGTTTGATTATAGTTACGGTGTTCTGGGTACAGCGGTCAGAGAAGTGTTTATTTGATTCAGTTTTGATTGGTGAAAAGAAGTTTGGTTGATGCAGAAATTCTTGATGTTTGATTGATGCTATCTATGGATCCAGTCTGAAAATTAATGAAACGAGGTCCCTGAAAGCAAAGAGAGGGTTGCAGCCTTCTGCAGGTAGAAGCCTGCGTACTAGTATCTCAAGCTAGTACAAGAACTAAGGGGGTTGGAGCTCCCTTCTAGGAGAAGCTGGAAAACTAGAGAGAGTTGTAGCTCTCTGTAGGTTGCAGCCTACGTACTGGTAAAGGACTGCACCAGTACAATTGTAAAAAGAAGTTTCTAATTAAAGAAAAGATAGAGACGAATTGCAGTAGGTGGTTTTCAACCACATTGGGTTTCCACCTTATATCTTGTGTTCTTATGTGCGATTGTATTTTTGCTCTGTTTTACTGGTTCTGGTTACTGGTTATTTGCTCATGAATCACAGATTAACAATCAACATCAGAAAGATAAAGAAAATTAAAAGGTTTGCATTATATACGCGGGTTTTCTTCTACATAGTTGCGTATATACGCGGGTTCAATTAACTGAAGTAGCGTATATCATTTGATTTTGAAAAAGGAACATTTGACTTAATAATACTGATTCACCCCCCCTCTCAGTGTTATTTCCAAAAATCCCAAGCTCGTCAAGGATACAACTTGCAGTTGGGCATAGATCATATTGGTGGCATACTGGATTGTGTTGTTATCAGACACTTGTTTTTGACACTTGCAGTTGTACATGCAGTTTATTATAGTGATGTATGGTAGCCAACTTTATGAGCTCGTGAACACTCATCTATTCATGTGTAGTGTTGCCATTCAAAAATGATGCGCATTGGCCTATGTGAGCAGTGACACGCAGAGATGTGTAGTGGTCAGTGGTAGTAGTTAGAACAATGATGAGTATTGGTTAGCTTGTATAGTTGTCAGTTGATTTGGCAGCATGATGTGTAGTACAACGATTAGTTTGTGAAACATAGTGTAGTGATTTAAATGGACAATTTTGTATAGTTATCGATGGCTACCAAGATTTAACAGATTATAA
This sequence comes from Pinus tabuliformis, assembly GCA_031772625.1. NCBI lineage: Eukaryota > Viridiplantae > Streptophyta > Pinopsida > Pinales > Pinaceae > Pinus > Pinus tabuliformis. The sequence goes on along the minus strand of CM062818.1, from coordinate 1,567,563,634 downwards.
AATACAACAATATCTTCTATTCATCTATCTTATATTGATTCAAAACACAGGGTGATCCATTCTGAAAATTGTGAAACATGGTATGTAATCTCTTTAGGGTGATTGGAGTCACCTTCACGTTGTGGCCTAAGAACAATTTAAGGCAGCAAGGTGGTGCTAGGAAAAATCATAGCATGCATAGGGTGTTGTGGCATCTTTTTAGTTGGGGTTGATAAATTATAGGCAATGAAGCATTCTGACAGCAGTTGGTAAATAGAGTGTTGGGCACTTGTCGAGTTGTGGCCTAACTCACAGTGAGTAGGGGTGTCCTTCCAGTTACAGTAGAATATTAGGGTGTAGTAGTATCCTACAAGTTGTAGCCTATAAATTAGGGGTTTGTAGCCCCCTTTAGTTGTGGTTGTGAACTTGATGTAATTAATTTTTATTTTACAGAGAAGAAGAAGACAATTACTAAGAAGCGTTCAGTGGTTTTTAACCTAGAGGGGGTTTTCGACCTAAAATATTGTGTCTATTGTCTTTATCTTCCTGATTTATTGTATGGTTTTGTTTACGGGATTTTCTGTTTGATATTGAATTGTAATAATATTGTTAAAGATTAATTAACACTCTGAAAAATATTCATTAAGTGTTAATTGCTAAGAAATATTGATTCACCCCCCTCAGTATTTCCAACATATCTAATATTATAGACCTTTATTCCTCACCTTAATCCATACTTTTTGAACATCCTTTAGGTGATTTAGGAAAGTATCTATGTTGGAAGAAATGATTCATATTAAGAGGGGGGTGAATCAATATTAAGACTAATTCAATTTTTTCTACCAATTTATATTTAACATTCAAACTTGGAAATCATTATGTGAGAAACATTAACAAACATAACAACAATTATATCAACCAATATGGCATACACATCATGAGTAGTAAACACATGAGACACAAATATTTAACGTGGAAACCCTTCTGGGAGAAAAACCGCCAAAGCTCATTTGTTATTATGAATTAATTAAGAGAATATACTATATTACGTCAAATTTTGTTTGTGATCCACCACTCAAAGGAAGCACTAAATCCCTTTGATTTTTTGCTAGCACCTACTAGTAGGAAGCACCAACTCCCTTCTTTTGCACACATCTAATCAACTTACTAGAAGCACCATGTGAAGCACGAACTTAAAGGATTTATTGCAAGCACCAACTTGAAACTCCTTGGATTTATGCAAGCACCAACTTGTAGGAGGAACCAACCCCCAAGCCTTCTTCAGAAACAAACTAGAGATGGAAGCAACAACTTCTTGTATGCAAGCTCCAATCCACACTCAATATAGAAATAATGTTGATTGTACAAGGACACCACTCTAATTGATATCAACTCTTCTCTCATCTACATCATTTCTTCTACTCATCCCACAATGCACTTCATTCTCTGCTCACTCTACAGCAACGCACTATTCTTCGCAGTAACATCCTATTGAAAATAATACTGAGAGGGGGGGTGAATCAGTATTATCAAGTCAATTATTTTCTTTTTCACATCCAAATCATATACGATACTTCAGTTAGAGAAAACCGCATATATACGCAACTACAGTAAAGGAAACCTGCGTATAACTTACAGACTTGTAATCTATTAATCTTCAGATGTTGATTTTAAATCTGTGTGTCAGAACCATAGAAACAATAACCAGGAACAAGAAAAATGCAGACAGTCACACACAAGAACACCAGATATAAGGTGGAAACCCAATGTGGATGAAAACCACCTGCTGCAATATGTATTTATCTTTTCAATTAGAAACTTCTTTTTACAATGATTTTGTACTGGTGCAGTCCTTTACCAGTACGCAGGCTGCAACCTATAGAGAGCTACAACCCTCTCTCATTCTCTAGCTTCTCCTGGAAGGGAGCTACAACCCCCTTAGCTCTTGCAGTAGCCAAGATACTAGTACATAGGTGCTGGCCTACAGAAGGCTACAACCTTCTCTTTCTTCCAGGGACCACGTTTCATAAATTTTCAGACTGGATCCATGAACATCAATCAAACATCAAGAATTTCTGCATCAAACAATCTCCTTTTCACCAATTAAAACTGAATCAAATAGAAACTTCTCTGACAGCTGTACCCAAAACACAGTAACAGTAACCACACACCAAATTCTAAACCCAGAACACTGCAGCAATAAACAGAAGCATCTAGAACACAATTCAAGAGACGTACGCTACTTCAATAACCAGAAACCTGCGTGCATATGCTTCTGTGTTTGGACCAACCTACGTATACGTTGTTTTTACTCACAAAACCAACATGTATACACGCCTTCGATTCACTGAACCTGCGTACAGATCTATAAAGGATAATTCACTCTTTCAAATATTCAGACATTAGTTAACCCAGATTACCAGATTTATAGATCAAGCATGTGCCACATATAATGGATCAAAATCATACAAAGATACTATTATTCAAGCCTTAAGATTATGACCCATAAATAGAACTTATCCTTCTCCTTGCACTCAAGTTCCTCCTTCATTCAGATCCAGATCTGCACCATAACCCAATCACCAGTATTCCAGATCTAGCACTTTATCAGATATTCAATAATTTAGATGATCCTTTGCCAAATGATCTCCTTCCTCTTTTATAGTCTTAGGCCTTTCAGAATACCACGGTCCAAAACCATAACAAAACAATACCATGGACCCAATACATGGGATCAACACTTCTGATGAGATACCATGGCCCAAAACCATAGGTTCAATTACCGAGGACTAAATACCACAGACCAAAAGTAAGTTCTCCAACATGTACGTGCTTTTCCTTGCGTGAAAGTGCGTGTATATGCATACACGGCTTTGTAATTTCTAACCCGCGTGTATACGCGTCTTCGTCTAGGTGAACCTGCGTATATATCTTTTCCTTAATTCTGAGAGCCTGAACTGAGATCTGCCACCAGAGTGAGTTGCCATCAAGGACAACACCTGTGCCACACCAGTGCCATAGCGTCAACTTGTGTCATAATGCCAACAATCTCCCCCTTTGGACTTGATGGCAACCCCAAGATCCTCCAAAGTCGTGCCAACCTGTGTCATAATGCCAACAATCTGCCCCTTTGGACTTGATGGCAACCCCAAGATCCTCCAAAGTCATTCTCCCCTTTTGTCATCAAGGGCAAAGGGTTATGCTCCCCTTGAGTACATGCTGAAACATCTGCTCTGTTGTGCTGGCCATGCTCCCCCTAACTATAGGCAAGATCTGCAAAAAGATGTTCTTCATGAAGAACAATGATTTATACATCATAAAAGACCTTCCTATCACCAAAAGACTCTATACAACATCCATCACCCAACCCAGTGGGGATCATCCACCCAAACAAGTGGGGATACATTAGAAGTTTACATATGACAACCAAGAACATTACAACATTCATCCCAGGCATAGTGGGGAAACCAACATAGGCTGTTACATGACCTTGATAATAATATTAAAAGATAGAGACGAAATATCTAGAGCAAGACTATGAAAGTCACCAATAACTAATATCAGCAGCATCATTATTCAGATCAGCAACCATGTTCTCCTTCTGCACCCCTTCTGCAGCTGATCCACCTGAACCCAAAACAGCTTGTGTATTCGAACCAAGAGCTTCTAATGTAATGCCAACAATGCATTATTAGAAGATTATCTGCTCCCCCTGAACTTGTGCCAGATGGTCTCTTGACAGACCCATATCAGACTCTCTTCAATCCAGAGTCTGTCCCCACTGATTTCCTTCAAACCACCATATACGCGACTATACCTGCATAAAACATCGTATGTATGCGGGTCCTTCTCATGCAACTCGCGTACAACCACATTTCTCTAAAACAGACAGGTTTCAGCAGCCAGATGATGCATCAACTACCCCCAGCTTCGGTCTGAGGTATTCAGATGTCTCCCTAGGCAGTGGTTTGGTGAGAATATCAGAAACTTGTTCCTTAGAGGGAACATACTCCAACTTGACCTTTTGTTCAAGCACTTGTTCCCGAAGAAAATGGTATTTGATAGGTATGTGCTTGGTCTTTAAATGCATGACAAGATTCTTTGAGATGTTGATTGCACTTGTATTATCACAAAAAATGGAAATAGGTGGAGTACAAGTGATTTGAAAATCTTGCAATGTTTGCATCATCCAAAGGAGTTATGTGCAGCAAGATGCAGCAGCTACATACTTTGCTTCAGCTGTAGATAATGCAATGGAACTTTGTTTCTTGCTGAACCGTGATACTAATCTAGGACTCATGAAGAATGCACCACCACTAGTGATTTTCCTGTCATCCACGCTACCTGCCCAATTTTCATCTGTATATGCATGAAGTGTGATATCTGTATCTCTAGGATACCATAAACCATAGTTTTGAGTCCCTTGAAGGTATTTGAAAATTCTCTTGATTGCCTAAAGATGAGTTTCCTTTGGATTTGCCTGAAACCTTCCAACTATCCCTACTGCATGCATAATGTTTGGTCGGGTACCTATTAGATAGAGTAGACTACCAACCATGGATCTATAGGTAGGTTGATGTACAACTACTGATTCATCATTTGTGCTGAGACTGCATCCTGTAACCATAGGAGTGCATACTGGTTTTGAATCCTCCATCCCATATTTCTTCAAGATTTGCTTGAGATACTTGGTTTGTGATAGAAAAATGTCGTCTTTGTTTTGTTGGACTTGTAAGCCAAGAAAATATGTGAGCTCTCCAAGCATGGACATTTCAAACTCCTTTTGCATTACCAAGGCAAAATTTTGACTCATGTCTTCTTCATTGCTGCCAAAGATGATATCATCAACATACACGACAAGTATTAGCAACTTTTCATTGTCAACCTTTATATATAGATTGTTGTCTATTGATCCTTTTGCAAAACCTTGTTGATGAAGGTACTCATCCAACCGAAAATACGAAGCCCTTGGAGCTTGTTTGAGACCATAAAGAGCCTTTTTGAGTCTGCATACAAGATTTGGATCATTTCCAAGAATGAACCCATCTGGTTGTTCAATGTATACTTCTTCATTCAAGTCTCCATTCAAAAAGGAAGATTTTACGTCCATCTGAAATACTTTGAACTTTTGAAATCTAGAGAGAGCAAGGAACATTCTTATAGCCTCAAGTCTAGCCACTGGTGCAAAGGTTTCTTCAAAGTCTATGCCTTCTTGTTGTGCATATCCTTTACAAACAATTCTTGCCTTGTTTCTAACCACATCTCCATTTTCATTCATCTTATTTTTGAAAATCCACTTTGTCCCTATGGCATTCTTATCTTTTGGTCTTAGGAACCAACTCCCAAGTGTTGTTCCTTTCAATCTGCTCAAGTTCTTCATTCATTGCCTTGAACCAGCATTCATCTTTGCATGCCTCTTTTAAATTTTGTGGTTTGGTGGAGGAGAGAAATACAAGATAACTTGAAGTTTCTGAAATGGTTCTCCTAGTTTGTACACCTGCCTCTTTTTGCCCCAAAATTTGAGATTCTGGATGATTCTTCTGAATGAATCTGGATGGAGTCTTTTCTTCTATTCTTTTTTGTTCTTTTGGTGCCTCATGGGTTTCTTCTTCATCATGAGTCTGATTTGGATAGTCCTCGTCATCTTTGAAAACTTCAGATCTTTCCTACCTGGGGGTATTTCCTTCTTCATCAATCACTACATCAATACTTTCAATGATCTTCCCAAGTCTTTTATTATAACACTTATATGCTTTTCTATGAGGGGAGTAACCAAGGAGAATGCCTTCATCTGCTCTAGGTTCAAACTTGCCAAGATTTTCATTAGTCCTTTTAATGTAGCATTCGCTTCCAAAAATTTTGAAGTATTTTACCATGGGAGTCTTACCATACCAAAGTTCATGAGGAGTCTGAGTGTTGTTTACCCGGACATTTGTCTTGTTAAGAATAGTTACAGCAGCAAATGTGGCTTCACCCCAGAAGGTTGCGGGAGTTCCAGATTCATCGAGCATAGCACCAACCATTTGTTGAACTGTTCTATTCATCCTTTCCACTACTCCATTTTGTTGAGTTGTCCTTGTGGCAGAGAATTCCCTTCTTATGCCATGTTCTTCACAAAAATTGAAAAATTCATCTGAGGTAAATTCTCCTCCTCGATCAGATCTGATACATTTGATTTGTCGATCTGATTTGTTTTCAACCAAGGTTTTGAATGATTTTAACTTTTCGAAAGCTTCATCTTTATACTTCATGTGTCTTAACCAACGCATCCTTGAAAAGTCGTCAATAAGCAATATGAAGTACTCTTCACCTCGAGGCGACTTCTTCTTAGTTGGACCACATATATCAGTATGGACAAGTTCAAGCAGCCTGCTAGCTGATCCTTCCTTCTCAGGGAAATTAGTTCTGGTTTGCTTACCAAACTGACATGATTTGCATATTGTATTGTCTGGAATTTTGATGTCAGGAAGATCACGAACTGCCTGATATTTGCATACTTTCCTTATCTGAGAGAAGCTAAGATGCCCCAATCTTCTGTGCCATAGCCAGTGTTCATCATTCTTGCTTAGATAGCATTGATGTTGTCCTTCTTTGAATATGTATAAATTATTTGGAGTTCTTGTGCCTTTGATCACTGTTTTTCCTGTATCAAAATCACGAACAGTACATCCATTTGATCGAAATGTTACCTCAGTTCCTTGATCGCACATTTGACTGACACTCAATAGATTATGCTTTAAGCCATCAACATACATAACATTTCCAGCTTTGACCTTTTCTTTCAACTGAACAAAACCTTTACCTTTTATGAACGTGGGGGTGTCGTTTCCAAATGAGACCTTCTTTGCCTTTTCTAAGGCACTATATGATTGAAGTTTTTCTTTATCTCCTGTCATATGTTTCCAACATCCACTGTTGATATACCATTGATTTTCCTGTCCTTCTGCATATAAGGCTATCCCACATCTTTCCGATTGCGGTTCTTTCATTCTCCATGTTTTGATACTTTAGACTTGCTCCTTCTAAGTTTTCTGCCGAAACCTGCTCCTGCATTCAGAATCTTCATGATCGAAGTTGTTATAAATTGAACATTCTATTTCATTTTCAAGAGCAGAAAAGTTATTGTAGGTCCTTTTGAGCTTCTCTTGTCATAATTGTCTTATAGGAAACACATTGAGCTGCTTTGTGACCAAAGTTATGACAAGAGAAACACTGGCCATTGAAGAAACTACTGCGGTTATCAAATCTACCAACCGGATGATTGTAGTTTCTATTGACATCCATTCTTGAGGCAAATTGAGAATGTTTTACCTGTGGTTGATTGTAGTTTCTATTCATCCTTAAGGTAGATTGCCCCTATTTACCTGGTAGTCTCCGTTCATTCTTGAGGTAAATTGTCCCTGATTTACCTGGTGATCTCCATTGAGCCTTTGCTGTCGATTGTCAATTTGTTCACTCCTCCTTGCTGCATCAAGATAACTTTTGGAGGTGGATGCTTGAGATGCTTCTTCATTATATCCCATACCTGTCTTGATTAGTGGAGAATGCTGCACTTTGATAATCTCATCTAAAGTTTCAGATCCTTTAGCAAATCTGAGATTAAGGGCTTTTGTTTTCTCAATTTCTTTTCTAAGCCCCACAATTTCACATTCTAGCTTATCATTATATTTATCTTTTTCGGCCAGTTTCCACGTTAGAGTATCTATAATCATATTATTTTCCTCTAAACAAACTTTAAGTCTAGAAATTTCTTCATAAAGCCCTTCTTCATTTAAAGCATCCAAGAAATCATCATCTTCAAAAGCCATCAAAAGTCTATCATCATTACCTCATTCATATTCATCACTATTTGACAATCCATCATTGTCTTCATGCGTGTAATAGCTCTTCTTATTCTGCTTTCTGTTCCATCTGACAGGTTCCTTACCTTTGTCTAGTTTATCTTTATGAGGGAATTTTGCAGCATAATGAATGACTCTTCCACAAGCAAAGCATTTGAAAGGCAACTTACCTCTGAATCTTCCAGCACCCTGTTGAAGGTTCTTGACAAAATTTGATTCTTCCTCTTCTTCTGACATATGTCTTGACTCATAGTAATCTCCTTTGCCTAAAGCCTTGAATGCAACTTCTCTCCTGTCTAATGGTCCTCCTTTCCTCATTTCGTAAGCAATTAGAATCCCGTGCAGCTGTGACATGGTAAGGTTTTGTAGATTTTGTTTTTCTTCTATTGCAGAAACCTTTGATTCAAACTTAGAGGACAAAGATCTTAGAACCTTTTCAACCACAACAGCCTCTTTTATTTCTTCACCTAAGTTTTTCATACAATTAACAATCTCATCTATACGCAGGAAATAGTTAGCCACACTTTCATCCTTGTGCATTCTGAGATTTTCATACTGAATTCTGAGGGTTTGAAGTTTTGCTCGTTTTACCTGTTCATCTCCTTCATAGCTCAGAATGATCTTGTCCCATATTTCTTTTGCGGTTTTATACTGCATAACCTTGACGAATTCTGTTTGAGATAGACTCCCTAATAGAGTATTGACAACCTTTGCATTTGTTTCATACTGCTTCTTCTCAACCGGATCTGTAGGAGTAGCTGAAGGAAATCTGTACCCTGTATCTATGATATCCCAGACTTCTGTACCAAGAGATTGAAGATAGGCTGTAATTATTACCTTCCAATAGACGAAGTTGGTCCCATCAAAAATTGGTGGCCTGATCGATGCTTCTCTCTCGTAGTTACTCATGATGATAGATCTTCCTTCAAGCGATCAAGCTTCTTCTGAAAGACCTGCTCTGATACCAATTGTTGGAAATAATACTGGGGGGGTGAATCAGTATTATCAAGTCAATTATTTTCTTTTTCACACCCAGATCCTAAACGCTACTTCAGTTATAGAAAACCACGTATATACGCAACTACAGTAAAGGAAACCTGCGTATAACTTACAGACTTGTAATTTAATTAATCTTCAGATGTTGATTTTAAATCTGTGTGTCAGAACCATAGAAACAATAACCAAGAACAAGAAAAATGTAGACAGTCACACACAAGAACACCAGATATAAGGTGGAAACCCAATGTGGGTGAAAACCACCTGATGCAATATGTCTCTATCTTTTCAATTAGAAACTTCTTTTCACAATGATTCTGTACTGGTGCAATCCTTTACTAGTACGCAGGCTGCAACCTGTAGAGAGCTACAACCCTCTCTCATTCTCCAGCTTCTCCTGGAAGGGAGCTACAACCCCCTTAGCTCTTGCACTAGCCAAGATACTAGTACGTAGGTGCTAGACTACAGAAGGCTACAACCTTCTCTTTCTTCCAGGGACCACGTTTCATAAATTTTCAGATTGGATCCATGAACATCAATCAAACATCAAGAATCTCTGCATCAAACAATCTCCTTTTCGCCAATTAAAACTGAATCAAATAGACACTTATCTGACAGCTATACCTAGAACACAGTAATAGTAACCACACACCAAATTTTGAACCGAGAACACTGCAGCAATAAACAGAAGCATCTAGAACACAATTCAAGAGACGTACGCTACTTCAATAACCAGAAACCTAAGTGCATACGCTTCTGTGTTTGTACTAACCTGCGTATACACTATTTTTACTCACAAAACCAACGTGTATACGCGCCTTCGATCACTGAACCTGCGTACAGATTTATAAAGGATAATTCACTCTTTCAAATATTCAGACATTAGTTAACCCAGATTACCATATTTATAGATCAAGCATGCGCCACATATAATGGATCAAAATCATACAAAGATACTATTATTTAAGCCTTAAGATTATGACCCATCAATAGAACTTATCCTTCTCCTTGCGCTCAGGTTCCTCCTTCATTCAGATCCAAATCTGCACCATAACCCAATCACCAGTATTCCAGATCTAGCACTTTATCAAATATTCAATAATTCAGATGATCCTTTGCCAAATGATCTCCTTCCTCTTTTATAGTCTTAGGCCTTTCACAATACCACGGTCCAAAACCATAAAAAAACAATACCATGGACCCAATACTTGGGATCAACACTTCTGACAAGATACCGTGGCCCAAAACCATAGGTTCAATTACCGAGGACTAAATACCACAGACCAAAAGTAAGTTCTCCAACATGTACGCGCTTTTCCTTGCATGAAAGTGCGTGTATACGCATACGCGCCTTTGTAATGTCTAACCCGCGTGTATACGCATCTTCGTCTAGGTGAACGTGCGTATATATCTTTTCCTTCATTTCGAGAGCCTGAACTGAAATCTGTCACTAGAGTGAGTTGCCATCAAGGACAACACCTGTGCCACACCAGTGCCATAGCGCCAACCTGTGTTATAATGCCAACACATCCACTAATACACAACACCCTATGCACTCATCTCACTCTACAATAGCATACACTCACACAAGGTTCTCTACTCTCGACCTTATTCTTCTGCTTAGGAGCTCTCGACCTCTTTTCTTTGCATAGGCACTCTCGGCCTCTTCTCTACAGTACAGACACACTCAACCTCTTCATTGCGGAATAGGCACATTCAACCTCTTCATTGCAACATAGGTACACTCAACCTCTTCACATCAACACACACACACAAAGCTCACCATACAGATCTCTCACAACAATGCTACTTTTCCCATTTTCTCAATGGAAATCCTGGGTTTTGTTCCTCTGCTACAATGTGAACATTGTTGTCTCGATTATCCTCCATTCTTCCGGGAAGCGTACTCTCATCATGTCTCTTCATCCTGATGTTGCGTCTGATTATTTAGTCACTGCATCAAATTTAAACACTAAGCCTGTGCTCGTGAGAATTTTCTACATTCAAAAACTGCAACTACATTATAATTAATGCAAAGAATGGCCACCTGAGTGTCTCCCATACTAAGAATAAATTCTCAGTCAACCTACACACTCCAACAAGTCTGCTCGTGCTTATTAATTTGATCGCAGTGCTCAAAATGTACTCCAACATGGATCTGTTATATCTGTGATCAAATCTCCTATCCCTGAGGATTTGTTATTCATTTATACTCCAAAAAGAATACTTTTTCATGGCACTCAATAGTAATGTTATATCAAACTACAAGGCCCTTGTAACAACATTAATCACTAGGAATGGGATTTTGTAGCATGCTATCAGAGCTTTTGCACTGGGCAATATTTCCACTTGAATTATCCTTAATGTGCAAGAAATCTCATGCATGACTATTCTAGAGTCAATTGTTGCTTCTCTAAATCACGGTCCTTTCTATATCAATCTCCTATAGTTTCCATTACTCCACTGACACCAACCTTTTTATGTGCATTTACTTGCCTATTCCGGGCTTCTGCTTATCCATCTATGGCTATGGCCAATTATGGCATAACTTCCAAATATGGATTTCTCTCCAAACCTATCGACTCATCCATGCTTTTGATCATGTGCCCAACACTTAACCAATCCAAATGTGGCTAATAACCAATTTTGCATAACAAACAACTCAGGAGGAATCTTGCCACAGATTTTTCAACCCATCACACCTTGTCTATGCCCCATAGGCTCTTGGTTGCAATAACATGCAACTACACTGAAAAGCCATCATAGAACGCATTCACACGGACTCACTTCATATGCATATTCCACATGATTTGTATCTCAGGTGCCTGCATCCCCTTAAATTCTTTTAATATCAATTCCTCAATATCTTATGGGCTCATGGGCTCATAGGGTTCTGAACATGGCCCACTTAGCCTTAACACCTTCCCCTCGTGTCTTTCTTCTGACTTTGGCCCACGCTCCTTTAAATGCTTTGCTACATTTTTATTTCTTTATTAATGCATGAAGGCCCTTGGTTACTAATAACACATAAAACCACCACAAAAACAAATCCTGAGCACGCCTTTCGAATTTTGACGGGACGTCGAATGTAAGAAAAAAATATTTCAACTATTTTCCTGTTAGCTAATGATCCCTGGTGCCCACAACCTTTAAGAAATTCAATTAATGAATAGTTATGGGGTTTCCGACCTCTGAGGTATTCCCTCTGATAGGGTGAAGACATGTTGATGTCATCCATGCCATGCGTTTACTTATCATAGGTCCATGTGTCACCCATATATGGACCTTTTGGGTACCTAAAAATACTAGAACTGGTTGCAACATGTCCAAGGTTATGTCATGATAACTTCATCTCCAACCAATAATATGTTCCCACCTGTCTTGTCGGAGGAGAGAGAAATGGTCCCTCAATCCTTGGTTTTGAAAGTGATCTCCTTTGTAAATGGTTTAATGTACCTATGACCTAATACCAACTCTAATGTTCAAATCCCTCAATCCCAACACTCTTAGGTAATTATTTTAACAAGAAGTTATGGTGTTATGACCTTCTAGGATTCTGACCCTCCAGGTTTTCGCCCCTTCGGGATACCGACCTTCTAGGATTTTTTCCTACAACCTTGAATTACTAACATCTCATAGTACCTTTTAAATAAACCTTCAGACTTCGACCTTCCAGGATTTTGAGGTTCCGGGGACTGCTCCTGAAGACTTCAAGGTCATTACTTTGACAATTAATAAATTTTGAACCAGGGGGCCATTTATAGACTTTTTCATATTGTTGGAAATATCTTTCCAAGCACCTTCCAACCGTGCCATTCATAAGATCATTTGAGCAAGTTTCCTGATGCAAAAATTCCTCAAAATCCTGAGCCTCCCAATCATCACAGTCATTATTTTATGGCTTCTCCAATAAGCCTACTACTATGACAATTCTCTAGAAGAGATTGCAAAAACCATGGGACTCCCCCTGAGCTTAACACCCCAAGCATGTAAATGCTAGCCTATTTACTGTTGCATCTAAACTAGTGAACATATGCTACCACAAACATCCATGCTAGTCTGGTTGACATCAATGCCAACACTCTCGTTGACTATCAGACAATGCCAACTTCCCAACACATATATCTGTTGGGAATAATACTGATAGGGGGGGTGAATCGGTATTATTAGATCAATAATTTTATTTCCAAAACTAATTTATATATGCTATTTCTTTGAAGTGAACTAGCGTGTACATGCAACTGTGATTAGAGAAACTAGCATATACCTAGAGAACTTGTGATTTAGACAATTTATAAGGTGTTGATATTTAAACAATGCATCAGTAACTTATTAAATAGTTTAGTAAAACATAATAAAGCATCACACATAAGAAAAAAACATGAACACGAAGATTTAATGTGGAAACCAAATGTGGGTGAAAACCACCTGCTGCTATCGTCTCTGTCTTCTTTTAATAATAAGAAAATATGTTTACAATCTTGTAGTAGTGTAGACTCATACTAGTATGTAGGAACCCACCTGCAAAAGGCTACAACCTTCTCTCATTTTCCAGCTTCTACTGGAAGGGAGTTGCAACCCCCTAGCTCTTGTACTAGCCAATGTGATTACTAGTACATAGGCGTTGGCCTACAGAAGGCTACGACCTTCTCTCTTCCTCCAGGGACCACGTTTCATAAATTTTTAGACTAGATGCTTCTGGTACACAAAAATACACATGAAGGCCTCGTTTCATCAAATTTTCATAATGAACCCATCGTAACTTTGAAACTTACACTGCATCAACCAAAATTCAGTTAATCTGAACAATCAAAATACTGACACCAGAACACTTTGTTGAACCCAGAAACCTACATCATCAGTCATAACCAGTTGTAACCTCAAAAACCATGCATCAGAATGTATATGCTACTTTACTGAACCCAACCTGTGTGTATACGCCACTTCCTGTAATCAAACCTGCGTATACCTTCAAAACTACTGAAACATTAAACTTCTGAATCAAGTCTATACCAACCAACAATATACTGACCATCTACTGTCTATTTACAGAGCTTTACACAGGCAGCAACAGAGATCACCCTTCTCACTTATACAATCAGTCAATCAGATATCAAATTCCTTATTCATTCAGTTTTACATTCATATCTAAGAAGACTTCATTGACAGACAGCAGTAAAACAGCAACACTGATCTGATAGATTAGTCATCCTTGAACATCAATCTTTTATTTTTCATACGCTACTTGGAGAGTCGATCCAACATGTATACGCACCTTCACCAAAGTGAACCAACGTACAGATCTGTAAATACTTACTTCATAACTTCGCTACACTTCTGGACTTCAGACAAACCCAGATCACGATATTTAAAGAATAAAATAGGTGTACATAATCAGATCTAGCCCAACCAATATCAAATCATTCAATAATAATTCATTTCAGGTCTCATGATCTTGATCCAATATTGAATTCAAGGTGCACAAATTATTTCAGATCAAATCACAAACATAGCCCCTGCAACATAAAATATACTTCAGATAGAAGTATTCCTTAGAAACCCATACACTTGCACATTTGTTTTTTATCTAACACTTCATAAGATATTCATTCCTTGTGCACTTAGCCCTTTGATCTTCTCCTCCTTATATACTTAGATCCTTTATCAATACCTCAGACCAAAACCACTTAGGACCAATACCTTGGACCAAATACCTAGGGTCAATACCTCAGACCAAATACCTTAGACCAAAACCTTGGACCAAATACCTTGGACCAAAACCTTGGTTTTCCAACATGTACGCACTTTTCCTCCTGTGGGAGTGCGTGTATACATATACGCTCTTTTTTTCTATGGACTAACATGCATACATTGTTTTGACTAAGTGGACCTGCGTATACTTCTTAAACTACTTTTCATTATCATTTTCCTTTACCTTCTTTATTCTGATCAGTAGACCTTAGTTCCAGCCTCCTGTTCTTCTATACCACTGCCTTATTACCTCTGAATATACCTATTGTACTATGAGTTTCCTTTTACCAAAACTGAATTGACCTGTGAGTGAGTTGCCATCAAGGACAACACTTGTATCATAATGCCAACGATCTCCCCCTTTGGACTTGATGGCAATCATGATGGTGTTGATTATTGCAAGCTGTAGAAATTGTTAGAGATAACATGCAACACCAAAATACTCTCCCCCTTTGACATCAAGGGCAAAGGGCAGACCAAACAACTTTCCTCCTTTGATATACATTATGATGTCCATGCTCCCCCTAAGTACATGCCAAGTCTGCAGAGATATGATTCAAAATAATAACATGACTTTATAACTTAATTAAGTGAGTATGACATCCTTATGACCAATGAATCATTCATATATCAGTCACCCAACCAAGTGGGGATATACCAATTTTTTATACATGATAGAAATACAATAAATATTACATCATCTATTGCATGCAAAGTGGGGATACAAATTACATCATTTGTCCAATAGGACTCATTAAAATATATGAGAAGTCATATCACACCCTAGGCCTTTAAATGAATTAAACAACAAATGGTATAAATATCTGAAGCCATAGCTGGACTCTGAAACCATAATGGCAACAATGTTTGTGAAGGATAATGATCCCCCTGAACCTATGCTACTTGTGCATTGTCAACAAGTAATTCATCAACGCATCTTTGTCAGTCAGATAAAAATCAATGAAAAATCATATCTTTAGATTGTAATCATCAACATCAGACAGAGCACCCATATCAGAGTTTGACCCACTATTTTTCTGTCAGAAAAACATATACTCTCCTTCAGCCATAGAAATCCGCGTGTGTACACGATTATACTTCATGAAACCCATGTATAATAACCTTCCTCTAGAAAACTAGATTTAATAGCAGGATGATGTAGCAACTACTCCTAGCTTTTGATTGAGATATTCAAATGTTTTTCTGGGAAGTGGTGTAGTGAATATATTAGCAACCTGTTATTTGGAGGGAACATACTCCAATTTGACCTTTTGTTTAAGAAATTTTTCTCGTAAAAAATG
This sequence comes from Pinus tabuliformis, assembly GCA_031772625.1. Classification (NCBI taxonomy): domain Eukaryota; kingdom Viridiplantae; phylum Streptophyta; class Pinopsida; order Pinales; family Pinaceae; genus Pinus; species Pinus tabuliformis. The sequence continues at coordinate 1,567,547,766 of CM062818.1, read as the reverse complement.
GTACTTGATGCATATGTGCTTGGTCTTGGAGTGCATGACTGGATTTTTTGAAATAGTGATGGCACTTGTATTATCACATAGAATGGATATGGGTGGAGTACATGTGATCTAAATGTCTTGCAAATTTTTCATCATCCAAAGTAGTTGTGTGCAGTAAGATGCAACGCCAAATATTCTGCTTCAGTTGTAGATAAAGCAATCAAACTTTGTTTCTTGCTGAACCAAGACACTAACCGAGAACCCATATAGAATGCACCACCACTAGTGCTCTTTCAATCATTAACACTTCCTACCCAATCTGCATTTGTATATGCATGAAGAATAAGGTTTGTATATTTAGGATACCATAGTCCAAAGTCCTGAGTTCCTTGAATATATTTGAAAATTCTTTTGACTACCTAGAGATGTGATTGCTTTGGATTTGCTTGGAACCTTCCAACAATTCCTACTGCATGCATGATGTCAGGTTTGGTACCTGTTAGATAAACCAGACTTCCAATCATAGATCTGTAAGTTGGTTGGTTTACTGTTGGTGATTCATCATTAAAGCTAAGACTACATCCTGTTACCATTGGAGTACATATTGGTTTAAAATCTTCCATTCCGTACTTCTTCAAGATCTGCTTGAGATATTTGTTTTGTGAACGAAAGATACCATCTTTTGTTTTCTTAACTTATAGACCAAGAAAATAAGTAAGTTCACCAAGTAAGGATATTTCAAATTCTTGTTGCATTAATGAAGCAAAATTCTAACTCATGGATTCTTCATTGCTACCAAAAATGATATCATCAACATAAACAACAATAATTAGAAATTTATCATTTTCAATCTTCGTGTATAAATTGCTATCTGCAGAACCTTTTGTAAAGCCTTGTTGTTGTAGATATTTTTCAAGGTGGTAATACCAAGCCCTTGGAGCTTGTTTCAAACCGTAGAGAGCCTTTTTGAGCTTTCATACGAATTTTGCATCATTTCGAAGAATGAATCCTTCTGGATATTCAATATAAACTTCTTCTTCTAAATCTCCATTAAGGAAGGCTGATTTTAAATCCATTTGATATACTTTGAATTTCCGAAAACTAGAGAGAGCAAGAAACATCCTTATGGCTTCAAGTCTGGAAACAGGTGCAATAGTTTCTTCAAAATCTATACCTTCCTGTTGAGCATACCCTTTACAAACAAGTCTATCCTTGTTCCTAATAACTTCTCCATTTTCATTAATCCTGTTTAAATATCCATTTTGTTCCTATAATGTTTTTATCATGAGGTCTAGGAACTAATTCCCAAGTATCATTCTTTTCAATTTGCTCAAGTTCTTTATCCATGGCCTTGACCCAAAATTCATATTTGTAGGCTTCATTTACATTTTGAGGTTCGGTGGAGGATAGTAATGCTAGATAGCTTAAGATCCCTATAAGAGTTCTTCTTGTTTGTACACCAGATCCCTTTTCTCCTAGAATTTGAAATTCTAGATGATTCTTCTAAACATACTTGGATGGATTCTTTTCCCTGTCTGTTGTATCTTCTTCTGGTGCTTCATCGGTTTCTTCTTCAATATAATTTTGATTTGATGTGGGAAAGCAATCCCCATCTTCCTCATTTTCATATTCCTCTGTTGATTTCATCTATTCCGGATTTCTGCATGCTTCATCAACTACAACATCAATGCTTTCAACAATTTTCCGAAGTCTTTTATTATAACATTTGTAACCTTTACTTCTGGAAGAATAACCAAGAAGGATACCTTCGTTTGCTCTAGGTTCAAACTTACCAAGTTTTTCATCATTCCTTTAGGTAAAACATTTTCTTCCAAAAATTCTAAAGTGTTTTACAGTAGGAAGCTTACCATACCAATGTTCATGTGGAGTTTTATTTCTATTTACTTGAACATTTTCTTTGTTGAGAATAGTCACGACGGCCAATGCAGCTTCTCCCCAGAAGGTTGCAGGAGTTCTAGATTCATCTAGTATAGCTCGAGCCATTTGTTGAACTATTCTATTCATCCTTTCTACCAACCATGTTGCTGAGGAGTTCTTGTGGTGGAGAATTGTTAGGTGTGGAGCCTGATTATCTTCTGTATTCAAAGTTATCACCACATTGGACCCCAGTTCGAAATGGGGCGGCAAGGCCACCCATAAAATATTCACTACAGGGGGGTCCAGGGGGGAGCAGCTACGACCTTTAGGGAACCCCCCCCCCCTGGCAGGGGGTTTCAGGGGCAGTGCCCCGAAGCTAAGAATAGATGTAAAATTGCCTTGTAAAAGTATAGTAATTTCTAGTCAATCTGGGTCGTTCATTAGGCAGAGATCTGATGGTAGAAGTTATTTTTAATTTAGGGTTTTTTGCCCTAGAAGGCAACCCCTCACTATATATGAGGGAATTGTATTGCGTCTATGTAGATATGTATTCTGAGTGAGAAAGAGAGAGGAGATTGAGAGCGTAGAGGGTGTTACAGTGGATCTGCTATAGGTTGTATCTCTTTAGTTTGCTGGATAATATAAAAGGAAGGACTGGTTGTTTCTCCGTGGACATAGCCCAAACTGGGTGAACCACGTATATCTGTGTCTCTCTTGTTTTATGTGTTTCCTGTGCTTATATTTCTACAATATTTTATGTGTTCCATTACTTCGTAATATATAATTTTCTAACAACTGGTATCAGAGCCGAAGGTCTATTTGGCTGATAAACTCTCACGAGAGAAGGATTCCTGGTTCGAGTGGGAGCAATGGTGGAAGATGGTAAGTTTAGGGTCGAGAAATTTAACAGCCAAAACTTCTCGATATGGAAGATGCAGATGGAAGATTATCTATATCAGAAAGATATGTACCTACCATTGGGAGGAAAAACAAAGATGCCAATAGATATGACAGATGAAGAATGGAACCTTCTCGACAGAAAGTCACTCGGAACAGTACGGTTGTGCTTTACAGCATCATTTTCCTTCAACATTTTGAAGGAAATAACGACGGAGGGTTTGGTTAATGCATTGGCGAAACCATATGAAAAACCCTCGGCCTCAAATAAGGTATTTCTTATGAAGTGTTTATTTAATATGAAGATGTTGGAAGGCGAATCTGTTGCAGACCATTTAAATGATTTTAATACTGTTACAAGTCAGTTAAGTTCTGTAGGGGTAAACTTTGATGATGAAGTTAGAGCTTTGTTATTCTTATGCTCATTGCCAGAAAGTTGGAATGGTTTAGTAATGGGCATTAGTAACTCTGTTTCTGGATCTAGTACTTTAAAGTTTGATGATGTTGTCGATGCTATCCTTCGCGAGGAAATGTGAAGGAAAATCTCTGGTGAGACATCGGGAATGCTTTAAGTGCAAATTCTAGGGGAAGAAAAATGGATAGAGGAAATAGCTCAGGATATCGCAGTAAATCAAGGAAAGGCATATCCAAGTCCATATCAGGGATAGTCTACTGGAAATGTGGAAAGAAAGGACACATAAAGAAAGACTGTAGATCTCGGAAGGGAAAAGAAGGAGATGCACAGCGAGAAAACAATCATGAAGCAAATGTGACAGGTGAGGTGTTACAATATGCTTTGATTCTTTCTTTCGAAAATATTACTGATTCCTAGGTGGTAGATTCAGGGGCCTCATTCCATGCCACACCTGATAAGAAATACTTTCATGACTATGTTCAAGGAGATTTTGGACAAGTCCGTTTGAGTGATAATAAACCCTGTAAAATTGTTGGAATGGGTAGGTTCTTGTAAAACATTAGAATGGAAGCCAATGGCTACTAAAGGAGGTAAGGCATGTTCCAGATTTGAAGAAAATTTTGATTTCAATAGGGCAGTTAGGTAGTGAAGGTTTTGTGACAAATTTCACAGATAAATCTTGGAAGGCCACCAAAGGAGCCCCGGTAATAGCAAAGGGCGAAAAGGTTGGTACATTGTATTTATGCAATGGTGTTTCTAACTCTGTTAATGCTTTAACTTCCAAAGGAGTAAATGCATCATTATGGAATCATAGGCTCGAACACATGAGTGAGAAGGGAATGAAGATCCTTCACTCAAGGAATTTGTTGCCAAGTTTGAAGAATGTTGATTTGGACTTCTGTGAGAATTGAATTTATGGAAAACAGAAGAGAGTTAGATTTCTCAGAGTTGGGAAAGAAAAGAAGAGCGAAAAATTAGAGCTTGTGCATACAGATGTATGGGTACCTGCTCAGGTATCATCTCTCGATGTATCTCATTATTATGTTACTTTTATTGATGATGCAACTAGAAAAACTTGGATTTATTGTATTAAGAACAAATCTAATGTATTTGATACTTTCAAGAAATGGAAAGCTTTGGTTGAGATTGAGACAGGAAAGAAATTGAAGTGTCTCAGATCAGACAATGGAGGTGAATATTGCAACAACGAGTTTGATAGGTACTGTTTAGAGCATGGAATTCACATAGAGAAGACAGTTCCAAGAATGCCATAAGAAAATGGCGTGTCAGAAAGGATGAACAGAACAATCATGGAGCATGCAAGGTGCATGAGATTGCATGCAAGATTGCCTTTACAATTTTGGACATATGTTGTAGATACTGTTGTTTATCTAATAAACAGAGGGCCTTCAAGTTCCTTGGATGGTGGTGTTCCAGAGGAAGCATGGATAGGTAAAAAGGTAAACTACTCTTTTTTAAAGCCTTTTGGTTGTGAGGCCTTTGTCCATATTAATAAAGAAAATAGAACAAAGCTTGAGGGAAAATCAAAGAAATGTACCTTTATCGGATATGGTGTTAATGATTTTGGTTATCGCTTATATGATTATGAAAATCACAAAATCATTAGGAGTAGAGATGTAATATTCAATGAAAGGGTCTTGTATAAGAATCAGTTGCAGAAAAACAAATAGGAAAAAGAAAACAAGGAATACAAAGTTCTTGATGAGATCACTAAAAATGTAAAGGTGCCTGAAAATAATAATAATCAACAACCACAACAACAGCAACCACCACAACAGCAACATGCGGCCCAAACACCCGAAAGTGGTGTTAGAAGATCTACCAGGATAAGTAGACCCCCTAAACGATAATCTCATTCATTATATTATTTATTTTTGACTTATTCTGGTGAAACTGAATGTTATGAAGAAGCAATGCAGGTTGAAAGCAGGAAGAAGTGGGAGCTAGCCATGGAATAAGAGATGGACTCCTTAATGCATAACCAGACTTGGGACTTAGTCAGGTTGCCTACAGGTAAAACTACATTGCAGAATAAATGGGTTTACAGGCTTAAGGAAGAAGATGGAGGAAAACAAAGGTACAAAGATAGACTTGTGGTGAAGGGGTTTGCACAGAAGAAAGGTATTGATTTTGATGAAATATTTTCTCCTATTGTTAAAATGACTTCAATCAGAACTATTCTAAGACTAGTAGTAGCTGCAGATTTGCATCTTGAGCAGTTAGATGTAAAGACAACCTTTCTCCATGGGGATTTGGAGGAAGAGATATATATGCAGTAGCCACAAGGATATGAGGTAAAAGGGAAGGAGAAACTAGTGTGTAGGTTGAAGAAGAGCTTGTATGGCTTAAAACAGGCTCCAAGGCAGTGGTATCTAAAATTTGACAAGTTTATGTCTGAACAAGGTTATACTAGATGTCATTTTGATCATTGTGTTTATCTGAAAAAGCAAAATGATGGTAGCTATATTATATTGTTATTGTATGTAGATGACATGCTTGTTGTAGGGTCTAACATGCAGGAAATAAATGTGCTCAAAATAAAATTGGCAAATTCATTTGCAATGAAGGATTTGGGAGCTGCAAAACAAATCCTTGGTATGAAATAACTAGGGATAGGAAAAATCGCAAACTAACATTGTCTCAGAATGAGTACATACAAAAGGTGTTGAAAAGATTTAATATGCATAATGCAAAACCAATTAGTACACCTTTTGCTAGCCATTTTAAACTTAGTAAGGAAATGTACCCAAAGACCCAAGAAGACATGGATTATATGTCTAAAGTTCCATATGCATCAACAGTTAGAAGCTTAATGTATGCAATGGTCTGCACAAGGCCTGATATTGCACATGCAGTGGGAGTTGTAAGAAGCTACATGAAAAATCCAGGAAAGGAACATTGGATGGCAGTGAAATGGATTCTCAGATATTTGAAAGGTACCACAAATCAAGAATTATGTTTTGGTGGTTCAAACATTTCTCTATAGGGATATGTTGATGCAGATATGGCAGGTAACAGAGATAACAGGAGGAGCACTACACGATATGTATTTACTGTAGGAGGAACAACTGTCAGTTGGGTTTCAAAAATCCAAAGTGTTGTCGCACTTTCAACAACAGAAGCAGAATATGTTGTTGCTATAGAGGCTAGTAAATAAATGATTTGGTTACAAAGGTTTATGGGTGAATTGGGTAAGGAGCATGATGTGGACACGTTATATAGTGATAGCCAAAGTGCCATTCATATTGCAAAGAACTTAGCATTTCATTTTAGGACTAAACACATACAGCTCAAGTACCATTTCATATGATCACTGTTGGAAGATGGAGAGTTGAAGCTAGAAAAGATACACACTTGCTAGAATCCTGCAGATATGCTAACAAAAGTTGTAACTAGGGAGAAATTGAGAATATTCTTAGTTTCAATTGGTCTTCAAGTATGATGAAGAAGATGAGAAACAACCAGGTCCAAAGAGGAGTCATTGTCTAGCAAATGAAGCAGCGGTGGAGTTGCAATAATCAGTCTCCAAGTGGGAGATTGTTGGGTGTGGAGCCTGATTATCTTCTGTATTCAAAGTTATCGCCACATTGGACCCCAGTTCGAAATGGGGCGGCAACGCCGCCCTTAAAATATTCGCTAGAGGGGGGGTCAAAGGGGCGGCGAGGGTTTTCGGGGGCAGCACCCCCAAAGCTAAGAATAGATGTAAAATTGCCTTGTAAAAGTATAGTAATTTCTAGTCAATCTAGGTCGTTCATTAGGCGGAGATCTGACGGTAGAAATTATGTTTAATTTAGGGTTTTTTTCCCTAGAAGGAAACCCCTCACTATATATGAGGGAATTGTATTGCTTCTATGTAGATATCTATTCTGAGAGAGAAAGAAAGAGGAGATTGAGAGTGAAGAGGGTGTTACAATGGATATACTGTAGGTTGTATCTCTTCAGTTTGCTAGATAATATAAAAGGAAGGACTGGTTGTTTCTCCGTGGACGTAGCCCAAATTGGGTGAGCCACATATATCTGTGTCTCTCTTGTTAATGTTTTTTCTGTGTTTATATTTCTGCAATATTTTATGTGTTCCATTGCTCTGTAATATATAATTTTCTAACAAGTTCATGTGGAGTTTTATTACTATTTACCCGAACATTTGATTTGTTGAGAATAGTCACGACAGCCAATGTAGCTTCTCCCCAGAAGGTTGCAGGAGTTCCAGATTCATCTAGCATAGCTCGAGCCATTTGTTGAATTGTTCTATTCATCCTTTCTACCACACCATTTTTCTAAGGAGTTCTTGCGGTGGAGAATTGCCTTTTTATTCCATGTTGTTCACAAAAGTCAAAGAATTCATCTGATATGAATTATCCCCCTCGACCAGATCTAAGACATTTGATTTTTTGAGCTGATTCATTTTCAACTAAAGCTTTGAATGATTTAAACTTTTCAAAAGCTTCATCTTTATGCTTTAGAAGACCTATCCAACACATCCTGGAAAAATCATCAATAAAAAAAATAAAGTATTCTTCTCCACGAGGTGACTTTTTCCTTGTTGGTCCACATAAATTTGTGTGGATGAGTTCAAGAGGCTTACTTGCTGACCCTTCCTTTTCAATGAAGTGAAATCTAATTTTCTTACCGATTTGACATGGTTTGCATATGGTATTTTTTGGGATGCTGATATTTGGAAGATCTGTAGGTTTTAACCCCGTACAGAAATTACCTGCATACAAATTCTAAAATACAAAAAATAAATAATGCGAGAGCAAAAAACATAAAACACATATACACAGAGATTTTCCCCTAGATCCCAAAACCGAGACTACCAGCTTGATTTTTCATTATGTTCCTTTCAATGTTACAATACATATTTATACATGCCGAAGCATCCAATACCATGAACAAAAAACCATCACGTTCAATACCATGGACCGAAAACCATCGTGTCCAAAAAACATGTGCGAAAATCATGCACAAAACCATAGGTGGGTCTGCCTAACATAGGGTCCAAAACCAAAATTTTCTGCGGCGCTGCCCCGGACCCCATAAAGTGGGGTTACGGGTGCCCTTCAAACCCCCTGTTAGCTACGTGGAAAGAATATAACACAACCCAACATTCTCCCACTTGTTGTTTTCTTTCCACTGGGGGCCACAAGAGAGCTTAGTCATTTTTCCAGCCCTGAAATTCCCATTGTCTCTCTACACCAAGAGAACTTCTTAGAGCTCCCAGATCTTGTCAATGCATCTGCAATAGTCTTCAAAGTGTCCACCTTTACCAGCAATACCCTTTTTTCTTCTATCATATCCCTCACAAAGTGATATTGAACATGGATGTGCTTTGTCTTTGAATGATATGCGGGGTTCTTTGCCAAGAAAATTGCACTTTGGCTGTCACATTCTATCCTTATAGCTCCCTGTACTAACCCCATACTTGAACACAATCTCTGCAACCAAACTGTTTCCTTGCTTGCATGAGTGGCTGCCATGTATTCTTCCTCCGTAGTTGACAGTGCCACTGACTGCACCTCCAAATAGGTTAAACACATACCCACTTGTAGATCTTCTCTGATCCAAATCTCCAGCCCAGTCTGCATCAAAAAAGCCATGAATATCCAACACTCTGTCCAATCCTGGTCTTCCTTGATAGCACAAACCATAATCACTAGTGCCATGCAAATACCTGAAAACCGGCTTCACTGCTGTCCAGTGCTCCTTCCCTGGTTTTGACATAAACCTGCTCAATACTCCCACTGCATGTGCAATGTCTGGTCTAGTACAGACCATTGCATACATCAGCTACCGACTGCACTTGCATATGGAACATGGGACATGTCCTCTTCCTCTTCTTATGTCTTGGGACACTGTTCATCAGATAATCTCACACCTACAGGAATAGGAACCTTCACCGCTTTACTATCTTGCATATTAAACCTCTGCAATATTGTCTCGACATACTTCCTCTGGTTTAACAAGAGCTTCCTCTTTTCCCGATCTCTTTTAATTTCCATGCCCAAAATATAGTTTGCAGCACCAAGATCTTTCATGTCGAATTTGGAGGACAATTGGGTCTTCAAATCCTGGATAACTTCTTTGTCATTTCCAACCAACAACACATCATCCACATACAAGACTAGATAAATAACATGGTCACCAATTAATTTAAAATACACACAGTGATCTACTTTGCTTCTAGTGAAGCCAAGTCCCCGTATAAATGCATCAAATTTCTGATACCACATTCTTGGTGACTGTTTTAACCCATATAGAGACTTATTTAACTTACATACCAGTTCTTTCTTACCGTTCACTGCAAAGCCTTTAGGTTGCTTCATGTAGATCTCCTCTTTCAGATCCCTGTGAAGAAATTTTGTCTTCACATCCATTTGTTCTACCTCAAAATCAAAATCAGCAGCAACAGATAAAAGTAATCTAATAGAAGTTACCTTGGCAATAGGAGAAAAAATATCACCAAAATCAATTCCCGGCACTTGGGAGTAACCTTTTGCTACCAAACAAGCTTTGTATTTCTCCACTTTTCTTTCTACATTTGTCTTCTTTTTGAACACCCATTTGCTGCCAATGGGTTTCCTTCCAGCCGGCAACTCCACCAAATCCCAAGCCTCATTTTTTTGCAAAGATGCCATTTCATCAACCATGGCCTAGTTCCAGAGTTTTCCATCCTCTGAATCTACTGCTTCCTTCATAGTTCTGGGATCATCGTCTGTAATAGATAAAGCAAAATTTGAACAGAAAATGGACTATACCTTTTAGGCTGCCTTCTTTCTCAAACTGATCTTTCATAGCCAGAGTTTGTGGCTCTTCATCTTCTGATTCCTCCTCTGCTGTAGAGTCTGATTCTTCCTCCTTTAGCTCAAACTCTATATTCTCAGGTTCCTTTGGTTGGACTTCATGTTTAATAACATCTTTCACCTCTCTGAACACCACATCTCGGCTGTACATAACCTTCCTTGTTACGGGGTTCCAAAGCTTATAACCCTTTAAACCATCCTTATACCCAATAAAGATGCACTTTTCAGATTTACTATCCAACTTTGTTCTTTTCTCCTTTGGAACATGTACATATGCATCACATCCAAATACCCTCAGATGTGAAAGAGAGGGTTTCTTACCAGTCCATACCTCTTGTGGAGTCTTACCCTCCAACACTGATGAAGGTGACCTATTGACCAAGTAACATGCAGTATCCAACGCCTCTGCCCAGAATTCCTTTCCTAACCCAGCACCACTGAGTATGCTTCTTGCCCTTTCCATCAACGTCTTGTTCATTCTTTCTGCAACTCCATTTTGCTGAGGTGTATATGGAGTAGTCTTTTGCTGTGATATACCACACTTCTTGCAGAATTCTTCAAGTTCCTTACTGCAAAACTCTCCACCATTATCTGTCCTCAGCACCTTTATCTTCTTCTCTGTCTGGTTTTCCACTAGAGCCTTAAATTCTTTAAACCTATCAAAGACTTCAGATTTCTTCTTAAGGAAATATATCCATGTATTCCTTGAGAATTCATCTATAAATGATACATAGTAGACAAACTTACCCAGTGATGGAACCTTCACAGGTCCAAACACATCATTGTGCACAAGCTCTAATATCTGTCTCACCCTCTTACTACCAGAGGGGAAACTCACCCGATTCTGCTTCCCATATACACAATTTTCACAAAATCAAAATCTAGAGAGCTATTACTCATACCTTCTACCATACCTTTACCATGAAGTATTCAAAGGCCCTTCTCTCCAATATGTCCAAGCCTTTGATGCCACAGCATGGTCTTTTCTCCAGAGACCACTAGATTTTCTTCTCCACTTTCAGGAACCATGGAATTGTTGCACCCATCAACAACAGTGCTACCTTGCAGCTTTTAGAGAGTTCCAATCTAAACTCCTCGCATCAATACCAGTGCTCCCCGAACCATCTTGCAGGTATCCTTCTCGAACACTTTTTTTACACCTACATCATCCAGCTTACTAGCAGAAATCAGATTTCTGGCTAATGTAGGAAAATGCAAAACACTCGGAAGTGTTCTAACCCTTCCACCTTGCAGCTTCAACTTTACTTTTCCACAACCAATGATTCTAGCCTTCCTGTCATCCCCCAAGAAGACATCACCACCATCATATTTCTCCTACTCACAAAACCACTCTCTATGGGGAGTGAAGTGAAAGGATTCACCTGAGTCAATCAACCATGCCTCATGATCTACATGTGTACTTGAAGAAGCCAAGTACACATCCCCACCTTCATCTAAGGTGGTTTTCTCCTCTGCAGAAGGAGCCTCATCAGATCCCTTTCCTTTGTCAAGAGCTTTAGATTTACAATCCCTTTTGAAGTGGCCTTCCTTTCTACATTTCCAGCACACCACCTTTATAGGTTTTCCTGGAGATTTAGATCTCCCTCTAGATTTAGGTCTCCCACTCAATGACTTATTTTTGTTTCTGTTCCGGGACCGTCCTCGTACAGACAAGGCATCACCATTTTGGCTCTCCATATTTTTCCATCTCATCTCCTCCGTCAACAAGGCTAAGACTATTTCATCAAACTGCAAGGCAGTTGCATTGCTACCTATTGCAATAACCAGACTATCCCACGAATTTGGTAGAGAACACAACAAACTAATGCACTTATCTTCATCTGAAATTTTAATATCAACAGATGCTAACTGACTTACCACAGTATTAAATGCGTTCAGATGCTCTGTCACTGTGTCTCCATCTTTCATCCTCATGTTATACAACTTTTTCCGTAGGAACAAGTTATTCACTAGAGACTTAGATTGGTACAAAGTCCCTAACTTGTCCCACAAAGCCTTCATCGTAGCTTTCCCTGATACATTCAGCAATACTGAATCTGAGACACACAATCATATTGTGCTTTTTGCCTTCCTATCCAACTTCTTCAATTCTTCATTGGACACTCCCATTGGTTTAGTGCCTGGATCTACCACGATCCACTTGTCTTTATCCACCAACAGATCCTCCATCTTGAGTTTCCACAACTCAAAACTCTGACCATTAAATTTCTTGATCTCTATCTTTCCACTGCTCGCCATCTTCTTTCACCACCAGAATCGATCTCGTAAATCTCCCACTGAATAAGGTCTACCACAGGCCCAAGCGAAACCGCTCAGCAACAAAGGCGTCCCCTTGAAGCCAAAACTGCTCTAATACCAAATGTAGGTTTTAACCTCATACAAAAATTACCTGCATACAAATTCTAAAACACAGAAAATAAATAATGCGAGAGAAAAACACATAAAACACATATACACAGAGATTCTCCCCTGGATCCCAAAATTGGGACTACTAGCTTGATTTTTCATTATGTTCCTTTCAATGTTACAATACATATTTATACATGCCGAAGCATCAAATACCATGGACCAAAAACCATCACGTCCAATACCATGGACTGAAAACCATTAGGTCCAAAAAACATGTGCGAAAATCATGCACAAAACCATAGGTGGGTCTACCTAACAGAGGGTCCAAAACCAAAATTTTCCGGCCCGCTGACCCGGACCCCATAAAGTGGGGTTACGGGTGCCCTTCAAACCCCCTGTTAACTATGTGGAAAGAATATAACACAACCCAACAAGATCACAGACTACCTTGAGCTTGCATGATTTTCTTATTTGAGAAAAGCTTAAATGTCCCAATCTTATGTGCCACAACCAGTTTTCATCTGTTTTGCTTAGATAGCATTGTTGTTGTCCTCCTTTGAGTATGTAAAATTTGTTTGGAGTTCTTGTACCTTTGATCATGGTCCTTCTTGTATCAAGTTCACAAATGACACAACCGTTTAATTGAAACACCATTTCATTTCCTTGATCACACATTTGACTGACACTCAACAGGTTATTCTTTAAACCATCTACATACATGACATTTCCAACTTTAACCTTTTCTTTCAAGAAAACAAAACCTTTACCTTTAATGATAGATGGGGTGTCATTTACAAATGATACATTCTTTTCCTTTTCTAAAGCAGTATATGAATGAAGTTTTTCTTTATCACCTATCATGTGTTTAGAGCATCCACTCTCAATGTACCACTAATTTTCTTGTCCTTCTGCATACAAAGCTATACCACATCTTTCTGACTGAGATTCCTTCCTTCTCCATATCTTGGGATTTAATGGCATTTTCTCATTTTGAAGTGTTGGTTGAAATTTTCTCCTACATTCAAATTCTTCATGACCAAAGTTGTTACCAATCAAGCATTCTATTTCATTTTCAAGAGGAGAAAATTTATTATAGGAACTTTTCTTGATTCTTGTTGCACTTCTTTGATTTCGTGCTTCTCTAGTCATGATGGTTTTGTAAGCAACACATTTACCAGCCTTGTGTCCAAAGATATGACATGAAAAACATTGCCCATTAAAGAAGTTTCTACGATCATAGAATCTTTTTTCATTGTTTACATGTTGGTTGTGACTTCTACTGATATTCATCCTTGGAGTAAATTGAGTATGATTTACTTGATGATTAGTTTTAGGACTTTGATAACGATTGACATATTGTTCACTGGTCTTTGCTGCATCAAGATAGCTTCTGGTGGAGGTTGACGACTTTGTGATTGAGATGATTCTTTAGTATATCCAAGACTTGTCTTTATCAGAGGAGAACGTTGAACTTTGATCATTTCATTTAAAGTTTCTGATCCTTTAGAAAATCTAAGGTTGAGAGATTTTGTCTTCTCAAGATCTTTTCCTAGACCCACAATTTCACATTCTAGATTTTCATTGTGTTTTTCTCTTTTAGCAAGCTGGTGTGTCAAAGTATCTATGATCATTTTCTTTTCTTCTAAACAGATTTTGAGTTTAGTGATTTCTTCAAGTAAATATTCCTCTTCTAACGCATCCAAAAAATCATCATTGTCATAGGCCATGAGAAGTCTATAATCTTGTCCAGTTTCATCTTCATCACTATTAGATAAACCATCACTATCTTCATGCGTATAGTAACTCCTTCTATTCACAAATTGTTTTCTATTTACTTTTGCATATTCCTTCCCTTTTTCATATTTATCTTTATGAGGACATTTGGAAGCATAGTGACCAACTCTATCACAAGCAAAGCATTTGAAGGGTAGCTTACCTTTGAATCTTTTGGAACCCCGTTGAAGCTTCTTGACAAAAATTACCTCATCTTCTTTTGAAATGTGTCCTGATTCATTGTGATCTTCCTTTTCTTTTCCTTTTGCTAATGCTTCAAATGCAACTTCTCTCATATCTCATGGACCTCCTTTTATCATTTCAAAGTTAGTTAGGATTCCATGAAGTTGAGTTGTAGCGATAGTTTGAAGATCCTGTTTTTCTTCTATGGCAGACACTTTTGACTCAAATTTAGAAGACAAGGATCTCAAAATTTTCTCAAATAAAGTAACTTGCTTTATCTCTTCACCCATATTCTTCATAAAATTAACAATCTCATCATTGTGTAAAATGTAACTAGCAATACTCTCATCACTATGCATCTTAAGAGTTTCATACTGAATTTTGAGAGTTTGAAGCTTAGCATGTTTTACCTGAGAGTCTCCTTCGTAGATATGAATGATTTTGTCCCATATCTCTTTGGTTGTCTTGAGCTGCATGACTTTGACAAATTCTAATTCTGGCAGACTTCCCAATAATGTGTTGACTGCTTTGGCATTGGTTTCGTATAACTTCTTACCTGCAGAGTCTATAGGAATTGTTGTTGGGAATTGATATCCTCCTTCCACAATTTCCCAAACATCTGCTCCAAGCGATTGTAGATAGGCTCTGGTTCTTATTTTCCAATATACTAAGTTGCTCCCATTGAAGATTGGTGGTCTGATGGATCCCATGCCTTCATGATTATTCATCTTGAAAGATCTACCTTCAAGCGATCAAGCTTCTTCTGAAGGACCTGCTCTGATACCAATTGTTGGAAATAATACTGAGAGGGGGGTGAATCAGTATTATCAGATCAATAATTTTATTTCCAAAACTGATTTATATACGCTACTTCTGTGAAGTGAACTAGTGTGTACACGCAACTGTGATTAGAGAAACTAGCGTATACCCAGAGAACTTGTGATTTAGACAATTTATCATGTGTTGATCTTTAACCAGTGCATCAGTAACTTATTAAACAGTGTAGTAAAATAGAATAAAGCATCACACATAAGAAACACACATGAACACCAAGATTTAAGGTGGAAACCCAATGTGGGTGAAAACCACCTGCTGCTGTCATCTCTGTCTTATTTTAATAATAAGAAAATATGTTTACAATCTTGTAGTAGTGTAGACTCATACCAGTTCGCAGGCACCCACCTGTAGAAGGCTACAACCTTCTCTCATTTTTGAGTTTCTATTGGAAGTGAGCTGCAACCCCCTAGCTCTTGTACTAGCCAATGTGATTACTAGTACGTAGGTGTCGGCCTACAGAAGGCTACGATCTTCTCTCTTCCTCCAGGGACCACGTTTCATAAATTTTCACACTGGATGCTCTTGGTACACAACAATACACATGAAGGCCTCATTTCATCAAATTTTCATAATGGACCCATCAGAACTTTCAAATTTAAACTACATCAACCAACATTCAGTTAATATGAATAATCAAATCATTGACACCATAACACTTTGTTGAACCCAGAAACCTGCATCATTAGTCAGAACCAGTTGTAACCTCAAAAACCATGCATCAGAATGTATATGCTACTTTACTAAACCCAACCTGTGTGTATACGCCACTTCCTTTAATCAAACCTGTGTATACCTTCAAAACTACTGAAACATTAAACTTTTGAATTAAGTTTGTACCAACCAACAATATACTGACCATCTACTGTCTATTTACAGAGCTTTACGCAGGCAACAACAGAGATCACCCTTCTCACTTATACAATCAGTCAATCAAATATCAAATTCCTTATTCATTCAGTTTTACATTTAGATCTAAGATGACTTCATTGATAGACAACAGTAAAACAACAACACTAATCTGATAGATTAGTCATCCTTAAAATCAAGCTTTTATTTTGCATATGCTACTTGGAAGAGATGAACTAGCATGTATGCGCTTCTTCACCAAAGCGAACCAGCATACAGACTTGCAAATACTTACTTCATAACTTCCCTGCACTTCTGGACTTCAGACAAACCCAGATCACAATATTTAAAGAATAAAACAAGTGTACATAATCAGATCTAGCCCAACCAATATCAAATGATTCAATAATAAGTCGTTTTAGGTATCATGATCCTAATCCAATATTGAATTCAAGGTGCACAAAGGATTTCAGATCAGATCACAAACATAGCCCCTGTAACATAAAATATACTTCAGATAAAAGTATTCCTTAGAAACCCATACACTTTCACATTTTTTTTTTATCTAACACTTCATAAGATATTCATTCCTTGTGCACTTAGCCCTTTGATCTTCTCCTCCTTATATACTTAGATCCTTTATCAATACCTCGGACCAAAACCACTTAGGAACAATACCTTGGACCAAATACCTAGGGTTAATACCTTAGACTAAATACCTTAGACCAGATACCTTGGACCAAATACCTCAGATCAAAACCTTGGTTTTCCAACATGTACGTGCTCTTCCTCCTATGGGAGTGCGTGTATATGTATCCGCTCTTTTTGTTCTATGGACCAGCGTGTATATGATGTTTTAACTAAGTGGACCTGCGTATACTTCTTAAACTGATTTTCATCAGTATTTTCCTTCACCTTCTTTATTCTAATCAGTAGACCTTAGTTCCATCCTCCTGTTCTTCTATACCACTACCCTGTTACCTCTGAATATACCTATTGTATTGTGATTTGCCTTTTACCAAAATTGAATTGACCTATGAGTGAGTTTCCATCACGGATGACAATTGTAGCATAATGCTAACAATACCAACATGTTTGTTGACATCAATGCCAACACAATTGCTACTAGTATCCATCGAGGCAATGCCAACTATCCAACAATATCCCCTTTCAGCATTGATGGAAACACCTCATCACTTCTTCCACATTGATGGCCAATCCTCATGTTGCTTCCACACTTCTCCTTGCATGAGCCACTAGTGGATTTCTCTCCTTTGCATGGGCCATCACAAATTACTCTCTAATGAGCTTCTCTCCCCCTTTGACATCAATGGAAAAGGGATACAAGTTGCTTCTTCTTTCCCTTTCAGTCTCAGACTGAGGCTCAAGTTATTAATGTGCATTTTGGTTATGTAGACTTCTCTCCAAAGTTTTTTTTCTTCTTAATATGGAATTTTAAGTCTACACCCAAGCTCACCTTTCTTGTAGTTGTTGCTACTCTATGAACTAGACATACATGATATGTTCCCCCTGAACATATATTCCCTCTACTTTGAATAATCCTCTAGTAAAGAATTTATTAGGTTGTTGGTTGTATACTCTCTCTCCCAATGAATATTTTGTACATGTTAAAGGAAACTAATACCAATTAAAACTCCTCATGGTATTGTTGATGCTACAAATACCATCCAATAGTGATTCATTTCGGCTTTCTCTTCACCAATGTTGCTCCTACTGAGACTGCGCTCACATCACTTGAGCACCTTAATAGTCAACATTGCTCCCCCTGAGATCATACGTCTCCAAAAATGGATTGTTGCTTAAATGACACCAATGCAGCAAAAAATTGATATAAATTGGAAAAAGTACTAGGGAAACTCTAATAGCTCCTTCTCAAAAATAAATATCCACTCACACGAGAAGGTTACTTCATATAAACCTAAGACTACCAATTGAAATAGTAATACCAATTGACAATTAAGGAACATGTAAAGCTTGTACCAACTGTGTTTATGAACACAATACTTCCACGTAGAATCAAACTCACAATTTAAATGAAATAAGGGTATTTCACCTAAGATGCAAATTCTTCATTTACTCAACAATCTTTCTTCTTGAGGCTAAAACTAATCATTTCCTGCTACTACAACCAAAGAAGCTCCCCTTGAGCCAATGATGTTTGATCTCCTGCATCTGCTTCCTTTCATCTGTGTGGGGACAAATCTTGTGGACTTGACTTGATTATGGGCTTCTCATCATTCCACACTTTTGTTGTAACTCATCTTCTCCCACAACATAGACTGTTATTTTGTACTCCCCCTGAAACCGTGTTTGCTACACTCTCCTATCTCTTTCAATGTTGATACATTTGAAACAAACAAATACATTACTTTAATCAACATGTGGACTCGACCATACCTTCAACAATTATATGAACCTCTCTGTCTATTCCTTCTAGCTTCCTACATCTGACTTATTCGACCTTCCCTAAGGTCATTCTCTTCTTATACTAAACAGAGAGGTTCTTCTCCCCTTGAGTAGATTGTTCTTCTTCACCCAAATCTTCCTTGGTCGACTCCAAATAGAATCATTTCTTTCCAGCTTCTCCTTATTTGTTTCAGTTTGGGGTTTTTCTTGGTTGTGTTGGGATAAAGGGTACTTCTCCTTCATCTCCTCTTTCTTCACCCAAATATTCTTGTTTCCTTTTTGCCTTACAGAGGGGTCCACCAAAATGGTAAGAGGATCATTCTTCCTAGTTTTATTTTAATTCATTCCTCCTCTTTTCATCTTGCTTTTTTGACATAGAGAACTGAGAACAAACTCATATTCTTTTGCTATGTTGTTTCTTTTTGTCTTCAAATATCAAGTTTCTACACTTGCATGCATATGTTGAGATTCATGCTTTTGCTTCTCATATCTACATCTTGTTGTCCCGTGCCCAAGATTTCCACAATTGTAGCATTTGACATAACTTAATAATGGGGTAGAGGAATTACCATATTTGTTAGCATTCTTTTTAAGGCCTCTACTACTTCCAACATGCCTTATCCTGGCTACTTTGTTCATTTTTGGGCTGTTTCTACCCAACACATCTCATTTTCTTGCATTCCATCTACATTCCATGGCCTTATGCCCAAAATTGTTGCAAGAAAAACAATAGCCATGAAAAGGCTTTTTATAATGGAAGATACCTTTTCTTTGAAGGATTTTCCCTTGAGAGGGAAATGACTTTTGTTGGTTCTTCATGTGCCTTGCATGGTTGCTTGAGTTTCTACCTTGAGAAATCCTATGTTGTTTATACTACCTCCTCTGGCTATTATCCTTTATTCTTTGATGCTTTTGCTTAACACCATGTTTCTTCTTCTTCCTTTGTTTCTATTGTTGTCCAACAACTTATTTTCCTTTTATGTTGTTGGAATTTTCAACTACCCTTACATAGGTGGTTGACCTTTTAGCCTTTTCCTCCTTAGAGCTTGGTTCTTCTTTGAAACCCAAACCAGCCTTGATGAGATGGGATATCTGCTTGGTGAGCATCTCATCCAAGGCTTTCCTACTCTCCCCAAGCTTATGATGTTGAGACAATTCTTTATTTTCTTTTCTAGATCATGTCTCAATGAAACTACTTCAACTTGTAGTCTCTCACATTGAGCTTCTCTTCCACCTAGCCAAATGGTTAGCCTTCCCTTCAATCTGCTAGCCTCATCTTATTAAGCATTTAGATCAGCTATTATTTTTCTAAACTTCTCATTCTTAAGTTCATACTCGTGCAATTTCTCCTTGTGCTTGAGATTTTCTTCTGATAACTCCTTGATATTTTTTATAGTAGAGATCAACTTATTTTTAAGAAATGTTCTTTCATCAAGATCCTTATCTTCACTATCAAAGGTGATAGCTGAGTCACCATAAATATCTAGATTCCTATCTATGACCATAGGATCTTCCAAGAGTCTGAGGAGTATCCCTTCTTCATCACTAACATGGTACTCTTATTTTCTCCTATGGGTGACCCCACCTAGGATCTTTCTTCTTCCTTTAAGATACCCTCATTAGTTATTGAAACAAATGTATATCTCTCTTCACAACTACTAGATGTATGATTGTATTTATCTTCAGAAAAGGAATATTTTCATCTAGTGTCTAAGTGATCTATCTCTTTATAGATATCACAGAACAATAACTTACCTTATGAGTAGCATGGCCTCTATTTTGATTCTCCATCATCCTCTCAAGAGTGATGAGTCGTAGCTTGCTCACTGGAAGAAGGGTATTTAATATTTTGAAAATATTTCCTTTGAGATGTCTTCAAGCTTCTTCTTCATTCTCTTTTTCTCATTATCAGTAGCCTTCACATATTCAGGTTCACTTCTTGAGCAATAGGGTTCATCAAACTCCTATGTTTTTGTGTGGCTTTCTCCTCCATATATACATTGAAATTTGTCCAAAATTTCCTTAGTTGTCTCACAATTCCATATTCTATCATCATATGGCTTTGATAACTCTTTCAAGAGGATTCTTTTGGATTTTTCATTCTAGTTGCCCTTTTCTCCATTCACTATGGAGCACCATGCATCAACATCTAAATCCATTAAATAGGCTTCCATTATGATCCTCCAAAGTTCATAGTTTTATCCATTTAAGTATGGAACTCCCTCTGGTGTTAGCAAAGCTTGATTAGCCATTGTTTCCCTTTGATATACCTTCAAGTGGTTAATTTTTTCCTAAAGGATCCAAGCCCTAATACCAGCTGTTTGAAACACTTTTTAATACTGAGAGGGGGGGTGAATCAGTATTAAGGCTAATTTAATTTTTTCTTCCAATTTATATTAAACATTCAGACTTGGAAATCATTGTGTGAATAACCATTAACCAAAAATAACAACAATTATATAAACCAATAAAAGCATATGAATCATGAGCAAAAAACACATGAGAAACAAAGGTTTAACGTGGAAACCCTGCTGGGAGAAAAAACACCAAATCTTGTTTGTTACTATGATTTAAATAAGAGAACCTAGTCTATTACATCAATTTTTTTTTGTGAGCCACCACTCACAAGAAGCACCAACTCCCTTTGATTGTTTGATATCACCCACTAGTAGGAAGGACCAACTCCCTTCTTCTGCAAACACCTGATTAGCTTACCAGAAGAACCATGTGAAGCACCAACTTCATGGATTTATTGAAAGAACTAATTTGCAGGAGGCACCAACCCCCAAGCCTTCTTCAGACACCTATTAGAGATGGAAGAACCAAATTTCTGTATGAAAACTCCAACCCACACTCAATAAAGAACTAATGTTCATTGTACATGACAAACACCATTCCTAATATCAACTCTATTCTCCTCTGCAACCTTTCTTTTGCTCATCCCACACTGCACTCTGTTCTTTGCTCACTCTACAACATCCCATTGTTCTTCCCAATAAACTCCACTAATACACAACTCTCTCTGTACTCATCTCACTCTGCAACAACATATACTCACACAAGGCTCTCTTCTCTTGGCCTTCTTCTTCTGCTTGGTCACTGTTGGCCTCTTTCCTCTGCATAGGCACTCTCTGCCTCTTCTCTACATCATAGGCACACTCAACCTCTTCTCTGCAGAATAGACAAACTAAACCTCTTCACTGTAGCATAGACATAATCAACCTCTTCACTGCAACATAGGCACACTCAGCCTCTTCACAACAATGTACACACATAGATCTCTCCACACATCTCTCTCACGACAATGTTTCTTTCCCCACTTTCTCAATGGAAATCATAGGTTTGTTCCTCTACTACATAAGGAATGATGACGTATTTTTTATCCTCCATTACACCTGGAAGCATACTCTTAGCATGTCTCTTTATCCTTATGTTGCATCTGATTACACAGTCACTGCAGCAACATTAAACACTAACCATGGGCTCTTGATCATTTTCTACATTCAATGACTATTGTTGCATTATAATTAATGTAGAGAATGACCACTTGAGTGTCTCCCATACTGAGAATAAATTCTCAGTCAACCTTCACACTCCAACAAGACTCCCCATGCTTATTAATTTGATTGTAGTTCCTAGAATGTACTCCATCATGGCTTTGTTATTTTTGTGATCAAATCTCCTATCCCTGAGGTTTTGTTCTTCATTTATAGTACCCAAAAGCATACTTTTGCATGGCACTCAATACTACTATTATATCAAACTGTAAGTCCATTGTAACAACATTAATCACTAGGAATGGGCTTCTGTATCATGCTATCAGAGCTTCTATACTGGGCAATATTTCCACTTGAATTCTCCTTAGTTTGAAAGGAAGCTCAAGCATGATTGTTCTGGATTCAATTGTTTCCCTGCAAGTCATGGTCCTTTCTGTATCAGTCTCCTATAGTTTCCATTACTCTAGTGACACCAACCTTTCTGTGTGCATTTACTTGGCTATTTTGGGCTTCTGCTTATCTAGCTATGGCTATGGCCTATTATGGCATAACTTCCAAATATGGAGAAATTCTCTCAAAAGTTGCTAACCCATCCATGCTTTTGATCATGGGCCCAACAAATGCCTAATCCAAATGTTGTGAATAACCAATTTGGCATAACAACCAACTAAGGAGGAATCTTTCCATAGATCACTCAACTCATCACACCTTGCATATGCCTCGTAGGCTCATGGTTCCAATAACATGCAACTACACTACAAAACCATCGTAGAACACCTTCATAGCACCCCACTTCATATGCATATGCCACCATATTTGGATCTCAAATTCCTACATTACTGTAACCTTCTTTTAATTGAAATTCCTCAAGATATTATGAGCTCATGGGGTTCCAAGTGTGTCCCACTTGGCCTTAGAACCTTCCCTTTGCACCTTTCCTCTGACTTTCGCTCACACTCCTTTAAATGCTTGTCCACAATGCTATTTCATTATTAATGCCCAGAGACCCTTAGTTACCAATAACACGGGAAACCACCACAAAAACAAGTCTCGAGTGTGCCTTTCAACTTTTGACTAAAAATCAAATGTAGGAAAAAACTTCCTTAACTATTTTCTTGTTAGCTAATGATCCCTAGTGCCCACAACCTTTAAAAAATTTAATTAATGGATAGTTATGGGGTTTTTGACCTCTAGGTTTTCCCTGTTACCCCGACGCTCTTTTTGAATTAACAAATAGATACCTGGTTTCCTAGCTCCGGGGTATGCCCTTTAGTAGGTGATGACATGTTGATGTCATCAAAGCCATATTATGACCTGTGAGAGGTCCACGTGTCACCCAAAAATGGGCCTTTTGGGTATCTGAAAACACCAAAACTACTTGCCAAGTGTCAAAGTTTATGTCATGCTGATGTCATCTCTGACCAATAATATGCTACCACCTGTCTTGTCGGAGGAGAGAGAAAGGGTCCCTCGATCCTTGGTTTTACAAGCCATCTCCTTTATAAAGAGTTCAATGTGCCCATGACATGCTGCCAACTCTAATTCCTGAATCCCTCAATCCCGATGCTCATAAGTATTTCTTTTAACAAGAAGTTATAGGGTTTCGACCTTTAGGGATTCTGACCCTCTTGGCTTCTGCCCCTCTAGGATTCTGACCTTCTGAAATTTTTTCCCACAACCCTAAGTTACTACAATCTCGTAACACCTTTTAGATAAACATTGGGCTCCGATCTTCAAGGATTCTGAGGTTTCGGGGAATGCTTCTTAGGACTTCAAGGTCCTTACTTTGATAGTTAATAAATTTTGAACTGGGGGGGCATTTTCAAACTTCCGCATACCATTGGAAATATATTTCTAAGAACCTTCCAACCATGCCATTCCCAAGATAATTTGAGCAAGTCTCATGATGCGTAAATTGTTCCAAATTCTAAGCATTCCAACCATCATAGTCATCATTTTATGTCTTCTCCAATAAGCTTGATACTATGATGATTCTCTACAAGAGACTACAACAACCATGGGAGTCCCCTTGATCTTGAAATCCCAATGATATCAATGTTATCCTAGTTACCATCACAATTAGGCTAGTGGACATCAAAGGCAACATTTTTTGCAACAAAAAACCATTCTAGTCTGTTGACATCAACGTCATCACTCTTACTGACTATTAGATAATTCCAACTGCCCAACACATCTCCCAGCAAGACTGTTGACATCAATGTCAACACTCTTCCTACCACTAGCCATCCAGGTAATGCCAAATGTCCAACACTCCCTTGAGGTTTAATTCCAAAAAGAGTATGAGAAAGGTTTTTGAGCTGACAATGACAACCCTTTCTGTTATTTTCTTAAGGTCTATCCCCATCTAGTGAGGCTTTGCATCTAGTTTTCTAGATTTTGCAGCAATATCTTTGGCATTGTTGTCGGGGAGGAGTTGAGTCCACCTCCTCAAGATCAGATTTATATGCTTCAATGAAATTTGATGAATCCCAAATCCTATGAAACAACCTCTCATTTGATAACTCTTATCATTGAACCCTGTTACCCATCCCTTGGTATTTTGGTCAAATGAAGCTATTTATCATAGAAAAATAAGAACTAATCATAAGACTAATCCCTCTTCATCTTCCATCATAATTTATCTTTCCCATATAGTTAGGAATATCTTCAGTTGTTCTTCCACCTTAAATATAATGGCTAGGCCATGGCTTGATGTTGCATTTAAACCCTAGGATGTGTGTGGCTTCCCTGATGCTCCTCATAAGTTTTTTGAAAAATATGAAGAATGGTTTCCCAAATTCAATGGGATTAATGAAATGATAGTTGTGTTAGTGTCAGTCTTTCCAGCCTTCCTCCAGTGATCAAATATGCTCTTACAAAGTGGTCTCAGAGTGTCAAGGTCAAATTTTGTCATTTCAAAGAGTTTTCAAGCAAAATTTGGTCACTAGGCATTAGGTCTAGGGTTTGCTTTCACTCCTTCTAAAGTTGTCCAAATGTCGGTCCATGTCATCATTCAGCTTAGTCTATCATCATTCATAGGGTTTTCATTATCATGTCAGTGTCTAATGATTCATTTTACACCTTGTTCATGCTTCATTTGCGCCTAGGCAAGGTCATTTCCCTCTCCTAGGGTTTTGAAGGCGATTTCTCGCGGACGGTCAAATCATTGGCAAAACTTGTATCCAGATGTTCATACACCTTCCCCTATCCTTCATGTACCTTATTAAACACTTCCCATCCCTTAGATTCGCCAAATTCCTCATTTTTGCATAAACCCTAGTTTCTAGCTACAACCTAGCAATTTTCTAGGTTTGGCCTGTGTTTTGCCCTTTTGGACCCCTTCCCCTTGCTCAATCTCCACGATTCCACTTTCCCCTGCTTCCTAACATCCCTCCCCACTCCCAAAAATTTCCCCAAGAATTTAGAAGCCCCCTATCCCCTTCATTTCGCTCCATTTCGACAAAATTCCTTGTTTCACACATCGGGATAAGTCGCACTCAAATGATGTTCCAGAGAAATAAAAGATGAATTTTGGAAAACTGAGAGAGGTTTTTGTCCATAACATGCCAAAGAATAAAAACCTCCTTCACTTTTTTCACAGGTGTCATGGTTTTACAGAAATGTCAAAATTTCAATCGCCATATCCAAGGCGGTTGGTCAAAGCACAAAAACGGAGAAAAAGGCCAGATCCCCTCCACATCTTGGCCGAGGCTTCCTTGAAGGAGCATGGCACTAAATATCTCAGCCCCAGCACAAATTCCAAGAAATTTGGAGCATTTTGGGTGATTTTTGGTTTTTAAGGCAAAAAACAGGTTTTTCCGCTTGACAGGTCTCACCCCCCGCACAACCCTATCACTTGGCAACTTTATTTTCAAAAAACTCAGCATTTCTGGATTTGGCATGAAAATTTACACATGCTCACCCATTTCCAAGAGATTTTATGAAGTTTTGGGCCTCCTGAAAATAAAAAAACAAGCAAAAAATGACTTTCTGCCACATTTTTGACACACAAAAAGCAGTCTTGAGAGATTGCAATTTTGGAGGGGAAAATGACAACCAAATTCAGAAATTCCAGTTGATTTAGAAAGTAGACTCACAGACCTTTCCAACAAGCCTACTCTTGCCTCGTTTGGACACCTGGAAGTGCCCCAAAAGTGCTCTCAAAGGCGCGCGACCCGTTAGGATTTCGCGCGCGACCCATCAGGCAAATTTCATAATTTTTCACTTACAGCTCATGGATTCGCCCAGCTATTACTAGTTTTGACTTTTGATGGGGTTTTTCACCCTATTTGATGTAATTTATATATTTTCATGTTGATGTGACACTTATTTACCTATTCTAGAAGATTCATTCATGAGATAGGTGAAAATTAAATGAATGAATTGGTTTCCTAGCTTATAGAGGCAAGTTGTTTTGACTGCCTAGTTTTCAGTGCTTAGTTTAGAATTGGTTGAAACAGCTCCTAGGATAGTGAGCTCGACCCCTAGAGGCAGGGAAAGAAGTTAGATGATCTATATTATGTACTCTCTTGCTCATTTTCATGGTGGGACTCTTGAGGGAGAAGCTCTTATTGTATTATTCACTATATCTCTGCAATTTTTGGCAAAGGAAGACCAGGGTTTTGCAGTCCTTTTTGGGATTCTTGTGGTCACATGTATTGATGGTGTGTTTCTCTTTGTACTTGTAAGTGTGTTATGTGAATCATTTCCTTACTTTTCCTTCTGCAAATTAGGCAAATGAAGTGTTAAAGTAGAATTCATGATTGTCATGCTCTGCTTTTAAGTTTGCTTAATATCAATGTTTTCAACTGTTTAAGGGGAATTCAAAGTTATTGCTTGCTCTCCTTAACTCCTCACCAGTCATTCTCATCCATCCATCTCTATCAAATGCATCAATACTGTTTCCTACCTCGCCCCAAAGAACTCCCTACGAAAACTGTGTCCAATCCCCGCACCCGAAATTGCCATTCCCCAATTTTCCACCAAAACTTTAAAAATCCCAAATTTAAACCTCTTGATCAGTTTACTAGCCTAAAATCAGTGTTTTCCTATTGGTCATCTCGCCCATTGAATATCTTTACTGAGATAGACCGGAGAGAGCCCTCTCCTGCCCCGTAGGGCTAGCTACGAGGCTAAGTGGTTTGATGTTGCCTTGAAGTTTACCTTTCTCAGCCTGAGGTGAAATTTCAAGCGCTAACAAGTTTAAAAACATATGAATTAATATTATTGGGCTATTGGTCGAAGACTAATAGAGGAAGAGGATATAGTCATGATAATGTTTGCCTTGCCCTTGGAAGGAAATGTTATGAATTGGTACCTATATTTTCCTATAAGAAGCCTTAATAATTGGGACGAACTCCATGAAACATTCAACAAGTGTTGGCCATCATAAAGGATTGCAACTCTTGGATAAATTCCAAGGAGCTAAGAAAACTTGATGAGGAAAATGTTGTCATTGATGTCAAGTCTGATCATTGATGTTGAGTAAACAAGTGAATATAAGTTTAAGGGGAGTTTTTTGATGATTATTACTTATGAGATGTATCATATCTTTGAAGAAATTTTGTCTGCATGTAAATTATTCAAAATTAGATGCAAAGTGCTCAGTTTGATATCCCTCTCATAGACCTTTCCGATAGTATACAGAACTTAGTTGAACTCTCAAGGATTGAAGAGAAAACATGTTTTGAAGTGAAGGAAGTTTTGAAATAGAAGGTATCCACGATATCCAAGCACATCTGAGTTCGTATTATTTTTTCAAGATTCAAATTCATATGAACTTATCTGAGATATTAGTGAACATTAGGATATCTAGTCTCATCCAGATATTATGATTGTTGAGAAAATCCATGACATCCAGACTTTTGAAGATAACTGGGATATCTGAAATTTTGAAGAAAACTAGGATAGGTAGATACATCTAGACTTTATCCAAGAAATTCAAAAATAAATGTTTCAAGGTTCTAGTGTTCATGGTTCCATGAGAAGAAAGAGATATCTAGGTATCTAGGTATCCAGGGTTTCACTGGGAAACCACTTTAAGAATTGACCTGGATCTAGATATGAGATTAATGTTGATGGTTACACTTCCACTATTTTTGTGTTTGTACAATAAAATGTTGCATCAAACATGTGAACCTTTTGAAATAATGACAAAGTAAAATATAGAAAAGTGTCAGATACCATATTTTCCTCTATATCGGGTGAGGTGGCAATAGTGACAAATGACAGTGCATGATTGGTTGATTTGATGACTTGGAAGTTGAGATAAGTTAGTGATTTGGCAAGGTAACTCATTATGAGAAGTGTATCTGAGTAATTTGGGCCTCTAAACATGGAGAAACTACACCAGTTTTCTAAAATGCCTGATTATGGATTTTTCCAAAAATAATCAAGTTGTGGACCCTAGCTAATGTGTAAGTATGGGTAGGATGATAGATGGAACTAGGTAGAAATGGCATGTCATGCTTCTACATGGCACATTGTTAGTGTGACATGTGACAAATAAATTTGGCTTGTTTGGGTGACCAAGCGACCTATTTTTAGGTGACATTTGGCACCGCCTAGAGAATGCCACATGGAAGGATGAGCTGTATTCTCGAGATTCATATCAAGGGATTTTTTGGCGAAGTTTTTTAGTATATTATCCTTTGGATAAAATAGTGAAAAATAAGGAAATTTCCCCATATCAGTATTAGGTCTCTTGGAGCGTTCAACATCCAGAGTTATCTAGCTCATCCGATGCATCCAAGGATTCATGAGATAATGGGTGAAAGAATTTTCCAAAACACAAAAAATATCTGATACCAGATTTCAGATAGAAATAGTTAATGGTCAAAGGTCAAGGTTTCAGTTGTTCCTGGTTACATGATAAAAAGTGTATATGGTTCATCTGGTTATCCAGTGATTCGAGACTTCATGCAGCCTAATACTTGATTGAACAAAAAAAATTACACTGAATAAACAACCTTAGCGCCCACTGAGTTAAGTTGTTGTTTTTAGCTTGTGATCCTATGGAAAAGGATCTAACATGAGGGGCTACGAAATTTAGCTTCCTTTAGGTTGGTCCCTATAAAAATTAGCAAGTTGATGCTTGCAAAAGAAAAAGGGCATTGAAGCCTTCTGTAGGTTGTAGCCTACGCAAATTCATGTAATTTGAATTTGTAGCTTTATTTTGCATAGTAACAAAAAATAAATAATGGTTTTTCCCGGATGGGTTTCCATGTTAATGTATTGTGTCCAGAATTTATGAGATTTGTTTGTTATTATTTACTCATTTGTTGCTAATTATTTTTACGTTGAACAAGTAATTTTGAAACTTGTTAAAATACTAATTCACACACACCATGTCGCCTCTCGATATTTTATTGATTTTTAAAAATTGGTATTAGAGAAGGTTCTTTCAATAACAATCTAATAACTGGAAGGTATAGATTAGAGAAAATGTCTAAATAGGATGGAATTCACACCAACAAGGCTCTTATTTTTACTGGACCAAACTATGCATTTTAAAAAGTAAGGATGAGAACTTATAGTATTTTCATGCATATGTTTAGCACACAATGCAAAATAGCTATACAAATTCACAAGTCATGATTGATAGAGATGATAATCTTGAATTCTCTTATAATGCTAAGGAAATGAATGCACTTCTTGTTAGACTTCTTGAATATGAATCGGTCAAAGTTATGTAATGCACCACCTCCAAGGAAATATGGGATAAGATGCGTAGTTGCTATGAAGGAGATAGTAAAGTAGAAAAGGCTAAATTTCAAGGCTACAAAATGTAGTGTGAATCCTAAAAAATGGATGAGGATAAGGAAATATATAAATTATTCCTTTGAGTAGATGATATAGTCAATACAATAAGAGGACTTGATGAAATAATGGTTGATTTGGTTGTAATTCAAAAAATGTTCAGGTCACTCCCTGAAAGATTCAATGCTAAGATGTCAGACATTGGAGATATCAACACTAACATGGGATCAATTGGATAAAACATTGTCTACCTATGAAATGAGGATTTCAAAAGGAAAAACTACATCAAAGGAGGCAACTTTCAAAGATGAAAAAAAGTGAAAAGAATATCAAGACAACTCAAGCTATGAATCATATGAAGAAGAGGCAAAGTTTGTTAGAAAATTAAAGAGAGGATTCCGAAAATAAAAAGTTAAGTTGTCTTTCAAATGTTTTAACTGTAGTAAATTAGGCCATTTTGCATCTAATTGTCCACAAAATAAAAATAATAATGAACATGAAAATAAGGATAAGTATAGAAAATAAGAAAAGGATAGTAATGCCAAAAAGAAGAGTTTGTATCCTCAAGATGATAACAATTCCTCAAAAGATGAGGGTGAGAAATTCTCTGATGAGGAAAGAGCTAAAGGAAGTAAAAAAGAGTTCATTCGCATGGCTTTTAAGACACTAGAAAAGAAAAGGTAGAGTCTGATGAATAAGTGTTTGAAGTAGATTTGGAAGGTGAACTAATTAATGCTAAATAAATTCAAAGGATAAGGGAAAAGAATAAGATGCAAAAGAGATGCTAGAAAACTTTGTAAAATAAAATGTAACCTCAAAAATTTGGCACCTCTTATTCAAAAAACAAAGAATCAAAGATGATTGAATATACTTTGTTGGAACAACAGAAAGAAAAAGGAAAGGAATATGAAAAGCTCAAGGAGGAGGTGGTCTCCTTTAGAAAAGAGTTAGAAAAAATTAAGGCATAGCTTAGTCTAAATCATAAGATTATCAAAGGCTCTAGTAAGTTGGATGAAATTCTAAGGATCTAAAGATCTGCTCATATGAAGACTGGTTTGGGCTATGAAGGAGAGACAAGATTAAGTACTTGAAGACAAAGAACCTATTTCTTTGTTGATGTAGTCAAGGGACTAGAAAAAGTTGTAGTTAAAGAAAACCATCACAAACAATGAGCATCAAAGAAAAAACAATATTAGCAAGATAAAATGGGTGCAAATATAAATCAACAAAAACAATGGAAAATAAGTTAAACCCATTCAAGAAGACACAATGCTCAAGAACGAATTCAGAAAATATATTTTGTGCCTGAAAGAAGTAGCCAACAAAGAATACACAGATAAATGGTTCTTGGGTATGAGAATATCTTTCATGGCTACTACTTTACATGCAAATATTATGGACATAAAATTGTAAGTTGTAAATAATACTTTAGGATTGGGAAAATAGAAATCAAAGAAACAAGTCCTATCAGCCAAATAGTTGATTTACCAATCTAAAAATTAATGTTATTAGGGAACACAATTCATTTTCCCTCTAATTGATGCAATTAAATATTATAATTGCCATAATTAAGGGCAAAAGGCAGTTGAATGTAATATCAAAAAAATTGGACCGACTCATGAGATCAAGCAAGCTAAAGAAGAAGCTAAGTTATCGCAGCAAAAGGGGAAGATATAATTGAAATAAGTGGCATTGTATTGTATTCCCAAATTCAGAGTAGTCATTGTTATGTAGACAGAAGATGTTTAAAGCATATGATAGGTGACATGAATAAAGTATTGTCTTTAAAATAACACATAACGGGTAATGTCATTATTGGAAATGATGTTCCAAGTAAAATCATGGGCAAAGGTATATTTAAATGGGTAAATGGAATAAAAGACAAAAAAAACTAAGAATGTGCTCATTGTAGATAAACTCAAACACAACATATTGAGTGTGAGTTAAATGTGTGATCAAGGATATTATGTTCTTTTTTGCTGCAAATATTGTGAACTAAAAACATCATGCACTGGAGAAGTAGTGGTTGAATCTATCAACATAAAACAATGTATACATTTTAAATGAAGAAAACGAGAAATGTTGTTTGTGTAAGTATGATGAGATTTGGTCATAGTACATAAGGTTAGGACACCTCAAATTTGACCAAATTTTGAAGCTAGGTAAAAAGGAATTTGTAAGGGACTTAAACCAGATAACACTTTTTACAAGTCATGCCAATTTTGTAAGCAAAATCAACTACCCTTCAAGACAAACACAACTCGTCCACCAAGCCATTACAACTTATCCACATGGACTTATGTGGTCCCACAAAAACTCAAACTCCAAGTGGTGAGCTATATTTTATGTTGATTATTGATTATTATAGCAGACTAGCTCCCATAATACTTTTTTTCTTACTCTCGAACACCCCATTCAGTTATGGGTTATGGGGTGCTTTCAACTCCTGTCGAATGCATTCCTTTGCAAAAAAAAATTAAACTCATTCAACACATACTCACCACCATTGTCACGCCTGAGAGTCTTCACTTTCCTGCCATTTTCTTTCTCAATAAGTGCTTTAAGCTCAAAAAAATTGGAGAATGTATGGTCTTTCTTCTGCATTAATTAGATCTATTACTTTCAAACATCTATGAATATAACATAATACCTATGCTTGGCAGTGGAGGATGTCGAGAAAGGTCCACAAACATTAGAGTGGATCCTTTCAATGATTGGATGTGCCATGTTTTCCCAATCATTGAAGGTGGATTATGTTTACTTCTCCAATGTACACCTTTTGCGTGTATCTCACTACTCTAGTGCTCCTCTAGGGAGGATTGTAGAAATATGTTGCATGGTATTTGAAGCGTCATGATGCAAATGACCAAGTATTTTATGCCATAATTCACTGACATCTCAGGTCTTCACCTTCTCTTCCTTTGTGCTCAATGTTTCACAGTCTTCCACATCTAATTTGTAGAGGTTCTTCACTCGAACCTCGATCTGCTTCAGTTGTCCCATGGTGATATGTCTCAGGAAATCCTTCCCTTTGTTGAATATTTGTATCCACGACCTTCCAACACAGCTATGGAAACTATATTCTTCTTTAGCCTCGGTACAAACATCACATCCTTGAGCCTAAGAGCGAGAGCGAGACTCCCTCTGAAAATAAATTGTACCAATATCGGTCATGTTATACCTCCCATCATTTCCCATCTCGATGTGCATTTGGAGATCCTTCTTCTCCAAGTCACTCGAAAATTCTTTTTTGCTTGACATGTGGAATGAGGCACTGTTATTGAGATACCACACACTACCCATCACTTTTCTTTCCGTGCTTTCAATGAGTGTAACATCCCTCGTTAAAAATCCATGTAAATATAAAAGTAAGACCAAGTTCATGGGACACATATTCCAAGTTGCATGGTCGAAAACACATCCTAGTGGGGTGTCACTTCGATTTATTATGGCTAAGAGGAAAATGAAAAATGAAATGGAAATGGCTTTGAAGGGACAAGAGGCATTATTTGGCATTTATTTATGAAAATAATGGAAATTAGGAGAAAAGGAAGGTCAAAGGTCAAAGGTTGCATGTGAGGAGGAAAATGGAGGAAAATAATGGAAATAGAAGAAAATAGAGGCCTCATTGATAAAAAAAAATTGTTAGTTTAGTTTTGGAGCTCTCTCTCTATTCTCTCTCTCTCTCTCTCACTCACTCACTCTTGTAAACTTATAGTTTCTTGGAGCACTTCAGCATTGGATCAAGGAAAGAAAATATTAAGTAAGGAATAACATGTTCAAGCAGCTACAACAAGAGTATTTGTAGGTATCGATTTGCATGTGTGATTTCCTTTCTAGATTTAGCATGCATGATTATGTATGTGTTCTTAGTTCTCTTGTTGTCATGGACATGAGTTTTGTCAGGTGTGATAGTGTTTTTCAGCCTATCCTTGCTATTTCCAGATAGTCATGGTGTGATGGGGTTCTCATGTTTTGGTTTAGCTGGATTATCAGATGGATTCGAAAATGAGTGACGTGGATCTATGAAAGAAAGAATAGATGGCTTAGTGATCCTTAAATTAGACTGTGGATTATGATAAATCCTTGGCCTAATAACCCATAAACAGGATTGTGGGTTGCAGTAAAGTTGTATTTTGTGTTTCCTTGGTGGGCCTAGGAATCCTTGACCGATGAATGGTTGGATATATGGTAAAGCCTAGAGGTGAGTGCCCTCGATCAAGCCTAGGAATCCTTGGTCGGTGAATGGTAGGATATACGGTAAAGCCTGGAGGGTGGAGTATTGACTATGGCCAAGTGATCCCTGAATCAGATTATGGATTGCGGTAAAGCCTAGAGACTAGGAGACAATAAAATTCGTCATGGTGTAGGTGGAGAAATATGGTGGCATCCATGCTTGTTTAGGGCCTAGTGATCTGGTGAGTATTAAAATAAATCTTGGTGCTCTTGATGAGGGTGAGTTAGTGTAGCCTCAGGAAACCCTCGTTGATTTTTTTGGTTATGAATCCGACATTCATGCTTGGAATATGGCATGGGGATGATTTAATGAAAGAAATATTTTGTTTATCCAATCTATGGTTGGGTGGTACGTGGAAGTCCCAAACCTGGTATTATGCATTCATTAATAACAGTTTCTTCTCCTTATTATTTCATGTGTAAATGTATTGGTTCATATGTGGAATTTATGGTTGTTGTATCCTTGTTAATTCTATTGGTTATATGTTGGTTATGAGAATGTTTTATGACAATGATAATGTATGGCTATCATCATGTGTTGGTTGATAAATGAATGAACATTGAATATATGACCCAATCAATGATAATGCAACTAATGTGATAAGACATCAATGCTTCCTTATGAATCTCAAATAAGTATGAGACCCATAGACTCAAATTTGTTATTATGACTTGTAGATTACATGTTCATTGTTGTATCTTTGTAGACATTTCTAAGCCGGGGAATTGGCCCAAAGCATCTAAGGGTTTTAATTGAGTTGGATGAAAAATTCATTAAACCTTTAACACTTGTATAATTCAAATATTTCTGAGAAGTTCAAAGGGTTGATTTTCATTCATAACAATATAAAATATTTTAATTAATTTTGAAAGTGGAAAAGGAGAAGATATGTGATAATCAACCATTCATATTGAAAACTTAATTAATCAAATACAATTGATGCATACATAAGAATTCTACAAACAAACAATATATATTCAATAGATGACAAAAGGCAACAATTTAAAGATGCAGCAGAACTAATTTAAACAGAATGTTCAATTATTTAATCTCCATAAAGATGATAACTTTGTAGCAAGCTATTAGGGAAGTTAATACTTAACTGAGCCTTAGCCTAACTCCTATTTTACCTTGAGTATATGATGAAAAATAGAGATGAATAAATAAGAAAGACTCACATGAACATGGAAGTTTTTAAGAGTGAAGTCAAAATCCTTTAATCATCTTCAGAAAAAACTTTCAAAAAAGTACAATAGTGTCATTGGATCATCACAAGGGTTCAACCCTTCTTACTTCAAATTATAAATACTTATAGAGTATAATTTAAAAATATCTAAATCTAATACAATTATTTTACAAAATACAGTATTATCCAAATTGATTTGGATTTTTTACAAAAATATAACATAAAAAAATAGACTTTTTGAATTGATTTTAACTAATCAGTAAACTATTTGAGGTTGTTGTTTGATGATTGTTTCTTCGAACTGAATTTTGTCCTTTAATCTCTTGTTATCCTACGTTCCGATCCTTTTTTCACTGCAACTGGTTGCTGAAATCTTGGATCTGCTTTTTCTTTCACTGCAACTTCTTTTGATAAATTCAACTTTCCTATTCAATAAGCTCAAGGAATTTATCCCATTACTTTTCAATGGTGCATGAAAAATCAATGAATTTCCTACATGTTTCATCTACTTCAGTATATTTTTCAAATGTAGGTCTAGTTAGAAAGAGGTGGTGAATTTCATGTACAATGAATAAATCATCTTGCAGACCTTCTAAGAAATCTTTACCACTAATAATTCCTTTGACCTTGGCAAATTTGGAATTATCCTTTGTTATTTTTTATGACTTCTCTTGGTAGGTTTCTTGTGAAATTAGTTGATTATTCTAATATGTTAAAGTAGGAAGACCACAACCATGCAAAATAGAGAATTTCTTGTCAAACTTATTAATCTAAGATTTTAGATTCTGGAACTTGTTCTCCAACTGTAGCATGAGACTTTTCTTAGTCGAAACTCTCATGAGTTCGAGGAATGTATCAATTTTGTCCTTGATCCCTAACTCTTCCAACTCTTCTTTAGTCTTGGAATTCAGGAATTTATAACCCTAGTAGCCTCTCCAGGCTTTTGATTTGACTATTCTTTGATCTATGTTATGGCTTCATTGGATTTATTAACAAGTTTCTCTTGTTCAAATATAATTTATATTGAAGTCCATAATTCTAAAAAAATCTAAATTGATATTTTCCCAGATTTTATGTTTGGATTTTGTCAAGGTCAAAGTAGTGGTTGACTCATTCATATATTTCTCTAATTGTTTGGTTAGTCTGAAACTTTTTTGTACTTCAGTAAGGTATGCATTATTAGCCTTATTTTATTTTCTTAGGTATTATCTAATTGAGCTCTTAGCTTCTCAATCTCCATGTCCTTTAGTGATAGGTCTCCCATAGCCTTTGACATTTGTTTTGTTGGCTTTTGACTGGTAGAATTTGTTTCTGTTTTTGATACTATTGTTGTAGATTTCCCTTCTCTAGTGTTGATTTGAAGTTCTCTCCCCTTAATTAATTTCTCCGTCGTTGCCTCCATTTTTTGGATTTTCACATTTTATTCAACTATCATACGAAGCATGTTTTCCTTTTCCTCTTCCAGCTGTCCCACTTCCTTTACTTGGGGGTGTTCAATTGTTGGTAACTTTAGTTGTTTCCTTAGTGCCTGAATGTCTACATTTCTACTTTTTATTATTTCTTCAACTTTTTTTACATTGTTAGGATTCAACCCTAACTTTATAACCAAATCCTCTAACCCCTTAATCTTGGTATATTTAGCTAGAGAATATATTTTTTCTAGCTTTATCTAGCAGTGAATGTTATATAGGGATGCATGTAGTTTGGATACTGCCATGGGAGAAATTGTTAATGATGTATAGATCATTTCACCTGCTTGTTTGTGGAGATCAATTTTATCTATAGGATGTATCTGTTTAGTATCAAAGGAAAATATAGAAGTTTTATAATCATCAGCACTCTTAGGGATAAAGACCTTTGGTTCTAGAAATGCTAGTTGGAATCATCTTCTTTTGCTATCTAAGGTGAATAGCAACCTGATCTAAGTTGTGGAATATTTGTTCCAGAACTTTGCATATGTTGAAGTCTTTAATGCCTCATTTTTCTTTTTCATCTCTATGAACTCTACAAAAATACTTTGTTTTCCTGAAGAAGAAGGAGAATCCATGATGGTTTCTTCTACTTGTTATAATGAGAATACAGGCTCTCCTAGTAGTGTGATTGTGGTAGGCTCTTCATAAGTTTGGACTTCTCATAAATCTTCTTCAACATTGATGGAATTTATTCTCTTAAAAATTTTGAATTCCACTTTCCATAATTCTAAACCTATTGAGTACATTCTTTCTCTCATCCTTTTCAATTCCTTTTCTTTCATCCTAGGAGTTTCCAATGTTGTTTGACTAGAAACTTGTTCTTCAACCTCCTATAGTGTGTTTTCTTCCCATTCTTCTAAGTTAGAATACTTTTATATTTCAGGCTTTGCAATGTGTACATATGGTGGAGACTTCTGTTCAACTCTCATGAATGATAATACTCCCAATGGGTCATATGGCCAATTGAAACTTAATTTAAATTTCAACTGCTTTAACAAATCATTACCTTCCTTTTCTACAGCTCTGGTATTGACTATGAATGGGCCAACATGTGCCTTCAGTTTAAAGTGAGAATTTTTCTTTTTGGAAACAAAATGAGTATCATCCATATTCATCATTGTTTGATATATTCTAATGCAAAAATCCTCATGGGGAGGAAAATTGGTATTTTGCAAAGTGGCAGCTCACAACCAGATATTCTAATCTTTGAAAAGTTTTGGTATAGATATCATTCTCAAAGTTTGGACTGCTCACTTAGGTGTAGAATCCTTTTAATCTCTGTAGAAATCCCAAGAACTGCATCACTACTTAACAAAAAAGTGGCATATGCAAGAATTGTTTAACAAAGTCATTGAAAGAGAAATCTTCAAAATGTTTCCTCACTAATAAGGCCCAATGAATTACTAACTATGTTTTTCCTTCAACACCTAATCTCTGCAGAGGGAACTTGAATATTTCTGACTGATGATATAAAAAAAGGACCAAAATTGATTATTCTTTGAATGATCCTTCAACACTGAACTTTAGAAACTGATCATGAATTATATCTTACAGGAATTGACTATAATTGAACATAATTGAGGGTTTCTTGCCAGATGAAAATGTTGATAAAATTACTAAGATAACTTCATATACCCACTAATTATTTGGATATCCTAACAGACAAGAAACCATGGAAATTATCTGCCTAAAGATCTCAGGAAATATTGTAGAGGGATAAGTTGGATTTGTCCTAGGTAATTCCTAATTATCAGGTAGGAATGACTCAAAATATGACCTCTCTGTGAGAAAGAAAGCTTCTAATAAATCTCCATAAGTGCATCAGTATAAAAATGGTGGAGGGAGTCTTGTGACTTTAATTGTAGGGCTTCACATATTGATTCAGAGGTTATGGAGAAAAATGTCTCATTATTTTGAGAAACTATAGCTCTTTGACTTGGGAGGTATTAGGCTTCACACCAGGTGAAAATTTCTGGGAAATGGTGGGTCTGAGGAACAAAACTAAGGAAGAAAGGATTCCTAGAAGGAGAATTCACCATTGGCACCCTCATACTTTTGGAATGCCCAGTTGTGAAGCTCATAAAAATCAAGTTCACAATTTATTTCCATGATTTTTGATTGGGTATCAATGAGAGATAGTTCATTTAAATTAATCACAGGAGCTAGAATGGGATTCTCTACAGATATTTTGGATGTTCCCTTATGGCTGGCCATTTTGGAAAGAATCAAAATCACAAGGAACGATTGAGAATTTCACCTAAGAGTGGCAGTGATTGATAGCTGATAGTCGTTGGAATTTACTCAGATCATGTTTTGAATGCTCTGGTTGTAGGTGGAAGGTGAAGTAATTTTTTTGGTGGAGATAATGGCTTTATTATGATGCTCATAATGGTTTTATTTCATGTTAACCATTAATGGCACAGATAATTAAATGATTTGAACATTGGCGGCAGTGATTAATGCAACAACGATCATCTGGTTAATTTAGTGGGAGAGATGTTTATGACTAAAAATGGTGGAAAGTTAGAGGAGGTTATAAATAGTGAGAATAATGGCGGAGGAGGAAATCAATTTTTGGAGAGGGTAGTGACGGTATGGTTTTAGGTGAGGGTCTCCCGCAATCCATTAGAGATTGACACGTATGCAAAGGCGGGATCAAAGAAACCACTTTGTGGACTCCCCCCCTCCATTAACTGTCGGGAGTGCGATGGGTCCTACAATTCATATGTTGTCATTGACTTGAGTGTGTGCCATCGTGATTGTTGAGGGATACATAAAGGTTATGTCTTCGGTGGAAATCAAATAAAAACTTTATTTACAATATTTTATTTTAAAAGTATTGTAATTGTCAAAGAAAAATTAATATAATGAGCAGTATTTAAATTTGCGCGCATATTCTAAAACATAAAATACTTTTTCTCTTTTTTTATTTTATTTCTTTCTTCTTTTTGTTTGTTTGTTTCTTTTTTTATTTTTTCATTTTTCATTTCTTTTTCTTATTTTTTTTCCTTTTTTTTTGGGAATCAAAGGAATTTATAAAACAATTCCAAGGATAAAAATAAGTTACAACATCAGCTCTATCTAGGGACTACTTCCCCCTGCAGGATGTAGAGAAGATGCGGATCCAAGTGCCTTCTCCTCGGGCTATGGAGTCTTTGCTGTGAAAATCACACTTGCTTTGGAAATGTAAAGAAAAACTGGAAATATACAATGATGATGCTGAAAAACACTCAATATTGGATATAATGCTTGAGATATTGGCCACTGAATGGCAATAATAAATATTCTCCTCCTAGATTCCATAGGATGAATGTATTATTTCCTTTGACCTCTGCAATGTTGAAAGGTCCTAACCACATGTTATTAAACTTTCATGCTTGCCTCTTTCTTCTCTTCTCTTATCCCATCTGAAAACCAAATATCCTTGTCTAAAATCTCTTTCTTTGGCTTTTTTGTCAAGCAAACTCTTCATTTTGTCTCGATATTGTCAAATCGTATTCTGAACTTCATCTTTGTCTTTAGTTAGCTCAAAAGTTTGATTTATCCTTCTTGAAAAATCATCTGCCTTTTCTTATGACTCCTGCAAAAACTTCTGATGATTGGAAATGCTAATTGAGTAGGGAAGATAGCTTCTAGTCCATAAACAAATTGAAAAGGAGATTTACCAGTAGACCATTTAGGTGAAACCATGTTGCCCATATTGCATATGCTAAATGACTGTCCCAGTTTCTTTTATGATCTGATAACACCTTGTTGATAAATTTAATCAGGATTTTATTTGATGATTCTACTAGCCCATTCCCTTGTGGATAATAAGGTGCAGATTGATGTAAAACAATCTGATATTTTTGACAAAATTCAATCATCTTAATGCTACTAAAATCTTGAGCATTGTCAATAACTATTTGTCTTATACAACCAAATCTACACAAAATGTTTTCTTCAATAAATTTTATCACCACTATGTCTATTGCATTCCTTACAGGAATTGCTTCTACCCACTTTGTGAAGTAATTAGTGATTGTTAATATCCATATGTGTTGATTACTTAAAGAAGGAACTATTTTACCAATGAAACCTAATCCCCGCTGCAAGAAAGGAGCTTCCACAGAAACTGGAACAAGAGGAAGTGTTTCTAACTTTTGTTTTCCAACAAATATTTGAAAAAGGATACAACTTCTCACGTTTGATCCAGCCTGTGTGAATAGTTTTGGCTAGTAGAAACTTGTTCTCAGTTTTTTATGTGCAGTTTCCTTCCAAGCATAATGTCCTCCACATACTCCATGAAATTTCTCAATTACTCCATTTGTCTCACTTTCAGTCAAACATAGTAAGAGGATATTCAAGGGATCCTTATAATACAAGTTTTCATTTACTATGTCGTACTTCATTGCCTTGAGTCTTAGGGATATACATTAATTCTTTTTTAATTCAAGAGGGTACTCAAAATCACGTAGAAAATGCACAATATATTTATACTAATTTGATAATAAGAACTTTTCATTAATGTTTGGAGGAAGAGGTATAGGTACTAAACTGCAAGAAGGTTCTTGTGGATTCTTCTCCTTTGAAACTTGCATTATGGTATTGATACCCATAATTTTGCAGTTTGATTCTACCA
The DNA here is from genome assembly GCA_031772625.1 of Pinus tabuliformis. Classification (NCBI taxonomy): domain Eukaryota; kingdom Viridiplantae; phylum Streptophyta; class Pinopsida; order Pinales; family Pinaceae; genus Pinus; species Pinus tabuliformis. Next base: position 1,567,506,569 of record CM062818.1, on the reverse strand, counting down.
ACACTTAGCTAGACCCTATCCTTTTACCAGCTTTGTAGGTATGATATATAAATCAAGCTCTATTATCTTAGCAATCTATCTCCCCATCTTTCCATCTATATTAGGCTGAGTCAACATTGTCTTTACTGCATTGTTAGGTACATAAGCAATTATAGGGAAACATAGAACATAAATCCTAAATGCTTTCAAAGCTTGTACCAAAGCATAATCTTGTTTTTATATTATGTCATATTTATGTTTTGGATATCTCACAACCTTGCTAAAGAAACTAATTGGCTTCTCATGTTGATCATCATTTCTTTGCAATAAAATTGATTCTATTGTAGTATCTGAGGCGAAGGAGAAAATACTGAAAAGTTTTGAATAGTGAGGATTGGCAAGCACTAGAGCCTCAAAGATCGCCTTTTTAATCTGAGAAAAAGAGAGTCTAGATTGGGTGGTCCATTTGACTTCATTATCCTTCTTGAGCATATCAGTAATATCTTTAACAATTTCAGCATAATTAGGTATGAACCTTCTTTAAAAAATGATCTTCCATAATAATGACTAAATTTCTTTCTTATTTCTAGGAAAATTGATTACCTGAATTGTCGAAACTCTTTTAGGGTCAATTATAACTCCTTTTGAAATAATGTATCCCAACAATCTCCCTTACCTCATTGCAAAGAGTGATTTTTTAGGATTAAGAGAAATCCAAAATTTTCTACATCTCTCAAAAACTTTCTTCAAATGTTTGATATGTTTAGCATCAGAATGAGAAAATATTTTTAAATCATCAAGGTAAATAGATATGAATTTATTTACCTTACCAACAAATGCCAAATCCATTTCCGTCTAAAATTTTGCACCAACATTGATGAGACCAAAAGGCATCTTGGCACACATTAAAGTACCCCATGGAGTTGTGAAAGTTGTCTTTTCTCTATATTCTTGACTAACAAAAATCTGGTTATATCCAGAAAAACCATCCAACATTAAAATCTTGTCAGAACCTGTTACTCTTTGAAGTAATTGATCCATTTTTGGTAATGGATAATTATCTTTCAAGGACAATTTGTTCAGGCTTCTAAAATAAACACACAATCTTATTTCTCCATTCTTCTTCCTAATAGGTACTAGGTTAGCTATCCATTCAGAATATCTTAAAGGAACAATTATTTTTGCATCCAACAACTTTCTTACTTATTTCTCAATAATAGGCAATAGGACTGGATTAATCCTTCTTATTTTTTGTTGAAATGACTTAGCTCCCGATTTCAAAGGAATTTTGTGCTCAATAATTGTCGTGTCATAAGTTTTCAATTCTTCATATGACCATGCAAATACATCTTTGTATTATTTAAAAAAATTGACATATTTTTCTCTTATGTCTTGTGGCAAACTGGCTAAGATTTTAACATTTTTGATTTCTTCTGTAGTGCCAATATTATAGTCTTGTATATCTTCCTGTTGTGAATTTAACAATGAATATTTGGATACATCATTTTGATCAAACAAATTTTCAAGGGGAACTAATCCCTTTGAAATATGATTATTTGATAACTGAATGATATCATGATCAAAAATTTTATGTTCAAAGTTCATATCTGAATCACCATCATTTGCTTTTATTTCATCATTTTTTTCTTATTCAATGTGTAGACCTGAAAATTCACGTATGGCCTGTAAGAAACTCTTCAACTTTTCATCATCTTCAAATACTTTTAGTGTATTAAATTTTCTGGAATGGAATGTCTATCCTTTATTTCAATCTGATACTATAATTTCAAAGGACCAGGTATGTTGAAAGAACTTGCAGAAACTACTAAGGAATATGCATGAATATTATCTTCTCTCGGAATTGTTGAAATATTGAAAGCCTGAAAATAATTTTCCACACAGTCACAAACTTCATTTCTATAAGCTATGAGTCTAGTATGTTTTGTTTGACAGAAATTTCTTATCTGTTTTACTATCAATTTTGAATTACCAAATATTCTCAGGTTTTTTAGTTTTGAATTTTTATCTAATTACAATCCCAAAATTAAAGCCTCATATTCTACCACATTATTTGTGACTTCAATTTGAAGGATTCAGTAATGTTTTCATTTTCATGTGAAATGAGTACAATTCTTGCTCCAACTCCATCCTTAGAAAATGCTCCATCAAAATACATTTTCCAAATATCATTTTATGAAAACTGAGGAATATTTATAGTATCTTTAATTCTGAGTTGTGGATTACATAGATCACTTGTAGCCAAAGTAAAACATCCAAAATCTTGATCAATAACATATATAGGATGATTTATTTCTTGATTAGCTTTACAGACAGTGTTTATGAATCTTCCTTCTCCATACAACCTTAAATGGTCACCTCCATAAATTGGGATTGTAGAATAGGACATATTCATCTATGAGCTTCCTCCAAACTTAGCACAACAAGATTTTGATAACAACATACCAAATTTGGGAGGAATGTTTGAAACAAGTATATCCAATACTATTCTCTTCATAATGATTTGAGCAAGAGTAACAACTAAATCTTTGATTAATCCCAAGCAAGGTACTTTCTTTGAATTAAATGTGTACAAATCATGACAGGGCTTGGTAATTTGTAACTGAAGTTGGTTCATGATAAATTTAGGCATAAGATTATGGGAAGCACCAAAATCTATCATATAGTTGTATAAAAGAAAATCATGAACTTTTCTTGTAACATAGAAAGGTGACACTTTTGTCTATCATGTCTGAACTGTGCCCAAAAACTATTGAAGGCTTCTCATCATGTAGGCTAATTACGTCTCCTTCGGAATCTACACTTAAAGATTATATCCATTTAGAAAATTCTAGTTTATAACCTGGATTCCTTGAAATTTTAGATAAGGGAATTGGAATTTTTACCGTTTCTAATTCTCTTTCAACATCAAAGACAGTTGGAACAATTTTTTTTATAAAATATTGCCCTTGTAACTAATTTTGAGGTTGAACAAATGGTGTTTCAACAGCTTTATCTTGAAGCTCATCAAAGGTAACCATTTTTACAGGCCTACTGTTATAGCTCCAAATCTCACTCTTGAGGTTTGTGATGCTGCACTCATGGCCCAGGGCAACCCCTCCTTCCAGACCTGGTCCAAAATTTAAAAAATAGTGTTTTATTCCCTATACACGAAATTGCCCTCAGCTAAACATGTGTGTACATAGGTCTGTGTGTACCCAACCCGCGTATATGTCTTAAAACACTTAAAAAAAATTAAATCTCCTTAATTTTGGGCAGAGATCGTGGGTTTTACCTGCTGATCACCTATTAGTGCCTGTGGCCCAACTGTTCCCAATGAATTCCCAACTAAAAAACTACTTTGGGAGAAGTATAAAAAGGGTTCAATGGGAAGGCCTAAGGGAGGAGAGAAGAGAGAGAAAGTTTATTATGCTGAGATTTCCCTGACCAGGTTTGAAGATCCTAGTGCCTCCTGCACTTCCCCCATTTACAGGAAACCCTTGTTTCCTTGTGTGATGATATCTATCTACCATTTGAGATATCATGGAGTAAGTCATGGAAGGAGTTTTTTAAAGGCTTGAGACTGGACAAATCCAGAGGAAAGTTCTGCTTGGAACCTGCGAAAGGATGAATCAGGTGAAATTATTCCTTTCTGTACTTTATTTGTCTATAATAAAAGAAACACTTGTTTTTGTTCCTGACATAAATATTCTTCATGTTTATGATATCCATGTTATGATTCATATATGAATGGTTTTTTAATTGCATAACTAACTACCTTTCAATATACTATGAATATGATTTCTTTATGATGTTTAGTCCATATACTGTTGTACTTTCTTGAATTGATTGTTTTGCAGGTTGAAGGAGCAAAAGGAACTCCAAGAGGGTTTGGACCCTGGAAGGATCTTCTCGAACGTAGGACCCCAGGTACGCCCCTTATCGTATAGTTTGCTTATATTAGCATTATGGCTGTATGGAATGTGTGTTTCTCTATATAGACAACATCTGATCTGCTAGGGTTTCAACCCAAAGACCCTAGGGGAATTTATCCCTTAACAAAATTGGCAACTCCACTGGGGACAATAGTATTATTGTTAATAGTTTGGGTTTATTCAATCCAATCAGGGCTCAGCTGTTTGTTTGCTTGTTGTTTCTGTGTAGTATGTTCTTGTAGGAACTTGAATTGTAAGTTTGGTCAGTTTCTTCAGACTTTTTTTGTTTTTTTCTTGAAATCCTTTATATACGTTGTTTTTCTTGTTTACAGAAGTGTATATATGCATGTTTCCTTAAGTAAACCTGCGTATACGCAGGTTTCCTTAGGCGCAGTCGCGTATACACGCAGTTGTACATCAATACAGTCGCGTATATCTTGCAATTTTCAAGATTTTTCAAATCTTTTTGTTTCTGAAGGTCAGTCTATTGGTCCGATTTGGTCCTGAACAGTTATTTTTCTGTGTCAGTTTTTAGTTTTACAGCAAGTATTTGATTTCGAATTCTCTCTGATTTTGGAAAGTGTTGATCTTATTGGTTTTATTTGCAAGCGTCATCGTTTTGTTAAACACACAAGATTTCTTGTTAGGAGTCTTGGCTGCTCTATTTTTCCAAAGCAGAAAGGTTGATCTCAGTCTTTGTGTCAAATCTTGTTTTGGTGACCTTTTGTGTTTGCTTGTTAAAACTACATTTTTGTGACCATCTACTTTTCTTGCTTTCGAAAGTTGTTGGTTTACACTTTCTTGAAAGTTGTCTTTTCAATCTTTTAGTCTTTATTGCCAAACTCTTGTTGCTGCTTTTTGATTGTTAAGAGCATTTGGAAACACATTTCGTTGAGTTCTCACTTGTTTTGTGTTGCAAACTCGCAAAGTGTTTCATTGCCTATTCTTCAATCATAAAGTTTCAGTCTTGTTGAGAGCACTTTTGAAAAGACATTTTTGCTCTTGCTTTTGAAGAAAACTTTTTGAAAAACGTAGTTTTGCTTTCTTTAACTTTGTTTTGATTTAGTTTCCTTTTAGTGAATGAAAGTGTGTTTTTGTTTGCCTTGAAACTTGTTTTTAGTGTTTAGAAAAAATGAACGGTAGCAACTCATATTCTATCTAAACATTTTAAGTGGAAAATTAGAAATTGATAAACAAGTAACTTTCATTTCTTGATTTAGAGTAGTCTTAAGTCTTGCATCAACATGTACTCATTGCATTAGGATAGAGTTGCACATATTTTTAGGCATCCATAGTTTTGTTAACTTTTGTGAGTGTGAAGCGTGAGTAAAAGAAAAGAAAAGGAAATTTTGTTGCTTTTTTTTGAAGTTCCTCTGAACCCATAGAAATTTCTTTCATCGAAAAACGAAAACAAGTGAATTTGCATGTATTTTGGTTTTTATTAATTTCTTTTGCATCAAAACACCACTAGTTTCACTTCCGCTTATCCCTTGACTTAAAGAACAACCCATTTAAAAACAAGCGCTAATTAAAATATACTAGAACTTTTTATAATTGTCAAGTTAGACACACCAGCAAGTTTTAGGATATTTTAGGGCCTTGGATTAGGTGAGTGGAAAGATAACTCTCCAAGGCCATTTAAACTATCAAACATAGGAGTTTGAATAGTGAGTGAAAATCCAATAGCGTTAGGGAGACCAGGAAAGCTCCAGATCTGGGAGTTAAGCACGAGGGTTTTTTAAGACAGGGAAGAGAGATACCCCCTCTCCTACTTGTTGGATCTAACCTCAATACTGTTCCGCCTGGCTTCTGATACGAGTTGGTAACCTTAGTTGCTACTCCTAGGGATCTACCCAGGTGGCTGCAGAGGGGAATCCTGTGGCACCTGAGGTCGACGTTGTATCACTCTCAGCGGTACTACTGGAGGGCACCCTTGTGAAGCTTGGGGGCTTGCATCATCACAGGCTGTTATTAGGAGGTCAACGTAACTTCCTCTATTACCTGCACTAATAGGATTGGGCCGTCATAATCCCAGACTATCTTCAGAAGGCTCCTTACTTCACTTTCTTGTATTTTGGTGTCCGGTCCACATCACCCGGAGCAGAAATACTCGAAAGTTGTTTGACTCGCTAATATATTTTAGGGACTTTTTAGTGTGTGCTCTGTGCTCCTAGTTGGCCTAGCTTTCAATTTTTTTAGTCTTTAGCTAGATCTTAATAAAAAATTCAAAGTGGCTGGCCGATCACCTAAACGGTCTCGAAGACTTTGTGGTCTTTCACGACCAAGTTTAGAGCCTTCTCCTAGAAGGTGCAGACGTAATACTGCCAGTGGGTTTCATCCCATGGCAGCTGACACATCGGGGATTGATCCTCCTCATAGAGACATTAGTGTTCAAAATAGGCCTAGTATTTCCACAAAACAAGAGAGGAACACTCCATTTTCTCGAGTTCTCTTTCAGATGGAAGATAACATAGAAGTAGAATAATTTCAAGAGTTGTTAGTGGCTCCGAATTCTCCCTTACCTTCTAGCTATCCGGAAGTATTACGATACATTGGGACTCCGACGCATAAACCGTCAAGTCCAGGTCACACTACGCACTTACCATCGATGACCACTAATGGAAGCATGGCTTCTACTACAAGTGCTACAACTATGTAGACTCCAACATCAGTGCAAGGGGGAGGAACCATTTCCATCCCCTCTGCATCTTTATTTGGGAATTTTTCTAGCACATCTTTCATTGGGTATACCTTCATTCCTTCTATAAATGGAAATTCCCAAGCCAATGCTTTTAATACTAGATTCTTCCCATTTGGCACCCATTCACAGGGTATTCCATCAGTTCCGTTTAGTGCCTCCACATCCATGATGGGTGGATCGGCTTCATTCCAGGGTTTTCCTTTCAGAAGTGGTCATATACCACATTCCAACCTGGCAGTAGGATCTATGCCTTTTTCTTCTACAGGACAAAGCAGCAATCCTTTCCAAGGTTTGACTAACCCTGCGGTTAGTGGCATGGGAAATGGGAATCCATTTTTAGGCCAACAAGGGAATGGGTCGTACTCCACAGTTAGTTCATTTCAAAGTATTCCTCCCTTATCTATTGCTTGGAATCCTTATCAGGGGTTATCCACTCCTTATAATCCTTTAGGAGGAAGCTTCACCGGTCATGGAGGTTTTGCGGCCGGAGTTGGTCAAACTCTGAGTTTTGCTGGATCACAAGGCTTGCCTTTTGGTTCAACTAGTTCTGCTGGATACTTCGGGTAGCCTGGTGCCTTTCAAAATCCAGGCCAATATTTTCAGAACTTTGGGAGCTCCGCCCAGTCAGGGTGGAACCCCCAAGGTCCTCCTAGGCTTCCTTTTCTGGAAACTTTGAACTTGCTAGATCTCACGAAATTAACAAATGATCCATTTAAATACAACCCGGCCTGGCCTTGGGTACCAACCAAACTCCCTTCCGACATTCCAAAATTCGAAGGGAAGGGTGGTGAAGACCCAGGCGACCATGTAACCACATTCCATTTGTGGTGCTCATCAAACTCCCTTATTGATGACTCGATTAGGTTGAGACTTTTTCAACGCACCTTGACTGGTAATGCGGCTAAGTGGTATATAGAGTTTCCAGGGGGAAACTTTACATCTTTCGCTGACTTAGCTAATATTTTCTTAAATCATTTCCAGTTGCCTGTCCATTATGATGTCGGAACGGAACTTCTAGCCAATTTCTGTCAGGACACGACAACTCACATTTCTGACTATATTCAGGAATGAAGATGGAGAAAGAGGCTCATTAAAGCAGAAATCCCTCCGGAATACCGTCTCGAATGGTTTTTGAAATCTTTACAACCTGAAATCTCTAAGGGTGTCTCCATGTCTGGAGTCTATTCTAAGGAGCAAGCTATTTTTAGGGCCCAACGATTAGAATTGATTTACTCTCAGTCTGGGATCCTTCAAAAAATCTTGCCAGATGCTCCTAGGTCTAAGGTTTACATAGCCAAGTCGAAGCTAGGTCCCCATGTGGATGGTATTGTTGGATCGGTAGACACAAATGCGGTAAACTTGTTAAGCCAATTGCAGCAGTTGTCTTTACAAACTGCTTCTAACAACCAAGTCACATCGTCTAACCCTTCGTCTTCCCAACCCTCTTCAGTCAATGTCGTCCAATCTACCAACCCCAAAGGAAATCAAAATTCCAATGGGAAGAAGAAAGGATGAGGTAAGAAAAAGAGTCAAGATGGGAAGACTGATGCAAATAATCCTGGCAATAATGCTGGTGGTGGTAGAAATGAGTCTAAAAAGAAAGTCAAGTTTCCATGCAATTTATGCGGTGGAGACCATTTAACTCATCTCTACCCCAAGATTGAAGATGCTCAGCACTTTTTATGGTAGCAAGGGACTTCTAGTTCTCAAGCTGTGTTAACCAACCCTTTTCCCCAAGGGCACCAACTTCTTGCTGGCGAGAGTTCAAACCCTGGAACCTCCGTAGGGGGCAACCAGGAAGGGGAGAAATCATCAAATGTTTTCATGATGGGTTCTAATGTCCATGTGGCCACTCGATTGCGTGATTACGGTGAAGCTGAAACTTCCAAGGACAAAACTGCTCCCAGAAATACTGACCTTCATATTGAGTGATCGCCTGTCGAGACTATACCACGGATACTGAAAGGTTCCACTAAACATGTGACTATTAATCCTAATGCTAGGGCCACCCATAACTACTCCATCATTGAGGATTTGGCTCAGAGTCCATACGCCATGTCTGCTTTAGAGGTTCTCCAATCGTGTCCAGCTCAACGAAGTGCTTTAATTTTGGCGATTGGGGCAGTTGATCCAACTAACTCTTTAGTGCTCACTTTCGACATGTTAAATGTCAAAAAGCGACTCCCTCATCATATGGCTTTCCAAATAAAGTCTCATACTGAAAAATTAACATTTTTCGTATTGTTATTGATGAAGGAGCTTCCACGTGCGTCATGTCGATGTCATGCTAGAAGGCTATTGGATCGCCTTCGGTTGTTCCTTCACCTATTGTCCTGACTGCGTTTGATGGGCATTCTCATAAGCCACATGGGATTATCCATACCTTTCCCATATGTGTTGGAGGGAAGGTCGTCAATATTGAAGTAGAAGTCATTGATGCTAACCTAGACTACAATATCCTCTTAGGAAGGAACTGGGTATACGAAATGGACGTCGTTGTTTTGACTCTGTTTCGTGTCATTTGCTTTCCTCATGAAGGGAAAATCATTAAGGTTGATCAATTGGATTATTGTCTAGTTGATCCTCAAGCAATCTCTGACTCTACTGTTCCGTTAGTGGATAACCCTCGTTCGCCTACTGAGAATCTAGGAGTTGGGATGTATTCTTCATTGATGGGTACCTTTGATTTTCCCTCTCCTATTGCTAGAATCAATGTCGTTTCATCATCTAAGGAGTCTCCTCGAAAAGAGTTCTTCCGAACTCATTATTTTTGGGACCCTTGGACTTTGCCTTCATCTACGACCACATTAGCTGAAGGACAAGTTAATGGAATGGCATTGCCTATGTCTGTAGCTAAGCTTAGATATCAGTCTATCGTTAACTCTGCAGACGACCACTCTACTCCTTTTTCTGAAGAGGAGATAGATGGTGATGTGGCCCTGGCCTGGACCCTTGATTCTATCTCTGCCTTGGACTGCTTAGATACGGTTTTACCTTCTGAAGAAGCAATCCTCAAAGTAATGATGGGTGTAGATCGACCTTGGGAAGAATTACACCATCGTTCATATTTTCTTCCTCCATTGCATGAAGTGGAGTCTAGGTTCTCCGAGCTCTTTACTAGTGATGTTTGTACGGTATCAAATCCTTTGGCTCCAACACACTTTCATGCCGAAGGTAACATGTCGGTGATTTCAAAAACAATACCTATAAACATCTCTACGAACCATAACGTGATCGAGAATATCTTCATCGGAATCGAATGTTCCCCTGAAGAAATTCAAGTTTACACCAACATTTTCAAGGAATTTCGAGATGTATTCGCTTGGTCTTATGAAGAAATGTCTGGCATTGATTCATCTATAGTTCAACATGAGATCAAGACGTATGAAAATGCCAAACCGGTCCATCAAAGGCTTCGGCCAATTAATCCTAGGAAAGCAGCAGCCATTAAAGCTGAAGTAGAGAAGCTGCTCAAGGCGGGTTTCATATACCCTATTCCTCTTACCGATTGGGTTTCTAATCCAGTCCCTGTCGATAAAAAGCAAGGAACAATCCGAGTATGCATCGACTTTAGAGACCTAAACAAAGCTTGTCCAAAATATAATTACCCCACACCATTCATCGATTAGATTATTAACGAGTGTGTGGGTAATGAGATTTTTTCCTTCATGGATGGTTTTTCTGGGTATAATAAAATCTCTATCCATCCTGAAGATCAACATAAGACAGCTTTTATATGTCCTTGGGTTACCTTTGCATACAAAAAGATGCCTTTTGGTCTTAAAAATGCTGGAGCCACTTTCCAATGGGCCATGTAATATGCTTTCCACGACATTAAACATATCATCGAAGCATACTTGGACGATCTCACTGCTTGTTCTCGAAAGAGAACTGATCACCCTAGTCATCTTCTATTGGTTTTTGAGCGATGTCGTTTTTATAAAATCCTGTTGGATCCCAACAAGTGCATTTTCACGGTTATGTCCAGTCGATTATTAGGGTTCATTGTGTCAAATGAAGGGATTCGGGTTGATCCCTTCAAGGTTGAGGCAATAATTCAGTTGCCTCCCTCGTCCTCAATTCGACAACTTCAAAGTCTTAAAGGGAAGGCTAATTTCCTAAGACGGTTCATAGCAAACTATGCCAATATCACTAAAGGGTTTATACATTTGCTACGTAAAGGAGCTCCATTTGTCTGGGATGACTTTACGCAGCGGTCGTTCGATGCTTTGAAAAAGGCATTAGTCTCTGCCTCGCTTTTGAGTCCACCGGATTATGGTAGGGACTTCCTTTTATATCTTGCTGCAACAGAATCAACCATTGGTATGGTTCTCGTATAGGAAGATGATGCTCTCACAGAGCATGTGATTTATTATTTGAGCCAAGGCTTAATAGGTCCTGAACTTCGCTATTCTCTGGTTGAGAAGTTGGCTTTGGCAGTTTTCCATGCTGTCCAACGGCTCCGTCATTATATCTTGCTACGCAAAACTTTTGTCTTAGTGGCGGTCAATCCATTTCAATTTGTCCTCAGTAGGCGAGTGATTGGGGGAAAATATAACCGATGGATAGTCTTTTTACAAGAATTTGATCTCAAGTTCTTGTCAGCCAAGTCTAAGAAATCCATGGTTTTTGCCGAGCTAATTTCTGAGCTGCCTTGTGGGGAGGATACTATTTATGAGGAAATTTTTCCCGTCGAACATTTATTCCTCATATCTTCACTCGACCCTTGGTATGGAGATATCATTGTCTATCTCCAGACTTCAAAGTTTCCCTTTACTTTCTCTAAGGATGAATGCCGGAAATTACGTCACCTAGCAAAGAACTATGTTATCATAGGTGATACATTATATCATCAAGGGGTTGATTCAATGTTTTAACGTTGTTTAACCTTAGAGAAAGTAGAGTCAGTGCTCAATGACTGCCACAGTGGAGCTTGTGGTGGTCATCTATCAGGGCTAGCTACAGCCCAGCGCATCTTGTGTGCTGGCTATTTTTGGCCTTCACTCTTTAAAGACTGTGTTGAAGCGGTCAAACGCTATCACCCATGTCAAATCTATACTCGAAAGATGCACGCACATCCAGCTCCTCTTTTTCCCGTTGTCACTGTCGGTCCTTTTACTAAGTGGGGTATCGATTTTACAACTTGTAATCCGCCTTTAGCTTCGAATCACAAGTACATTATCATGGTTGTAGACTACTTTACGAAGTGGGCCGAGGCCATGCCCACTTATAAAAACAATAGTGAAATGGCAGCATTGTTCCTTTTTAATCAGATTATCTCAAGATTCGCTATCTCGAGAGAGATTGTCATTGACCATGGCAGTCATTTCCAGAATCAATTAATATCTGAATTGGCTCTTAAATTGGGTTTCCGGCAGGAGCATTCATCTCCTTATTATCCTCAAGCCAATGGACAAGTCAAGGCAGTCAATAAAACTCTTAAGACGATCCTACAATGGACAATGGACAAAAATCGGTCCAATTGGCATCCTATGTTGTATCCAGCTCTTTGGGCATACCGAACCTCCGTGAAGACTGCTACTGGTTTTACACCTTTTCAGTTAGTTTATGGGATGGAATCTATGTTTCCTATCGAATGTGAAATTCCATCTCTTAAGTTAGTTGATGAGCTCCTTCCAGAGACTTCTAGTCTCGAAGAGCGCCTCCTTCATTTGGAACATCTCGATGAGCAGCGTCAAGATGCCGCCACGATGAATGAGGCTCATAAGAAAAGGGTTAAAGCACAGTATGAAAAAATTTGTCCATCCTTGAGTATTTTCTAAAGGTGCCCTTGTCTTGGTCTATGACCAAGATAAGGACACCTTGGGGGCAGGCAAGTTTAAGCCTATGTGGTACGGACTTCCAACCTTTTTTGGATGTCCCAAGAAATAGATATGTATATAGTCCTTGATCGAGAGACTGCCTCATGTCCTACCCCTGGAATGTACTACCTCTCCCATTTGGGAAAGGCCTGTGATGAAATAAATGTCGTCCACTTCTATCCTGAGTTGCATCTGGTCAATCATAAATGCATCATCATCGATACCCCAGTAATCAATGAGCATCTCAAGCAGATGTGTTTGCTTTCATATTTGGAAATTTGAAGAATTTTAGCAAATCTCATCCCTGTAAGGCATCCAAAGAATTAGGATCATTCATGACCTCATCATCCACTGCGGTATGCTCTCTTTCTCACCAAGTGACCAACATCCTGAAGAAAAATTGATTTTAAACCGTTAGTTTTCTTGTTTCAAATGTTCGCGGTGTATACGCGGGTCCATTTGCACACAGTCACGTGTAGGGCCTGCGTGTACGTGGGTTTCATATTTCCAACCCGCGTATACACCGCGGTGAAATTTTTGACAAAGAATTCAATGGTAAAACATAAATTAAAAATTCTAAAACTAGTCACAATTGATTGCAAGACAAGTATAAGAGTTACCTGGGGATTTTGGAAGAATCTGAACGGTTGAATTTGGCGTATGGAAAAGTTGCTTCTTTTGCTCCTCTCCTCTGCTCTCAAGCTCAAATGGTGAAAATGGTGAGTCCAAAAACTCTTTTATAGACTTTGAAAATGCAAAATTTTTTCAAAACTTAATTTTGTTTGGTCTCATGTAACTTTTAACTTGGGAGCTTGGAATGTTGAGAATGGTTTGATTTTCAGGACATTTTGGATGTTTTTCAACGGTTTCAAGATGGTCCCATGACTGCTGACCCGTCATGGCAGGTATTGTTTTCTCACTGGCATATAGGTTAGGGAAGCCATTTTTCCATTGCATTATGCATAGTAGCCTCCATCTGTCGATACATTTTCCATAGGGTCGATCCCATTGTGTTATGGTTTGTAAACCATCTTCACTCGCCGATTCTTTAAATCATGACACGATGGTAGAAGCCATCCTTTACATGGGCATCGTAGTTAGCACCTCACTGACATTTGTTTCCCACGCTGCTCCGATTTGAGTAGGCTCGGGAGTCCTCTGTAGTCCTGCCATGACTTATGCGATGAAGACTCATTCCTCTTTTCTTTTTCTCTTTCGTTCTGGCCTTATACCCTAGAGGCTCCTTTGTGTTGAGTTGCACTACTGCATTGCATTTTGACCATTTGCACCTTTTTGCCTTTAGCCGACTTCACTTGGACTCGTGTTTAATCCAACTTTTGACCATGACGACTGCAAAATCAAACTTTCATACCTTTAACTTCTGCAACTTGACACACCTTGACCCATGGAAGGAACACACTTTTGAGTGTCATTGACCAGTTTTCACCTCCCTGCATTGATCATAGGAACATTCTAATCCGAGGAACTAGATCATCTGTTTCACTGACACTCGTTCTTTCCACTGTACTATAGCATTCTTTTATTATTTTTCCAGCTTAAAAGAAAAAGACAAAAAAATATATATATTCCAAAAAAGAGTGGGAACGGGACAATATTTCCATTTATTGTTGGCAGCTAGAGTCAGTCGTGTCACCCTTGAACAAAGCACTCAAAGCAAAGTCTCCTCCATTTGGGCGGGATTTAGTTTGACTTAGGTATGCCTTAACCTTGTTATTGAGTCAGTTCTCCCCCGATTGGTTATCTCTTCCAATCATATGGAGGGTTCATTCGTGCCTCCTACATGACGAACTTATACAGAGTCCTCATATGCTGCCACATAGTCACATTGAGTCGTGCTTTTGTTCAAGGGAATTTAGCCTGAGTCGGCCTCTCTGAGGTGTCTCTTGATTCATTTTTCAATCGGCCATCCCTGATTGTCAGTATCATGTCTATCATCACATCAGCTATATTGGTCCTATACTCATGCCAGTTTGAGAAGGTCCCCATTGACTTCTTGCCGGCGGGTCTTGTCCTTATTGACGACGACATCTTGCTCTGAGGATAGGCCTAGAGTTGCACCCTAGCCTTTTTTCATTATTGATAGGTCACCTTATGCTTAACATCGATTAGTATCATGGGTCTTTGACTGAGTGGTTTCCCTTGTGTTCGACATCAGCTTACATTATCACACATTGGGATTCGTGCAGTACCTTGGTTTCCATTTGACCCTATTGGTGGATACCTCACCTCTGTGTCAGCTTTCATTATTGGTTGGTTTAGAGGGTTTTTGTCGTGTGCTAGCTACATCTTGTGTACGCCATAAATGTACTTCGGTCAGGTTACTACATCTTTTTCATCCAATTCCTTCCACATTATTAGCCTACGTGTTACACTCGCGCTATATTGATGAAGGATGCCTTAATGCCTTCCTTCTAGTGGATCTTTCCCTATCAACCTCGACTCATTTCTCTAGGGTAAAGATATAAAGTCCATTTGGAAGTACCTTCGGGTTTCCAGTCATTAGTGGCAGATCCTTCGCTATCAACAGTGGGAAACCATCATTGTCTCTTTATTGATAGATTCTTACAGGTGTTCGACTCCAGCTCATCTATTCACACTTGTTAGATTGTACTGGGTACCTTGACGCTCATTATCATTATCGATGAGTAGTCTCGTGTTTGTTAAGGGTATATATCAATGATCGGTAATCAAACGATTTCTCACATGGTCAACTCTAGATCATTTATTCCCATAGTACAGAAATGTACCACGACGGTCGGTGAAGACCTTAGGTTGCATCAGCGTTCATTGGTTCACTTGACAGTTGCTCCTGTTGCTGCTATTTGATACCACCCCACCTTATATGTTGCAGTCATGCATTGTGACATTCTATATGCTGGCACCCGAGTTTGCAGTGTAGTACCATCCTATTCCATCATGTTCAGTTGGTACCTTTTGTGATCAGTCTTTGATATCAGGGATCTGGTTTATTCTTCAGCATCATTGACATTCTTATATGTGATATTCAAACATGGACTTGTTCGATCATGATCAGATGATCCATTATGTATTTTCCAGTTCTTTATACTTGTATACTTAGTGGATTCTCTTGTACTTAATATGCGGACATGCTTTACTTTCTGTGAGCATGGGTATGCCCGCCTCAGACAGTGTTTCTTTCTGATCTCCTTTCGTGGCTTGGCAGGCTGAACTCTGGTGAAGTCCTTCTTAGTTTTTGACAGATTTCCTTTCTGTGAACTTGCTTAATACATTTCGGCCATCATGTTCCCCTTCTGACCTCATATATTAGGGGGCATCTGTTATAGCTCCAAATCTCACTCTTTAGGTTTGTGATGCTGCACTCATGGCCTAGGGCAACCCCTCCTTCCAGACCTAGTCCAAAATTTAAAAAATAGTGTTTTATTCCCTATACGCGACATTTCCCCGAGCTAAATGAGTGTGTATGCGGGTCTGTGTATACCCAACCCATGTATATGTCTTAAAACACTTAAAAAAATTAAATCTCCTTAATTTCGGACAGAGATTGCAGGTTTTACTTGCTGATCACCTGTTAGTGCCCATGGCCCAACTGTTCCCAACGAATTCCCAACTAAAAAACTACTTTGGGAGAAGCATAAAAATGCTTCAATGGGAAGGCCTAAGGGAGGAGAGAAGAGAGAGAAAGGTTATTATGCTGAGATTTCCCTGACCAGGTCTGAAGATCCTAATGCCTCTTGCACTTCCCCCATTTATAGGAAACCCTTGTTTCCTTGTGTGATGATGTCTATATACCATTTGAGATATCATGGAGTAAGTCATGGAAGGAGTTTGTTAAAGGCTTAAGACTGGATGAATCTGGAGGACGGTTCCGCTTGGAGCCTGTGAAATGACGAATCAGGTGAAATTATTCCTTTCTGTACTTTATTTGTCTATAATAAAAGAAAAACTTGTCTTTTTTCCTGACATAAATCTTCTTCATGTTTATGATATCCATGTTATGATTCATATATGAATGGTTTTTTAATTGCATAACTAACTACCTTTCAATATACTATGAAGATGATTTCTTTATGATGTTTAGTCCATATATTGTTATACTTTCTTGAATTGATTGTTTTGCAGGTTGAAGGAGCAAAAGGAACTCCAAGAGGGTTTGGACCCTGGAAGGATCTTCTCAAACGTAGGACTCTCAGGTACACCCCTTATTGTATAGTTTTCTTATATTAGCATTATGGTTGTAGGGAATGTGTGTTTATCTGTATAGACAACCTCTGATCTGCTAGGGTTTCAACCCAAAGACCCTAGGGGAATTTATCCCTTAACACCTACCAGAGCCTTGTTTGCATCTTAGGTCATATCTCCTATTTAGTTCAACAATGAGAAACTCAGAAAAATTTTAGTATTTAGAAACTTGAGAGGGTTCTTTATTTTAAGCAAGAGGTTGATCCTAACTAATAGGGACAATAGCATTTTGAGATGATGGATCTTCAAAATAATTAATATAATTTGTGACAACTGGGATTGCTTCAGCAGGGTATTAATCATCTATCATTAATGGAGGTTGAATTTGTTGGTCGGTATTTGGTGTTTACAAAATTTGAGGCTAGAAAGGTCTTCTATGTTGTGTTGGAGGTATACTTGCAACCTATTGGGCTACTCTTGGCTGATTTTCCATTCTTGAAATTCTATTGGACAAATTTCTTGATAAAGAAGTTATTTCATCAATTTTGTGATTCTCTTCTTTATTCTTTGATGATGAAGTACTTTCTTCTCTAGATTTCATTTTCCTTTTAGATTTTGTCTTCATTTGCTTCCAATTTACTAGATGCCAACCTGTTAGCTTCTACCTCAATTGCATTGGTTTTCATATCTGCTAAGGTTTCATATTTTATTTCTCTAAGAATTACAACAAAATCATCATCAAATGGTTTAGAAAATATAACTTTAGCTACAGTGATTGAGGGTTTACAATACAGTGGCATCTTATTGTAAATTTTATTAAATCCTTTGACAAAATCAACAACAAGTTCACCAATATTCCTTCTCAAGTCTTCAAATTCTATTAGATAATACATAGGATCTTTTTTAATTCCCCACTGATTCTTGAAGATGTTAGTTAATTCAGTCCATGAATTTATAGAATTTACTTGTAATTGCTTGAACCATATTCTGACATTTCCCTCTAATGATTGAACAAATAGTCTTGTATAAACATCCTCATGTTCAATGTTCATATTTTATGAAAAATCAAGGAATGCAGCCAAATGATCTTCTGCAGATGGCCCTGTTTCCCCATTAAATCAAGGAAAATATTTCAAATACCCTTTAGGAAAATCATGAAGTTGATTAGCTGGTGGAAGTACTAATGTTTCATATTGAGCTGTTACAATTGTCCTAAATCCAACTATCTAGTGTTGTATTAAAACCGTTTGTTTAAGAGAGAGGCTAGAGGATTTGTATAAATGGTGAGTTCCTCTTCAAGCTTGGAAAAAATAGAAGAATAAGCATGTATGACAGAGGAAATAAAATCAGTTGGTTTTAGTTCAGGTAATTGAATTTTAATATTTGCTTTTGTATCAGATGGTTCTGAATGGGAAGCAAGAAAACAAAAAGACTCAATCTAATGAAATAATAATGCATATTGAAGATCTACTCCTTTAGATAGGAGTTCTAAAACTTTGGGTGGTAAATCTGATAATTCAGTAGGTATTAGGGTTGATTGAAAAGGCCCAATTTGTGAAATTGCTTCAAGTGGAAGAGAGGCAGAAGTAGAAGTGGAAACTTGTAATTTGCATCTAAGAGATGCAATTCTCACAAGTCTCTTTGGATCTAACAATGGAGAGAAGAGATCTGGATTTGAATGAGATCTGGTATGCTTGCGTGAAGCCATATTTGATATGTGAATTTGCTAGGTGTAATATTTTAGCCTTCTAACCTCTTATTCACCATTAAGAGGTAAGTTTGGTCATTGTCCCAGGGAAATATCTTCAAACTTTGTTCCTCGACAATGGCATCAATATGATATTATATCTTTGTAGACATTTATAGGCTGGGGAACTATGCCCAAGCATATAATTAAGGGTTTTAATTGAGTTGGATGACCAATGCATTAAACCTTTAACACTTGTATAAATCAAATATTTCTGAGAAGTAAGGGTTGATTTTCATTCATAACAGCATAAAATATTTTAATTGATTTTGAAAGTGGAAAAGGAGAAGATATGTGATAATCAATCATTCATATTGAACAATTAATTAATCAAATATAGTTGATGCATGCAGAATAATTCTATAGCCAAAAAATATAGAGATGGCAGAAGGCAACAATTTAAAGATGCAAAGGAAATCATTTAAATAGACTATTCAAATAGTTAATCTCCATAAAGATAATAACTTTGCAGTAGGTTATCGGGGAAGTTAATACTTAACTTAGCCTTACCCTAACTCCTATGTTACCTTGAATATATGATGAAAAAAAGAGTTGAATAAACCAGAAAGACTCACATGAACACAAAAGTTGTTAAGAGTGAAGTTAGAATCCTTTAATTATCTACAGAAAAACTTTAAGAAAAGCACAATAGTGTCACTGGATCATCACAAGAGTTCAACCCTCACTTCGAATTACAAAATACTTATAGAGTGTATTTCAAAAATATCTAAAATCTAATACAATTATTTTTACAAAATATAATATAATATTATCCAAACTGATTTGGACTTTTTACAAAAATAGAATATAAAAAATAGACTTTCTGAACTGATTTTGACTAATCAGTACACTATTCGAAGGTGTTGTTTGGTGAGTATTGCTTCAACCTAAATTATTTCATTTAGGCTCCCGTTATCCTACATTATTCTCCTTTTTTCACTGCAAATGATTTCTGAAATCTTGTGTTTTTCTCCTTTTACTGCAACTTATTCTAAGAAATTCACCTTTCCTATTCGATAAGATCAACAAATTTTTCCCATTCCTCTTCACTGGGGCATGAAAACTTAATGAATTTCTATATCTTTCATCCACTTCAGTATATTTTTCAAATGTGGTTTTAGTTAGAAAGAGGAGGTGAATTCCATGTACAATGAATAAATCATCTTAGAGACCTTCTAAGAACACTTTACCACTGAAAAATCCTTTCACCTTAGCAATTTTGGAATTATCCTTTGTTATTTTGTACAACTTATTTTGGTAAATTTATTTTGAAATGAGTTGATTCTTCTGATATCTCAAAGAAGGAAGACCTATGTTACGCAAACTAGAGAATTTCTTGTGAAATTTATTAATATGAGCTTTCAGATTTTGGCACTTGTTCTCCAATTGTAGCATGATATTTTTCTTAGTCATAACTCTCCTGACTTCGAGGATTGTATAAGTTATGTCCTCGATCCTGTTGGAAATAATACTGAGAGAGGGGGTGAAACAATATTATTAAGTCAAATATTCCTTTTTCAATATCAACTACTATACGCTACTTCAGTTAATTAAACCCGCGTATATACGCAACTATGCAGAAGAAAACTCGCGTATATAATGCAAACTTTTTAATTTACTTTATCTTTCTGATGTTGATTGTTAGTCAGTGATTCAAAAGCAAATAACCAGTAACCAGAAACAGTAAAGTAGAGCAGAAAGACAATCGCACATAAGAACACAAGATATAAGGTGGAAACCCAATGTGGGTGAAAACCACCTGCTGCAATTCGTCTCTATCTTTTCTTTAATTAGAAACTTCTTTTTACAAATGTAATGGTGCAATCCTTTACCAGTACGCAGGCTGCAACCTGCAGAGAGCTACAACTCTCTCTCGTTTTCCAGCTTCTCCTAGAAGGGAGCTACAACCCCCCTTAGCTCTTGCACTAGCCAAGATACTAGTACGTAGGTGCTGGCCTACAGAAGGCTACAACCTTCTCTTTCTTTCAGGGACCATGTTTCATAAATTTTCATACTGGATCCATAAATAACATCAATCAACCATCAAGAATTTCTGCATCAACCAATCACCTTTTCACCAATCAAAAACTGAATCAACATAAACACCTCTCTGACGACTGTACCCAGATCACAGTAACAGTACCACACACCAAAACTGAACCCAGAACACTGTAGCAATAAACAGAAGCAGCAAAAACACAACTCAAAATGTATACGCTACTTTAATGGCCTGAAACCTGTGTGCATACGCTTCTGCGTATGGAACAACCTGCGTATACGCTGCTTTCCTTCACTGAACCTGCGTATATACGCGCCTTAGCTGAACTGAACCTGCGTACAACTTAATTCATTCTTTCAAGTATTCAGGCACTGATTAACCCAGATTATCAGATTTATAGATCATGCGTGCGCCAGATATAACAGATCAAAATCATGCAAAGATATTATCATTCAAGCCAAGAGATTATGACCCATCAATAGAACTTATCATTCTTTTCGCTAAGGTTCCTCTTTCATTCAGATCCAGATCTGCTCCACAATGCTAATCACCAATATTTCAGATCTCGTACATTATCAGATATTCAATAATAATTCAGATGATTCCTTGTCACATGATCTCCTTCCTCTTTTATAGTTTTAGGCCTTCCACAATACCATGGTCCAAAACCATAATAAACCAATACCAAGGGCCCAAAACCTGGGGTCAACACTTCTGACGAGATACCATGGTCCAAAACCATAGGTTCAAATTCCAAAGACTAACAACCATGGACCAAAAATAATTTTCCCACCATGTACATGCTTTTCTGTGCATAAAAATGCGTGTATACGCATACGCGACTTTTGAACGTATAACTCGCATGTATATGTGTATTTGGCAAGGTGAACCTGCATATACAAGATTTCCTTCATTCTGAGCGCCTAAACTGAGGTTTGACACCAAAGTGAGTTGGCATCAAGGACAACACCTGTACCATAGGGCCACACCTGTGCCAAAATGCCAACAATCTCCCCCTTTGGACTTGATGGCAACCCCAATATTCTCAAAGTCATTCTCCCCCTTTGTCATCAAGGGCAAAGGGCTGTGCTCCCCCTGAGTACATGTTGATATCTCTGCTCTGCTGAACATACTCCCCCTGACTGTAGGTAAGATCTGCAAAAAGATGTTTTTCAAGAGGAACCATCACCCAACCAGGTGGGGATCATCCACCCAACCAAGTGGGGATACATCAAAGATTTACATATGACTGTTAGTGTCGGTCTTGAAAGCCCTCCATCAGCGATCAAAGCTCTTTGCATTTGCATTAGTAGGTGTCTCATCAGTGTCAAATTTTGCATCCCGTTAGGCATGCCATAACCCTGATGAAGGAGCTGGTCTATTTATACCCCTCTTGGCTTTGCTGGATCAGGTCATATCAGTCATTAAGTTTTTCAAGCTTGTCTTGATTTGTCTTGAGGTCAAAGTCTTAGGTCTAGGGTTTTGGTCATTTATCTCTGCAAGGTCATGTCTTTGAAAATCCATGAGTACTCAGCAAGCCAGAGGGAGGATTGTAAACATGTTTCTTCGATATTTTTATCTTGTACAGTGAACTTTCACCTTGGATTTAAAAACTCTGTTTTTAAAGCCAAGGTCATTTTCTCAGTTTTTGTAAATAAGTGATGAAATTTCAAAAGTCTTCAGCGGACAAAATGCAACCCTGGTCCCCTTGCCAAGATCCCTCAGATGATCTACCTGCAAAAAGAATCAAGTCAAAGCACTCAATGAGTCAAATTCAGGATAAAGGAAACCAAAAAAAATCAGCGTTATAAAAGTGTCAAAGATAAACTTTAGAAAGTGGGTTTATGAATGAAATTTTTTCAAATGAAACTTATAAAAGCCCAAATTCCCTCCTTTCACTCTCATTGTGCATCCTAACGCTTGCAAGAGAGGTTTGAGAGAGTGATTGAGAGAAAGGAGCAAAGGCAGAGCGATTTCGGGCAACAGAGAGGGGCGCGACCCGTCGAGCCAAGTGCGCGACCCGTTGGGTGCGCGCGACCCGTCAGAGGGTCTCCCACAGTTCAGAAAAACAACGGACGCGACCCGTCAGAGGGGCGCGACCCGTTGGGCGTGGCGCGCGACCCGTTGAACTGTCTCGCTGCAAACTTCAAACAAATTGCCCAATCTTCCTCCAAGTCATCAAATTTGTTCGAGGTAGGCTCTTTACACATCATTTTTGTGGTTGGTGATGAATGTAAGCCCTCATGCTTGTATTTTAACCTCAAATCATGCAAGTGAAAAGACATTATATGGCTGCAATGTTAATGAGCAAACTGTGCTAGGGTTTGTGTTGTTTCAAGCTATTTTTCCCTTTGGTTTGTTTCCCTCCTTTCCCTTTCACTCACACTTATATGTTCATCTCTTTTCCCATATTATTTTACAAATGAAATGCAAATCTTTCCCCATCCCTAATCACTAAATTGAAAACCCTACCCCTCTCCCAAAGCATCAAAAACTCAAACCCTACTCTTGCTTCACCATATGCATGCTATAAACATAAAAATTTCTTGGCGAATATGTGAAAGGTTTTGTGAATAAGTTTCCAAATGTCCCCTTGTTACATACATGTATTCCCTTATGTTCATTGTTTATACATGTATTCCTATATGTAGTGATTTTGTAAATGATTCCCTATATCCTTGTTATGTACATGTATGCCTGTATATATGCAAATATTTGTTTGCAATGTATTCCCTAAATTCCCTGTTATTCATATATTCCCAATTCCTTGTAAAAAGGTCCCTCCCTTAACATTTCCCTCATGTCCTTGTCCCCTTGAAACAACATAGAA
Source organism: Pinus tabuliformis (assembly GCA_031772625.1). Lineage (NCBI taxonomy): Eukaryota > Viridiplantae > Streptophyta > Pinopsida > Pinales > Pinaceae > Pinus > Pinus tabuliformis. The sequence continues at coordinate 1,567,483,377 of CM062818.1, read as the reverse complement.
TTCAGCACTTTTAAAGGCAAAAACAGCAGTACATTTTGTCCACTCTACTCCTCAAACATGTCAGAAACCGAAACATATGAGCAGAGTGATGACCAAGCATCAGTGTCCGAGATTGAGGAACAGAGGAGGCCACATAGGGGTGGTATGAGTGGTCACCATGTAAGAGAGGAGCCCACCTTTTTGACTTATTTGCAGGCTTGTCCACTTGCAGTCACATGTTTCCGCCACATGTCAGGTTATGAGATTTGCGAGAGGCTATGCTTATCCAGGAGAACGCACACTTGGAGAGGCTGTTGGCTAAGTCCAACCAAGAGAAGAGATTGCTAAGGAACATGAAGAACCATTACTGGGCAAGAATGCATGTGTGTAAGGCCAAAATGAAGATGTTTCAAAGGCGGTTGTCCGAGGCCCTAAAAGGGAAAAAGAAGACCAATCCACTCTGTATCTTGGCTGAGGCTTCACTCAAAGATCATGGCACTCAATAGCCTAGCCACAGCTCAAATCCCAAAATTTTTTGAGAATTTTGGGTAATTTTGGCATTTTTTGGTAATTTACAGGTTTTGGCTCTTTAACGGGTCTCACCCCCCGTGAGACCCTTTGTCATGGCAACTCCTTTTCACAAAAACTCAGCATTTCCTAATTTTTTATGCAAAGTTACATATGCCCATGGATGGACTTGAGTTTTTATGGAGTTTTGGGCCTCCAGAAGGTCAAAATACATGCAAAATTTGACTTTCTGCCACTTTTTTGAACGGCAGAAAGCTGTCTTGGGAGAATTGGTTTTTGACAGGGAAAATGAACTCCAAATTCAAAAATTCCAGTTGGGTTGGAAAGTAGACTCACAGACCTTTCCAAAAAGCCCACTTTTTTCAATTTTGCCACCTGAAAGTACCCCAAACAGAGCTCCAAAGGGGCGTGACCCGTCAGGCAGGGGGGCGCGACCTGTCAGGCAGTTTTTTTTTCAGATTGCACTGTACAGCCCAGAAAACGCAGATTTGACTCAGTTTGACTTTTTGGGGTTGAAGATGATTATCTTTGATGTAATTTTTGTAACTCTAAGACACTTTTACTCATGTTTAACGCTTCTATAAGATTCATTCATGAAAAGGGTAAATATTAAATGAATGAATTGGTTTCCTAGCTTATAGAGGCAAGTTGTTTTGACTGCCTAGATTTTAGTGCTCATTTTAGAATTAGTTGAAACAACTCCTAGAAGGATAAGCTCGACCCCTAGAGGCAAGGGAAGAGGTTGGCTTGCCTATATTATGTATTTTCTTAATCATTTTCAGGGGTTGGAAGGTTGGACTCTGGAGGGAGAAGCTGTCATTGTATTATTCACTGTATCTCTGTAAATTTTGGCTAAGGAAGACTAGGGTTTTGCAGTCCTCTTTGGGATTCTTGTGGAATCATGTGTTGATGGTGTGTTTGTCAATGTTCTTGTAAGTGTGATTATGTGAATCATTTCCTTTCCTTTACTGCTGCACATTAAACAAATGAAGTGTTAAAGTAAGAATTCATGCTTACCATGCTCTGCTTTTAAATTTGTTTAATTTCTATGTTTTCTACTGTTTAAGGAGAATTCAAAGTATTATTTGCTCTCCTTAGCTCCTCATCGGTCTTTTCCATCCACTCACCTCAATCAAAGGCATCAATACGGTCTCCTACCTCGCCCCAAAGAACCCCCTGCAGAAACTGTGTCAAATCCCCGCACCCAAAATTGCAATTCCTCAATTTGCCACCAAAAACCCAAAAAACCCCAAATCAACCTTTTTAATCAGTTTACTAGCCTAATATTAGTGTTACCTTGTTGGTCATCTCATCCCATTGAAGATCTACCGAGATTGACCGGAGAGAGCCTTCTCCTGCCCCGTAGGGCTAGCTACGAGGCTAAATGGTTTGATGTAGCCTTGAGGTTTATCTTTCTCATCCTGAGGTGAAATTTCAAGCGCTAACAATGACAACCAATCACATTGCATCAATCATCCCAGACATAGTGGGGAAATCAAAATAGGCCGTTACATGACCTTGACCAAAAGATATACATGACATAGAGATGAAATATCAGGACTATGTAAATCACCAACAACTACTATCAGCAACATCTGATAATTACTGTATATATCAGCAACCATGTTTTCCTTCTGTTCTCCTTTCTAAAGCTGATCCACCTGAATCAAAAACAGCTTGAGTACTAGAACCAAGAGCTTCTAAGGTAATTCCAACAATGCATTATTAGAAGATTATCTGCTCCCCCTGAACTTATGCCTGATGGTCTCTGACAGACCCATATCAGACTCTCTCCAACCAGAGTCTGTCCTTGCTAATTTTCTTCAGAACTCCATATACGCGACTGCACCTGTATAAATCGGCATATGTACGCGGATTCCCCTCATCCAACTCAAGTACACCATCTTGTCTCTGAAACAGACAAGCTTCAACAGCAGGATGAAGCATCAACTACTCCTAGCTTCTATCTGAGATATTCAAAAGTTTCCCTGGGCAGTGGTTTGGTGAGTATATCAACAACTTGTTCCTTAGAAGGAACATACTCCAACTTGACTTTTTGCTCAAGAACTTGTTCCCTATGAAAGTGATATTTGATAGGTATGTGCTTGGTCTTTGAATGCATGACAGGATTCTTTGAAATGCTTATTACACTCGTATTATCACATAATATAGAGACAGGTGGAGTACAAGTGATTTGAAAGTCCTGCAAGGTTTGCATCATTCAAAGAAGTTGAGTGCAACAAGATGCAGCAGCCACATATTCCGCTTCAGCTGTAGATAAAGCAATCGAACTCTGTTTCTTGCTGAACCAAGATACTAATCTGGAACCCATAAAGAATGCACCACCACTTGTGCTCTTCCTGTCATCCACGCTTCCGGCCCAATCTGCATCTGTGTAAGCATGAAGTGTGAGATATGTATATCTAGGATACCAAAAGCCATAGTTTTGAGTTCCTTGAAGGTACTTGAAGATTCTCTTAACTGCTTGAAGATGAGTTTCCTTTGGATTTGCCTGAAATCTTCCAACTATTCCCACTGCATGCATGATGTCTGGTCGGGTACCTGTCAAATAAAGTAGACTTCTAATCATTGATCTATAGGTTGGTTGTTGTATTGTTGTTGATTCATCATTTGCACTGAGACTGCATCCTCTAACCATAGGGGTACATACTGGTTTCGAATCTTCCATGCCATATTCTTTAGAATCTTCTTGAGGTACTTGGTTTGAGAAAATAAGATACCACCCTCATTTTGTTGGATTTGCAATCCAAGAAAGTATGTCATTTCTCCAAGCAAAGACATTTCGAATTCTTTCTGCATCACCAAAGCAAAGCTTTGATTTATAGCTTCTTCGTTGCTGCCAAAGATAATATCATCTACATACACAACAAGTATTAGCAATTTGTCATTTTCAATTTTTATATAAAGATTGCTATCTGCTGATCCCTTTGAAAAACCTTGTTGATGAAGGTATTTGTCCAAGCGGTAGTACCAAGCCCTTAGAGCTTGTTTAAGCCCATAGAGAGCCTTTTTAAGTCTGCATACAAGATTTGGATCATTCCCAAGGATAAAGCCATCTGGTTGCTCTATGTACACTTCTTCTTCTAAGTCTCCATTCAGAAAGGCTGATTTTACGTCCATTTGAAATACTTTGAACTTCTGGAAGCTAGAGAGAGCAAGGAACATTTTGATGGCCTCAAGTCTAGCAATGGGAGCAAAAGTTTCTTCAAAGTCTATTCCTTCCTATTGAGCATACCCTTTACAAACAAGTTTGGCCTTGTTTCTAATCACTTCCCCATTTTCATTCAACTTATTTTTGAAGATCCATTTTGTTCCTATGACATTTTTGTCTCTTGGTCTAGGAAACCAACTCCCAAGTGTTATTCTTTTCGATCTACTCAAGCTCTTCATCCATTTCCTTAACGCAACACTCATCTTTACACGCTTCTTTTACATTTTGCAGTTCAGTGGAAGAGAGCAATGCCAAATAGCTTGAAGCTTCTGCTATTGTTCTTCTTGTTTGTATACCTGCTTCTTTTTGCCCCAAAATTTGAGATTCTGGATTATTCTTCTGAACGTACCTGGATGGAGTCTTCTCTTCTATCCTTATCTGTTCCTTTGGTGCCTCTTGAAGTTCTTCTTCATCATCTGTCTGATTTGGAGAGTAGTCTTCATCCTCATCGATATTTTCATGATTCACTTGCCTAGGGATGTATCCTTTTTCATCAACCACTACATCAATGCTATCAACAATTCTTCCAAGTCTTTTATTGTAACATTTATATGCTTTGTTGTAGGGAGAATAACCAAGGAGAATGCCTTCATCTGCTCTAGGTTCAAGTTTTCCAGGCTGCTCATCAGTATTCTTAATATAGCATTTGCTCCCAAAAATTTTGAAATGCTTTACCGAAGGAGTCTCACCATACCAGAGCTCATGAGGAGTTTGAGTGTTGTTCACTCGGACATTTGTTTTGTTGAGAATAACAACCGCAACATATGCAGCTTCACCCTAGAAGGTTGCAGGAGTTCCAGACTCATCAAGCATAGCACGAGCCATTTGTTGGACTGTTCTGTTCATCCTTTCCGCCACTCCATTTTGCTGAGGAGTACTAGCTGTAGAGAATTCCCTTCTTATTCCATGTTCTTCATAGAAATCAAAAAAATCATTTGAGGTAAATTCCCCACCTCTGTCGGACCTGAGGCACTTAATTTTGTAATCTGATTCATTTTCAGCCAAGGCTTTGAAGGATTTGAATTTTTTGAATACTTCGTCTTTGTGCTTCATAAGTCCTAACCAAACAAACCTGGAGAAGTCGTCAATGAATAATATAAGGTATTCTTCTCCTCGAGGTGACCTTGTTCTAAATGGACCACATACATCTGTATGGACTAGCTCAAGAGGCCTGCTAGTTGATCCTTCCTTCTCAGGAAAGTTAGTTCTGGTTTGCTTACCAAACTGACATGATTTGCATATGGTGTTGTCTAGAATTTTGATATCTGGAAGACCACGAACTGCCTGGTATTTGCATGCTTTCTTTATTTGTGAAAAGCTTAGATGCCCCAACCTCCGGTGCCATAACCAGTGTTCATCATCCTTGCTTAAATAGCATTGTTTTTGTCCTTCTTCAAATATGTATAGATTATTTGGAGTTCTTCTGCCTTTGATCACTGTTTCTCATGTATCAAGATCACGAACACTACATCCATTTGATCGAAATATTACCTCGGTTCCTTGATCGCACATCTGACTAACACTCAGTAGATTATGCTTCAAGCCATCAACATACAAAACATTTCCAGCCTTGACCTTTTCTTTCAACTGAGCAATGCCTTTTCCTTTTATGGCTGCAGGGATATCATTTCCAAAAGAAACCTTCTTTCCCTTTTCTAATGCAGTATATGATTCAATTTTTTCTTTATCACCTGTCATATGCTTTGAACATCCGCTGTCAATAGACCATAGATTTTCTTGTCCTTCTGCATAAAAGGCTATCACACATCTTTCTGGTTATGGTTCCTTCATTCTCCATGTTCTGGCACTTGAGGTTTGTTCCTTTTGAGTTGTCTTCCAAAACCTGCTCCTGCATTCAGAATCTACATGACCAAAGTTATTACAAATAGAACATTCAACTTCATTTTCAAGGGCTGAAAATTTGTTATAAGTCCTTTTCGTGATCCCAGAAATATTCCTTTATTTTTGAGATTCTCTAGTCATGATTGTCTTATAGGCAACATATTGGGTTGCTTTGTGACCAAAGTTATGGAAAGAGAAGCATTGGCCATTGAAGAAACTCCCGCGATTATCAAATCTATCATCCAACCGATTGTAGTTTCTATTGACATCCATTCTTGAGGCAAATTGGGAAGATTTTACCTGTGGTTGATTGTAGCTTCTATTTGTCCTTAAGGTAGCTTGCCCTCGGTTTTCTTGATAGTCTTTGTTCGTTCTTGAGGTAAATTGTCCCTGATATACCTGATGATTTCTATTAGGCCTTTGCTCGCTCCTCCTTGCTGCATCAAGATAACTTTTGGAGGTGGATGCTTGAGATGTTTCTTCATTATATCCCAGACCTGTTTTGATTAGTTGAGAACGCTGTACATTGATAATCTCATCCAGAGTTTCAGATCCTTTAACAAATTTAAGATTAATAGCTTTTGTTTTCTCAATCTCCTTTCTAAGACCAACAATTTCACATTCCAATTTTTCAAGATGTTTTTCCCTTTCAGCGAGTTGACATTGCAGAGAATCAATAATCACATTTTTCTCTTCTAAGCAAATTTTGAGATTACATATCTCTTTATAAAAACCTTCCACATCTATAGCATCCATGTAGTCATGATCTTCAAAAGCCATTAAAAGTTTATACTCATTACCTCGTTCATCTTCATCACTATTTGAAAGTCCATCACTATCTTCATGAGTGTAATAGCTTTTCTTATTTACATTCTGTTTCTTGTTCCATCTAACAGGTTCCTTCCCTTTGTCAATCTTATCCTTGTGAGGACATTTGGTAGCATAGTGACCGACTCTTCCACAAGCAAAGCATTTGAAAGGTAACTTACCTCGGAACCGTCCAGTACCCCGTTGAAGATTTCTGACAAAATTTGATTCTTCTTCTTCTTTTGACACGTGTCCTGACTCGTAGTACTCGCCTTTACTTGAAGCCTTGAAGGTAGCCTCTCTCCTGCCTGATGGACCTCCTTTCCTCATTTCATAAGCAGTTAGAATTCCGTGCAACTGTGACATTTTAAGGCTTTGTAGATTCTCTTTTTCTTCTATTGCAGAAGCTTTAGATTCAAACCTAGGGGACAAAGATCTTAGAACTTTTTCAACCACAACAACCTCTTTTATTTCTTCACCCAAATTTTTCATACAATTAACAATCTCATCTACATGAAGAAAATAGTTAGCCACACTTTCATCATTATACATCGTGAGATTTTCATACTAAATCCTGAGGGTTTGAAGTTTTGCTTGTTTTACCTGATCATCTCATTCATAGCTCAGAACAATCTTGTCCCATATCTCTTTTGCGGATTTAAACTGCATTACCTTGACAAATTCTGATTGAGATAGGCATCCTAATAGAGTATTGACCGCCTTTTCATTTGTTTCATATTTCTTATTTTCAGTCGGATCTGTAGGAGTTGCTGATGGAAAAGTATACCCTATATCTATGATATCCCAGACTTCTATACCAAGAGATTGAAGATAGGCAGTAACTCTTACCTTCCAATAAACGAAGTTTGTCCCATCAAAAATCGGTGGCCTAATTGATGCTTCCGTCTCGTAGTTGCTCATGATGAATGATCTTCCTTCAAGCGATCAAGTTTCTTCTGAAGGACCTGCTCTGATACCAATTGTTAGAAATAATACTGAGAGGGGGGGTGAATCAATATTATTAAGTCAAATATTCCTTTTTCAAAATCAACTACTATATGCTACTTTAGTTAATTAAACCCGCGTATATACGCAACTATGCAGAAGAAAACCCGTGTATATAATGAAAACTTTTTAATTTACTTTATCTTTCTGATGTTGATTGTTAGTCAGTGATTCAGAAGCAAATAACCAGTAACCAGAAACAGTAAAGCAGAGCAGAAAGACAATCGCACATAAGAACACAAGATATAAGGTGGAAACCCAATGTGGGTGCAGTCCTTTACCAGTACGCAGGCTGCAACCTGCAGAGAGCTACAACTCTCTCTCATTTTCCAGCTTCTTCTGGAAGGGAGCCACAACCCCCCTTAGCCCTTGCACTAGCCAAGATACTAGTACGTAGGTGTTGGCCTACAGAAGGCTACAACCTTCTCTTTCTTTCAGGGACCACGTCTCATAAATTTTCAGACTGGATCCATAAATAACATCAATCAACCATCAAGAATTTCTGCATCAACCAATCACCTTTTCACCAATCAAAAACTGAATCAACATAAACACCTCTCTGACGACTGTACCCAGATCACAGTAACAGTACCACACACCAAAACTGATTCGCCTACGATCCAAGGTTGGAGCATAGTCGATGTTGAATCTAAAGGATCCACTTCTGGATAGATACCCTTCGCAGCTAATCCTCTCGATAGTACGGTAGTAGCATCTGAATGTGCAAATGTCGTAGCAGGAGCAGGGTCGGTCAAGTCCGTCGTTTCAATCGTATATCTCCTTCACTTGTAGTAATTTATCATTCGATGAATGAATAAAGAATAGGTAGGTTGTTTTCTCCCAAGAATTCCCCATTGGTGAATCAAAAGAAACTAAAACAAAATTATTCCCTTTTCCTCTTCTGAAGGAAAAGAATTTGGTGGAATATGCAAATCATCCTCCCTTAGTTATTTTTGGGTCTTTACCCTCGAATTTGGTTTCTCAACTTGATACAGAATTAAGACGCCAATTCATCAAGGTATCAGGTTGGTTGCCCGCTCAGATATATGCCGATCTTCCATCACTGGGTGATGGAGTTTATGTTTGTGGGGTTAACCCATTTCTTAGTCGTACAGCAACAACTGATAAGATGAAAAACTCATTATGGAGTTGATCAACAACATTGCTAAGGCTCATGGAGGGGTATCTGTATTTGGAGGAGTAGGAGAACGTACCCGTGAAGGGAATGATCTTTACATGGAAATGAAAGAATCGGGAGTAATTGATGAACAAAAAATATCAGAATCAAAAGTGGCTCTGGTCTATGGTCAGATGAATGAACCACCGGGAGTTCGCATGAGAGTCGGTTTAACTGCTCTAACCATGGCCGAATATTTCCGAGATGTCTTATTGATAACATCTTCCGTTTTGTCCCAGAACACTGCATCAATAAACAGAAGCAGCAAAAACACAACTCAAAATGTATACGCTACTTTAATTGCCTGAAACCTGTGTGCATACGCTTCTGCGTATGGAAAAACCTGTGTATACACTGCTTTCCTTCACTGAACCTGCGTATATACGCGCCTTATATGAACTGAACCTGCATATAGATCTACAAACATAATTCACTCTTTCAAGTATTCAGGCGCTGTTTAACCCAGATTATCAGATTTATAGATCACGCGTGCGCCAGATATAACAGATCAAAATCATGCAAAGATATTATCATTCAAGCCAAGAGACTATGACCCATCAATAGAACTTATCCTTATTTTCGCTAAGGTTCCTCCTTCATTCAGATCCAGATCTGCTCCACAATGCTAATCACCAATATTTCAGATCTCGTACATTATCAGATATTCAATAATAATTCAGATGATTCCTTGTCACATGATCTCCTTCCTCTTTTATAGTTTTAGGCTTTCCACAATACCATGGTCCAAAACCATAATAAATCAATACCAAGGGCCCAAAACCTGGGGTCAACACTTCTGACGAGATACCATGGTCCAAAACCATAGGTTCAAATTCCAAAGACTAACAAGCATGGACCAAAAATAAGTTTCCCACCATGTACGTGCTTTTCTGTGCATAAAAGTGCGTGTATACACATACACGGCTTCTGAACGTATAACCCGCGTGTATACGCGTCTTCGGCAAGGTGAACCTGCGTATACAAGATTTCCTTCATTCTGAGCGCCTAAACTAAGGTCTGACACCAAAGTGAGTTTCCATCAAGGACAACACCTATACCATAGGGCCACACCTGTGCCAAAATGCTAATAGATCCCTAACTCTTCCATCTCTTCTTTAGTCTTGGAAATCATGAATTTTATAATCCCAGTAGCCTCTCCAAGCTTGTGCTCTGATTCTTCTTTAATCTGTGCTATGAAGTCCCATAGCCTTTAAAATTTGTTCTGATGGGTTCTAACATGTGGACTTTGTTTCTGTTGCTGATACTACTATTGTAAATGTGCCTACTCCAGTGTTGATTTGAAGTTATATTTCCTTCATTAATTTCTCCATATCTGCCTCCATTTTTTGGATCTCCACAATCTATTCAACTATCATATGAAGCATGTTTTCCTTTTCCTTTTCCATTTGTCCCACTTCATGTGCTTGGGGGTGGTCAGTTGTTGGTAGCTTTAGTTGTTTCCTTAGTGCCTGAATTTCTGCATTTCTTATTTTTATTATTTCTTCAGCTAATTTTACATCGTTAGGATTCAATCCTAAATTTATAACCAGATATTATAGCCCCTTAATCTTGGTATCTTTATCTAGAGAAGACAATTTTTCTAGCTTTAGCTCGGAGTGAATGTTATTAATGGATTCATGTATAGATCATTTCACCTACTTGTTTATGGATATCAATTTGATCTATAGGATGTATATGTCTTTATTAAAGGAAAATATAGAAGTTTTATAATCATCAGCACTCTTAGGGACAAGGACCTTTGGTTCTAGAAATGCTAATTGGAATTGTCTTCTTTCACTATCTATGGTAAATAGAAACCTAGTCTGAGTTGTGGAAGATTGCTTCCAAAACTCTGCATATGTTGAAGTCTTAAATACCTCATTTTTCTTTTTCATCTCTATTAACTTTGCAAAAACTCTGTTTTCCTGAAGAAGAAGGAGAATCCATGATGGTTTCTTCTACCTTTTGTAATGAGAATACAAAGTTTCTCGATAGTGTGATAGTGGTAGGATATTCAGAAGTTTGGACTTCTGATGAATCTCCTTCAACATTGATGGACTTTCTTCTCTTAAACACTTTGAATGCCACTTTCTGCAATTTTGAACCTTATTGATTTGAGGCTTTTGCGATCCATATTTTGTGTGGTGTTATCTTCTGGAGTCATCACATTCATGTTTTTGGATTCGACATTCCGAACCAACCTCTGTGGTTCATCATCAGGAACATTCTTTCTCTCTACCTTTTCAATTCCTTTTCTTTCAGCGTAGGAGTTTCCAATGTTGTCTAATCAACCTCTTGTAGTGTGTTCTCTTCCCATTATTCTAAGTTAGAATATTATTCTATTTCACACTTTGAAATGTGTACATATGGTGCATACTTTTGTTCAACTCTCATGGATGATATTACTCCTAATGGGTCATATGGCCAACTGAAAATTGATTTAAATTTCATCTACTTTAACAAATCATTAACCTCTTTTTCTATAGCTCTTGTATTGACTATGAATGGGCCAACATGTGCCTTTAGTTTAAAGTCAGATTTTTTCTTTCTGGAAAAAAAATGAGTATCATCTATATTCATCATTTGTCTGATATATTCTAATGCAAAAATCCTCACGGGGAGGAAAATTGGTAGTTTGCAAGTTGGCAGCCCTCTTTGATCACTTAGTATTTCGGGAACCACCTAGATCATTCCTCCCCAATGAGAAGATTTTATTCCTCCAAAAGCATGAACATAATCTGTAATATAATGTGTTCCCTTGTCTGCACAACAAGTGCTTTGATAGGCCACATAAGTGATGAGCCGACGCCTACATCCTCTGCAAACATGTTGTACAATGTTTTCAAAATACATGACCAATCATGACCCAAGCATTCTCATACTTTCCAAGATTATATATGAAACACTATATGGTAAAGTGTACATCATAATAGAAACCAATACCCCAGCTAATAAAATGTAACGGTCGTGTTGAAAAGTTCATGTAATAAAAGTTAATAAAGGAAAAATAAGATCACGATTAAGGGACTTGAATGTTGGGTAATGATATCCTAGTGGGCATCACTGGATGTGTGTTTTTAGCTAAGGAAAATTGGCAAAGCCTAAGGCAAAGGCATTAAAAGGAAAAAAGGCATTGTTGGCATATTCATTTATGAAAATAAAGGAAATTAGGAGAAAAGTAAGGTGAAAGGTCATAGGTTGCATGTGAGGACAAAATTGAAGGAAAATAATAGAAACTGAAGAAATCAGAGGCCTTATGCATAAAAAGGCTTCTAAGGATCAGTTCATGGCCTTTTGTCAAGTTCAAGTTTGGAGCTCTCTCATTATTCTCTCTCTCTCACTCTCTTGGTCACTTAGACTTTTCTTGTAGCACTCTAACTTTGGATCAAGGAAGGAAAAGAGAGAAAAGGGAAAGGAAGGCAAGCAAGGATCAAGGAAAGAAAAGGAGGATCAAGCAGCTTCAACAAGAATACTTGCAAGTAACCTTTTTCATGTGTGATTTCCTAGCTAATTTGGACATTTGTGGCTTTCCATGTTGGTGTATGGTTCTATTGCTGTCAGTGGCATGCTTTGGTTAGTTTATGATAGTGGTTTTCAGCCTAGCCTTGCCTTTTTATGGATGCCATGATATGTCGGGATTTTTACTTTAGTTTGCTAGATGGATTTCAGAATCTAGGGCGAAGGTGGTCTCAAGGTTCATCCCCAAAGGCCTAGGAATCCCTTGACCAATTTTGGTGCGATACACAGTAAAGCTTGGGGGATAAGTCTCGGTTTAGGGCCTAATAATATGGGTTTGGATTGTGGTAAATCCTGAGAGACTAGTCTCGATTTAGGGCCTAGTGATCTGGGATTGGATTGTGGTAAATCCTCATAGACAAGGAGATGGAAAATTCCTCAAGGATAGTGATGGATTCTAGTTGGCATTCCAATTTTTGTTAGGTTATGATCAGAGCACTGGCTTTGGTGTGATCACGGTTTGATGAGGGTGGAGGTGGTTTAACCTTTGGATTCCCTTGGCTATTCTTGGAATGGTTGTTCTATCAGATCCCACATTCATGCTTGGAATATGGCACGAGCATGATTGGCTAAAAGAGAGATTTGGTTCAGCCATGTCTATGGTTGGGTGCTACGTGAAAGTCCTGAACCTAGTCGGATTTGCCTATGATTAATAAAAGCTAAGTTCTCTTACTTTTGCACTAATTTATATATGGATTTAATGGTTGTCATATCTATGATATTTACATGGTTTTATGTTGGTTATAAGCATGGATAAATGACTGGTTCATGTCATGGTTATTTCATGTATTTACTTGTAATTGTTAAATGGATGGATGCAATACCCAATTTATGGTATAATAGCTCAATGGAGAAGGAGTTGATCCTTCTGGTATGTTTCATAAATTGTTTCATTCATTTATGCTTTGTCTTGTATCCTATACCTGCAAGTTGCATTGATGCAGAGTGTTTGACAAAATGTGAGTCCCGGTTGGGGATGCTCAGGCCTAGTCTGGAGGTTGATTCTAATTTATCATCATTTTTAACATGCCCTTAATGAATTCTGAAGGTTGTAGAAATTTCTGGGTAGAGGCCTGGATTCTGGGTTAGAAAAGTGGCTTTAATATCGGGGTCACTGGTGCATAACTGGAAATTTTGGTCCACAGTCGCTGGCAAGAAGGCTTATGAGAGTGGCTTTATGTTATTGGTCATTCCCTTGCCCATAGCATGAGAGTGACTATGGCCTAAGAGATCCAAAATAGAAGTGGGACCCAAGGACAGGTTGTCTGAGAGGCTAACTTGTCTTCTGAGGGTTCTATTGATGATGTTGGATGATTGTGTGTGATGTTCTATCAATTCCACTTCCTTAAGGCTACATAGGAGGTTAGATTTGATCATAGTATGCTCTCATCTCATGTTTACCCCAATTGTCATGGTTATTTTGGGTAGACCTAGGAGAGGGTGTTACAGATTGGTATCAGAGCATGGTTGTGTTAGTGTCAGTCTTTCCAGCCTTCTTACAGTGTTGTTGGGAAAAGTATCCAATACGGAATGACCCTATCCCACTCTAAGGGTGATAGTACCTCAGCAACAACAGAATGCAAAGCTATTCAAGATTACTTCTTTATGAGATGAGAGAGAGAAGAGAAAGAGGATCCACTAACCGTTATCTTGCGCTAATGGTTGATCCAATCTTCCCTCTTTGCTTCTTGCTCCTAGCTCCTTGCTCTTTCACCGGCCCAGCTACACAAAGATCCTGTAAAAGCACAAGAAAAGGAAACTACAAGAAGCATACATCCATAATCGATTCAGGGATTAGCATAAATCAAATATACAAGCATCAATTCACCATAGAGAGACATGCATATAGAAGAACCTCAAATACTTTATTAATGGAAGAAGTAAAGTTCTGAGAGTGTTACAACCATAATAGGCCCAATCCAACAACACCTCCCAGCAGAAAGAAATCTCCTCTTCACCTCCTTCAAGAAAATCACCCAATAGTTCTATACTCAAACCAACAGCACTTCCTTACTTGCACCAAATTCCAGCCTCCTTAGACCTCATGAGAGAGCTCTATATATAGGAGTTTTGGAGAAAGGATGAGTCAGCTTGAGGCTGGCATGAAGCTGACTAGTGTCCTCTCCCACTTTAGTTAATCTTCAGTTCTTGAGTCCACTTGGAGATTCTTGCTTCCACTTGGAGATCAAGACCCTCTTACTCATCACAAGGCGAATTCCTTGACCCAAGTGTCAGTTTGGAAGCTTCCTGGGCAATTGACACCTTGCAGAATGACTGTGCCACTTGGCCAATCTCGCCCAGCGCAGGTAGCCTTCATTAGATTTGACATTCAACGCAGGTACAGAGTGGAGCAGTTGACATTCAGCACAGATGCTCAGTGGAGCAGCTGACATGATCCAGAAATAACTTGTTTTTGAGTGTTTTCAGGTGGAGAACTGATTTTCAGTGTTGTGGTTTGCTGACCTTGTTCCTCTAGGGGTAGGAACAACATGCTTAGGGACTTTGGATCCCTCAGATTATTGACATTTCATGCTTCATGCTGTTAGGCACAAAAATGTCTATAACAGTTGCCCCCTAAAGTATGAGGTTGTTTATCGGGTGAAATGCTTTATCAGGAGGATCCGAAGTTCATTCAATCGCTGAGAGGTGCCCTGTAATAAAATACAATACAATACATTATTTTTCATTCTGCTTTCATGATCTAGCTGAGGCGGGCATTCCCATGCTCAGCTTTATAAATTCATTTTGGTACATAGAACAGACGATCGTCTGGTGGTAGACTGATAATTCTCTGCTGAAATTATCATCCTTTGAGTAGGATGACCATCTGCTGCAATGATGTACATAACAAATGTCTTTATATCCTGAATATATATATCGCAGCCCGGATGGATGAAACTAGATCCGGGGTCTTCAAAACTCGTTCGATCTTCACTCTAAGTACAAGTCGATCCATGTGAGAATTGCGTTGAAGTCGAACATGGAAAGACATCGCTTGATTACCGGTCAATAATGTAAACCGTTAACAAGCGCGAGAGGAGTCACCAATAATGACAATGACCCTCAAGGTACTGCAGTACAATTCACGTGGTGTGAATAAAGGATTTGGCGTCAAACACCACGCAAAATCTTCTGGTCGAAGGTCATTAAGGTATACCTGTCGCCGGAAGTGAGAAACTTGCCATTGAGGCATGCAAGCTTCAAAGTACTGGGGGGGTGTTCCTAGATCAACTTCTTGGATGATGAGCTGAAGTCGACAAGAAGCGATCCGTCAAAGGAGGGCCTTAATGAATCCCACATCAATGACACGGAACGGAGCTAATGATTTCAGTGGAGGTGAAAACAATCTGTGAAATATGATTCAGGGTGGCGATCATGGGTGGATGAAGGATAATGTATGGCAGTGGATGGGACACGGTTGACTCTTTCTGAACACATCTCTTGAACATATAACGACACTGATGTGATGGATCGGTAGCATTACCCCAAATGTGGATGGTTTGGCGAGGACCATGGTGATGAGATCAGTGAATGAAACAACCCAACCCGATGTGATACGGAGGACAAAGTGTCATGTTCAAGAGCGACTTGCTACCATTAAAGCTTTGAGGTTCTCCCAATTTTTCCCCAGTCATTTCTGACCAGTACCTCTTTATTTTTGTCAAGCTTGAGGAGGATAACATATGCTTGTTCTATAACATGCCCTTCGAGCAAGCCCATCGCTATGTTTTAACGAGCCTAGCGATAGGGAAACTCGTTCTCGTCTAAAGACAAGTTTGTCACTATTTAATCATTTTAACGAGTCTAACGACAAGGAAAACTCGGTCCTTTTCATTTTTAGAGAGTCTGAAAAGGTACAGAAAGTTAACTCCAAAATTCCTTTTTCGTCATCTAATCCCTTAAGTCCGAAAAAGTATAAAACAATACAGAAGGGATGAATTTTCGATAACTTTAACGAGCCGAAATAAAACAAGCGCTCGACCTTTTTGTGCAATAATCCCTCAGGTCCAAAAAGATTAAAATCTAGAGGAGGGATAGCTCTTCCGGTCACTTTAACGAGCTGGAAGGCCAAAACTCGGCAAACTTTTCATATTTTACGAGTCAGGAGAAAAGAGCTCAAAGAAGACTCGTCTTTTGAGGAACGAGTGATAAACAGGGATAGCAGCAGATTCCAGGTACAGGTTGGAATTTTCCAATCACGACAGTGTCACAAGGATGGCTAGGTGAAATCACTCTTCGCAGTTGTTCCTCAAAATGGGTAAACAATCATATGGAGGTAAACGATCGGCCAAATGAACGGTGGAGGTGATGGCTGCAGCAAAACACGACCAAGGTCTTTTTACGGTTGATCAGGGTACATTCTTAATGGTTATTTACCGGGAAATTCATTTTTTAACGAGCTTAAACTTGCTCAAAAGCTTATGTTTATTTTTTAATGAGCATGAAATATGACGCTAAAACTGCTCGGATCTCGCTTTTCTATTTTTTAACGAGCATAAATTCCGCGGTAAAACTGCTCGATTATACCAGTCATAAGATAAGAAATGTCTCCTGTGAGATAGCTATTTTTTATGGAGCTTTATCTCACGAAGCTATGCTCCTAATTTGGCAAATTTTGACTTTTGCCCCACATCCTTTCTTTATGCAAGTTTGGAAAACGGCTAATCCCAAAAACAGATAAATAACCGCTCCTAGCTTGCACTCCAAAAGGTTTGCATGCCCCCAGGTATAAAGTACAATTTCAAGGCTGCCCCTACTTATCCGATAAAACATTTGTTTTAAAGGGTGAGGCTTGCCTCTTCCTGGTTACCCAAAGATTGTTTTGTTAACACCATCAAACGAAAACACTTCCTCGGCACTGTCTACCGAAGTAGACAATGGTGAATGACCTTTGTCAGACAAGTAACCTTATCAAAAGAATCATGTTCCAGAACAACCCCTCTTCCTTTTCGGACGGGGTACGGACTAGTCATATTCTTCCGCGGAAATTCTACCTTATACCCAGGGTTTCCTCTGCCCGAAGCAGACCAGGATGCATGCCCCCTGGGTTCCAATCCCATCTTTCCGAATCACTCGCACTCATCGGGAAGGAGGACTGGGGGTGGAGACATTTCTTGAGTGAATAGACCATTGAGGGTTGGTATTTGACTATTTGCGATGCGTGATCCCGGAAATGAAAGTTGGTCTACGAGCTTGACCATTCTTCCTTCGTGTGGAAAACACATTACTCTAAAGAGTGAGGAGACTATAGCTCCCATGCAATATATATAGTCTCGTCCAAGGAGTAGGTTATAATCCAAGGGTCCTTGAACGACCATCACGTTCATTTGAACGGTCTTCCCTTTCAATGTAACAGGCACATTGGGGAGGATCCCTAACGGTCGACTGGTTCCTTTATCAAAACCTGAGAGATTTCTTATCTCAGGCAAAAGTGCTGGGGAACCCAGTGCTTTCCAAGAAATAGAGGAAAGGATACTCACATATGCCCCTTCATCAATGATAGTTCCAGCCATTACCATCCTGTAGATTTGGACTATGATTCTGAATGGTATACTGGCTGGTAATCGGGGTCTGCCTAGTTGGTTCCAATCAAAGGACACAACCAGGTTGCTTGGTGGTGGGACCGAATACACGGCCGGATATGACCCTGATGATGTTCCTTCCTGCGATAAAGGAATGGGCGCATTGCCCTGATGCTCATCAGAATCCGTGTTGATAAAAAGAATTTGGATGGTGTCATCCTTATTCTCTTCAGTGAGGGTGTCATTTGAAGATGAATCTTCAGTGACGGTGTCATTTGAGGATGAAACCTCTGAAGGAAGAACCGGGTCAACTGTCGTATCGACCTTTAGACTTTCGTCTGGTCTGGATTCAGTAGGTTCATTTTCAATGATTGACGCTTCAGCTGACCACTTGAGTGGGCCAGCTGTATTTTCAACCAACGAAGGACTCGGCACGAGTTTTTTGTATCCAGGAGGAAGCATTACCGGTGAAACCGGGCGATCTTCCAAAAATCTCTTCGCTTTGTCTAAGAAGGGACAACGGTGGATGGCGTGATCGCCTTCACACAGTCTGTAGGGGGATCTTGCTCCCCCTCTTTGTCTTGAACCTTCACTTTCGCTGGTTGACGGTAAGCAATCAACATGGCTATCAGAGGTCGATGCTCCCGAATTGTGCAAACGAGGTGACCAGTCCCTTAGTATCCGGGGAATACAGGGACAATCTCTATGGAAGTGGTCTCCTCTACATATGACACACGGCGATTTAGGCCCGGTCTGTGCTGTGTGTGGGTTTTTGTCAGATGTCTTTTGCTTGCCCCCAGTCGCCTTAGGCTCCTTCTTCTTCTTCTCCTTCTTCTCCATGGGAGCTTGGCTTTTGCCGGCTCTACCCTGCGAAGATGAAGGATTGGAGGAAGAGTTATAAGAAGTAGAAGGCTGGTGGACAGCTCTAGACTGATCTAACTGTTGACTCAACTGTTCAGGAACCATGGTGGTCTGAACTACATTAGTTGAGAAAAGCCAAATAGGCAGGCCAATTGTCAGTCCTGGAAGCGAGAATGTGGCCATGTGGGGCGCACCAACTTCTCCCCAAGAGGAGAATGGACTAAGATTTCCATCATGTGGAGTTCCTTGGTTGGGGCGTTCCATGTTCTCAACTTAAGATCAACGCGGGAATAGGAGGTGATTATGTTCCGTTTAAAATAAATTTTATAACGACGCTTAGACACAACTTGCTTTTTCACTTTTTAAGAGTCGAGAAAAAGCTAAAGATGACTCTAGTCTCCTTCGATGTTTTAACGAGCCAGAAGTGACAAATGCTCGGATGGACTTTTTCAGTTATAGAGTTTGAAAAAGGCCAAAAGAAACTTCTCTGGAGTTCTAGGCAGAGGGTGTGCCAAACCTTTCGCAAAACCAAAGAATACGTTTTACGGTACGGGTGGTCGATCTTCGTGAATGCTGTGTTCACTGCATTGCGATCAGTAGGGCGGCCGACACGGTTTCCTATTGGATAAAGGATTTGTTCCTATAGGGGTCTCCCAATATATACGCGACGGTACGTGGGAGCACAAGTCCGTATTGATACTTATCGCTTCACCGTGGAGGAATCACCCAACCACTCAACGCTAAGATATCACGTTTAATGACGCTGGAACACGTCTCTAGCTTAGACCTCTAGATGTTTGCGTTATGTTTCAATGCGTTGTTATGTAAATTCAATTTATTTTAAGGTTGATCTTGTTTAGCAGTTTGCCTTTATGGATCACCACGAGATGTATAGTAACATTCCTAAATGCAGTCTAAGATGATAAGCAAGCTTTTCAATCTTTCAACTTTGAAAACCTTAACTACTGAGGGAAAAGAAAGATAACACCTTTTCACACAGATCATAGAGCACACACTAATGCATTTTCCCTAAATCGACATGCAAACTGTCATAATGCACATGCACAATGCAAGTATTTCTTTTCTCTTTCTTAATGTTGGTGAAATACAAAAAGAAAGCTGTTGTATAACTTTGAATTCAATTTCAAGCGAAAGCAAACAAGCTTGTCCAAAATCAAAAGACACCTTAAGATTTACTTGTTCCGACACTAAAAATATATGAATTCAAACCATATGACGAAAGCAAAAGCTCAGTCAGCTATGAACAGCAAACAAACTAACTCTTAAGATCAAAACGACACTTTATCACAGGTCTAGATCTAAGAGGTCACAGCAAGACTAGTTCACTTTTCGTTATGGGAAACTGTAAATGCACAAGAAATACACAAAGAACAAACAGTTTCTTTATACAACCGAGGTGGAATAGTGACAAGGAAAGTTGGTTTCAGATAGGCACATTCACTGGTAACAAACAGCAAAAACAAGAGTGAAAACAAGGCAAGAAACAGCAGGAAACCCCAGTAGCACTAGGCAAGACTGGTCCAGCGCAGGTGGTACACTGCCTGTTTGACCTTCAGCGCAGGTAGCCCCTTCGGGAACTGCGCTGAAATGCAGACAGCCTTTGTACAGCCTGCACTGAAGAACGAAACTTTCGTTTCTCTTGGTTTCCGGGTCACAGATTGCTAAAAAATTCACAGTTTTTGCTCAAATCAGAAGCTATCAGTCAAGGACACACTAAGGGATGACAAGGAGGATGAAAAGCTATCACTAAGAGCTTATTAGAGTCCTTGTGGATCAGCTCTTCAAATCATAAACTTGCCCAGAAACTGAGCTAGAGTAGCTGCCCTCTACTTTGTATTTGAAAGATTCAAACACAGTTCGATTCGGTACTCCCTTTGTTTATGAAATGAATAGCAAAAACACAAACAACCAACAAGATACGATCCCCAGTGGAGTCACCAATTTGTTGTTGGGAAAAGTATCCAATACGGAATGACCCTATCCCACTCTAAGGGTGATAGTACCTCAGCAACAACTGAATGCAAAGCTATTCAAGATTACTTCTTTATGAGATGAGAGAGAGAAGAGAAAGAGGATCCACTAACCGTTATCTTGCGCTAATGGTTGATCCAATCTTCCCTCTTTGCTGCTTGCTCCTAGCTCCTTGCTCTTTCACCGGCCCAGCTACACAAAGATCCTGTAAAAGCACAAGAAAAGGAAACTACAAGAAGCATACATCCATAATCGATTCAGGGATTAGCATAAATCAAATATACAAGCATCAATTCACCATAGAGACACATGCATATAGAAGAACCTCAAATACTTTATTAATGGAAGAAGTAAAGTTCTGAGAGTGTTACAACCATAATAGGCCCAATCCAGCAACACCTCCCAGCAGAAAGAAATCTCCTCTTCACCTCCTTCAAGCAAATCACCCAATAGTTCTATACTCAAACCAATAGCACTTCCTTACTTGCACCAAATTCCAGCCTCCTTAGACCTCATGAGAGAGCTCTATATATAGGAGTTTTGGAGAAAGGATGAGTCAGCTTGAGGCTGGAATGAAGCTGACTAGTGTCCTCTCCCACTTTAGTTAATCTTCAGTTCTTGATTCCACTTGGAGATTCTTTCTTCCACTTGGAGATCAAGACCCTCTTACTCATCACAAGGCGAATTCCTTGACCCAAGTGTCAGTTTGGAAGCTTCCTGGGCAATTGACACCTTGCAGAATCACTGTGCCACTTGGCCAATCTCGCCCAGCACAGGTAGCCTTCATTATATTTGACATTCAGCGCAGGTACAAAGTGGAGCAGTTGACATTCAGCGCAGATGCTCAGTGGAGCAGCTGACATGATCCAGAAATAGCCTGTTTTTGAGTGTTTTCAGGTGGAGAACTGATTTTCAGTGCTGTGGTTTGCTGACCTTGTTCCTCTAGGGGTAGGAACAACATGCTTAGGGACTTTGGATCCCTCAGATTATTGACATTTCATGCTTCATGCTGTTAGGCACAAAAATGTCTATAACATACAGTGATCAAATATGCTCTTACAAAGTGGTCTCAGAGTTTCCAAGTCAAATTTTGTCATTTCAAAGAGTTTTCAAGCAAAATTTGGTCACTGGGCATTAGGTCTAGGGTTTTCCCAAATGTCAGTCCATGTCATCATTCAGTTGAGCCTATCATCATTCAGAGGGTTTTCATTATCATGTCAGTGTCGAATGAGTCATTTTACACCTTGATCATGCTTCAGTTGCGCCTAGGCAAGGTCATTTCCCTCTCCTAGGGTTTTGAAGCCAATTTCTCTTGGATGGTCAAATCACCGGAAAAACTTGTATCCAGATGTTCATACACCTTTCCCTATCCTTAAAGTACCTTATCAAACACTTCCCATCCCTTAGATCCGCCAAATTCCTCATTTTTGCACAAACCCTAGTTTCTAGCTACAACCTGGCAATTTTCTAGGTTTGGCCTGTGTTTTGCTATTTTGGACCCCTTCCCCTCACTCAATCTCTGAGATTCCACTTTCCCCTACTTCCTAACATCCCTCCCCACTCCCAAAAATTTCCCCAAGAATTTAGAAGCCCCCTATCCCCTTCATTTCGCTCCATTTTGACAAACATCCCTTGTTTCACACATCGGGACAAGTTGCACTCAAATGATGTTTCAGAGCAATAAAAGATGAATTTTGGAAAACTGAGAGAGGTTTTTGTCCATAACATGCCAAAGAAGAAAAACCTCCTTCACTTTTTGCACAGGTGTCATGGTTTTAGAGAAATGCCAAAATTACAATCGTCGGATCCAAGGAGTTTGGCCAAGGCACAAAAAAGGAGAAAGAGGCCCGATCCCCTCCATATCTTGGCCGAGGCTTCTCTCACTCATCATGACACTCATTAGCCTCTTCCTAGCAGCTAGCACAAGAAATTTTGAAAGTTTTGAGGCATTTTTGGCATTTTTGGGAAATTGACAGGTTTTGGCCTTTTAACGGGTCTCACCCCGCGCGCGACCCTACATGGGGGCAACTCAGAACGGGGAAAACTCAACATTTTTGGAATTTTCATGCAAATTTACACCTACCTGTGGATGGAATTCAGTTTTTATGGAGATTTGGGCCTCCAAAAGGTCAAAATACATGCAAATTTTGACTTTCTGCCCCTATTTTGAGTTGCAGAAAGCTGTCTTGGAAGAATTGAGTTTTGAGGGGTCAAATCAACTCCAAATTAAAAAATTCCGGTGGGGTTGGAAAGTAGACTCGCAGACCTTTCCAATGAGCTATATTGCACCTGATTTGGACACCGGGAAGGCCCCCAAATAGGCCTCTCAATGTGCGCGACCCGTCAGGCACATGTGCGCGACCCGTCAGGGAATTTTGCCTGTTTTGACCAGTTCGGCCAGAAAAACACTGTTTTCACTTGGTTTAATGTTTTGGGCATGTAAATGATGGATTTTTGTGTAATTTTCATGGCTCTATGATGCTTTTACCCTCCTTGATCACTTCTAGAAGATTCTTGAATGTAAATGGTAAAAATTTAATGCATGGATAGGTTTCCTAAGTTTTAGAGGCAAGTTGTTTTGAGTGCTCAGTTTAGAATTAGTTGAAACAGCTCCTAGGAAGCTGAGCTCGACCCCTAGAGGTGGGGAAAGGAGTTAGATAATCTATATTATGCCTTCTCTTGCTCATTTTCATGGTTGGACTCTTGAGGGAGAAGCTCCTATTGTATATTTTACTTGTATCTCTGCAATTTGAGGAAAAGGAAGACCAGGGTTTTTGCAGACATCATTGGGATTCTTGTGGACTCTTGTGTTGATGGTGTGTTCTCTTATTTTAATTGTAAGTGTGTTTATGTGTTCCATCCCTTTCTTTACTGCTGCTAATTAAACAAATGAACTGATAACGTTTGAATTCATGCATGTCATGCTCAGCTTTCAAATTTGTTTAATGTTTATGTTTTCCACTGTCTAAAGAGGATTCAAATTCATTGTTTGCCCTCTTTAGCTTCTCTTATTTCCTCCTTGATCATCCATCTCAGCTAAAGGCATCAATACAAACTCCTACCTTGCCCCAAAGACCCACCTGCAAAAAACTGAGCTCAATCCCCGCACCCTGAATTGCACTCCCTCCAATTGCCACCAAAAACGCCAAAAAAAAAACTTTAAATCAACCCTCCTTATCAGTTTACTAGCCTAATATCGGTGTTCCTAATTGGGTCAGCTCATCCTATTGAAAGATCTACCGAGTTTGACCGGAGAGAGCCTTCTCCTGCCTCGTAGGGCTAGCTACGAGGCTGAATGGTTTGATGTAGCCTTGAGATTTGTCTATCTCAGCCTAGGTGAAATTTCAAGCGCTAACAGGTTGCACTCTCCTTGAGTGAAGGTTCTTGGTCATGCATGCATGTTAGCTTCATGTGTGTCTCTTACACTTGCATTCCATGTTCTTGTTGCATTGCATCATGTTGACCATGATTTTAATAAGGTTGTCATGAGGAACTTGATGTGATTTTGTGGAATGTAACTTCAGAATTATATGACTGGTTACTTGATTGTATGCATCTTATATGAAACTTGATTATATGCAGCTTGATTACATCCTTGTATGTTGGGTTGCACTCTTGATTGTTTGATTACATGTATCAGTCTTTTAGGTTGGTTACAAGAATTGATTGCTTATGCTCGACTACATGTGGTTATGCATATGTGTAGTTGATTAGGAATTTCTTATGCATGTTGACGGTTGCATGTGGCAAGGTGTATGATGGAATAATGGTCATTGTCATGTATAAGGTCATACCATGCATTGTTGATTTGGCCTTGAATTGATGACTGGACCCTACCTAGAAGGATGTTTATGTGTTGATGCATTTATTCTATAGATGACTATATGCTATTATCCTTACGTTATATATGCATCGTACTAATTTGATGATATTACAGACAAGGTATCCTCCCTGAATTATGCTAAGGTATATTGTTTTATTTTAATTGGTTTAGGTGACATAGTATGCCTTGTAGGAAAGAGACCAAATGGCTAGCAAGGTGGTAGAATACATAGAATCTCCCTATACATCATATGAATAGCGTGGTGTGGGGAACTATTCAGATTTGGCAGACACATTGAGAAACTTGAAGGAATAAATAAGGAGTTGCAAAGTAGATAATGACAAAATTATGCAAGCACAAGAGAAATAAGTAGAGGTGAATGCAATACTACTTCAGAGTTTGTCAGAATTGCAGCGACAAGGACCACTTTGGATCAGCCATGGACATGAGGACAAAACTAATGGGGCATATGGTAGTAGGTATCCTAGTAGACACAGGTCAAATAGATTTGACACGATCATAGATGGCAGGTCGTTGGACACTCCAGATAGGAGAGGTACTAGACACAGGTACTATTCTAGTTCTAGTTCTGATAGACATCATGATCATCACTATCATCCTTACAGGAGGAGTGATAGGGGATACTTGTTGAATGAGTTCCAGAAATTGAAGCCACCTACCTTTGATGGAAAGATGAAGAAATCACAGGATATAGAGGCATGGTTACTTGGTATGAGGAAATTCTTTAGATTGCATGATTATTCAAAAAACATGAAAGAAAGGATAACCCTTTTCAGTCTTAAAGGTAAAGCAGATATTTGGTGGGAATATGTGAATAATGTTAAAGGTATTGATGAAGATGATTTGAATTGGCATGCAATTGAAAGGCTCTTCAAGAAGAAGTAATTATCAGAGAGGTACTATGGTGATAGAGCAAGGAGTTTTATGAATTGCAGATGGGTTCTATGACATATGATGAGTATACTAGTAGATTCTTGGAGTTGTTGAGATATGTGCCTTACCTCAAGGAGGAGAAGGCCAAGGTTCAAAGATTCATCAGTGGACTGCCAATAGCATATAAAGACCGAATTGAGTTCGATGGGCCTAGATCGTTGGAGGAGGCCATTCGAAATTTGAAGCATTGTTATGAGAAGTTGAAGTGTAAAGTTGAGCCTAAGCATGACTCAAAAAGAAATGAGAAATCTAAAGGAAAATGGCCACAAAAGAGAGGAATACCTCAAGATGCAAGTGAGAAAGAAAATGGATTTCCTTACAAGAGATTCAATACAACTGAGAAGGGACGTGGAGAGCAGCAAGCTAGAGGCATTGGTAGGGAACCATTACAATGTTGGATATGTGGTAAGGATCATCGTAAGAGGGATTGTCCGTAGTATCAAAGTGGTAGTAGACCCCAGATCTACAATACTTAGGAGGCACATAGAGTTGGTGATATTGGTCATAGAATTCCTAAGATCCATGTAGTTGTGGATAATAGGAAAGCAGATCATCAGGCATCGATCATTGAGATGGACAGTAAGCTTTGTGATCAAGTTGTTTCTATTTTGATTGATCCTAGATCTAACTATAGTTATATTAATCCTAACCTTATGTATAAGTGTGGTTTGAGAAAGAAGTGCATACAGAATATTGGTTGGTACAGTTGGGTATAGGTACAAAGAAGAGAGCTCACCATTGGGTGAAATCCTGTGCATTTGAGTTAAATGGTATGCCTACAACATCACATTTCAATGTATTTCCATTGGGTTCATATAGTATACTTTTGGGTATGGATTGGCTATACCTTCACAAAACCAAAGTGGATTGCTTCAACAAGGCCATTGAGTTTGTGGATGATAGTGGTGAAAAGAGGACCTTGTAGAGAAAGAAGAAGCCTACATTAGTGAGGATGGTTACCACTATGCAGGCTAAGCATAGTTGTAGAAAAGGTTATGTAATGTTTGCAGTACACATTTCTAGTAACAAGGGTAAGGAGGTTGAGGATGTCGATGTGTTAATAAGGTACCCAGTTTTGCAGAAGTTTCAAGATGTATTTCCTGAGAACATTATAGAGTTTCCACCTCACAAGGAGGTATAGTTTTCTATTGAGTTGGTGCCATGGGGCAACTCTAGCATCAAAAGAAACTTACAGGATAAGAACACCTAAGTTGGTTGAGTTAAATATAAAGCTGAAGGAAATGTTGGATAAGGGGTACATTAGGTCGAGTGTATCACTTTGGGGTGCACTAGTGTTGTTTGTAAAGAAGAAATATGGTACTCTTAGATTTTGCATTGATTATAGGCATCTGAACAAGGTAATGATCAAGAACAAGTACCCTTTGCCTAGGATTGATGATTTGTTTGATTAGTTAAAGGGAGAAACAATATTCTTTAAGATCAACTCGGGATACCATCAGGTACACATCAAGGAAGAGGATATATAAAATACTGTGTTCAGAACCAGGTATGGGCATTATGATTTTGTTATTGTTCCATTCGATTTGACTAATTCTCCGACTACATTTATGTGTTTGATGAATAATGTGTTGCATCCTTATCTAGACAGTTTTTTATTGTATTCATTAATGACATACTGGTATATTCTAAAAATGAGGAAGAGCATGTCGAACATTTAGCAACAGTGTTGAGGTTGGTAAGAGAGCATCAGTTGTATGCTAAACTAAGCAAGTGTAGCTTCTTTCAGACTGAGGTACACTACTTGGGACATTCTGTCTCCAAGGAAGGCATTATAGTAGATCCAGAAAAGATAAGGGCCATCATGGAGTGGGCAGCTCCTACGAATGTAGATGAGGTGAGATCATTTATGGGATTGGTAGGTTACTACAGGAGGTTCATCAGGAAATTCTCACGCATTGCTTATCCTATCAAATCATTGCAGAGGAAAGGTAAGAAGTTTGAATGGATAGAGGAATGTGAGGTTATTTTTTAGCAGCTTAAGTAGTTGTTGACACATTCACCAATGTTAAAGATTGTGGATCTGGACAAAGAGTTTGTAGTGTGTATAGATGCTTTCAAGAAGGACAAGTAGTGTTCTATGAGTCACGGAAATTGAATGAGCATGAGAATAAATACCCAGCACATGATCTTGAGTTGGCAACAATCTACATGCATTGAAGATATGGAGACACTATCTTCTGGGTAAACGGTTTGTGCTGATGAGCGATCACAATGGGTTGAGGTATTTGTTTGACCAGCCAAATCTAAACATCAGGAAAGCTATATGGTTGGCTACCCTTAGTGAGTTTTACTTTGAGATCAGATATATCAAAGGGAAGGAGAACAGGGTTGTGAATGCTCTTAGTAGGAAGGTATAGGTAAATCGTATAGCATTTATGAGCTCTTATGGGACAAATTTAGAGGATGGGATCTTGCAAGCAAGACAACAGGATGAAAAATACATGGATATCATGCAAAGGTTACAACAAATTGAAGGTACAGGTGATCAGGATGCATACTATCATCTCATGATAGATGGTTTGGTGAGATTCAGGGATAGGATCTATGTGTCGAATTGCAGTGAGCTCAAGAATCTTATCTTGAGGGAGTTTCACGTCAATCCATACTCGGTTCATCAAGGATATTAGAAGACGTTGATGGTGATAAAGAAGTTTTACTATTGGTCGAATCTGAAGAAGTGACTGATTTTATGGGTAGATATTTAAATTTTCAACAAGTAAAGGCAGAATACAACCATCCTGGTGGTCTATTACAACCTATTGCAATTCTGGAATGGAAATGGGAGGTAATTTCCATGGATTTCACCACAGGTCTTCCTAGGATAGTGAAGCAGCATGTTTCTATTATGGTTGTTGTTGACAGGTTCAATAAGGTAGCTCACTTCATTCTAGTGAAGACTACATATTCAGCCAATGAGGTAACATAGGTGTTCATCAGAGAGATAGTGAGATTACATGGTGTCTCAAAGAATATTGTGTCAAACATGGATGCAAAGTTCACTTCCAAGTTTTGGAAGGAGTTATTTGCAGGCTTGGGTATAGATTTGGCCTTTAGTACAACTTATCATCCATAGAAAGATGGTCAGACAAGGAGGGTCAATAGGATTTTGGAGGATATGTTGAGGATGTACGTGATGCGCCAACAGAGGAAATGGAAGGAGTATCTTCCTTTGGCTGAGTTCGCATACAACAATGGTCATCAAGAGTCATTGAGGATGAGTCCCTTCGAGGCATTGTATGGGCGAAGTTGTATTACTCCCATCAGCTGGAGTGATCCAGTGAACAGGGTGCTTATTGGACCGGATATGCTGGAAAACATGGAGAAGGAAATGCAGGTTATAAAGAGGAATCTAAAGGCAACACAAGATAGGAAGAAGAGTTATGTAGATTAGCACAAGGTATTCAAGGAGTTTCAGGTTGGGGAGCATGTGTATTTGTGCATCAAATCCAAGAGAAGCTCTTTGAGGATTAGTTCATGTGCCAAGTTGGCACCACAGTATTGCGAGCCTTTTGAGATCATTGAGAGGATTGGACCGGTGGCATATTGACTTGCACTACCTCCAACAGTGAAATTCCATGATGTTTCCATATTTCATTTCTTAAGAAGTATATAAATGATGTTGATCATGTTATTGATTAGTCTGTATTGGAGGTGGAGCACGAAGGAGAGTTCCAGCCAGAGCTTTAGTGCATACAGTAGCGGAAGCATCTCATGCTTAGGAATAGAGCGATAGAGCAAGTTAAAGTTCAATGGAAGCACTTTAGTCCTGAAGAAGCTATTTGTGAGATGGCGGATCAGGTGTGGGCCCTATAGCCTTCATTGTTTGTCGGTTGAGGCAAAGCTGTTTTGGTTCGATGTTTGGTATATGGTTGGCATATGCTATTAATGTTTTGGTATATGTATGTATATGTATACATATGTAAATACCACCTTGAGATCAGTTATAAAGTTCCAATAAGTGGTATGGGTGTCATATTATCATGGTTGTTATATTGTCATGTTGTCATGATGTTTTTCTTTTGAGCAAGTCTTTCATTGTAAATACTGCAACAAGCTAAGTTATAAATATCCATAGGCAATATGTTTTCTTTTCAACAATTTTGTTGAGGTCATGGTGTGGTTTAACACTGAGGATAGTGTTCCCCAAGGGGGACTCAGTTCTGTAATGGCCATGGTGAAAATTTCATGCAATAAAAGTTAATAAAGGAAAAATAAGACCACAGTTAAGGGACACTTATTCCAAGTTGAATGTTGGGAAAAGATATCCTAGTGGGAATCATTGGATGTGTGTTTTTGGCTAAGTAAAATTGGAAAAGGCTAAGGAAAAGGAAATAAAAGGTAAAAAGGCATTTTTGGCACATTTATTTATGAAAATAAAGGAAATTAGGAGAAACGTAAGGTGAAAGGTCAGAGGTTGCATGTGAGGAGGAAATTGAAGGAAAATAATGGAAAATGAATAAATTAAGGGTCTCATGCATAAAAAATCTTCTGAGGACCAGTTCATGGCTTTTTGTCAAGTTCAATTTTGGAGCTCTCTCATTATTTTCTCTCTCACACTTTCTTGGTCACTTAGAGTTTTCGTGGAGCACTCTAACTTTGGATAAAGGAAGGAAAATCAAGCAAAGGGAAAGGAAGGCAAGCAAGGATCAAGGAAGGAAAGTAGGATCAAGCAACGTCATCATGAATACTTGCGGGTAGCCTTTTTCACATGTGATTTTCTAGTTGGTTTGGACATGCATGGCTTTTCATGTTGGTGTATGGTTCTCTTGCTATTGATGGAATTTTTTTGTCGAGTTATGACAGTGGTTTTCAACCTAACCTTTCCTTTTTATGGATGCCATGATATGTTTGTATGTTTACTTCGGTTTTTGAGCTTTTTTTTCTAAATGGATTTCAAAATCCGGGGCGAAGGTGGTCTCAAGGTTCATACCCAAAGACCTAGGAATCCCTTGACCATTTTTAGTAGGACACACAGTAAATACTGAGGGAGAAGTCTCTTTTTAAGGCCTAGTGATTTGGGTTTGGATTGCTATAAATCCTAAGAGACTGGTCTCAATTTAGGGACTAGTGATCTAGGATTGGATTGCGGTAAAGCCTGAGAGACAAGGAGATGGAAAATTCCTCAAGGATGGTGATGGATTCTGGATGGCATTCCAAGTTCTGTTTGGTTTTGATCAGAGCATCGATTTTGGTGTGATCACAGTTTGATGAGGATGGAGGTGGTTTAACCTCTGGATTCCCTTGGTTTTTCTTCGATTGATTTTTCTATGAGATACCACATTCATGCTTGGAATATGGCATGGGGGTGACTAGATGAAAGAGAGATTTGGTTCACCATGTCTATGTTTGGGTGGTATGTGGAAGTCCTGAACTTGGTAGGATTTTCTTATGATTAATAAAATCTAAGTTATCTTACTTTTTCACTAATTCATATGTGGATTTAATGGTTGTCATATATCTGGTATTTACATGGTTTTATGCTACTTATAAGCATGGATAAATGATTGGTTCATGTCATGGTTATTTCATGTACTTAACTGTAATTGTTAAATGGATGGATGCAAGAACTAATTGATGGTATAATAGCTCAATGGAGAATGAGGTGATCCTTCTGTTTATGTTTCATAAGTAGTTTCAGTCATTTATGCTTTGTCTTGAATCCTAGACTTGTAGGTTTCATTGAGGCCAAGTGTTTGAAAGAATGTTAGTCCCGTTTGGTGATGCTTAGGCCTAGTCTTGAGGTTGATTTTGAATTATCAACATTGTTACCTCGTACTTAATGAATTTTTAAGGTTGTAGAAAGTTCTGGCTAGAGGCAGGGATTCTGGGCTATAAAAGTGGGTTAAATCCCAGGATCGCTGGCGCATAACCAGTAATTTTGGTCTACAGTCGCTGGCAGGAAAGCCTGTGAGAGTAACTTTGGGTTGTTGGTAGCTCCCTTTCCCATAGCATGAGAGTGACTATGGACTAAGAGATCTAGAATAGCAGTGGGACTTAGGGACAGGTTGTTTGAGTGGCTGACTTGTCTCCTGAGGGTTTTGTTGATGATGTTGGATGACTGTGTGTGATGTTTTGTCGATTCCATTTCCTTAAGGCTACATAGGAGGTCGAATATGATCATTGTAGCCTCTTGTCTCATGTTGACCCCGATTTTCATGGTTAATTTTGGTAGATATAGGAGAGGGCGTTACATAAAAAGAGGCTAAAACATCATCATGTTGCGCCCATAAGTGATGGAAAACACGTCATTGTTGGGTCATGAAAGAGGTATGCATTTATTATTAAACTCATCATCCTTTTCCTTTATTCTTATCTTTTCTATATCTTAATGCACTACTCTATTAAGGAATTACGGTAAGAAATGAAGGAATTATCTGCAGTTACAACTTAGCTAATTATTACCTTTCTTTATGCAGGAAAACAACAAAAGGGACAAATGTTGTTCCCTATGAAGGAACAACAAACATCGACAAGCTAAGGAAGGAACGCAGCAGTTGCAGATAAGGCCAAAAGAAAATTAGAAGAATTAGCGCAAGAAAGGAAATGATGTCTGAAGATGAAAAATTGTTTCGAATCATTTATCTTTTTATCCTTTCCTATTATAAAAGGAGATGTTTTGTAAGAAGGAAAAGGAGGAGGAATTTCTGTATTGTTGAAATTGTAATTGTAATTACAAACTCTCACTATCGAGAAGAACCCAAATATATTGTAATGCTCATTCAGTTTGATGATTAATATATAAGTAAAGTTGTTGTTCCCTCGCGTTTCCTGAAGTAACTTAGCAGTGTTCGTTGGCAGCTAAGGGCCCAGCCTCTGGTGGATTCAACTGCTTTTCTTGTGTCATACATTTCCAATTCTTGCAAGTGTGATGGTTTGATAGTATTATTGATTTATGTGGTTTTATCGCTTCACTATTTATTATTTTCCAGTGTTAACAGAATATCTTTGCTTTATATAATTTGCAGTGTTGTCATTGATTCAATTTACTTTCATTTCAGATCAAGTTACTTAGATAAATATTCCACTTGATATAATCAACTGTAAAGAGTATTAACTATCGTTGTTGAAACTCTCAGATTGATATCATTTGCTATTTAGATTAATTATTGAGGACTGGGTTTGATTTAGATTAAATCAGTTAAAGAGGGATGAGTTATCACTACTGTACTCTCAACTGATGTTGTTGTTACTTTGATGAATGTAAGATTTGATTTCGTTAAAGGATTGAGTTTTCTTTAATTGCAATTGGAATTTACTAGATGCATCTGTTTACTCTTGTATTTAAAAGATCTATACTGCAATTTAGGAACATTACTCTCTGAGTTAAATAGCAGCCACATACTGTGTACACTCTTGAAATAAGAAGACTTTCCCAGATTGATAATTAATGTGAGGATAATTAGGAGTTATAAAAGGAACCTTTTATCGACCAACATTTTGGCGCCGTTGCTGGGGAGAGTTTAGCCATTTCTAAAGAGTAATGTACATCTGATGATTGTTGTTGAATAAGAATTGGGTATTGAAAACGGAAGGTAAGAACCTACGTAATGAGCAAGTAAAGTGTTTTCTCCTCCGCCCGCTTTTCAGCACAATTACATAAAACTGAAGTAGGTATTTGCTACTTGTCTGTTGAGAGAGAAATGGATATTAAAAACGAAAGGTAAGAATCTGCGTACGGATCATGTAAAATACCTGCTTTCCAGCATAATTTTTAGGAACTTAGGGTAGAGATAAACATTTGAATTGTTTGTATGAATGACTAAGAAGAAAAAACCTGAAAACAATCCAATTCCACTACCCAAACCTGACATATCTAAGGACTGGTGACCCTTGGATGATCAATGTTCATAGATGACATCTTAAAGAAAGTCGAATCTCAGCCATCAGTAGGTCCAAGAAACATTGCTTCCATACAACCTACTATCTCCCTTCGGGCCATAGGCTCACCATCTATAGCCTACACTGAGGTCCACAGCAAAATAGTAGGGACTGAGCAGAGTTTTCAAGAAATTGAAAATTCGAGCCCAATTTCCTCCGAAGAAGGGAATTCTTGTAATATTCGTGAAGAAGGAGGAGAATCAGGGGAAGCAGAGGAGCCAAGATCCCCTCAGGTAGTAATTCCCCCAGTATCCCAGACTGAGGGAGTGTTATTAAGATCATTCCCACCCCTTCTAATCATCCTAGGAATAACTCTCTAGAGATCTCGGAAGGGTAATAGCATATATTTGATCAAATGGCCAACAACCAACAATCACCATAGACCTCTACATTGCAATATCCCATCGTTAACACAACTGTCAATGCACCCATGAAAGTTATCCCTATCCAAAATATTCCCACCTTTCATGGACTGACATCAAAGGATTTAGATGCATTTATATTTGAATTTGATGTATTATCTCGGGGTTATGATTATACCAATGACCCCAAAAACCTAAATTTGTTTATGTCTAAATTAAAAGGGGCAGCTTGGCATTGGTTTATGGAATTAGGTGGGGGCACAATAAATGATTGGGATCAAATGAAAACCGCTTTCCTTAAAAAATACCAGGACTATTGCAGATCTAGGGAATTGAAAGATGAAATATTCCAAATGGTAGCAAGACCCAGTGAAACTTTAGAAGAATATGTGGAACGTTTTAAATATAACCTCCAACGGTCTCCCTAAGCAACTTTTCCTTTGCCTGATAATGTGCTAAAAACTACACTAATTAAAGGGATGAAAGAACAATGGATAGAGACATTAAATATTATGGGTAAAGGTGATATATATCAAGAAGAGTATGTTGACATTATTAAATTGTGTATCAGGTGCTCAAGAGGCAGTACAAGATTGAAACCAGCAGAACGTGACATGGCCACTAGGGACAAGAGAATCTCTGGTGGAGGTATAACTCGTGCAAAAATTGGAAACTTTCTAGATGATTTCAAAACAGATATTTTGGGAACTTTGACAACGCAATTAGACATTATGCAAACCAAGAAAAAGCAAGCTAAAGCAGAACAAAACTTGGTGATATTCTATCCTAGATGCAGGAGAAAGCATAGTCACAAAGAGTGCCTGATGGATATGGTGCAAACTTGTGCCATATGTACTAAATATCATGCCACAGAAAGCTACCCATCACTCCGAGGGTTAAAATCAGTCTATAAGGAGGCAGTGGAAGAAACAGAACCAGTCTACCTGCTAAATCAGCGTCGCCAATGGAAACCACGACAAACAAGTACGCCTACTGATCCATCTTCTTTCTTTCTGTTAGTGTCAGTCTTTCCAGCCTTCCTCCAGTGATCAAATATGCTCTTACAAAGTGATCTCAGAGTGTCAAGGTCAAATTTTGTCATTTCAAAGAGTTTTCAAGCAAAATTTGGTCACTAGGCATTAGGTCTAGGGTTTGCTTTCACTCCTTCTAAAGTTGTCCAAATGTCGGTCCATGTCATTATTCATCTAATTCTATCATCATTCATAGGGTTTTCATTGTCATGTCAGTGTCTAATGAGTCATTTTACATCTTGTTCATGCTTCAGTTGTGCCTAGGCAAGGTCATTTCCCTCTCCTAGGGTTTTGAAGCCAATTCCTCTTGTACGGTCAAATCATCGGTATAAACTTGTTTCCTGATGTTCATACACCTTCCCCTATCCTTAAAGTACCTTATCAAACACTTCCCAACACTCAGATCCCCCAAATTCCTCATTTTTTCACAAACCCTAGTTTCTAGCTACAACCTGGCAATTTTCTAGGTTTGGCCCGTGTTTTGCCCTTTTGGACCCCTTCCCCTCACTCAATCTCTGAGATTCCACTTTCCCCTACTTCCTAACATCCCTCCCCACTCCCCAAAATTTTCCCAAGAATTTAGAAGCCCCTTATCCCCTTCATTTCGCTTCATTTCGACAAAATTCCTTGTTTCAGACATCGGGACAAGTTGCACTCAAATGATGTTCCAGAGCAATAAAAGATGAATTTTGGAAAACTGAGAGAGGTTTTTGTCCAAAAAATACCAAAGAAGAAAATCCTCCTTCACTTTTTGCACAGGTGTCATGGTTTGAGAGAAATGTCAAAGAATACCGTTGCCTCAGGAGAATCAAAGGCACTTCTGAAGTGACCTTGGGAAAATCAAGTTTTCTCCTAGCTTGGTTAGCCAAATGATTTTCTTGATGGGTAAAATGATAACTAGACACAAATATCTTTCCAATGAGCTATCATGAGCTCAATTTGGGGTTGAGGAAGGCATTCAAAAGTTGACTGAAACAGCACTTTTCCTTGAGGCAGCCTCATTTGGCACTTTTTGATCAGTCTTGGGAGATTTGATTTTTAATAGGTCAAATCAACTCCAAATTGAAAAATTCCAGTTGGGTTGAAAATTATACTCAAATACCTTTCCAACGAGCTATCCTGCGCCCAATTATGACACTGGGAAGGCTTCCAAAATCCTCCTGCAAAAGCGCGACCCGTTGAGCCAGGCGCGTGACCCATCAGAGGGGCGCGACCCGTCAGGAGGCTGCCTGCAGTGTATTTTTACAACGTGCGTGACCCGTCAAGCGCACGCGACCCGTTGGGTGAGGTGCGCGACCCATCAAGCTGCCTCCCTCCGAACTCACTTCAAATTTGCTCAAGCTCCTCTAACTCATCAAATTTGTTTGAGGTAGCCTTTTTAAACTTGTGAATGGTTGCTGGTTAGTTGGGAGACATCATGAGTGTGTTTGTAATGATCAAATTGTGCAAGAAGAAACACTCCATATGGCTGTATGTAAATTTGTAAAAAGATGCTAGGGTTTATTGCTATTTCATTGTTTTTCCCCTTCTAATCATTCTCTTCATTCCCATTTCATTTTCCCTATATTTCCATGTCAATTTCCCTTTTAAATTTGTAAAGAAAATAAACCCTACCCCTTTTCCCTTTAAAAATAAAAATCAAACCCTAAACCTACCCCTCATAACACCCAAGTAAACATATGAAATTGATGATGTGTATGCAATGATGTTTACAGTGTATTTCCCTAAATTCCCTGTTGTATACATGTTTTCCCATTTTCCTTGTAAAAATGCCTCTCCCCTAACATTTCCCTCATGTTCCTTGTCCCCTTTAAACAGCATAGATTTCAGCACTTTTTGCAGGCAGAGACAGCAGTTCAGTTTGTCCAATTTGCTCCTAAACCATGTCAGAAACCGAAACTTATGAGCAAAGTGATGACCATTCATCATCTACAGAGGTTGAGGTACAGAGGAGGCCTCGTAGGGGTGGTAAGGGTGGACATCATAAGCGAGAGGAGCCCACCTCCTTGACCGATTTGCAGGGGTGGATTTTACAAGGCGAAAATGAAAATGTTTCAAAGGCGGTTGACCGAGGCACTAAAACGGAGAAAGAGGCCAAATCCCCTCCATATCTTAGCTGAGGCTTCACTCAAGGATCATGGCACTCAATAGCCTAGCCACAGCTCAAATCCCAAAAAATTCTGAAAATTTTGGGTAATTTTGGCAATTTTTGGAAATTTACAGGTTTTGGCTCCTCAACGGGTCTCACCCCCGGTGAGACCCTTTTTCATGGCAACTCCTTTTCACAAAAACTCAGCATTTCCTAATTTTTTATGCAAATTTACATATGCCCATGGATGGACTTGAGTTTTTATGGAGTTTTGGGCCTCCAGAAGGTCAAAATACATGAAAATTTTGACTTTCTGCCACTTTTTTGAACTGCAGAAATCTGTCTTGGGAGATTTGATTTTTGACAGGGAAAATGACCTCCAAATCCAAAATCCAGTTGGGTTGGAAATTAGATTCATAGACCTTTCCAACGAGCTATCCTGCACCCAATTCTGACACCTGCAAGTGCCTCAAACAGAGCTCCCAATGTGTGCGACCCGTTGAGCAGGGGGCGCGACCCGTTGAGCAGATTTTGCCAGATTTCACTGTACAGCTCGGAAAAGCACAGTTTGACTTGGTTTGACTTTTTGGGGTTGAAGATGATTATCTTTGATGTAATTATTGTAACTCTAAGACACTTTTACTCTTGTTTAACACTTCTAGAAGATTCATTCATGTCAAGGGTAAATATTTAATGAATGGATTGGTTTCCTAGCTTATAGAGGCAAGTTGTTTTGACTGCCTAGATTTTAGTGCTCAATTTAGAATTAGTTGAAACAGCTCCTAGAAGGATGAGCTCGACCCCTAGAGGCAAGGGAAGAGGTTGGCTTGCCTATATTATGTATTTTCTTAGTCATTTTCAAGGGTTGGAAGGTTGGACTCTTGAGGGAGAAGCTATCATTGTATATTTTCACTGTATCTCTGCAATTTTTGGCTAAGGAAGACCAGAGTTTTGCAGTCCTCTTTGGGATTCTTGTGGACTCATGTGTTGATGGTGTGTTTCTCAATGTTCTTGTAAGCTTTTTCATGTGATTCATTTCCTTTCTTTACTGCTGCACATCAAACAAATGAAGTGTTAAAGTATGAATTCATGCTAGCCATGCTCTGCTTTTAAATTTGTTTAATTTCAATGTTTTCTTCTGTCTAAAGAGAATTCAAAGTGATTGTTTGCTCTCTTTAGCTCTTCATCTTTCATTCCTGACCATTCATTTTAGTTAAAGGCATCAACGCTGTCTCCTACCTTGCCCCAAGGAACCCCCTGCAGAAACTGTGTCCAATCCCCGCACCCAAAATTGCAATTCCTCAATTTGCCACCAAAAACCCAAGAAACCCCAAATCAACCTTTTTAATCAGTTTACTAGCCTAATATCAATGTTACCTTGTTGGTCATCTCATCCCATTGAAGATCTACCGAGATTGATCGGAGAGAACCTTCTCCTGCCCCGTAGGGCTAGCTACGAGGCTGAATGGTTTGATGTAGCCTTGAGGTTTACCTTTCTCAGCCTGAGGTGAAATTTCAAGCGCTAACACTTTCAACCCTCACAATATAATTCACAACAATACCCAAGAGCTATGTGGCAGAACCAGCTACCTTTTTCCAATTGGTCACAACAACCATTCTCTATGCCACCTTGGCACAACCAATAAAATCAAAATAACAGTTGGCCAAATTCCTCTTACTTCCCACCGTTCTGGCAGAATAATGCATATCAATCTCAATGGTCACCCTCCACTTCACAGGACTAGAACTGGCAGTCAAGATGGCAAGGATATACAAACCAACCAACAGGAACAATCCCCCTACCTCAACCCTCACTACCAGCATCCTACACATTACACAAAACCCTCAGACCAACCTACGACCACAACTCCCAGCCCAACCCAACTAGAACCCCAACAATAGACTGGTCCAATGTGTGCAAATTATTGAAGGACCATAGCCAAAAATCAAGTTGAGGGAGTGTAATGAGCTTCAATTAAGGTTTGGATGGATAATAGAATCAAAGGGGGATAAAAATATACAAATTAAAGATCAGTTACCTATAGAACAAGCACCACAAGTGGAGAACATGGTTAAACATAAAACTCATGATAAAACGATCACATCTTCTCCACCATTCCCAGAAAGATTAATCATACCCCTCCCAATTGAATATCCCGATTTTGATCTTTTGGGAGAATTGAAAAATTTGTGTGTAAAAATACTACTCCTCCAAGCTATTCAGGACATTCCAATTTATGCAAAAACTGTTAAGGAATTATGTATGAAAAAGTTGAAGAGGAAAATAAAAAAAACCCCAACTGTCCATGTAGTTGGTACTTTATCTGATTTACTATCAGGCAAAGAAACACCTGTAAAATATGAGGACCCAGGAAACCCTATAGTCACAGTGCAAATAAATGGATGCTCCTTCCCTAATGCATTAGTCGACCTAGGAGCAGCAATCAATATTCTTACAACAACAACTTGTCAAAAGCTTGGCATTACATCCTTGGACCCAACCACGACCTTGTTGGAACTGGCTGACCGATCGGTAGTCAAACCAGAAGGCACATTACAGGATGTAATGGTGTTTGTAGATTCTTGGGAATACCCAACAGATTTTCTGATCATCAATCCTAGAAACTGGCTAGATGGACATCCCCTAATTCTAGGTAGACCTTGGCTAGCAACCGCGGATGCTTACATAAGCTGTCGAACAGGCAACATGACTATAGCAAGAGGAAGCAATGTGAAGAATTTAGCCTTATATCCTCCAGCTCAGCCAAGTTTAACAATAATAAAAACCAGAAAACAACCTGTATCATATATAACTGAAAACATTAGATCATCACTAACTATAGAAGATGCCCTCAAATTCAAGTATCAAACAGAAGATGACATCATTAACACTTACATTAACCAACCAGATACTGTATCCCATCCAAAATGTCACATGATCGAAGCAGCCCTCGATAACGAAATAGAAGAAGATCCCTTAAAAGATATTAACGACTAGTCAATACCAAGAACATCTATTTATAAGAACAAAACCATAGAAATTGATCCAGGGAAAACTTTAAACATTAACAAAAACCTAACTGCTGACCAGGAGTAAAATCTTGTTCAACTTCTGAGAAAATATAAAGATGCCTTCGCATGGGATTACCCGGACATGAAAGGGATTGATCCCCAATTATGCATGCAACACATCTATATAGAGAAATATGTCAGGCCCATTCAACAACCTCAACGGAGGTTAAACTCTCACTTTAAAGATATTGTTAAAGTTGAACTACAAAAACCGTTAGATGTAAATTTCATCTATCCTATATCTGATAGCAAATGGGTCTCTCCATTAGTAGTGGTGCCTAAAAAGAATGGAAAGTGGCGTATATGTGTTGACTATAGAGAGCTTAATAAAGCAACCCAAAAATACCATTTTCCCCTTCCGTTCATTGACCAGGTTGTAGTGACCAATCCATGGGTCTAGATTAGACTAAATTTAATGTCAACCAAGGTAGGTAAACTTAGAGGCACGTGTCTAAAGTTTATAGACCGAAAAGGATCTCATCTATCTAAATAAGTGTCTATTGTGACAGGATACAACACTCTTTTACAAGAGATTGAAATATGTTTCCTTTCACAATTTAAACACTTATATCATCTAATTTAATTAATTGTTCTAAAAACAGAGTGTTACTCGTCTGAGTTCTCAATCCTCTTACAAGGACATAATTCACAAAAACTCTTTCAAGACAACACACTAAGCATACCAAAGATCAAATTCATACTAAGCATACCAAAGATCAAATTCGTGAAAACAGAGTCCATATAGATATCTTGAAATTCAATGTTCAATTAAACCTTTTACAAAGTCTGATTCAATAATTTTGCAATTGAATTTCCAAGGTACTACTATGAATCATAAAATAACAATCGCAAGAACTTCTAATCAAACTGATCAACTCACAAGCAATGAAATAACATCAAACGCTATTCAGATATGAAGACTAAATCCTATGAAACAGAAACGAAAGTGTACCAATCTTCACGTAGGGCCCTTCCACATTTTGATGGCACACTTAGAAAACTTCAGATGATAAGAACGCTAAGTCATAAACACCATATGAAATTATTCCTTTTGATTAAGTTTTGAGAATCGATTAAATTCAAAACAGAGTTCTGGAATACGCTTACAATCTCAAGTTTGCTCTTGTCTAATCTCTTTTCCTTACCAGCGTTACTCTTATTTATTAAAATTTACAACCAAATGTACATTCATTATTACTTCAGATGTTTCTGCTTTTACAATCAAAAAGGCTATTTTCGTTTTTCCTAATCCTAACTGATTTCTAAAACAAAACGAAATTAGTTTAGGTAACTTCAGATTTTTGCTGCTTTTACAACCAAAAAGGTTGGGTTTGACCAGCATTGACCATGTATTCAGGAGCTCCAAATTCGATGCTAAATAGATTTTCCACCATGTACATACATCCTAGATCACGTCCTTATCTTCTGTTCTGATTTTCCTGCCATGCCATGTGTCACAACATAAACCAATTACAAGAAGTCATGACATCTCGTAATTTTGTTGAAAATTTCCAATTTTTAACATAAAAATCCATAAATTAAATTTAATGTAAAATAACAATTATAATGCTTCATTAATCAATTTCAATGGACTATGAGGGGTTTATGGAAGAAAATGATAGATAAATGATGGATTTTTAGAAGAAAAGAATGGCAATAAAATAGTACCAACATCTCCCCCAAACTCAATGATTTAGCATGTCCTCATGCTAATCCTGATGTGCTCCCTTTATATTCTATTCCTGCTTGTGCCTCTGCTGCTTGTAACAATACATCTATATTCTTCTAAACTTGGGCATTCTTCTGAACTTGGAACTCATGTTTCATATTCTTTTATTTTTCTTTGAGAACTTTTTTCTGAGTGTACCATTTTGCCACCCATTTGCACGTTTCAGTTTGATCAGTCCTAAGTTCTTTGATTTTCTTCTTCAGTTTCTCATTTTTCTGTTGAATCTTCTTGCTCTGAGCTCTCAAAATTTCATTTTCCTTCTTTATGACCTTCTCTAACATGTTTGCTTCCATCAGTTCCTCTTTTAGCTCTTCAATCTGTTTCTCTAACCTTCTCTGTTTCTTGTTTGTAGGTGTTGGCTCTTTCCTTTCTCCCTTGTTACTCTCAATTTCCATTTCTGCTTCCTGTTCTGGCTATGAATTAGTACTTCTTTCAATTTCCATTGGTGCATTTGCATTCGGCTCTGATTGATCATCTTGTGTCTGATTCCTTTTTATTCTCCTTGATCTTCTCTTATAAGTAATGAAGATTTTATCTTTTTCAATTTTCTTGGCAGTTTCTTGCCTCATCTATTAGGGTCCCACCCTAACCCCCTTATTTATGTAATGGGATCACGTCATAGTCAAGAGTCAATAAAGCCCATATTAATAATTGTAAGTGGTTAATCCACAATTAATGACGGAACCATAGTTAGTTGCAAATGGGTCGTAGTATTAGATAGATGGTATTAATAAAACCCACGGTATTGGCCCGAGGTATTGCATGTATGAGTCATATATAAAGGATAGAGACTCCCTACGAGGAGCATCATGTCTTATTTTGTAGTCGAGTTGTGCTCTATTGGAGGTTGCCCCCTCGAAGAGGCAAGTGAACATTACTCTCTGAATAATAAAATCATTGCTATTCTGTGTTCTGGGTATCTTTTCTTCGCATATTTTGTATTTGGGTATCATTTTGCAGGTTAAGAGCATAACAAGTGGTATCAGAGCACTTTCCAAGGCCGGTGGGATGTCCATTTCTTAGCAAAAAAAAAAATTTCTAGAGACATGTTTCGGTGTCTTTAAACCACGGGATCTGTCGTTGAGCGCATAAACCTGCGGATTTGGGGAGGCATGCACGCAGGAAATACAAGAGGTGGTCACGTCTGTTGGACTCCCTTGTAACCCCTGTGGGGACCCCTTTGAGTAGTAGCGCATTAGACAGAACCGCGCACGGATTGTCTTCCATGTACCCTCTGGGTATATCGGAAGCCCCCTAGGCTCCCTGGAAACCTCGCCATAGATAAATCGTCGGCCGTCTTGCGGCTACAGTACACCGAGAACAGCACTCAGGGAGATTACTCGCCCGTACGATAGGGTAGTCGGGTTGTACGGCTAAGGGTACGGTTGATCCTCCTTAGTTAGAGCCCTGAAACATTGGGCCGAGTACTACTGCCAGACCCTTATGAATATTGTGATCTGTAGCACCTGACACTCCTCAAGACCTTAGTTCCCTTTTCTATCGGGGGATCACATAGCATCTCTTCCAGATCCGCCTGTGCAAAGGGGTGCAGCAATAGCAGACATCAGTCTCGCAGTCTCGAGTTCGCAGATCAGCCATTCTGATCTATTAGATCCATCAGATCCATAGAAGTAGTCTGTTCCGCCATCAGATCCACCATTCAGATCCCTCAGATCGGAGTCGTTGTGAAGGGTTCCTATACCGGGGTATAATTTTCGCAGGACTTTTGGCCACATTGACATTTTGAGGATTTGGCCACTGCAGTATTAATAAGGAAGGAGTTCGCAGATTAGCCATTCCGATCTATTAGATCCAGCAGATCCGCAGAAGCAATCTGTTCCGCCATCAGAATCAGGACGACGAGCTGAGCACGGTGGTACCATTCACTTCTTAGTGAAAAAAAAATTAGGCTGACCCAATTTTCAGAAAACCTGGTTGGTGCATGGTAGAAACTAGATCTCAAGCGATGGCCAATGAAAGGATGGAAAAATTTGAAGAATCAATGCACAACCTCCACCTTCAGCTTACCAGACTATGTAACATGGTCGAGAAAATAGTCCTGAAGGGCAAGGAGCAAGCCCACGAGGAGGAGTATAATGGCACTGAACACAATGAGGGTGAGTCTAGCCACTCTCCTCACGTCTGGCACACCCACCCACCACCCAGTCAGCGGCCTCCCAAATTGAATATGCATAAATTTGACGGCTCTCACCCGTCAGCATGGATAGCACAAGTGGAGCAATATTTCAAACTGAATCGCATCTTCGATGATGAGACTTAGCTTATGTTGGGGAGCATGTACTTGGAAAATGAAAGGTGGCAATGGTGGGAATGGCATCAACGTTTCACTAGACCTTTTAAGACTTGGACCAAATTCACCAAAGCTCTTCAAGACCGCTTTGACCAGGAATCATCTTTTTTGGGTCGTCTTACTAAGCTCCGACAGACTGGTACAGTGGATGAATATATTACA
The DNA here is from genome assembly GCA_031772625.1 of Pinus tabuliformis. NCBI lineage: Eukaryota > Viridiplantae > Streptophyta > Pinopsida > Pinales > Pinaceae > Pinus > Pinus tabuliformis. The sequence goes on along the minus strand of CM062818.1, from coordinate 1,567,439,484 downwards.
GCTTTTGAAGCCTTAGCCTTCCCACTTGGGGTCTCTCAGATGTGTTCTACACGGAATGTTTTATCAGCGGTCTTAAAGAAGCTATAAAAGCCCAAGTCCTACTGCACCACCCTCCCACATGGACGGAGGCTTGCAAGGTCGCTCATAACGTGGAACGTGCATTAGCAGCCCAATACAGTCACCCAAATTTCTCCGCTAAAGGTCACCCCCCACAGGCTCACAACATGACTCAAACACTTAAGGTCCAAAAGGTGTCACCTGCGGAAATGGCCGAAAGAAGAAAGCAAGGCCTATGTTACTACTGTGATGAAAAATACTCCCCAAGTCATAAATGCAAGGAGCCCAAAATTTTTCAAATTGATGCCACTGGCTATAGCTCAACAGAGGAAGATCCACCACTGGAGGAACATGAGCCGCTAGAAGAAGACAACCAAAAGGACAATGTCTCTGATGAACCAATTATTTCATTGCATGCTTTGGCAGGGATTTCTTCCCCTCAAACTCTCAAAATCAAAGGTTTTATTAAACATCGCCCAGTAGTAGTCTTGATTGATAGTGGAAGTACACATAATTTCATCCATCAAAAAGTCACAGAAGCAGTGCATTGTTTTGTACGAGCAGTTTCTAACTTCCAAGTTCAAATTGCGGATGGAGGCACAATGAAATGTGAAGGCCGCTGTGAAAATGTCAAACTTCAAATGGGGGATTATCAGTTGAAAGCTCACATGTTTGCCATACACATGGGGGGTTGCGACATTGTTCTCGGCATTGAATGGCTCCGCACTCTTGGGTCAATCACAATGGATTTCCAGGAGTTATATATGAGTTTTAAGCAGAACAACTACACACATACCCTCCGTGGACTCCAGGCGGGAGCCCCCTCTATCATCAGCTCGCATAGGATGGAAAATTTGTTAAAAAAGGGCAATCATGGAGTTGTAGCTCAATTTAATGTCATCCAGGCAGTCGAAACCAAGCCTCTGCCAATTCATCCTGAGATGCAACAGATTTTAAATAACCATCTGTCGGTCTTTGACAAGCCTCATGAGCTTCCACCCTCGCGAGGGGAACGTGATCATAGCATCACCTTGGTTCTAGGGGTCCAACCCCCAAATGTGCGCCCATACAGATATCCGTTCACCCAAAAGAATGAAATAGAAAAAATCATCAAGGAACTTTTGGAAGCAGGTGTTATTCGTCCCAACATTAGCCGTTATTCATCCCCAGTGGTCATGGTGCTCAAGTAAGATGGGGAGTGGCGGATGTGTCCCGACTTCAGGGCCCTCAATAAGTTGACAGTCAAAGATAAATTTCCCATCCTGGTGGTTGATGATTTGCTGGATGAACTCAATGGGGCTCAATTCTTCACTAAGCTGGATCTTCGCTCAGGCTACCACCAAATTCGCATGAAGGAAGTCGACATCCCCAAGATTGCTTTCCGAACTCATGAAGGCAATTATGAATTCCTGGTCATGCCATTTGGTCTTTTTAATGCCCCCTCTACTTTTCAGAGCCTTATGAACCACATTCTCAAACCATATCTCAGGAAATTTGTCCTTGTCTTCTTCGATGACATCCTCATCTATAGTTGCACTTGGGCCACACATCTTCAGCATGTAGATCTACTCTTGCAACTACTCCACAAGCATAAATTATTTGTCAAGATGTCCAAGTGTTCGTTTGGCATGGCAGAAGTAGAGTATTTGGGCCACATTGTGGGGCGTGAAGGTGTCAAGGTGGACCCAAAAAGATCCAGGCAATGCAGGAATGGCCTCAACCTAAGACCTTGAAGAGCTTGAGAGGATTTTTGGGTCTCACAGGCTATTATCATAAATTTGTCTGCAACTATGGTCGCATAGCGAAGCCCCTCACCCAACTCCTAAAGAAAAATTCATTCTTCTGGAATGGGGAAGCACAACAGGCCTTTAAAGCTCTAAAAAATGCCATGTGTTCCACTCCAGTCTTAGCACTACCTGACTTCACCAAATCTTTTGTCATTGAATGTGATGCTTCGGGTACAGGTATTGGGGCAGTCTTAATGCAGGAAGGGCGACCGTTGACCTTCACAAGCCAACAACTCAGTGGGAGGAATCTGGGCCAATCTACCTACGAGAAGGAAATGATGGCCATCTTACATGCAGTCGAGACCTAGCGACCTTACTTATTGGGGTTGTTAGCGCTTGGAATTCACCTAGGCTGAGATAGACAAACTCTCAAGGCTACATCAAACCATTTCACCTCGTAGCTAGCCCTACGAGGTATGAGAAGGCTCTCTCGGGTCAGATTTGATAGATCTTATAATATAATTAGGCTGACCAAATATAAATAAAGATTTTAGGCTAGTAAATTGATAGGGGGTTTGATTTGATGATTTTTGGGGGTTTTGGTGGCAATTGGTGGAAGTGCAATTCAAGGTGCGGGGATTGAGCACAGTTTTCACAGGGGAATCTAAGGGGCAAGGTAGGAGCGAGTGCTGATGCTTTAATCTGATGATGGATGATCAGAGATGATAGAGGAGGAGCTAAAGAGGGCAAACACACATTTTGAATCCTCTCTAGACAGTAGAAAACATTAAAATTGAACAAACTAAAAAGCTGAGCATGCTAAAACATGAATTCAACTTTACCACTTCATCTGTCCAATTTAGAAGCATAAGAGAGATATGAAATACATAAACAAACTTACAAGAACATGTAGAGAACACACCATCAACATATCAGTCCACAAGAATCCTCAAAGATGTCTGTAAAACCCTGGCTTTCCTTGCCTCAAATTGGAGAAATAGATGCACAATATACAATAAAGCTTCCTTCCACAAGAGTCCAACCATGAAAATGAGAAGGAGAGAGCATAATATAGACCTCCTAGACCATCTAACTCCTTTCCCCACCTCTAGGGGTCGAGCTCAGCTTCCTAGGAGCAGTTTGAACTAATTCTAAACTAAGAACTAGAAAATAGGCAGCCCAACAACTTGCCTCTATTACTTAGCTAACTCATCCATGCATTAATTATTCACTATTTACATCAAAGAAGCTTCTAGAAGAGTAAAGAAAGATAAAACCTATCAAAGTGCCATGAAAATATTACATTCATCCATCATCTACAAGTAAAAATGGTCAACCATAGTCAAAACAGTGTTTTTTGACCGAAAATGGCAATTCTGGCAAATCTGGAAGTTCTGGTCGCGCCCCTGGAAGTTCTGGTCGCGCCCCTTCACAGCTGTTTTTGAGTGGGTTCCACTGGTCCAAATCAGGTGCAAGATGGCTCATTGGAAAGCTTGGCCTGTCTACTTTCCATCCCAAGTGGAATTTCTGAATTTGGTGTTGATTTGACCCCTCAAAAATCAATTCTCCCAAGGTCACTTTCTGCAACTCAAAAAGTGGGCAGAAAGTCATTTTTTTGATGTATTTTGAGCTTTTGGAGGCTCAAAACTCAAAACCAGGCTTCTCCCAAGCATTGGTAATTTTTGTTTTTGCATGCCCTTTCCAAAAATGCCAAGTTTTCAAAATTCCGAGCAGTCCTCCAAAATGGTCTCACCCGGGGTGAGACCAAACCGTGGGCAAAACCTGTAATTTTACCAAAAATTTCCAAAATGCTCCAAAATTCTCAAAATTTTCACATTTTGATACTAGATCAAGGCTGATCAGTACCATGATGAGTGAGAGATGCCTCAGCCAAGATACGGAGTGGGTTTGTCCTTTTCTTCTTCTTCTGGGCCTCTGACAGCTTCCTTTGGAGAATTTTCATTTTAGCCTTGCAAACATGTAACCACTATGATGACCACCTTTGCCACCCTTACGAGGCCTCTGCTGTGTCTCAATCCTCTATAGAAGAAGACCGGTCATCACCTTGCTCATTAGTCTCAGTGGTTGACATGGTGTTATTGAGCAAGGTGGAATAAACAAGTCAAAATGACCGCTGCCCTGCCTGCAAAATGCTATGAAGTATGCTGTTTTCAAGGGGAAACATCATGAGGGACATGTTAGGGGAGGGAATTTACATATTGGAAAGGGAAAAATATATATAAGCAGGGAATTCTGAAGGAAAACATCACATAATACTAAACATGTCATTCCATCTCTTACCATTTGCAAATCAATACTTTATTTAGGGAAACTGTGTTTTTTAAGCACCAAGGGAAAGGACAATGAAAATCTTCATGATGGAGGGGAGGATGTCATGGGCATAGGGGGATAGGGCAGCATCACTTATGTACAAGTAACAGGCAGCTCATTTCATTTTGCTTTTGCATGTCCTTGAGGAGCATACTCTGTTTTTTATAACTTTTGGAATGGCCATTTGATGCTTTGGGAAACAGGGAGTTAGAGTATTTGATTGCAAGAGGAAGGGAGAGGGGATTGCTGTGATTATGTTACAATGGAAGGGATTGGTAACTTGGGAATTAGGGAAAAAAAGAGGATATTAGGAATTAGGTTTAGGGGGACCATGAAACCCTCTTTACAAATCACTGACAATCTAATTTACATAACAGCAATTCATTTAGAACAGAGGCAGCTTCATCATGCTTTTACCATGGGGAATTAGGGTTTCACTGTGTGCTTTGATCATAGGGAGGGACATTCAATTGCATAAGGAGTTTTAATGAAGGGAAATGCAATTGAATTAGGGTTTGAAATGATTAGAGGGGACTAGGGTTTGATAGGATTTAGGGGTAGGGTTGGTATGATTAATTTGCAAATGAGATCAATAAATATGACATGTTAACATATGTAATTTACATGGGAAAATGAAAGGAGGGACATAAGGGAAAAATTGCCTTGAAAACAAACAAACTGTCCATGCATATTGCTTGCAAAACATCAAGTCATTTAGCTTATTCTCTATTGATTCCTTGCATAAAATCATGAGCATTACCTTCCTTTGCAACCACAAAACCATCACACAACACGTGGAAGAGACATACCTCAACAAAATTGAGCAAATTTGAGGGAGATTTGGCGTTTGAGTGAGTTTTTACAGCAGACAGAGTTTTTGGTCGCGCACCTCCGTTTGGTCGCGCCTGTGTAATTTAACACAGTGCGTTGGCCTGTTTTTGGTCGCGCACCTCCGTTTGGTCGCGCACGTTCACAGCCTTGTTTGAGGGCCTTCCCGGCATCGGAATCAGGCGCAGGATGGCTCGTTGGAAAGGTATTTGAGTCTACTTTCCAACCCAACCGGAATTTTTCAATTTGGAGTTGATTTGACCTGTCAAAAAGCAAATCTCCCAAGACTGGTCAAAAAGTGTCCAATGAGGCTGCCTCAAGGAAGAGTGCTGTTGCAGTCAACTTTTGAATGCCTTCCTCAACCCCAAATTGAGCGCAGGATAGCTCATTGGAAAGATCTTCGTGTCTAGTTATCAATTTACCCATCAAGCAAGTCATTTGGCCAACCAAGCTAGGAGAAAACTTGATTTTCCCAAGGTCACTTCAGAGGTGCCTTTGATTCTCCTGAGGCAACGGTATTCTTGACATTTCTCTCAAACCATGACACCTGTGTAAAAAATGCAGGAGGTTTTTCTTCCTTGGCATGTTTTGGACAAAAACCTCTCTCAGTTTTGAAAAATTCATCTTTGATTGCTCAGAAACAGCTTTTGAGTGAAACTTGTCCCGATGTGTGAAACAAGGAATTTTGTCGAAATGAAGCGGAATGAAGGGGACAGAGGGCTTCTAAATTCTTGGGGAAATTTTTGGGAATGGGGAGGGATGTTAGGAAGCAGGGGAAAGTGGAATCTCAGAGATTGAGCGAGGGGAAGGGGTCCAAAAGGGCAAAACACAGGCCAAACCTAGAAAATTGCCAAGTTGTAGCTAGAAACTAGGGTTTGTGCAAAAATGAGGAATTTGGCGGATCTAAGGGATGGGAAGTGTTTGATAAGGTACATGAAGGATAGGGGAAGGTGTATTAACATCAGGAAACAAGTTTTTCCGATAATTTGGCCGCCCAAGAGAAATTGGCTTTCAAAACCCTAGGAGAGGGAAATGAGCTTGCCTAGGCACAACTGAAGCATGAACATGGTGTAAAATGACCCATTAGACACTGACATGACGATGACAAACCTCTGAATGATGATAAGCTCAGCTAAATGATGACATGGACTGACATTTGGGCAAACCCTAGGCCTAATGCCTAGTGACCAAATTTTGCTTGAAGACTCACTGAAATGACAAAATTTGACCTTGACACTTCAAAATCACTATGTAAGAGCACATTTGATCACTGGAGGAAGGCTCTAAAGACTGACACTAACATTGGCTCCAATGGGGATGGTAGCTCCTTGGAGGTGCCAAGAACCTCAGACCTCTAGGAGAGCAGACCAGTGCCTTCAACCATTGGGCGATGGAGTCAATATTTCGGCAAACGACACAAGACTTTGACTCATTTATTGAATGAAAACTTGACTGAAACTTAACTGAAACTTGACTCAAACCGACTCAAACTAACTTAACAACAAGACTGAAAATGGACTCACAAAGGACTCATGACTCAACTAAAAACTGACTCAATACTTAAACACAATCGACCAACTGAAAATGATGCTCAAAGTGGAGCTTATTCATCACAACCTACTCTAACAGTTTCATTCATCACCTGATCAAGTGAAATGAAACAACCAATGCAACCAAGTAAGCATCCCATCTGCTGTTCGAATTCTCCACAAGTGCTCACTTATGACCAACAAGAGAGAACAACTGAAAAGCAACTCTGATGGCAACTTAGAAACAGATCCGTTGAATGATATGAACTCTCTATCCGCTTCCAAAAACACTGCATAAGGATCATGAAATGCAAGCACACTGGAACTTAGCTCATCCAATAGATTACTTCTCTTTCCCTTATACCGTGAATGCGCACTTTGATCTGAGCCTTGTGACGAGACCCCTGCTGAAAATGATGAAGAAACTGGCTGCCAGATCAAATTCATATAAGCACATTTTTCAAGCTCACACATAGTAAATGGAGAAAGACTTTGACTGCAAAACTCATCCAAAACATCAGCTATTGGATCATGAAAAACTTGAAAAGACTGTTGCAACCCATTTTCTATTGGTTCCAATGTGATTACATGATTGCCTACATGCTGCTCATCCTGTTCTTTAGAGATTTTACAAAAATTCTGCCTTATAAACTGAAATGTTTCGAAACAAAAGGGTATAGAATCTTCCTGCATCATCACATCATGTATTTCATCCTCCACAACTTCATCTATAATCTGACCTTCATCCTCAACATTAAAACTGAGTGATTGTTGATTTGTTATAGGCTGTCCATTTGAAGATTTACTATGCAATCTACCCTTCAAAAACTGAATTGATTCAAAACAAAAAGGTAGGGAACCTTCTTGTATCATTTGATCAAATATGTCAACTTTCATGCCTTCATCTGCAACTGGACAATCAATGGCTTTCGGAGGTTGCAAATCTGAATATGAGAAGTCTTGAACAAGGTTTTCATTGCCCTCAAGATGATCTAAATCAAGACTTGTTGACATTTGATTTGTGATTGCATGGAAGTTGTCTCTAATGAACTGACATGAATCAAAACAAAAAGGCAAAGATCCTTCACTTACTTCAAAATTTGCTGCACTTTCCTCGTCACTGTCATAGCTGATATATGATGGCTGATCATTGTATTCGAGCTGCTGAAAATGAACTTCTTCCTCCCACAAACGAGCTGTTGATTTGTCTGTAAGATTAGCTTCTGTTTGGAGAACATAATCATCATCATACTGATCATAATGAGGCAAATCATCATCAAACATACACATCATATCAACAGCTCTCTCTTCTTCACAATGATCTATAAAACAATCACTACGACAACTAGGGTAAGAAACAAAATGTTTTGGATCAGCAACTTGTTCTTCTTCAATCAGCGAGCCATGAGCTTGAACATCATAATCATTCCTTGTGTTGATCTTGTCCATCATCTTTTCTACTGCACTTACCAAAATATCAAGCTCTACCTCTAAAGATGTTGATTCGGCCGGATCTATGTTTTTCATCTCTTCTTCCTTCATCCTTGCCCGTCGGATCAGCAGATGCGCCTCTACATTCACTGCACTGTTTTGCATCTTGTGAAGTGTTGCAATATCCCTTTCTCTCAACTGAAACTCCATCTCCGGATCAAAGGCACCCGGATAGTGCAAGAGAGCAGATCTAGGAGTAGGCCTTATATCAACTGGGATTGAATAATAAACTTGGTTAAATCTCGCTGAAAACTGTTGTACTGTCTCCCCTGGCAATCTTTTGAGCTGGTTATACTCTTCTACAATCAAGAAAAGGTTTCGCCCAATCATCCACCTATCGAGAAAAACTTTGACGAACTGCTGGAAATCTGAGATGCTCGCATCAGGCAGGGCTTTGAACCAACTCTTCACTTTGGCTTGCAAAGAAAGAGCAAAAAGCCTTATACTAACATCTTCTTCATCAACTTCAAAAAGATCTAGAAAATTCTCAAAATTCTGGACATGTTGCTCAGCGTTGACATCCTTACATTCACCATCAAACCTCGGCAAGTATAGATCATAGTTTTTGGGGAAAGCGTGGAGAACAGAAGGTAAAACAAGAGGTTTATACCGATCTGGAATTTTACAAGGTGTAGGGTTATGTACAGCAGATATAGAATCGGTCTTGGTCTCTTGGGGCTCATCAATTTGAAGATGGTCATCACAAAATTCGGAAAAAGGATCTTGATCAAACTCACAGGCATGCAAATCTTTGGTATTCACACTTTTCAAAGGGAAAGAATCAACTGCAGGCCGAGGATCTCTTCTCAAATACAATATACTTTGCAAAACAGTCTTGACATTCTCGGGAAAAGAGAAGAAATAATTTACAACAAAGAACAAAATGTCCTGGATGAAATTCCAACTTGAGTACCTGATCTTGCCATATTCTCCTTTCATGTTTCTGCTGGTCGGGATCATCCTCCAGTGGAGTCTTTGGATCTGATCTTCAAAACTGATTTAGAGTCGCCAAGTGAATGATTTCAGCCTTTCAAGTGTCTGATCGTTGTTCACCATCAACAATCAGATCTGAACTTGATACATGTACTGGGGTAAAACGCAAATGAAGTCGTATTCACAAGCTCACGGAGATTGACTGAAGCAGCGTTTATCTACTAACGCTGATGTAAAACAAGAGCGTTTTCAAAGGCTTCTGGCGTAACTTCAGGCTCCGTCTAAGACTCGCGAAACACACACATCAACACACAAACAAGTTTGTTCTTCCCCAGTATGGTCGCCAATATGTTAGCGCTTGGAATTCACCTAGGCTGAGATAGACAAACTCTCAAGGCTACATCAAACCATTTCACCTCGTAGCTAGCCCTACGAGGTATGAGAAGGCTCTCTCGGGTCAGATTTGATAGATCTTATAATATAATTAGGCTGACCAAATATAAATAAAGATTTTAGGCTAGTAAATTGATAGGGGGTTTGATTTGATGATTTTTGGGGGTTTTGGTGGCAATTGGTGGAAGTGCAATTCAAGGTGCGGGGATTGAGCACAGTTTTCACAGGGGAATCTAAGGGGCAAGGTAGGAGCGAGTGCTGATGCTTTAATCCGATGATGGATGATCAGAGATGATAGAGGAGGAGCTAAAGAGGACAAACACACATTTTGAATCCTCTCTAGACAGTAGAAAACATTAAAATTGAACAAACTAAAAAGCTGAGCATGCTAAAACATGAATTCAACTTTACCACTTCATCTGTCCAATTTAGAAGCATAAGAGAGATATGAAATACATAAACAAACTTACAAGAACATGTAGAGAACACACCATCAACATATCAGTCCACAAGAATCCTCAAAGATGTCTGTAAAACCCTGGCTTTCCTTGCCTCAAATTGGAGAAATAGATGCACAATATACAATAAAGCTTCCTTCCACAAGAGTCCAACCATGAAAATGAGAAGGAGAGAGCATAATATAGACCTCCTAGACCATCTAACTCCTTTCCCCACCTCTAGGGGTCGAGCTCAGCTTCCTAGGAGCAGTTTGAACTAATTCTAAACTAAGAACTAGAAAATAGGCAGCCCAACAACTTGCCTCTATTACTTAGCTAACTCATCCATGCATTAATTATTCACTATTTACATCAAAGAAGCTTCTAGAAGAGTAAAGAAAGATAAAACCTATCAAAGTGCCATGAAAATATTACATTCATCCATCATCTACAAGTAAAAATGGTCAACCATAGTCAAAACAGTGTTTTTTGACCGAAAATGGCAATTCTGGCAAATCTGGAAGTTCTGGTCGCGCCCCTGGAAGTTCTGGTCGCGCCCCTTCATAGCTGTTTTTGAGTGGGTTCCACTGGTCCAAATCAGGTGCAAGATGGCTCATTGGAAAGCTTGGCCTGTCTACTTTCCATCCCAAGTGGAATTTCTGAATTTGGTGTTGATTTGACCCCTCAAAAATCAATTCTCCCAAGGTCACTTTCTGCAACTCAAAAAGTGGGCAGAAAGTCATTTTTTTGATGTATTTTGAGCTTTTGGAGGCTCAAAACTCAAAACCAGGCTTCTCCCAAGCATTGGTAATTTTTGTTTTTGCATGCCCTTTCCAAAAATGCCAAGTTTTCAAAATTCCGAGCAGTCCTCCAAAATGGTCTCACCCGGGGTGAGACCAAACCGTGGGCAAAACCTGTAATTTTACCAAAAATTTCCAAAATGCTCCAAAATTCTCAAAATTTTCACATTTTGATGCTAGATCAAGGCTGATCAGTACCATGATGAGTGAGAGATGCCTCAGCCAAGATACAGAGTGGGTTTGTCCTTTTCTTCTTCTTCTGGGCCTCTGACAGCTTCCTTTGGAGAATTTTCATTTTAGCCTTGCAAACATGTAACCACTATGATGACCACCTTTGCCACCCTTACGAGGCCTCTGCTGTGTCTCAATCCTCTGTAGAAGAAGACCGGTCATCACCTTGCTCATTAGTCTCAGTGGTTGACATGGTGTTATTGAGCAAGGTGGAATAAACAAGTCAAAATGACCGCTGCCCTGCCTGCAAAATGCTATGAAGTATGCTGTTTTCAAGGGGAAACATCATGAGGGACATGTTAGGGGAGGGAATTTACATATTGGAAAGGGAAAAATATATATAAGCAGGGAATTCTGAAGGAAAACATCACATAATACTAAACATGTCATTCCATCTCTTACCATTTGCAAATCAATACTTTATTTAGGGAAACTGTGTTTTTTAAGCACCAAGGGAAAGGACAATGAAAATCTTCATGATGGAGGGGAGGATGTCATGGGCATAGGGGGATAGGGCAGCATCACTTATGTACAAGTAACAGGCAGCTCATTTCATTTTGCTTTTGCATGTCCTTGAGGAGCATACTCTGTTTTTTATAACTTTTGGAATGGCCATTTGATGCTTTGGGAAACAGGGAGTTAGAGTATTTGATTGCAAGAGGAAGGGAGAGGGGATTGCTGTGATTATGTTACAATGGAAGGGATTGGTAACTTGGGAATTAGGGAAAAAAAGAGGATATTAGGAATTAGGTTTAGGGGGACCATGAAACCCTCATTACAAATCACTGACAATCTAATTTACATAACAGCAATTCATTTAGAACAGAGGCAGCTTCATCATGCTTTTACCATGGGGAATTAGGGTTTCACTGTGTGCTTTGATCATAGGGAGGGACATTCAATTGCATAAGGAGTTTTAATGAAGGGAAATGCAATTGAATTAGGGTTTGAAATGATTAGAGGGGACTAGGGTTTGATAGGATTTAGGGGTAGGGTTGGTATGATTAATTTGCAAATGAGATCAATAAATATGACATGTTAACATATGTAATTTACATGGGAAAATGAAAGGAGGGACATAAGGGAAAATTTGCCTTGAAAACAAACAAACTGTCCATGCATATTGCTTGCAAAACATCAAGTCATTTAGCTTATTCTCTATTGATTCCTTGCATAAAATCATGAGCATTACCTTCCTTTGCAACCACAAAACCATCACACAACACGTGGAAGAGACATACCTCAACAAAATTGAGCAAATTTGAGGGAGATTTGGCGTTTGAGTGAGTTTTTACAGCAGACAGAGTTTTTGGTCGCGCACCTCCGTTTGGTCGCGCCTGTGTAATTTAACACAGTGCGTTGGCCTGTTTTTGGTCGCGCACCTCCGTTTGGTCGCGCACGTTCACAGCCTTGTTTGAGGGCCTTCCCGGCATCGGAATCAGGCGCAGGATGGCTCGTTGGAAAGGTATTTGAGTCTACTTTCCAACCCAACCGGAATTTTTCAATTTGGAGTTGATTTGACCTGTCAAAAAGCAAATCTCCCAAGACTGGTCAAAAAGTGTCCAATGAGGCTGCCTCAAGGAAGAGTGCTGTTGCAGTCAACTTTTGAATGCCTTCCTCAACCCCAAATTGAGCGCAGGATAGCTCATTGGAAATATCTTCGTGTCTAGTTATCAATTTACCCATCAAGCAAGTCATTTGGCCAACCAAGCTAGGAGAAAACTTGATTTTCCCAAGGTCACTTCAGAGGTGCCTTTGATTCTCCTGAGGCAACGGTATTCTTGACATTTCTCTCAAACCATGACACCTGTGTAAAAAATGCAGGAGGTTTTTCTTCCTTGGCATGTTTTGGACAAAAACCTCTCTCATTTTTGAAAAATTCATCTTTGATTGCTCAGAAACAGCTTTTGAGTGAAACTTGTCCCGATGTGTGAAACAAGGAATTTTGTCGAAATGAAGCGGAATGAAGGGGACAGAGGGCTTCTAAATTCTTGGGGAAATTTTTGGGAATGGGGAGGGATGTTAGGAAGCAGGGGAAAGTGGAATCTCAGAGATTGAGCGAGGGGAAGGGGTCCAAAAGAGCAAAACACAGGCCAAACCTAGAAAATTGCCAAGTTGTAGCTAGAAACTAGGGTTTGTGCAAAAATGAGGAATTTGGCGGATCTAAGGGATGGGAAGTGTTTGATAAGGTACATGAAGGATAGGGGAAGGTGTATTAACATCAGGAAACAAGTTTTGCCGATAATTTGGCCGCCCAAGAGAAATTGGCTTTCAAAACCCTAGGAGAGGGAAATGAGCTTGCCTAGGCACAACTGAAGCATGAACATGGTGTAAAATGACCCATTAGACACTGACATGACGATGACAAACCTCTGAATGATGATAAGCTCAGCTGAATGATGACATGGACTGACATTTGGGCAAACCCTAGGCCTAATGCCTAGTGACCAAATTTTGCTTGAAGACTCACTGAAATGACAAAATTTGACCTTGACACTTCAAAATCACTATGTAAGAGCACATTTGATCACTGGAGGAAGGCTGTAAAGACTGACACTAACAGGGGTGACGTTTCCAAATCCGCATAGATCATCACAGTCTTAAATATTTTTTGGAGCAACACCTATCCTCCCCACAACAAAATAAATGGCTAGCCAAAATGCTGGGATATGATTATGAGATCATTTACAAGAAAGGGAAAGACAATAGTGTAGCAGATGCATTATCTCGCCAATTTGAGGAGGAAAGTACTATGCTAGCAATTTCCCTCCCCATTCCAGAATGGATTGAAGAGGCTCGCAGGGAATGGTTTTCACACCCCGGGCTCTCCCAACTCATTTCTTAATTGTAGGTAGATCAAAATTTCACCAAGGGCTACTCGCGGTAGGGTGATATTCTTCGCTACAAGGACAGAGTCGTAATATCACCAACATCCACCCTCAAAAGTCGCATTTTGGCATAATTGCACTCATCTCCCATTGTAGGACATTCGGGCTTTCAGAAGACGTATGCTCGCACCAGAAGATCATTTTTTTGGACAGGCATGAAAAAGGACATCCTTACTTTCGTAGCAGAATGCGATGTCTGTCAACGCCATAAAGGGGAAACCGTCAACACACCAGGCACATTACAACCATTGCCCATTCCGGCATTAATTTGGACGGAGGTTTCTATGTATTTCATTACAGGTCTTCCAAATTCAGGGAACAAGTCAGTCATCATGGTGCTTGTGGACCAACTGTCGAAGTATGCTCATTTCTGCACCCTACCCCACCCATTTACACCAACTTTGGTTGCTCAATCTTTCATGGATCAGATCTTCAAATTGCATGGCATGCCCACTTCTATTGTGTCCGACCGCGACCTGATCTTCACCAATAATTTTTGGCAGGAACTCTTCAGAATACAAGGCACTCAACTAAAACTCAGTACTTCCTATAATCCGCAAATAGATGATCAAATCGAAGCCGTCAACAAATGTCTAGAATCCTACCTTAGGTGTTTCACTTAAGAAAAGCAACACCTTTGGGTACAGTGGCTACCTCTGGCTGAATGGTGGTATAACACCAACTATCATGCCACCACCAAAATGACTCCCTATGAAGCAGTATATGGTCAACTCCCACCTTCACCTACTTCATATCTCAAGGGATGCTCAAAAGTACAAGAAGTGGATCAACTCCTACAACACCGTGCAACCATGCTCGCCCATCTTCAAGAGAATCTTCATCAAGCTCAGAACCGCATGAAGCAACAGGTAGACCAGCATCGCTTAGAGCGCCAATTTCAAGAAGGGGATCAGGTCTTTTTACGGCTCCAACCATATAAGAAAACATCACTCAAAGACAAGGGGTGTCAGAAACTCTCTCCCAAATTCTACGGACCATATCAAGTACTTCAGCGCATTGGAGAAGTGGCCTACAAGTTGGCCTTGCCACCTACTGCAAAAATCCATCCAGTTTTCCATGTCTCATGCCTCAATAAAGTGATTGGGAACAATTGTAGAATTCAGACCAGTCTACATGAATTGGACGAATAAGGTTCCATCTGGCTTCAACCCGAACAGGTCCTAGACACACGAGACAAGCAACTGCGCGGCCGCATGATTAAGGAAGTCCTCGTCAAATGGAAAGACACCTCTCTGGAAGATGCAACTTGGGAACCAGCCACTATTCTTTAGCAGTTTCCACAGCTTTAGCCTTGAGGACAAAGCTAGTCTTAAGGGGGAGGGCATGTTAGGGTCCCACCCTAACCCCCTTATTTATGTAATGGGATCACGTCATAGTCAAGAGTCAATAAAGCCCATATTAATAATTGTAAGTGGTTAATCTGCAATTAATGACGGAACCACAGTTAGTTGCAAATGGGTCATAGTATTAGATAGATGGTATTAATAAAACCCACGGTATTGGCCCGTGGTATTGCATGTATGAGTCATATATAAAGGATAGAGACTCCCTGCGAGGAGCATCGTGTCTTATTTTGTAGTCGAGCTCTGCTCTATTGGAGGTTGCCCCCTCGAAGAGGCAAGTGAACATTACTCTCTGAATAATAAAATCATTGTTATTCTGTGTTCTGGGTATCTTTTCTTCACATATTCTGTATTTGGGTATCATTTTGGAGGTTAAGAGCATAACATCATCCTTCTTGTCGTTACACTACTTTTGGGTTGAGGAACATTGCTTGACTTAAGCTCAGGGATTTCCTCATCAATATCAATCATAAACTCTGTTCTTTCTTGTTTTTCCTATTCATCTTCTTTAATTTTGATTTGATTGTCAATTAGAAATTCTTTCCATGTTTTTCCTCTCCTCTGCAACTCAAATTCAATTAGAATTTTGATCAAACCAAAATGATACAAACTCCTATCTTCATTACCTTTTTGTTTCTGAATGGTCTTCGACATTTTAGTCAGACTTCGTAAGAGGAAATAGGGCAGACTGATAGTGCATTGACCTTTTAAGTGCAACAGAATTTTTATGTGATATAGGTATACTATACTGTAACGTCCTTCACATGTAAAAAAATTTTGAATAATGTATATCATCTCATCCCATGGGTGAATTAGCCAACTTCTGGGAACACCCTTTTCCAAATTGACAGAGGAAACCCTTGACCTACACATAAACTGAGTCCATGATTTTTCTCTAAATTGCTTGGTTTTGAAATACTTTTCCCCTTTTGGACTGATTTCCAATTTTTGTGCTATGGTATCCTCTGAAATTCTAAAATAGAAATTTCCTATTAAAGCTTTCTCTCCATTGAAGGAAAATATAAATTGCTTCGTAACCTATTCATTATTTCCATTAAATTTCTCTAGAAAAGGTAACCAGTGTTTTTCCCTTAAAATATTGACACATTCTTCATGATATTTTGAACTATCAAAGTTTTCGGGCTCTGCTCTATTGTTCATTTTAAAAATCTCTGTTCTAACCTTTTTTTTATGCTAAAAAATTCAATCAGTGTTTTCAACTTGTTACCTCTTTTCCTACGTTCCACTGAGCTGACCTGGTTAACGTCCTCAATTATTTGAGCTTACTTCTTCAATTCCTGAGCTGACCTGGTTAACGTCCTCAAATTCTGGGTGGAAGTAATAAAACTTTGGATAAGCCTGTCTGCTATATTTTCTCCCTTTATAGCACCTACTATCTCGACCCTTTTTTAGAAACTCAGAGTCTGAATACTAACGTCGTAACTAACTTTATGAACTCAAAGTCTTATAAAATGAAAACTCAACAGCCGACCTTCATCCAATTGCTATGATGATAATGCAGAGTCGGAAGGCACATTCAAATCATGAATACAGAGGAGTAGTACTGATTTTCAGAAGCATAATCATGATAACACAACATGCAAATCGTGTGATGATAACAAATATATTTCATAAGCAGACTTGGGTCAAAAGATTGTTTTATAACTCGAGCAATCGAAATGAATGAAATCATTTGAGGACAGACGGTTTAACACTTGTCTTTCCATTGAACGGACTTGTACATTGAGTATCCACTACTTGTTGGTACTTGATTGCTAGAAGTCCGATTTAAAAATGATGAGTTGATGACAAGGTTTGAAGAGCGGTGTATGAAAGGCTTGAAGAGCATAGTAGGAATAAAAATAGGCTAAGGTGTGATCAGAAATGATAAGCAGAGTGATAATGAGGTGAGTATTTAGGAATATGACAAAGGTTATGGGGATAAGGATTTTTGAAATTGATAACAAGCAATAATAATTATCATTTTTAACACTAAAATAATTTAAGAATTTTAAATGTTAAAAATGAAAATTTCAACAATATATTACACTTGTTGGTTGACAAATTGTTGATTTGGCGTGCACAGGTATGACTGATCTTCATTGTACAGGTATGACTGATCTTCATTGTATAGGTATGATTGATCTTCATTGTCTAAAACAGGTCCCTTTGAAATGAAATTGAATATAACAAGTCCCTTTAAAATCTGAAGAACTCTGAAGAACCATGTTTGTGAAGCTTCTTTTATCCTTGGTGTTGATGTAGCCTTGATTATAATTCTGATGATAAGCAACCTTTGAAAACTTTGTTGAAGTAGCTTGATGTATCTTGAATGCAGTCTTTAACAGGTCCCTCTGATATTGGTGATGTTTACATAGCCTTCTGAACAGGTCCCACAACATATTGGTAATGTTGACATAGTCTTTTAAACAGGTCCCACTGCATATTGCTTGAACAGATCCCTCTGAACAAAAACAATGCTTTTATTGAAATACTGAATTACTGAAACAAATTCCTTGAAGATTTAAAATGAGGAGATGAGATAGGGAAAAACCATTGTTTCTTCTCCCCCACTAAGTCTTTGACTTGTCCTCAAGTCATTATTGAATTGATGAAAAACAGTAAACAAGTAAAACAAGGAATTCTTACCAGCCAAATGATTGGTTTTCTAGTAAGAATTCGGGTTTAGAGTGTGCCAGAGTTTGGTTTTCACATCTAAACCATTATTTATTTTTATTTTTTTTTATTTTGTATTATTTTAATTTATTTTTTAATTTATTTTTTATTTTTTTTATTTTATTGTTAAAGAAAAAATGAAATTGAATGAACTAAGGTAGAGATATCACAACTGAAGGCTGCAATATCTCAACCTCCCTTTGCTAAGATACAGTTTGAAGAAAATCTTCCTTGTTGATGGGCTTATGATAGAGTTTCAACCTATGTCCATTGACAATAAAGGTGTTTCCTTCTCCATCAATTGTAGTAAGCTTGATTAATCCATTTTCATATACTTGAACTATTTCATATGGGCCCATCCAATGTGTTGTAAATTTGGCTTTATGATCTCTAAATTTAGAGTCGAAGAGTAAAGCCCAGTCTCCTTCTTTGAACTATTTCTTTTTAATGTGTGCATCATGCCACTGCTTCCTTTGTTTCTGCATTAGGATTGCTATCTCCTCTGCTTGCTACCTCATTTCATCTAACTGGTTCAATTGTCGAATTCTCTTTGTTTGTGCTTCATTGAGATCAATTCCTAAATCTGCAGCCATCTTATAAGTATGTATTTGAAATTCAATAGGAAGCATTACCTCTTTTCCATACACCGGCTGATATGGTGTAAATCCTGTAGTGTTTTTCCACGTGATTCTGTAAGCCCAGAGTACATCTTTGAGCTTCTCTTCCCAATTCTTTCTGTTCATTGCTACTGTCTTAGTGATAATTCCTTCCAATGCTTTATTTGTAGATTCCACCTGGTCATTGCCTTGTGGATGGTAAGGTGTACTTTTCATGTGCTTGATTTTATATTTTTCTGTGATGTCTTTGACCAGCTTTGAAGTAAACTGAGTACCTTGATCTATCACTATTTCCCTTGGTACTCCATACCTTACAAAAATTTCTTCAAAAAGGAAGTTTACCACTGTTTGTTCAGTTGCCCAGACTAGTGCTTTTACTTCAGCCCATTTTGTCACGTAATCAGTACATACTAGGATGTACTTTTTGCCTTTGGAAGTTGGATTGATGGGTCCTATAAAATCTAGAGCCCATTTCTCAAATGGCTCTAAATGTACTTGAGGCTGAAGTGGCATTTCATCTGTAGTTGTTGGTCTACCCATTCTTTGACAGCTATCACAACTTTTCACATATTTCTTGGAATCCTTAAAAATAAATGGCCAATAGTAGCCAAGACTGAGAATCTTGAATGCTATTCTTTTTGCTGCAAAATGACCACCACACGGATCATCATGACAAGATTTTAAAATATCAATTATTTCATCATTTCTTACACATCGTCTAATAATCATATCATAACCGGTGTAAAATAAATCTCCATTAACCCATGAATATATAGCACTTTGTTTGATCCGCCTCTTCTTTTCCTTTGGAGTAAAATATGGAGGTGTTTTTCCTATGGACAAATAATTAGCCAAGTCAGCATACCAAGGATTCACTATTGAAATTGCAAATAAATTTTCATCTGGAAAATAATCTTCAACCGGAACAACCTCACCTGAATTTTGCAGTCTAGAAACAAAATCTGCCACCTGATTCTCCTTACCTGGTCTATCTAACACTGTAATATTAAATTCCTATAATAATAACAGCCATCTGGTAACTCTGCCATTAGTGATTGGTTTATTCATTAAATACTTAATGGCAGAGTGGTCAGTATGTACAAAAACCTCATAACCAGTTATATAATGTCGTAATTTATTCACAGCATGTATGATTGCAAGCATTTCTTTTTCAGTGACTGTATAGTTTAATTCTGCAGGTGTTAGATTTTTACTAATGAAATAGATGGAATAATTGAAAGTCTCTTCTTTTTGGCCTAACGAGGCATCTACTGCAGTATCAGATGCATATGTAAATATGTGAAATGGTAGGGTCCAGTTAGGTCCTTTTAAGACTGGTGTGGTTGATAATTTTTCTTTGAGTATTTCAAAAGCTTGCTGACAATTCTCATTCCAGTTGAAAGGTGTATCTTTTGCTATAAGCTTAAACAGAGGTAAAGCTATTTTACTAAAATGTTCAATAAACCTTCTGTAATAGCTTGCATACCCAAGAAAACTTCTTACCTCTTTTTGAGTCTTCAGAATTGGCAAATTGACAATGATCTGGATTTTTAATGGATCAACTTTAATGCCTTGAGAAGAAATATAGTGACCTAATACTATCCCTTCATTTAACATCATAAAACACTTTTCATTGCTCAGGGACAGATTAGCTTCAATACATCTCTTCAAAACTTTTTCAAGATTTTCTAATGAATGCTCAAATAAATTACCATACGCTGAAAAATCATCCATGTAAACTTCAACACATTCATGAACTAAAACAGCAAAAATAGCTAATACAGCTCTCTGAAATGTAGCTGGAGCATTTCAAAGTCCAAATGGTAAAACATTATAGATATAAGTGCCCCAGGGACAAGTAAAAGTGGTTTTTTTCTTGGTCTTCTAAGGCTATCCTGATCTGGTTATAGCCACTAAAACCATCAAGAAAAGAGAATGATGATTTCCCATCTAACGTGTCTAGCACTTGGTCAATAAATGGTAGTGGGAAATAATCTTTGAGTGTTGCTTTGTTAAATTGTCTGTAATCAACACAAATCCTCCACTTGCCATTTTTCTTGGGAACTACTACCAATGGGGATACCCACTGACTGTCAAAGATAGGATAAATAAAATCGAATTTCAATAGTTTTTGTAATTCATCTCTAACAATATCCTGAAGCATGGGATTCATTCTTCTCTACGGTTACCTCACTGGTTTGATATTACTATCCGTATAAATATGGTGAGTGCATGTTTCAGGGTGAATTATGTGCATATCGGTGTAATCCCAAGCAAATTATTTCTGATATTTTCTCAATAATTGAATCAATTTTTCCTCCTGAGATGAGTCTAGGTGAGTGCTAATATTCAAAGTTTTTCCTGGACTAATCTCTATGGTCTTGCTCTGTGTGTTTGTGATAGATTGAATGGGAAAAATGTTCTGAAATGTTGTTTTCAAAGAATGAATGGTGCATGTTTCCTAAAAATTCTATGCCAAAAGTTCATCTGCAGCATGGTATTGTTCATTTCTTAATTCTTCAGAAATATCAGGTTGAGAAAGGAACAATTCTACCAAATCATCATTATTATGTGGAGATGGAGATTGCTCGAGAGGGTTACGGTTAGGGTTTTCTTTTTTTCTGCGGCTAACCATGGACGGTCGTTGAACCTGCTCTGTCTCTATCATTTGTGTCTCTGTTACTACATACTTTCTGTTGCAGTTTCTCTCCACCGGGGGTCTTGACCTGTTCGAGTTACTCGGGGGTTTATTCGTTGTTCTGTTACCGACCGTCTCTATCTGTGGTCTGATCCTATATCCTGGCTATCCGATCTGAGGTTTTTGGTATCTTCTCCATTTTTCTCCTGCAGTTACGAGGTGCCCTTTATTCTAAGGAGAAACTGTCGACATGGAGGATATTGATGCCGTGGACTATTCCGAAGACCCGCTGGAGGGGGTATCCATCTGGCGCTCCTCATTTCCTGCGTCGGTTGGACTGTTCAATGCTGGCTACTCTTTGGCAGAACCCTCCCGAACACATACAGTGGTCTTGCCTGACGACCCTCCTACCTGGCCATCTTTATCTACCCCCCCGGCCTCCCGTTATCCCTTGGTTTCGTTTCCGCCTGCCTAAACCGTAACCCTGGTTTAGACCCTCTTACCACAGGCTCTCAAACCTCGTTTCCTCCATCGGTGACCGGGGTAACTATCAGTTTGAACCTACAGGCCTCACTTGCTCCTCCTTCTGGATGTTTTTCTGTCGTACAGCCTCTTGCCAGTACTTTACCTTATTCGGCTGACAGCCTCCCCCCTCCTCGTCTTACCCTTGCCCTCCCCTTGTTTCTTTGGGTCCTCCTTCGGGCTGGGTACAGTATCCGCCTCCCCCTCAAGGGACCAAGAAGAAGTACAAGTGCTACAAATCAAAGGCGGACGACATTGTCCTGCGATTAGAAGAGGACATACAGTGGGGAGAAACTATAGATTTTGCTGACAGAGTCTTGGTTGGTCGCATCAAGGGCTAGAACTACACAGCTGCCCGTCTGAAGGCCTGGGCAGCAGAGGTGTGGGGTCACCATCTGGTTGACATCCCCTTTGTGCAGACTTTTGTGAGGGGATGGTTCGCTTTGAGATTCGCTCGTGCTAACCACACAAATTGGGTCTTATCCTCCTACTAGCACTTTGAGCATGCCCCGGTTCTTCTGAAATGCCGGATGCCACTCTTCGACCCAGAGACTGAACATATTGGTATAGGACCAGTGTGGATTCGGCTCCCAGGTCTCCCATTACAATACTGGTCTGAAGACATATTCAGACGGATCGGCAACGCTATTGGCACCTACATGGAACACGACAAGTCCTATCTTCTTACGGGTATGATGGCATATGCTCGCATTCTTATTAATCTTGACACAAGAGGAGGGATTCAGGAATACATCACTGTACAATGGAGGGACACATCCCGCAAGTAGATTATCGACTACGAAGGCATCCCGTATCGCTGCCGCAGATGCCATAAAGTAGGGCACTTGTACAGGGACTGCCCACTCTTGCAAAAGAATAGGGGCATTGATCAGAGACTGGAGACTGAGCAGACGGGCGGAAGCCCTACTCAGTGCGAGGAAGACACTGTACCAAAAAATGCAGGGGAACCTCAGAGATCTCCTGACAAAGTGGCATCTTACAAGCAACCAGCGGATTTTATTCGTACCTCGCCTCCTCCTCCAACAAGCTCTGGTCCAGCAAAGGAGATCATCACGACAGCGGGTATGTTATTCCCTGCTTCCCCTCTCTCTCCTCCTGTATCTGGCTTATCTAAAGTTTTTGCATCTCATACTTGCATGGGTACTTCCCCACCTATTCCTCCACCCTCGGACACTTCGGCTCTCCCAAGATCCCTGGGCTTTATCCCTCCCTCCTCCCTCATATGATCCCTCCCCCTTCCCCCCCATCACTACCCCCAACATCCCCTCCCTGATTTCAACCTCCCTCCCTTCTATCCCTCCCCTCTCTCCCCCTATTTCCCCCCGGTACCCTCTCCACTCCAGATCGAAGGATAAGATTTTAGATGTGATTGGTCTGGACCCTGTGATTCCCCCGGCCTCCCACAAATCATCTAGGGGATGCCCCTCTCAGTTAATTGAAGCTAGACACACCGTGGGTGAAGAAGTTGCCCTCGGGTGACAGCAAACCATTGACAAGGCCCTTAGAGCAAGGAACGGCCCTCTACCTCACCCTCCATGAAATTCTTATCATTCAATTGCCGAGGGATTGCTAGCCCTCCCAAAAAACTAGCTCTCAGAAGACTGCTCACATCGACCGAGTTGGACATCATTTTCTTACAAGAAACCATTTGCTCGGCTGCCTCTCTCATTCCCACTCTTAACTCATGGCTGCCGAATTGGACCTTCCATGCTATGGATGCGTCTGGGAGATTGGGCGGTACTTCTATAGGCTTCTGTAACAAGTATATGGAGCTCAGGAACTTATGGGGAGGCAGAGGTTTCATTGGTATAGACATATACGCCCACACTCTTGGATCTGAAATTCTTATCTTGAACGTATATGGCCCATGTGTGGATAGGGAAACTTTTTGGAGGTCCCTTCTCGACTCTGAACTCTTACAGGCTGACAACATCATCCTAGGAGGAGATTTGAATTTCTCGTTGGGATTCTGTGAATCCTGGGGCCACTCGGCCCAGGTTGATAGCCTCTCTGACACTATCTCTACCTTACTCGAAGAGCATCAGTGGGTAGACATTCCTTCAGTCAGGATCTAGTATACTTGGACAAACAACCGAAGTGGCGATCACAGTCTTGCAAGGAGGCTAGACAAATTTCTTATCAAAGAAGCCTTCTTAAACGTTCAACCTCGCATTAGGTAGTGGGCTGGTACTGGTGGCATATTTGACCATTGACCTATATTTTTGGAACTGTCGGACAAAATTCAGAGGATTAAAAGCCCCTTCAAATTCAATGCCTCCTGGCTCAAGGATCCCTCCTATATGCAACTGGTATCTGAATATTGGAAATCCAACCCTATCTTGGAACGGGAGGATCATACTGCTGGTTTTATCAGGAAGTTGATAGAACTTAAGAAGATCTCTAGAAATTGAGCACACCAGAAACGGATAAAAGATGATAATATTTTGAAGGAAGCAGAATGAGCCATAGCCTTATATGAGGACTCATCTAATGGTACCTTCTTATCACAGGCTAACAAGGACCTATACACTTCCCTAGTCTCAAAGCGTTCCCAAATCCTGAAGGAAAGAGAGGAGAGCTGGCGTCTCAAAAGCAGGGCAATCTGGCTCACTGAAGGTGATAACAACACTAAGTTCTATCACAAATTTTCCAATGGAAGGAAAGCCATTAATACTATCTGGGAACTTCAAAATGAACAAGGCCAAGTGGTATCAACTCAGCAGGATTTGGCTAGATTAGCCAATGAGCACTTCAAGACCATCTACAAGGCGCCTAGAGAAGTGAATATTTTGGAAATTATGCGGTTTGCAGAACTTTTCCCCAAGTTTGTGCAACAGGAAGACTCAGAGAACCTGATGATGGAAGTGACGAAGGAAGAACTTGAAGCTACTATAAAGTGGTTCAAGAAAGATAAGAGCCATGGACCTGACAGGTGGACCATCGAATTCTATATTACTTTCTTTGATATCCTGGGGGATTATTTACTCAAGATTGTAGAGGACTGTAGAAGAAGTGGCAATATTTCCTCAGCCATCAAATCCACCTTCATTGCCCTCATTTCGAAATCTGATTCCCCTTCCTCCTTCAATGATTTCAGACCCATCTCCCTTTGTAACTGTCTGTATAAGATTATTGCTAAGATCATTGCAAATCGCCTGAAGCCAATCCTATCTAGACATATATCTTCTAAGCAATTTGCTTTTCTACAGCATCGACAGATACATGAGGCGATTGCCACTGCTCAAGAACTTCTTCACACTATGCAGACAAAGAAGTAGAAAGGCATGATCTTGAAAGTGGACCTCTCGAAGGCATTTGATAGAGAAAATTGGCTCTATATTAGATTATTATTGACTCATTTTGGGTACCCCTATGCATACATCAAATGGATCATGAGCTACATCAAGGATGTATCTTACAGTGTCTTACTAAATGGGGAAGCCACACCTTTCTTCCTATCCGAGAGAGGACTCAGGTAGGGATGCCCTCTCTCCCCTCTCCTATTTTTACTTATAATGGAAGGTTTAAGTAGATCCATCATTGCTGCCCGCAACAGAAATCAACTGGTTGGTATCAAGATTTCGGAGAATTTATATCTGACCCATCTATTGTTTGTTGATGACGTTCTTATTTTCTTAAATGGAAGCATTGGAGACTCCTCAGTCTTACAGAATATATTCAAACTCTTTCAGCAGGCAACCGGGATGATAGTTAATGAAGGAAAATCTACAATTACCATCTTTGGATGCTCTCAGCATGAGACCATCTACACTACCTAGCTCTTCCCCTTCTCCGGTCTAAATTTGGAAGATGGGATTAAATACCTGGGCTTCCGGCTTAAGCCCCTTGGATATAGGATTGCAGACTGGACGTGGCTTATTATGAAAGTGGAAAAATGCTTACAGATCTGGCACCACAAATATCTTTCCTGTGCTGGTAGATTAGTACTCATAAAGGCGGTAATCGAGGCCCCACCTATTTTCTGGATGACTCTAGCATGGATACCGAAAGGCATTCTAAACGCACTCCAAAATATATGCTGCAGATTTTTATGGAAGGGTAACCAACCGGGGAAAATCTTTGCTTGGGTCAAATGGGATAGAATTGCAATACCAAAACGATGGGGAGGATGGGGAATCAAAAGGCATTATATGTTCTCGAAAGCTCTGGCAACAAAACTTGGTTGGCAACTCGTCACCACCAACAGTCTTTGGTCTCGGGTTGCACAAGCAAAATACATCTGGCCCATGAACCTGATGGATTGGTTTAGACAGATACATCACACAAACAACAACATCTCCAACATTTGGAAGGCGATGATGAATGCACTACCTCTTCTGCGACAAGGCATCACGTGGAGAATTAATGAAGGAAATGCAGTTTGTATAGGCACGGATCCATGGGTGGGTTGTGGTAATGCCCACAAATTTCTAGCTGACTTGTTCAGGTTCCTAAACAGCAGGGGCATTATCCACATTAAACACATAGGAGATCGAAATAATTCTACCTTTCTTCAGCAGGCTTGGAAATCGGCTCATGAATTGGACATCCCCGAGAAATGGCGACTTGACTGGCAGCAATACACTGAAGCTCTCACTCAGGCACATATCTGCCTGACTGATGAACCGGATGAGGTTATATGGGCATTCGCAAAGCACGGAACATACTCCCCTAAAGAAGGATACATCAGGTTCATGGAACCCTATAAACCTCAGACCATCAACCCGAGCTGGAGATTACTTTGGAAGCTCAAGGCTGCTCCTCGTACCCGCCTATTACTGTGGAACACACTATTTGAAAAGATCCCTACAGGTGCCAATCAGATGAAAAGATCCTTTCATGGCCCTTTTCGGTGTCACCTTTGTCGACTTGATGAAGAAAGTACTGAACACCTCTTCTTAAGTTGCTCATCCTCTAAAGAGTATTGGAACTGCATCACTGCATACTACCCATCCCTAAAAGCCTGTCACGTCACAACATACAGGATGCTTGGAGTTCTTGGTGCCAATTCCATAAGGAAAAAGCCAAGAACATGCCCCTACTAGCCTACTAGGCTATATGGATTGCTAGAAACCACTCCATATTCAACCTCAAAGACCCCCATTGGCCTTCTATACTGCTTCATACCATCGCTAATTTTGATCTCCTTCCTGAGGATGATTACATAGCCCCTCCTCGCACCATCATACCTGAAATCATAGACAAATCTAAACCATGGGCATATTTTGATGGTTCTGCACAGGAGGCAGGATGTGGCGAAGGAGCCATTCTCTTCCTGAATGATACCCACAGTTTCAAAATCCAAATTAATCTGGGCATGGGTACTAACAATTTTGCTGAAATCATTACTGCAAACATCTCATATATTTTTCCTTAGAGCAACATTGCAGTCATCTACAGTTGTTTGGTGATTCAAAAATCGTTTGTAACTGGCTTAACAATGCATCTCATTGTAATGCATTTACTTTGCGGCATATTCTAGGAGAAGCTCAAAGATTGATATCCTCATTTGACTCCTTTGTCTATCGACATATTTATAGGGAAAAAAACACGGAGGCAGATCAACTTTCAAAAGAGGCAGCGCATTTACAGGGCAATGACTAGCTAATACAGGAGGAAATTGATGGCTCCTACCATCAATACTACCATAGACCTTTTGTAGAACTTGGTCAAATTGGGCTATAAACCCAATATTTTCTGATCTCATTGTATAAATTATGTTTCTCATATCTATTTTAGTGGTTTGTATATATGACTTTGCACACACAGTTTTGGTTTTGGTACATAGTTTATCTCTCTCTACGCAGAGATGATAGAATTTTGGACTTTTTTCTCTCTACCTGTTGAGGGAAGCTTACACATAATATAGATGATATCAGACTCCCTGCATGGAGTAATAGCGGTTAGCAGTTAAGCTTTTATATCTTTATCTGGACAGTTTCATGTATCTTGACAGGCAATCTTGCCTCCATATGCATATGCCTCGGTATCTACAAAATGTAATTTCTTATATATTAATAGAAATTACGACTTTTTTCCATGGGAAAAAAAAAAATCATTATTATGTTCTTGAAAATCATAGATTTGATTGATGCTGAAAACAGATTGAACTTCTTCCTTATCAATGTATTTATCATCTAGCCATAAATTGTGTGCTACTGCTAGTGATTGTACTGATGGGTAGAGAGTGAGTTGTTTTCTTTCAGTTCCTCGTGAAATAATCATATTACCCGATCTACATCCTATGAATGCATCAGCAGTTGCTAACCATGGTCTACCAAGGATGATAGGGTGTCCTCCTAAATTAGATTTTGGCTGAAGAACTAAAAAGTCCACTGGATACTCCCAAGAGTCCAGTGAAACAATTATGTCCTCCAAAATCCCTTCAGGAATCACTTTAGACCTATCAGCTAGTTCTAGAACAATTGTTGTGTGCTGCAAGTTTATGAGCTGCTGTGTTTTCTTTGTTTCAAGAGTCATCACATTTATTGCAGCCCCAAGGTCAATTAAGGTGTTTGGAATATGTATGTTGTTAATGATTGTAGTGACTCTAGGAATACCATGATCAACATACTTTTCCATTGAAATGGTGTTTTTCATAAGGCCAGCTAAATGTCTAATAACATGAATAGTTTGTGGATCAACTCTTTTCCTGGTAGGCTTCTTGAGGCATAGTTCTTTGATTGCTTTAGTATATATCGAAATGTCTTTTATGGCTTGTAATAGTGGAATTTTTATATAGACATTCTTTAGCTCATCTAAAACATCAAACTGTGGTATAGACATGGGAAGTTTTGCTTGGACCAATCTTTCTGAAAAAGGTGGTGGATGCAACGGTTGCATTTGTTTATTTTTGATGTCATCATTTTGTTTCCTTGGAGTTGAAGTTTCATTTTCGTTTTCTTCGCTTTCTTCTTGTTTTTCAGCTATTGGAGGTTCTTTTTGAAGTACCTTACCAGACCTCAGCTCGATATTTTGTAAAGGTAATGTGGGATATGATGGTCCCTCATCTATACTATAAGCTGGTCTATATGCTCTATTATTTGGATTTGGTACAGGTTGAGCAGGAATCTAAGTGGGTCTAGGAGGTTGGTTAGATGGAAGTTGTAATTGAGGTGGATTTATTGGTGGAGGATCAGGCAATGCTTGTTGAGTGTTTTGGGGTTGACAAACAACTTGCTGCTGAGGATATTGTTGATATGTTTGAGGATATTGTGAATATGGCTAATGATACTATTGATATGGCTGATGATATTGTTGATATGGATGAGTATTGTTGGTATGGTTGAGGATATGGTTGATATTGTTGAGAGTATTTCTGAAATGGTTTCCATTGTTGTTGTGGGTAATTTTGGTGTTGCCATGGCATGGGTACATTCCAAGAATTCTGAACATTCATCTGATCTTGTGCAGGAAATTGCAAATTTTGGTTTGGAAACATACCTAGAGGTGGAGGTCTTGGTTGCCATGGCCTCTTAGCGCCCATGAAATACACATTCTCCATACCTATGTTAGCTTCCACATTACGATTCTGCAAAATCTTGATTTTAGAGCAATGAAACATATCATGATTTTCAGTACAAAAGGCACAAACTTGAATGCTTTCTAATGGGCAGTCTTTCAAAGCATGTTTCTTCCAGTATTTTGGACAAAAGATAGCCATTAATTGATCTTCCTCTTCTTGTCTTTTCTTTGCTTTCAGAGTGTCAATTTGATTTCCTAAGGTACTTAATAGAACTGTTTTGAATTCTTCTAACAAGTTTCCTATTTCAGCCCTTGTGACACTTGCTGAAGCAGATTTTGTGGCTTTGGATGGTATAGCTCTTTTTCCATTTCTGGCTTTGCTCCTAGAATAATTTTCACATAAGTCAACAATTTCTTCCAAAGGTAAAGTGGAAATATCACCTTTGCCCATCAAATTAAGATCATCTAAGTATTCCTCTCGAATTCCCTTCAAAAATATTGTTCGAATCATATCAAGATACATGGTTCTATGTTTTGATTTTTGTAAATTGTAAACAAATCGTTCCAAGTACTCCTCTAAACTTTCATCCTCTTGTTGATTCATTCTAAAGATATCATCTTTAGAATCTTTCGATCTACAATAAGGTTGGTATTTCCTTAGGAATATTTTTCTCATGCCATCCCAATCAGTTATTGCATGTTCACCAAGTCCCATGAACCATCTTAATGCTGATGCTTTTAATGTTGTTGGGAAGAGTCTAAGCCTATGGGCATCATCCGTGTAACAATATGTTCAGCATACTATGTCAAATTAAAACAAGAATGAATCTGGATCTTCTGAAGCCATGCCATAAAAGTTTGGTAACACAGATGGAGGTATGTTTTTCATTTTTATTTCCTCATCATAATTTTCTCCTAGTTCTTGAATAGGAAATTTAAAGGTTGACTCTTCCTCCTCTCTTCGATCTTGATTTTGTGGTCCTCTTGCTGATCCTCCTCCTTCCTCAACCATTTTGATAGGTTCCTATGTTGATTTAATTTCTTGTACTGTGTCACTTGTTTCAAAGAGAAGTTGTTCTAGTGATTTTTCTCCTTCTTGAGATTTTTCAAAATCAGTAGGTTCAAGGAGAGATTGTTGAGTTATTTTGCTACTTTCTCTTTTTATAGAGGATTCAGGGAGATGTTTCTTCTGTGATTCGTGTGCCAATAGAATTTTTCTCTCAATGAGTGTGAGTCTTTGCCTTGATTTCTATTTATCCTCTAATTTTTGTATGGTGACTTTCCCAGCTGGTGTTGTGTGTTCAATTTTTCCTAAAGGGTTTGCTCCTAGTGGTGAATTAGTTTTTGGGTGGGGGGTTTTTATGAATCTACCTTTATCATCTCTAGATCTAGACATAAGTA
The DNA here is from genome assembly GCA_031772625.1 of Pinus tabuliformis. Classification (NCBI taxonomy): domain Eukaryota; kingdom Viridiplantae; phylum Streptophyta; class Pinopsida; order Pinales; family Pinaceae; genus Pinus; species Pinus tabuliformis. The sequence continues at coordinate 1,567,409,136 of CM062818.1, read as the reverse complement.
AATATGACTTCTAAAATGATCAATTAAAATTAAATCTATGTTTTTGTTTGTTTTTGTTTATGTTTTTTTTTTTTTTTTAGAAATCCTCTAGTTATGCCTCCCCGACAACGACGCCAAAATGTAGTGACCAATCCAGGGGTCTAAATTAGACTAAATTTAATGTCAACCAAGGTAGGTAAACTTAGAGGCATGTGTCTAAAATTTATAGACCTAAAAGGATCTCATCTATCTAAATAAGTGTCTATTGTGACAGGATACAACACTCTTTTACAAGAGATTGAAATATGTTTCCTTTCACAATTTAAACACTTATATCATCTAATTTAATTAACTGTTATAAAAACAGAGTGTTACTCGTCTGAGTTCTCAATCCTCTTACAAGGACATAATTCACAAAAAATCTTTCAAGACAACACACTAAGCATACCAAAGATCAAATTCGTGAAAACAGAGTCCATAGTGATATCTTGAAATTCAATGTTCAAATAAACCTTTTACAAAGTTTGATTCAATAATTTTGCAATTGAATTTCCAAGGTACTACTATGAATCATAAAATAACAATCACAAGAACTTCTAATCAAACCGATCAACTCACAAGCAATGAAATAACATCAAATGCTATTCAGATCTGAAGACTAAATCCTATGAAATAGAAATGAAAGTGTACCAATATTCACGTAGGGCCCTTCCACGTTTTGATGGCACACTTAGAAAACTTCAAATGATAAGAACGCTAAGTCATAAACACCATATGAAATTCTGCCTTTTGATTAAGTTCTGAGAATCGACTAAATTCAAAATAGAGTTCTGGAATACGCTTACAGTCTCAAGTCTGCTCTTGTCTAATCTCTTTTCCTTACCAGCGTTCCTCTTATTTATTAAAATTTACAACCAAACGTACATTCATTATCACTTCAGATGTTTCTGCTTTTACAATCAAAAAGGCTATTTTCGTTTTTCCTAATCCTAACTGATTTCTAAAACAAAACGAAATCAATTTAGGTAACTTCAGATTTTTGTTGCTTTTACAACTAAAAAGGTTGGGTTTGACCAGCATTGACCATGTATTCAGGAGCTCCAAATTCGATGCTAAATAGATTTTCCACCATGTATGTACATCCTAGATCATGTCCTTATCTTTTGTTCCGATTTTCCTGCCATGCCACGTGTCACAACATAAACCAATTACAGGAAGTCATGACATCCTGTAATTTTGTTGAAAATTTCCAATTTTTAACATAAAAATCCATAAATTAAATTTAATGTAAAATAAAAATTAGAATGCTTCATTAATCAATTTCAATGGACTATGAGGGGTTTATGGAAGAAAATGATAGATAAATGATGGATTTTTAGAAGAAAAGAATGGCAATAAAATAGTACCAACACAGGTCTTGGACAAATTGGCAGGAAAAAAATTATTTTCATTCCAAGATGGCTTCAACGGTTACAATCAAATTCAAATTTCCCTTTAAGACCAGGATAAGACTACCTTTACCTGCCCTTGGGGGACATTTTCTTACAAGGTCTTACCTTTTGGGTTGTGCAATGCACTTGCCATATTCCAGAGGGCTATACTCAGCATTTTTTTAGATATGATAAATGAAGGGCTCGAGGTGTACATGGATGACTTTACACCTTACAGAGATGACTTCGAGCCAGCATTACAAACATTAGAGAAAGTTCTGCAAAGATGCATTGCTACCAAGCTCTGTTTAAGCCATGAAAAATGCCACATGATGATGACCAAGGGCCTCATCTTGGGTCACTATATCTCAGCAGCTAGAATCCAGGTAGATCCAACAAAAATTCAGATAATTCTTTTAATACCTACCCCTTCCACACAAACTGAGGTACACAGTTTCTTGGGATTTTCTGGCTATTATAGAAGATTTATAAAGAATTTTTCTCAAATTGCTACACCATTATATGCATTAACAGGAAATATCGATTTCATTTGGACTGACAAATGTGACATTGCTTTTGAAGATTTAAAATGGCTTGTATCAACAGCTCCAGTATTACGAGGCCCAAACTGGGATTTTCCATTCCAGATTTCATCTGACGCTTCAGATACAGCCATTGGAGAAGTTCTCGGCCGGGAGGAAGATAAGAAGTCATATGCAATATACTATATTAGCAAAAATCTATCTCCTGCTGAATTATATTATATTGTTACTAAAAAAGAATTTTTGGTTGTAATCTATGCTATCAATAAATTTAGACATTATATAACAGGATACCCTGTGGTTTTGTATATTGATCACTCTGCTATTAAACATCTAGCTAATAAACTTGTTATAAATGGAAGAGTGACAAGATGGTTGATCCTTTTGCAAGAATTCGATATAACAATCAAAGATCGACCAGGAAAAGAAAATCCAGTAGTAGACTTCCTTTCACAAATGTCAAAGACAGATGACTCGATAGTAGTAGAAGACCAATTCCCTGATGAACACTTATTCACTGTCACCATGAAAACACCATGGTACGCGGATGTCGCCAACTACCTAGTAGTGGGAAAATTACCCAAGCACCTGAAGCCTAATGAAAGAAAACAAATAGTATAGCCTAGCACTTGGTTCTCTTGGATCGGAGGATATTTATTTCATACAAGAGCCGATATGCACATTCGAAGATGTGTCAAGGAAGATGAAGTCTTCAACATCCTGAAAGCTTGCCACGATGGGCCCTGCGGTGGTTATTTTGTAGACATCAGGACTGGTCACAAAGTCTTATAAATGGGTTATTATTGGCCCACCATTTTTAAAGACGCCAAGAAGTTTTTCCAGGCATGCGACAGTTGCCAAAGAATGGGACAGCCTGGGCAGTTTGATGAGATTCCCCTGCATCCGCAATTAGTCATTGAACCTTTTGAACGATGGAAGTTAGATTTCATTGGTCTAATGAACCCATCATCTAATCAAAAGACATACATACTAGTCACAACAGAATATGTGACTAAATGGGTGGATGAAGAAGCATTGCCAAGGGCAACAGAGGACTCAGTAATCCACTTTCTTTTCCAGCTATTCGTGCGATATGGCTTGCCTAGAGAAATAATCACGGATGGAGGGGCACAATTTATAGGCCATAAGATTGCTGCAGCATTAAAAAATCATCATATCATGCATAGAATCACAACTCCATACCACCTGCAGGCAAATGGCCAGGTAGAAAGCACCAATAAAGTAATCAAGGCAATAATCACAAAGATAGTTGCATCACATAGACGTGACTAGGCTACCCAATTTCCAGAAGCCCTGTGGGCATATCTCACGACATGGAGAAATAACACGGAATATTCCCCATCTCAGCTAGTGTTTGGGAAAGAACCTATCTTCCTAATCGAATTTGAAATCCAGACATTAAGGATAGCTCAGGAGGTAGGCTTGGACTTAAATGAAGCACAGGTTAATAGGCTACATCAAATTAATGAATTGGATGAAATCTAGCTATCAACTCTTCAGCACACTGCACTGATCCAACAACAAAGAGTGAAATGGCATGATGCCCTTATCAAGAAGAAGATCTTCCATGAAGGAGATTGGGCACTCCTGTATGATTCTAGGTTCCAGGATTTCTCGGGAAAACTCCAGACCAGATGGTTAGGGCCTTATGAGATACAAGAGGTGCATGATAATGGCACCCTCACATTAGCCACCATTGATGGGTCTGGCTACTCTTTTAAAGCGAATGGACATAAAGTACGACTCTATCACAAACCGCTTACTAGGGAGTCCTTTTGCCAACAATTACAGGAAGATTCCACCATACAAATTTTTGTTGAGGAGGGTAACCCGTCCACAGCATCGGTCTACTGAAGAATTTATTTGTTTTTGAAATTTGTACATAAATTTTCCTTTCTATTTGATTGAATTTGCTTGTATAAATTGTATATAAGTTATTTTTTCTACTTTTCCTTTGTTGTTCCCTCTAAGGAATAGTTTTTGTTCCCTCTAAGGAACAATTGTTGTCCCCTCTAAAGAACAACAATGTTTGTATTTATTTTTTTCTTGTTGTTCCCTTTAAGGAATAGTTGTTGTTCCCTCTAAGGAACAAGTGTTGTTCCCTCTAAGGAACAATATTTTCGTGCATATTTGTTGTCTCGTTGTTCCATCTAAGGAATAGTTGTTGTTCCCTCTAAGAAACAATGGTTGTTCCCTCTAAGGAATAGCTATTGTTCCCTCTAAGGAACAACAATTCTATGTGTATTTGTTTTCCCGCCATTCCCTCTAAGGAACAGCTGATGTTCCCTCTAAGGAACAACAATTTTGCGTCCAATCTTTTCTTTCTTTTTTTTGTTCCTTACAAGGAACAGCTGTTGTTCCCTCTAAGGAACAACAAGTTTTTTTCAGCATGTATTCCCTTTGTTGTTCCCTACAAGGAACAACTATTGTTCCCTCTAAGGAACAACACCTTTTTGTGTGTCTTTTCTTGTTGTTCCCTATAAGGAACAACACTCTTTGTGTGAGGTTTTCTTTTGCTCTTTCCTTTAGGAAATAAGCACTTTGTGAATATCATTTCGGTCAAGTATACAAATATATATATGTAAGGATACAAAATTTGAAGTTTATTGGAATAAGCAAGTCAAATATTATCATCTTTAATGAGATTGTTTTGTATTGATCTAAAAAGGAAGGACACAACCATCTATATCACTTCATTGTCCTTATTTTCACTATAAATCGAATTGATTGATTATTTGTACCATGTTGGTTCTCCCCTAACCCCTATAATTCTCTCTGTTCATTATTATCAAATAAAGTTAAGGGCATATTTTTTTCTATTGATATGTTCAGACTTCTTCCACCATCCCTAATCTTAAGGATTGTTGAGCCACCCTCTATATACAAATAGGAAGCGTTGTCTAAAAAAATAAAATAAAATAAAAAATACATATGTTTACTAACAATTCTATGATTTTTCAGATGGAAGATAGGGGGTCTCATCATGAGCCAGCCTACCATGATCATAAGGAAACAACGAAGTGGCATTCCCTCTATGGCCACCACACCAGGGATGTGATCCAATGGATGCATCAGAAAAATAAATTCCTTGGAATAAGAGGTCTCATCACGAGCTAGCCTTCCCACCTTTCACTCCTTCTCAATGAATGGCAATTGTTAGAAAATTATATATTACGGAGCAATGGAACACATAAAATATTGCAGAAATATAAACACAGAAAACACACAAAACAAGAGAGACACAGATATACGTTGTTCACCCAGTTTGGGCTACGTCCACCCCGAACAGCCAGTCCTTCCTTTCTATTATCCAGCAAAATGAAGAGACACAACCTACAACAAATCCGCTGTAATATCCTCTATTTTATCTCACAGTCTCACCTCTCTATTCATCACTCACAGAATACACATCTATCTCATAGCCTCAAATACAATACCCTCATACAAAGAGAGGGGTTGCCTTCTAGGGAAAAAAACCCTAAACTAAACATAAGTTCTACCGTCAGATCATCCGCCTAATGCACGGCCCAGATTGACTAGAAATTAATATACTTTTACAAGGCAATTTTACAGTTGTTTTTAGCTTCGGGGGCGCTGCCCCCGAAACCCTCCGCCAGGGGGGGGCTCCCAAAGGTCGCAGCCGCCCCCCCCCCTGGACCCCCCCTGCAGCGAATATTTTACGGGCGGCGTTGCCGCCCCCATTTCGAACTGGGGTCCTATGTGGCGATACCTTTGAATATAGAAGATAATCAGGCTCCACACCCAACAACAATGTGTTCATCTGGTTACCAAGTCAGCACATTGGTCTCTACTCTGACATCATAATGCACTTCCCTAATTATACATAGAGGATCATGGTTCCAAAGGGTGAAAAAGAAACTTTGTCGAGGCTATGAATGCTTGCGAGCAACAGAAGCTCTGCTGATGGTATTGGAATCATATTTTCAACATCAATAGTTCTTATAACTCCCTTTTCTTATTTTTTACCTTCACTATAGAGAGATTATGTTCCTAATCTATTTTTGAACCTTTATGCATGCGATATCTTTTAAAAATCAATCATTGTAGTTTAAGTGGAATGACGATGGAAAAGTATCTTTCCTGTGTCGGATGTCCTTTTTCCTTTTCGAATCACCTCACAGCATCTCCACATTTATTCATAATTTTCGTTATATGCATTGATTTCAACACTCTGATATCTTTTGCGATCCTATCATTAATATGTGTACCTTACCACTTTTATCACCCTTGTACTTCGCCGCGAGCACGTCATTCCTTCACTCATTCAATTGAAGGCGACCTATCATTTCAAAGGGGGGCGAGGAGAAACCTCTAGTGTATTTATGTATGCGTGTCAGTCCTTTATTCGATTGTGCAGGGCAATACAACATTCCATGATTACGAAGTATGTGGTACAATAGAAAGTCCTAGATAACGATATTTATGCCTGTAAAGTATCATCCGAAATAACCATTATAACAACTTGTTGTTCCGTCACTCAGCTCTGTCTATTGCTATGATATCTCTGCTACACTAACTATTCATAGAATCCAGGAATTATGGGAGGAAGAACAATGCATAGGGAGCCACTAATACTGGTTGTTTATGATGCAGCCAGAGAATTCTAGCCTGAACTAGGTGGATAACATATTTCACATGATTTCAACAACCCAACGAAGCAATTGCTATTGAATTCCTACAAAATTTACAGAATGGACAATCTATGATAAGAGGGAAGCAAATCACAGTGTCAGATGCGGTGATAGCTGAAGTGTTCAGATTACTAGCAGAAGGACCCATATGGGCTAATAAAATATTGAAGTTGCAGGATGTTATTGCAGTTTTTAAGGATGAGGGACAAGACTTGATCATCAAAGGCAAAGGATTTTGACCATCATCCCTTGGAGAACCGTGGGGAGAACTAGCAAGAGTCATCTAGAATTACATCACATGTGACAGGTGAAAAGACGTGGTAAGGTCGCGTCAACTTAAACTCTTAGTAGTTCTGAAAAAAATGTTTTGTGAATTTCCCTGCATATTTGAATTTCCTATTGCATGACACCGCTCGAAGCATAAAAAAGTCTCAACATATAGAAACCATCGTGAGCCACCACTGCTTGATTAGGCTAATAGTGAGTTACAACCTCTCCTAGCAGCAATCAAGTTGGGAGGAATTAGTATTTTCCATTGAAGGGGGCCTAGCTCTGCCTGCACCTAACCCTGTTTCAAAAAGGAAGAGGACTACCCTTACAACAAACATTCCCCAAAAGCGCAGGAATTCTGCTAGGTTGAGGACAAACTTAGGAGCGGTTGAAAACCCCCAGGGTAGTATCAACCAGCCCATAGAATTGTCTAGCCTGGGAAGTAAACAACAATTGCAGATAGAAGGCTAGGGTAACCCTAAGTTAGATCATGAGGAGGAAACAAGGCATTCTAGAGAAGAAGAAAGAAATGAATCAAAACTCCCCTTAACATCAAGTCCCCCAGGTGACTTACTACATGATATCGAATTGGCCTAGATTTTGGCCAATATGGATGATTTCATACAGCTCGAAAGCCTGCTCAATTTGAACATTGGAGCAACCCAATCTATAGAGAACTCTAGCCATGATAGAATTATATTAGAAAACATACGCTACGAAGCAGAAACAAGGGAAGAGGCCACTCAAAAAGAGGTGAACCAACTTGGTGATATGCGTCCAGGAGAACCTAGTTAGGTAGGCCTAAATACAGAGAATGTAGGCCAAATAGGAGAAACAGAAACAAACCAGGGAGATGACTACCAATATGGGGACACAGTTCTTGTAGAACAAAGCCAAGATGAGCAACCGAGCTTGTTAGGAGCAGAGACGATTAGCAGAACAGTTGTTCCTCCTAAAAAGCATAAAGAAAAAATTAAAAAGCTTAGGAAGGAACAACAGAGGCTGTGGAAAATAGTAAAAAGGCTCAAGTGAAAGATAAGAAAATTAGCAGCAGGGAAGGTTCCAGACAAAACCCTGGAAACAATAAACGCAACTGTTCAAACTGAATTACATGAAACAAAAGCTATAGGGACTCAAATTGAGCCCATACTCACTCAACCTGTTAAGGAACAACATGCAATTTTTGCAGAAGCAGCTACCCAAACAGAGGCTATACCTTCTTATGACTTAGCTATTCAGACGGAGGTGGTACCCTCCTACAACACGGCTACCCAGATGGAGGCTTGGGCCTCCCATAACAAAGAAACACAGACAATAGGCATCCATTCTCATAGCAGGAGTATGCAGACAAATACTCAAGCCAAAGATATCATGATGAGCAACGACCCTAGTATAGTGAATCTTCAAGAAGATTTAGCCCAGGCTCAACTTACCATAGAACGGCTTGAGCTAGAAACTGTCTCCCAACAAAAATACCAAGAATTACAGAGGCAACTTCGGGACATGAATACATCAGAAAGTGAGACCTTCGATAAATACCAAAAGGCAAAGGAAAGAATTGAGAAAATGAAGCTTAGATTAGAGAAGGTCATGATTCAAACGGATACTAATTTCTCATTGTACACTAATGTCTTGGAATGGAGATCTACTACCAATAATTATGCCTTATTTTTACTAGAAAGATACTTGCAGCTGAAAATTAAAGCCAATAGAGCTGGAAAACCGATAGAATTAAAAACAATTGAGGATTTCATAAACTGTTGCAAACAGCATGGGGTAAAAGTTCAAAGATTGTTGTGTGAATTTTACCTACAAAATTTTGTATTAGAGGAAGAAATCGAAAAGAACCCCAATCCTTTTGTGGGGGATATGCAATTCCAAGTTTTTATTTCATTTGCTGTCAATCAACTGAAATGGTTCAAGGCTCATAACGCGTTCCAAAGGTAGGATAATGGATTGGACCTTTGGGTCAGAGGTGAACCAAAACACCCATTACAAACGCTGACCAATCACAAAATTCTGACGAAAAGGGAAGGAGTAATCAAAATTTTGGGGCCTATTCAGAAAGAGATTGTCCAGAAGGGAGTAGAATACTTCCTCTCCATTCAAGAAAGCTCCTTGGCTGTAGCCAAGCTCAGGTGGACAGTCTCCAATAGTAATGTACAGAATAGAGTGCCATTTAATTATAAAAATTTTAAATTGGCTGTAGAATGCTTTGTCACTTATAGCAATCTCATCTTAAGAGAAGGTCATTATTGGCTAGGTTTTCGATTCCGCAGCCTTATTTTTTGGTATGCTACTGAAGGATATTGGGCTATATATGAACTGCTTGAAGGATAGACGGGGCACATCTTTGAGCTCTTGGCCAAGAATCATGGTTTCAGACCGCTTTACAACATTCCTTCTCCAGCTTATACTTTGACTACTCTGCATACCCAACATACTCCCCTGCTTACCTTATCATCCTTTTCCTTTATTCTTATCTTTTCTATATCTCTCGCGTTTATCATTTATCTTTTTACCCTTTCCTATTATAAAAGGATATGTATTGTAAGAAGGAAAGGGAGGAGGAATTTATGTGTTATTGAAATTGTAATTGTAATTACAAACTCTTGCTGTCAAGAAGAACCCGAATATATTGTAATGCTCATTCAGTTTGATGATTAATATATAAGTAAAGTCGTTGTTCCCTCACGTTTCCTGAAGTAACTTAGCAGTGTTCGCTGGTGGCTAAGGGCCCGACCTCTGGTGGATTCAACTCTTCTTGTGTCATACATTTCCAATTCTCGCAAGTGTGATGGTTTGATAGTATTCTTGCTTTCTGTGGTTTTATCGCTTCACTTTTTATTATTTTCTAGTGTTAACAGAATCTCTCTTCTTTATATAATTTGCAGTGTTTTCGTTGATTTAGTTTACTTTCATTTCAGATCAAGTTACTTAGATAAATATTCCACTTGATATAATCAACTGTAAAGAGTATTAACTATTGTTGTTGAAACTCTCAGATTGATATCATTTGTTTTTTAGATTAGTTATTGAGGGATGGGTTTGATTTAGATTAAATCAGTTAAAGAGGGATGAGTTATCACTACTGTACTCTCAACTGATGTTGTTGTTACTTTGATGAATGTAAGATTTGATTTCGTTAAAGGATTAAGTTTTATTTAATTGCAATTGGAATTTACTAGATGCATCCATTTACTCCTGTATTTAAAAGATCTATACTGCAATTTAGGAAAACTCTCTGAGTTAAATAGCAGCCACATACTATGAACACTCTTGAATTAAGAAGACTTTCCCGAATTGATAATTAATGTGAGGATAATTAGGAGTTATTGAAGGCACCTTTTATCGACCAATAGTCATCACTTTACAATCATGTCACAACATATGATTTAAAATAAGATGGCCATGGCCCATGACAAACTATTATATCTAATAAAACCATCTCAGGCTAATCAAAGTGAATGGGTCATCATCCTGAATTTGATTCACTTATTGAAAAAAAAATCAACTGGTTCCTGTACAGGTGTTTTGTCCTTGATACGCTGCTCTAGATGGAGCCTCAAACATGTGGCTCTTTGATGTCTATCTTTGTTGCAATGGCTATAAAAATTCTTCTTCCTCCATACCTTCTTAACCTTATTCCTTCCCTGATGTGGAGAAGGCCTTTCATGCCTCATCCTCTTTCTTTTTTCCATTCTCTTCCAGCACTCGGCAACCACGTGGTTATACAAGCCACAAAAATTACATGGTTTTCTACGTCATGATTTATGTTCATCATTAACAATATGCTTTTAATCAAAATGAAATTTAGAATACTTGAACTTTGTATAACTTGTTTTCCTCCCTCTTTGGAATGCTCACTTCCATTTGGAAATGGCCTGCAATCACGATCACTGGATGCTTTTCAGGTACTCTCAACATCCTTCATTGTCTCAGACTTGTCACCTAAATATTCTCATATCTCTTCCTTTCTGACATAGCCCAATCCTGCATGTTGTGGTAATTCCACCACTTGGATGGGATTTACAATGCCTTTCCCATTAGCTCCTAGGCCCTTACCTTTATATCGCATACTTTCAATAATCTTGAACTAATGCCTGTAGTGTGCTTTTAAAAAGCACCCAAATCATCATCATCATGTGAAATGAAACTGAAGAACTATCAACATTGTTTACCTTAGTTGTCGATTCTGAAGAAGGTGATGGTGGCTTCATTATGCCTTCGTTGTGCTTCAACCTTTCCAAGGCCTTTTTCGTGGCTCATAATTGAAATTGCAATCTTTGCTTCTCCTCTTTTTATTCTTGTATAAATATCCTCATTTCGACATTCTCTTCTTGAAGACTCTAATTGATCCCCTCATTTCAATGATGAGAAGATGATGAATAAGAAGAATGTTTAATTGAGGAAGTAGATGGAGCATCATCCCCTACTATTTCTTTCTCTTTTTTCTCTCTTGTTATTTTCTCCTCATAATCTGCATACATTATATCTACCATGTTGGCCATCCTGTAGAAGGTCTCGTAGGGATATTTGTCATCCTCCATTTTATTTCTAGTCGCACATTCAATCATTCACACTCGCAATTCACATCAGTGAGAAAAACACTCTGATACCAAACTTGATATGAATTCTCTCTGCTAGCAGAATTACCTATGATATTTTACTTCTGTGATGTTAGCAAAATCGCATGTGAAAGAGTATGAAAAAACCACATGTGCATACTATAAAGAAGAGGAAACATAATGACAACCATAAAATCAAGGAACACACACAAGTTGATAATGAAGTTCACCCAGTGTGGATTACATCTCCAAGCCCAGTGTCAAGAGTGGGGAGGCCGCTTCATTAAATGTTGCAAGATAATGAGTATGTGGTGTATTCTTTGTCATTACAAGGATAAGCTCCCTTAACTAGAGTGGCATGTCTCTCCACAAGATGTTCTCCTATAGGAACTCTCACTCATATGGGCCTTCCTTTAGCATGACAAGATATCAAATTATCTTAAGTGGCATACAAATATCCTCCAACAGAACGGTAAACAAGGATCTCAACATCAAAAACATCATCTAAGAAAATCAAAAGAAAGTCATGGCATCACTGCATCATATACCTCCATTTCCAAGGATGGCTTGAAAATTCATAGCGCTGCTAAAGAAATGGACTGAACCATTGAATTTGTGGTGCGAAATCGTGTCAAATGACTGTAACATTGACTCATTTTTGACACCATCAATTTTAGGAACCCAGGAATCTCAAAGATTCCCCCAAGATTCTGTTTTGGAGATAGGAGAAAAATTTTCCATTCGGATGATGAATTTGACTTCACTACTAAGCTCCTTGCAAAACACTAAGTAAAATGATTATAAATTCGTTCTAGTTCTAAAACTATCATAATTTGTCCCTTAGGGAATTTTTTAGGTTCCTCATGATTCCACAAAGGTTCCTCTTTGCAAGTTTACTGAAGATCTGTTGCTCAGATGACAAATTTGACTTCACCACTATGTTCCTTGAAAAAACTAAGTAAAATGAGTATAAAGTTGGTCTGGTTATGAAACTCTCAAAATTTGGCCCTTAGGGAATCTTTTAGATTCCTTGCATATTCCCCTGCGTAAGGGTTCTGTTAGAGTTAGTCTAGTAGCCCTCCATCAGCGATCAAAGCTCTTTGCATTTGCATAAGTAGGTGTCTCATCAGTGTCTTGCATTCCATTAGGCATGCCATAACCCTGATGGAGGAGCTGGTATTTTATTCCCCTCTTGGCACTGCTGGATCAGGTTGTTTTAGTCATTAAACTTTTTCAAAGTTGTTTGTCTTGCTTGAGATCAAAGTCTTAGGTCTAGGGTTTAGGTCCAGTTTGTTTTCAAGGTCACGTCTCTAAAGGTCAATAAGTGCCCAGCAAGCCAGAGGGATGATTTTCAAAGTATTTCTTCGAAAAATTTCATCTTGTACAGTTAATTTTCACCTTGGATTCAAAAACCCTGTTTTTAAAGCCAAAGTCATTTCTCAAAAATTTTGTAAAAATTGTAAAAAATTCAAAATGATTCAAAGGACAACATATAACCCTGGCTCCCTTGCCAAGATCCCTCAGAGCCTATCCCTACAAAAATTATCAAAGAAAAGCATCAAATCAATCAGTTTCAGGACAAAAGGAAACCAAAAAGTCAAGTTTATAAAGTGTCATGGAAAAAACATTATAAAGTGGGTTATGATATGAAATTAATTCAAACAAGGCTATAAAAGCCCTAATCTCCCTATATCAAGCCTCATTATGCATCCAAGTGATAGAGCAACTGATTACAAGAGAGTTTGAGTGAAGTTTGTAAGTTGGGAAGGCGCGCGACCCGTCGAACCAGGCACGCGACCCGTCAGAGGCGCGCGACCCGTCAGAGGCGCGCAACCTGTTGGCTGAGGCGCGCGACCCATCAGCGCTCTCTCTGCAAAACCGCCAGCAAATTTGCCAAGGAGCCACAAATTGCTAAATTGTGCAAGGTAGGCCCTCCATCATAAAAAATTATTGCTTGTTACAGTTCAAGAAGGTCATGATTATATTTGTAAAGGTCTCCATTTGCAAGAAGAAGTCTATATTATGCTTTGGCTTGAAGTTGTAAAAATTTCTAGGGTTTATTATGCTGTTTTGAGGTATCCCATTGTTCTCATTTTTTTCCACCTCCCATTACATTTTCCTTATCATTTTATGTAAATTTCCCTTCCAAATTTGTTAAAGAGCCCTAAACCCTACCCTTCTTCCCAAGAAATCAAAAGAAAAATTAAACCCTAGCCCTTCCTCCCATATCATTATTGTAAATAAATTTGGAAAATAATGTATATGCAATAATCCTTTCCCTAAACTCCCTGTTTCATTATTATTCCCAGTTTCCCTTTAAAATATCCCTTCCCTAACATTTCCCTTGTGCTCCTTGTCCCCTTGAAACAACATTTTACTCAGCAGTTTGCAAATCAGAAATAGCAGTACATTTCAGCCACTTTTCTCCTAAAACAATGTCAGAAACTGAAACCAATTATGAGCAAAGTGATGACCATGCATCAGCTTCAGAGTTTGAGGAACAGAGGAGGCCTCACAAGGGTGGAAAGGGCGGTCATCATAGGAGAGAGGAGCCCACCTCTTTGACCGATTTGCAGGTTTGTCCAATGGCAGTATCATGTTTCCGTTATATGTCTTGTTATGAGTTTTGCGAGAGGATCTCTCGGATTCAGCATCACAGGGAGTTGACTCGCTTATTTGTTTTTCATTTGCATGATGGACATGTGAACCTTGCTGGGGTGGATTTTACATTGACACCCGAGATGATTGCTCAAGCCACAGGGATACCGAATGTCAGAGAGGTGTGGAACAAGCGCAGGATGTTGGACAGTGTTCAGTTTGAGCCTTTCATTAGACCTGCATTCATGAGACATTTGACGGGTGTATTTCCCTTCAGATTTTTGAGGAGTGAGTATGCTCCCATGATGAGGCTTATCATGCTCTTTTTCACCTGTGAGGGCAGATTTTCACAGATATATTCGTACCATATTCGCCTGATGATGCATTTCACACGGGTACGGATGATGAACATCCCTGTTTTCATGTGCCATAACATTGAGAGGATGGTGCCCTTGATGCAGAGGAAGAGCCCAGCACAACAGTATAGGAGCCTCTATCATTACGGTTTGATTCAGCTTGTGGTCAGACATCAGTTGGCTCAGCAAGGCATCACATGGGAGGAGTTCATCTCTCGTGAGTTCTTTACAGCACCACCACCACATATGGAGATTGTTCATGAGGAGGGAGGACCATCACAGCAGCATGATATCCCCAGGACTAGCCATGTCAGCTCTTCTCCATAGGTCACTTATCAGAGAGGTCACGGGGCCTTATTTGCAGCAACTAGGCGAGTATTTTCTCCACACCAGGTGGAAGGGGTCTCGCCTTCTTCATCAGCACCATGAGTGTTATCTCCACACCAGGTGGAAGGGGCCTCGTCTTCGACAGCAGCACAGGTATCAGATAGGGGAAAACAACCCAGGATTGATGAGGGGCCATTAGGTGTTCCAGATATAGAGCTTGTTGATCTTTATGTCAGTTCTCCTAGCCTAGAGTCAAAGGAGATCATTCGGCACCTTAGAGCTGAAAATGATGCATTGCAGAAGAGATTAGAAGGGGCACAATGGATAATCTCATATCTAGAACAGCGCAACAAGCAGTTGGAGGATGAGAAAACTCTTGATGAGTTGTGGAGGATTCGTAGTGACCGCAACTTGAATCGAATAAGACCCGGTGATTTAGTGCCAGTTGAGCGAGAGGCTATGCTTATCCGGCTCAATGCTCATTTAGAGAGGTTGTTGGCTAAGGCCAACCAAGATAAGAAATTTCTGAGAAACATGAAGAATCATTATTGGGCACAGATGCACGTGTGCAAGGCAAGGATGAAGGTGCTCCAAAGGCGGTTGGTCAAAGCACAAAAACGGAGAAAAAGGCCCGATCCCCTCCACATCTTGGCTGAGGCTTCCTTGAAGGAGCATGGCACTAAATAGCTCAGCCCCAACACAAATTCCAAGAAATTTTGAGCATTTTGGGTGATTTTTGGTTTTTAAGGCAAAAAACAGGTTTTTCCGCTTGACGGGTCTCACCCCCCGCGCGACCCTTTCACTTGGAAACTATATTTTCAAAAAAATCAGATTTTCTGGATTTGGCATGAAAAGTTACACATGCTCACCCATTGCCAAGAGATTTTATGAAGTTTTGGACCTCCTGAAAGTCAAAAAACAAGCAAAAAATGACTTTCTGCCACATTTTTGACACACAGAAAGCAGTCTTGGGAGATTGCAATTTTGGAGGGGCAAATTACAACCAAATTCAGAATTTCTAGTTGGGCTGGAAAGTAGACTCACATACCTTTCTAACAAGCCTACTCTTGCCTCATTTGGACACCTGAAGGTGCCCCAAAAGTGCTCTCAAAGGCGGGCGACCCGTCAGGATTTGGCGCGCGACCCGTCAGGCAAATTGCTCAGGATTTCAGCCTACAGCTCAGCAAAACGCAGTTTTGACTGTGTTTGACTTTTTGGAGTTGATTTTTATCCTTCTTGTTTTAAATGATGTAAATTTATGACACTTTTACACTTATGTATCTCTTCTGGAAGATTCATTCATGAGATAGGTGAAAATTAAATGAATGAATTGGTTTCCTAGTTTATAGAGGCAAGTTGTTTTGACTGCCTAGTTTTCAGTGCTTAGTTTAGAATTGGTTGAAACAGCTCCTAGGATAGTGAGATCGACCCCTAGAGGCAGGGAAAGATGTTAGATGATCTATATTATGTACTCTCTTGCTCATTTTCATGGTTGTACTTTTGAGGGAGAAGCTCTTATTGTATTACTCACTGTATCTCTGCAATTTTTGGCAAAGGAAGATCAGGGTTTTGCAGTCCTTTTTGGGATTCTTGTGGTCACATGTATTGATGGTGTATTTCTCTTTGTACTTGTAAGTGTGTTATGTGAATCATTTCCTTACTTTTCCTTCTGCACATTAGGCAAATGAAGTGTTAAAGTAGAACTCATGACTGTCATGCTCTGCTTTTAAGTTTGCTTAATATCAATGTTTTCGACTGTTTAAAGGGAATTCAAGGTTATTGCTTGCTCTCTTTAACTCCTCACCGGTCATTCTCAACCATCCATCTCTATTAAAGGCATAAATACTATTTCCTACCTCACCCAAAGAACCCCCTGCGAAAACTGTGTCCAATCCCCGCACCTAAAATTGCCATTTCCCCAATTTTCCACCAAAAACCCTAAAAATCCCAAATCAACCCTTTTGATCAGTTTACTAGCCTAAAATCAGTGTTACCCTATTGGTTATCTCGCCCATTGAAGATCTTTATCGAGATAGACCGGAGAGAGCCCTCTCCTGCCCCGTAGGGCTAGCTACGAGGCTAAGTGGTTTGATGTTGCCTTGAGGTTTACCTTTCTCAGCCTGAGGTGAAATTTCAAGCGTTAACATACTGGCGACCATACTGGGGAGAACAAACTTATTTGTGGATTGATGTGTTTGTTTCATAAGTCTTAGACGGAGCCTGAAGTTATGCCAGGTAGCCTTCGAAACGCTTTTGCTTTGCATTAGCGGAAGTAGATAAACGTTGCTTCAGTCAATCTCCGTGAGCTTGTGAATACAGCACTTCATTTGCATTTTACCCCAGTACATGTATCAAGTTCGGATCTGATTGTTGATAGTGGACAACGATCAGACACTGACAAGGCTGAAATCATTCACTGGCGACTCCTTCACTGAAAACTCCAGAGATCAATGCTTCATGGTGACTTCACTGCAGGAAGATTAGTAGCTTTAAGCTTTTCAAGATGGATCGGATTGCAAGAAGATATGCTCCCTTGAGCCGAGATCACATCCCTGGTTTTCCAAATAAAATTCCAAAGGTAGATTGGTCAAGGAATCTGCCTATATTTAATGATGATGGTAAGAAGGATGCTGCTTTACATCTAGTTAGATTTCACATGCATATTCGCAAATTGAAGGTGGATTTTCCTGAAGATTGCTTGATGAAGATATTCTTGGCCACTCTGGAAGGTAAAGCCCAATCATGGTATGAAAGTTTGCCGCCTGCTTGTATTTACTGTTTAAAGGATTTTCATGCTATGTTCATTGAACGATATAAGGACTCTTATCCATCATTAAATTTAGTGCAAGATTGTTGCAAGCATGCTTATAGTTTTATTGAAAACCTTGAGAAATATTATGAAGATGATAATTTTATGGATGTTGAGATCATGGAGGCTCTGTATGAAAATCCGTTTCAGCAGCACACAGAAATCTTAGAGGATACTTGTCAAGATCAGCAGGCTGAAGATTTCCATATGGCTGAAAATGAGGAAAGAGCAAATGTTGTTTCAGATCTGCCCACAGAAGAAGACAGCGTGCAGGGTAGTCAAGATTCAATTTTAGAATGTGATGCAGTCAAGTCAGCTATTTCAGATCAACATTCAGATCATGATGACCAAGAATACCTTGTGCTGAATCCTGAAAAGGAGAATTTTGTTGTTGAGATCATAGACAGCGGTATGGATTCAAATGTTCTCAGTCGTGCTGCCAGTCTGTCATTAGAACTGAGTCTTCATGAGGAGGTCATTCAGTCTGCTCATGAACAGCAAGGTGAGATCTTTGCTCAAGCAAGTGAAAAAGTTTCTTTGAGTGAATTTGTGGTAGACGATGTAAATGATAATATTGTGCTTGATAATATTGAAGAATGTAATAAGGAACATGATAATTTGGTTGTGATATCATATGAAGATGACCTACCATATTGTCAGACTACAGAAGATCATAGCATACAGGGTTACCTTTCAGATTCTTCCTCATATGTCTCATGTTTTGAAATGTTTTTTCAAGAGGAGATCTGCTCATCTACTTGTTCAGAATTTTTTGAGGACCAGAAACATACTCTTTCTGAAGCACATGATGGAGGCAGATCAGAATTTGAAACAAAGGATACCTTGTTCTTTCAGCAGGAGGTGGCAATGTCAAGTCTTCATGTTTTCCAGGATCCAATGGCAGATTTGTTGCAGCCAACAGTGATAGTGTTTATTTCGGTGTTCAGTGATGAAGGAGATCATGGGCTATATTTTTGGATGCCCAGTTACCAGTATTTATTGTTGACCAGAAGATCTAATCAGGAGAATCAATCAAGAAGGCATCTGCTTGATTGGTTGCATTGGCATTTTGATAAAGTTTGATGTATATTGTCTTGTAAGAAACACAGGTGGTTGTCATCATGATTTCAGATCTTGATGAACTACTGCCCTTCAATAAGCTTTGTAAGTTGTTGTTTTCGTTAAGTCAGTCATGAGTCATTTGTGAGTCAGTTTTCAGTCATGTAGGTTTCATAATTGAGTCGGTTTGAATCAAGTTTAAGTCAATAAAGTTGTCCAAATTTGGGTCACATGTGTAAATAATGACTCCATTGCCCAATGATTATAAAGCACTGGTCTGCTCTCCCAGAGGTCTAAGGTTCTTGGTATCTCCAAGGAGCTACCATCCCAATTGGAGCCAATGTTAGAGTCAGTCTAATAGCCCTCCATCAGCGATCAAAGCTCTTTGCATTTGCATAAGTAGGTGTCTCATCAGTGTCTTGCATTCCATTAGGCATGCCATAACCCTGATGGAGGAGCTGGTATTTTATTCCCCTCTTGGCACTGTTGGATCAGGTTGTTTTAGTCATTAAACTTTTTCAAAGTTGTTTGTCTTGCTTGAGGTCAAAGTCTTAGGTCTAGGGTTTAGGTACAGTTTGTTTTCAAGGTCACGTCTCTGAAGGTCAATAAGTGCCCAGCAAGCCAGAGGGATGATTTTCAAAGTATTTCTTCGAAAAATTTCATCTTATACAGTTAATTTTCACCTTGGATTTAAAAACCTTGTTTTTAAAGCCAAAGTCATTTCTCAAAAATTTTGTAAAAATTGTAAAAAATTCAAAATGATTCAAAGGACAGCATATAACCCTGGCTCCCTTGCCAAGATCCCTCAGAGCCTATCCCTGCAAAAATTATCAAAGAAAAGCATCAAATCAATCAGTTTCAGGACAAAAGGAAACCAAAAAGTCAAGTTTATAAAGTGTCATGGAAAAAACATTATAAAGTGGGTTATGATATGAAATTAATTCAAACAAGGCTATAAAAGCCCTAATCTCCCTCTATTAAGCCTCATTATGCATCCAAGTGATAGAGCAACTGATTGCAAGAGAGTTTGAGTGAAGTTTGTGAGTTGGGAAGGCGCGCGACCTGTCGAACCAGGCGCGCGACCCGTCAGGCACCTTCCGCCAGTGTTAATTTACAACGCGCGCGACCCGTTAGAGGCGCGCGACCTGTTGGGTAAGGCGCGCGACCCATCAGCGCTCTCTCTGCAAAACCGCCAGCAAATTTGCCAAGGAGCCACAAATTGCTAAATTGTGCAAGGTAGGCCCTCCATCATAAAAAATTATTGCTTGTTACAGTTCAAGAAGGTCATGATTATATTTGTAAAGGTCTCCATTTGCAAGAAGAAGTCTCTATTATGCTTTGGCTTGAAGTTGTAAAAATTGCTAGGGTTTATTATGCTGTTTTGAGGTATCCCATTGTTCTCATTTTTTTCCACCTCCCATTACATTTTCCTTATCATTTTATGTAAATTTCCCTTCCAAATTTGTTAAAGAGCCCTAAACCCTACCCTTCTTCCCAAGAAATCAAAAGAAAAATTAAACCCTAGCCCTTCCTCCCATATCATTATTGTAAATAAATTTGGAAAATAATGTATATGCAATAATCCTTTCCCTAAACTCCCTGTTTCATTATTATTCCCAGTTTCCCTTTAAAATATCCCTTCCCTAACATTTCCCATGTGCTCCTTGTCCCCTTGAAACAGCATTTTAATCAGCAGTTTGCAAAGCAGAAACAGCAATACATTTCAGCCACTATGCTCCTAAAACAATGTCAGAAACCGAAACCAATTATGAGCAAAGTGATGACCATGCATCAGCTTCAGAGTTTGAGGAACAGAGAAGGGCCCCACAAGGGTGGAAAGGGCGGTCATCATAGGAGAGAGGAGCCCACCTCTTTGACCGATTTGCAGGCTTGTCCAATGGCAGTATCATGTTTCCGTTATATGTCTTGTTATGAATTTTGCGAGAGGATCTCTCGGATTCAGCATCACAGGGAGTTGGCTCGCTTATTTGTTTTGCATTTGCAAGATGGACATGTGAACCTTGCTGGGGTGGATTTTACATTGACACCCGAGATGATTGCTCAAGCCACAGGGATACCGAATGTCAGAGAGGTGTGGAACAAGCGCAGGATGTTGGACAGTGTTCAGTTTGAGCCTTTCATTAGACCTGCATTCATGAGACATTTGACGGGTGTATTTCCCTTCAGATTTTTGAGGAGTGAGTATGCTCCCATGATGAGGCTTATCATGCTCTTTTTCACCTGTGAGGGCAGATTTTCACAGATATATTCGTACCATATTCGCCTGATGATGCATTTCACACGGGTACGGATGATGAACATCCCTGTTTTCATTTGCCAGAACATTGAGAGGATGGTGCCCTTGATGCAGAGGAAGAGCCCAGCACAGCAGTATAGGAGCCTCTATCATTACGGTTTGATTCAGCTTGTGGTCAGACATCAGTTGGCTCAGCAAGGCATCACATGGGAGGAGTTCATCTCTCGTGAGTTCTTTACAGCACCACCACCACATCTGGAGATTGTTCATGAGGAGGGAGGACCATCACAGCAGCATGATATCCCCGGGACTAGCCATGTCAGCTCTTCTCCATTGGTCACTTATCAGAGAGGCCACAGGGCCTTATTTGCAGCAGCTAGGCGAGTATTTTCTCCACACCAGGTGGAAGGGTTCTCGCCTTCTTCATCAGCACCACGAGTGTTATCTCCACACCAGGTGGAAGGGGCCTCGTCTCCGACAGCAGCACAGGTATCAGAGAGGGGCAAACAACCCAGGATTGATGAGGGGCCATCAGGTGTTCCAGATATAGAGCTTGTTGATCTTGATGTCAGTTCTCCTAGCCTAGAGTCAAAGGAGATCATTCAGCACCTTAGAGCTGAAAATGATGCATTGAAGAAGAGATTAGAAGGGGCACAATGGACAATCTCATATCTAGAACAGCGCAACAAGCAGTTGGAGGATGAGCAAACTCTTGATGAGTTGTGGAGGATTCGTAGTGACCGCAACTTGAATCGAAGAAGACCCGGTGATTTAGTGCCAGTTGAGCGAGAGGCTATGCTTATCCGGCTCAATGCTCATTTAGAGAGGTTGTTGGCTAAGGCCAACCAAGATAAGAAATTGCTGAGAAACATGAAGAATCATTATTGGGCACAGATGCACGTGTGCAAGGCAAGGATGAAGGTGCTCCAAAGGCGGTTGGTCAAAGCACAAAAACAGAGAAAAAGGCCCGATCCCCTCCACATCTTGGCTGAGGCTTCCTTGAAGGAGCATGGCACTAAATAGCTCAGCCCCAGCACAAATTCCAAGAAATTTTGAGCATTTTGGGTGATTTTTGGTTTTTAAGGCAAAAAACAGGTTTTTCCGCTTGACGGGTCTCACCCCCCGCGCGACCCTTTCACTTGGAAACTCTATTTTAAAAAACTCAGCATTTCTAGATTTGGCATGAAAATTTACACATGCTCACCCATTGCCAAGAGATTTTATGAAGTTTTGGGCCTCCTGAAAGTCAAAAAACAAGCAAAAAATGACTTTCTGCCACATTTTTGACACACAGAAAGCAGTCTTGGGAGATTGCAATTTTGGAGGGGACAATGACAACCAAATTCAGAAATTCCAGTTGGGTTGGAAAGTAGACTCACAGACCTTTCCAACATGCCTACTCTTGCCTCATTTGGACACCCGAAAGTGCCCCAAAAACTCTCTTAAAGGCGCGTGACCCGTCAGGCAAATTGCTCAGGATTTCAGCCTACAGCTCAGCAAAACGCAGTTTTGACTGTGTTTGACTTTTTGGAGTTGATTTTTATCCTTCTTGTTGTAAATGATGTAAATTTATGACACTTTTACACTTATGTATCTCTTCTGGAAGATTCATTCATGAGATAGGTGAAAATTAAATGAATGAATTGGTTTCCTAGTTTATAGAGGCAAGTTGTTTTGACTGCCTAGTTTTCAGTGCTTAGTTTAGAATTGGTTGAAACAGCTCCTAGGATAGTGAGCTCGACCCCTAGAGGCAGGGAAAGATGTTAGATGATCTATATTATGTACTCTCTTGCTCATTTTCATGGTTGGACTTTTGAGGGAGAAGCTCTTATTGTATTACTCACTGTATCTCTGCAATTTTTGGCAAAGGAAGACCAGGGTTTTGCAGTCCTTTTTGGGATTCTTGTGGTCACATGTATTGATGGTGTGTTTCTCTTTGTACTTGTAAGTGTGTTATGTGAATCATTTCCTTAATTTTCCTTCTGCACATTAGGCAAATGAAGTGTTAAAGTAGAACTCATGACTGTCATGCTCTGCTTTTAAGTTTGCTTAATATCAATGTTTTCGACTGTTTAAAGGGAATTCAAGGTTATTGCTTGCTCTCTATAACTCCTCACCGGTCATTCTCAACCATCCATCTCTATTAAAGGCATCAATATTGTTTCCTACCTCACCCCAAAGAACCCCCTGCGAAAACTGTGTCCAATCCCCGCACCTAAAATTGCCATTTCCCCAATTTTCCACCAAAAACCCTAAAAATCCCAAATCAACCCTTTGATTAGTTTACTAGCCTAAAATCAGTGTTACCCTATTGGTTATCTCGCCCATTGAAGATCTTTATCGAGATAGTCCGGAGAGAGCCCTCTCCTGCCCCGTAGGGCTAGCTACGAGGCTAAGTGGTTTGATGTTGCCTTGAGGTTTACCTTTCTCAGCCTGAGGTGAAATTTCAAGCGCTAACATACTGGCGACCATACTGGGGAGAACAAACTTATTTGTGGATTGATGTGTTTGTTTCATAAGTCTTAGACGGAGCCTGAAGTTATGCCAGGTAGCCTTCGAAACGCTTTTGCTTTGCATTAGCGGAAGTAGATAAACGCTGCTTCAGTCAATCTCCGTGAGCTTGTGAATACAGCACTTCATTTGCATTTTACCCCAGTACATGTATCAAGTTCAGATTTGATTGTTGATAGTGGACAACGATCAGACACTGACAAGGCTGAAATCATTCACTGGCGACTCCTTCACTGAAAACTCCAGAGATCAATGCTTCATGGTGACTTCACTGCAGGAATATTAGTAGCTTTGAGCTTTTCAAGATGGATCGGATTGCAAGAAGATATGCTCCCTTGAGCCGAGATCACATCCCTGGTTTTCCAAATAAAATTCCAAAGGTAGATTGGTCAAGGAATCTGCCTATATTTAATGATGATGGTAAGAAGGATGCTGCTTTACATCTAGTTAGATTTCACATGCATATTTGCAAATTGAAGGTGGATTTTCCTGAAGATTGCTTGATGAAGATATTCTTGGCCACTCTGGAAGGTAAAGCCCAATCATGGTATGAAAGTTTTCCGCCTGCTTGTATTTACTGTTTAAAGGATTTTCATGCTATGTTCATTGAACGATATAAGGACTCTTATCCATCATTAAATTTAGTGCAATACTGTTGCAAGCATGCTTATAGTTTTATTGAAAGCCTTGAGAAATATTATGAAGATGATAATTTTATGGATGTTGAGATCATGGAGGCTCTGTATGAAGATCCGTTTCAGCAGCACATAGAAATCTTAGAGGATACTTGTCAAGATCAGCAGGCTGAAGATTTCCATATGGCTGAAAATGAGGAAAGAGTAAATGTTGTTTCAGATCTACCCACAGAAGAAGACAGTGTGCAGGGTAGTCAAGATTCAATTTCAGAATGTGATGCAGTCAAGTCAGCTATTTCATATCAACATTCAGATCATGATGACCAAGAATACCTTGTGTTGAATCCTGAAAAGGAGAATTTTGTTGTTGAGATCATAGACAGCGGTATGGATTCAAATGTTTTCAGTCGTGCTGCCAGTCTGTCATTAGAACCGAGTCTTCATGAGGAGGTCATTCAGTCTGCTCATGAACAGCAAGGTGAGATCTTTGCTCAAGCAAGTGAAAAAGTTCCTTTGAGTGAATTTGTGGTAGACGATGTAAATGATAATATTGTGCTTGATAATATTGAAGAATGTCATAAGGAACTTGATAATTTGGTTGTGATATCATATGAAGATGACCTACCATATTGTCAGACTACAGAAGATCATAGCATACAGGGTTACCTTTCAGATTCTTCCTCATATGTCTCATGTTTTGAAATGTTTTTTCAAGAGGAGATCTGCTCATCTACTTGTTTAGAATTTTTTGAGGACCAGGAACATACTCTTTCTGAAGCACATGATGAAGGCAGATCAGAATTTGAAACAAAGGATACCTTGTTCTTTCAGCAGGAGGTGGCAATGTCAAGTCTTCATGTTTTCCAGGATCCAATGGCAGATTTGTTGCAGCCAACAGTGATAGTGTTTATTTCGGTGTTTAGTGATGAAGGAGATCATGGTCAGCTATATTTTTGGATGCCCAGTTACCAGTATTTATTGTTGACCAGAAGATCTAATCAGGAGAATCAATCAAGAAGGCATCTTCTTTATTGGTTGCATTGGCATTTTGATATAGTTTGATGTATATTGTCTTGTAAGAAACACAGGTGGTTGTCATCATGATTTCAGATCTTGATGAACTACTGCCTTTGTAAGAACACATAGCCTAGTGATCCCTGAACTAGACTATGGATTGCAGTAAATCCTTAGCCTACTAACCCCTAAACTAGATTGTGCATTATGGTAAAGCCTAATTTTGTGTTGCCTCAATGGGCCTAGGAATACTTGACCGATGAATGGTAGGATATGCGGTAAAGCCTATAGGTGGGTGCCCTTGATCAAGCCTATGAATCCCTAACCGGTGAATGGCAGGATATATGGTAAGTCCTAGAGGGTGGTGTCTCAATTATGGCCTAGTGATCCATGAATCATACCATGGATTGCGGTAAAGCCTAGATACTAGGAGAAAATAAAATTCCTCATGGTATAGATGGAGAAATCCAGTGGCATCCATGCTAGTTTAGGGCCTAGTGATATGGTGAGGATTGTGGTAAAGCCTGGTTCTATTGATGAGGATGAGGTGGTTTAGCCTCGAGAATTCCTTGTTAATTTAGTCCCACATTCATGCTTGGAATTTGGCACGAGGGTGATTGGCTGAAATAAAGATTTAGTTCAATCAATCTATCGTCAAGTGGTTTGTGGAAGTCCCAAACATGGTTGGATTTTACATTCATTAATAATAGTTCCTTCTCCTTGTTATTTCATGTGTAAATGTACTGGCTTGTATGTTGAATCTATGACTAATTGTGTCATTTTTATTTATGTTGTTTATATGTTGGGTATGAGTATGTTTTATGACAGTGACAATGTCATGGCTCTCATCATGTTTTGATTTGTAAATGAATGAACAATGAATATATGACCTAATAGATGATAATGCAGCTAATGTGATAAGGCATCAAGGCTTCCTTACAAATCTCAAATAAATATGAGACCCCTATGCTTAGATATGTTATTATGACATGTAGAATACATGTTCATGATGTGTTCAACGAAATGTCTGTCATGGTTAGGCGTGGTTAGGTCAAGTCCTTGATCATGTTTTGTGTTAGAGGATTTTTCTTGGTGTCATTTATAGTCATAGAAAGTATTGTCAAGTTTTGGGCAGTGGTTTAGAGACTAGCCCCGAAAAGGTGGCTTAAATGTCACAATCTCTGGCATAGAACTGGTTAAAAAGATTGGAGTCTCTCCTTTTCAGGTATCGTGGGAGTGATTGGAGGCTCTTTGTCGCATGCATGCCCATGTCATGGAAGAAAATGGGGGCTTAATTCATTGAAAGGCTAGGTTAACTCAAGGGTTGGGCACCTAGAGTGGTGTATTAGCTCCTGGGGCTCATGTAGCACTTGAGGGAGGTCTGTAAAGTGTTTGTCCATCATTCCACTTCCTTAACTACAGTTAGGGAGTTGAATCATATCATAGTAACTCTTCATCCATGTTTACCCTGGTGGACTGGTTAGCTTATGTAAATGTGGGGGGAGGGTTTTACAATGAGGGTAAAATCAAGTTCAAACTATGAAGCCAAGGCTTCACCCATTGCTCCTATTGTCTACTTGCTTGCCTTCTTGTGTGGACACTTCGTTGCATAGTTCTTGAATTCAGGACAGTGAAAGCACTTGATTCTGGAAAAGTATTTCTTCTTTCCCCCTTGACTCAAATCTTCTTTGGATTGGGATTTCTTCCCCTTCCCTTTATTTTATTTTCCATCCAAGGCACAGTTCTCCTCATCCTCGCCATTGGATGAGGTCCCGTCTCTAGTGTTCCACCTTATTTCTTGTAACAACCCTTGCAAAAATTTCATGCAATAAAAGTTAATAAAGGAAAAAATAATAACCATGGTCGATGGGACACTTATTCAAAGTTGAATGTTGGGCAAGACATCCTAGTGTGGGTGTTCATTGGTTTATTATGGCTAAGGAAATTGGAAAAGGCAATGGCTAAGGATTTGAAAAGGAAAATATCATTTTTGGCACATTTAATTATGAAATAATGGAAATTAGGAGAAAAGGAAGGTGAAAGGTCACAGGTTGCATGTGAGGAGGAAAATGAAGGAAAATAATGGAAAATGAGGAAAATAGAGACCTAATTGATAAAAGATTTTTTGAGGGTCAGCTTGTAACCTTTTGTCAGTTCAGTTTTGGAGCTCTCTCATTATTCCCTCTCTCTCTCTCTCTCTCACTCTTGGACACTTAGAGTTTTCTTGGATCACTTTGGCATTAGATAAAGGAATACAAATAAGGAAAGAGGAAGGAAGGAGCAAGCAAGGAAGAGCGGGATCAAGCAGCTACAACAAGATTCTTTGCATGTATCGATTTTCATGTGTGGTTCTTTATTTTTATGGCATGGGTTTTTCCAGGTGTGACAATGTTTTTAGCCTAGCCTTGCCTTTTTCATATAGCCTTGGTGTGATGGGGTTCTCATCTTTTGGTTGAGCTAGATTATCGGATGGATTCAAAGGTTAGTGAAGTGGATCTTCGAATGATAGAACACATGGCCTAGTAACCCCTAAACTCGATTGTGGATTGCAGTAAAGCCAAATTTTGTGTTGCCTCGATGGGCCTAGGAATGCTCGATTGGAGAATGGTGGGATATATGGTAAACCCTAGAGGTGGTTTCCCTTGATTAGGCCTAGGAATCATTGTTAGTGAACGGTAGGATATATGGTAAAGTCTAGAGGGTGGTGTCTCGGTTTAGGGCCTAGTGATCCTTGGATCGAACTGTGGATTGTGGTAAATCCTAAGAGACTAGGATACAAGAAAATTCCTCACAACATAGGTGGATAAATACAGTGGCATACATGCTTGTTTTGGACTAGTGATCTGGTGGAAATCATGGTAAAACCTATTATTACATGTTTGTTGTGTTGGCCTAGTGATCCGGGATGGATTATGGTAAATTATGGTTTCTATTGATGAGGGTGAGGTGGTTTAGTTTTGGGATGCCTTGGTTGGTTCTTTTGGTTTGAGTCCTACATTCATGCTTGGAATATGGTACAGGGGTGAATGGTTGAAGAGATAATGGGCTCATCCATTCTATAGTTGGGTGGAACGTAGTAGTCTCATCCAAGGTTGGATTTTGCATTCATTAATAAGAGGTTCTTTCCTTGATATCTTATGTATAAATGTATGGGTTTATATGTGGATTTTATGGTTGATGTATCCTTGATATTTATGTTGGTTATAAGCATGTATTGTGACAGTGCTAATGTATGTCTCTCCTCATCTTTTTATTCATAAATGAATGAGAAATGTATCTATTACCTAATAGATGATAATGTAGCTAATGATATAAGGTAACAACGCTTCTTAGTGATTATCAGATAAGTATGAGACCTCTATGCTAATATCTTTTGTTTTCACCTATAGATTACATATTTGTGATATGTTTGACGAAATTCTTGTCATGGCTAGTAGGGGTCCATTCAAGCCCTTGTTCAAGTTTTGTCATTTATATTATCATTCCACTGTTATCTTTCTATTATGAAGGTGTCTTTGAGTTTTGGGCAGTGACCTGGGATCTGGGCTTGAAAAAGTGGCTCAAATCTCGGGGATGTTGGCACAAAACTAGGCAAAAAAGTCCCTAGACGTTGGCATACCATGTTGTGGGAGTGTCTAGAGCCTTCTGGACACATGCATGCCCATATCATGGGAGTATCCAGGGGTTAATTGGTCTAAAAAATTAGTGGGACACAAGGGTTGGTTACCATGAGAGGTTGGGATGGTTCGTGGGAGTCATGTTACTAATGTGCAAGGTTTGTATGGTGTGTTTCTACCAGTTCCTCTTCCTTAAGGTGACTTAGGAGGTTGAATCATATAATAGTAGCCTCTCGCCACATGTTTATCCTGGTTGGTTGGTTACTTGGGTAGATGTGTGAGAAGGGTGTTACAAAGTGGTATCAAAGCATGGTTCAACCCTCGTACTAGATGGGTGGTGTGTTTTGGTCATGTATTCAAGTGGATTGCACATGTGTTGATCATCCTTGTGGTCTATAAGTTTGTTGCATATGCATGGTGTTGGTCATGGTTGTAGCGATGTTGCTATGTGAAAGAGGATGGTGGTGTTCTTGTGAAGTGTGTCGTCATGAGTGTATGATTGGTTGCATGTTGTTTATGCTTACGTATTTTCAGTGTACATTGGTATGGTTGTTGTGTACATGCATGAGGTCATGGTATGTGTAGTTGATATGGTCATGCATTGATGATCAGACTCTAGCTAGAATGATGTTTATGTGTTGATACATCTATTTGTTATATGTTGTTATGGTTATTTTATACATGTATTATGTTGATTGGTTATTGTGATTTGGTTTTGCTAACATAGTATGCCTTGCAGGAAAGAGATAAAAATGACTAGGAAGATGGTAGACTACAAATATTATCCCTATGAGTCAGATGAGCAGCATGTTGTTGGAAATGCTTTTGATTTAGCAGAAACATTAAGAAACTTGAAGGAAGAAATAAGGAGTTGTAAGGTGGACAATGACAAAATCATGCAGGCACAAGAGAAACAAGCAAAGGTTAATGCAATACTCCTTTTTAGTTTTTCAGAATTGTAGTGACATGGGCCACTTCAGATCAGCCATGGGCAGGAGGACATAACTAATGGGGCATATGGAGGTAGGTCTAATGGTGGTCATAGGTCAGATAGAGATGACATGGTTAGAGATGATAGGTTGTTGGATACTCCAAATAGGAGAGGGGATGGATACAGTTATTATTCTAGTTATGATTCATATAGGCATCATGATCATCATCGTTATCATACTTATAGGAGGATTGATAGGGGATATTTTACATATGATTTTAAGAAAGAAAAGCCACTTAATTTTGATGGAGACTTGAAGAAACCAGAAGATGTAGAGGCTTGGATACTCAAGATGCACAAGTTCTTTGATTCCTATCATGATTAGATTTGTTTGATGGATATCATTATTGTTTTACTGCATAGATAGAGTTATGGATCATTTTAATCTCTTGTGATGCATCATTTGATGACAATCTAAGAAGAAGAATATTTGCAAGGGTTTTCCCCATAGTGGCTTTTTCCCTGGTCTCAAACCAATCATGGCATCTCTATATGTGTGCATGATTTCTTCTACTATTCCTTTTATATTATGTTGCATTGATGATGATGGTGATGTTGTTTCCCTCTAAGTAATTTCATATGCTTATGTATAATGGTATAGATATGAATAATGTAATGATGATATGGGGTGAACTTAAAGTATTTATGATGAAATGCAACTATCATAGAAAATAACAATGGTATAAGAGATAGGATGAAGAAAATCCATGGAGATCACCCGAATGATGACACCATTGATGGAAGCAGGAAGAGGATGGTGGATACCTAAATGAATTCTAGGGTTTAAACAAAACCCTAGGAATCTTAACGATTAGGGTTGATGGAACCTATGATGTTAGGGTTTGAGAGAAAACCTTGGTTTATGGAAACTACATTAGGTATAATATGGTCAATGAGAAGATGCTCAAGTACTTGTGGGAGATTTAATGAAGCCCTAGATGGGATAATCCCTAGCAGATCTGGTTGGATACTTGAAGACAACATTGGTATACAGACCATGGACAATGATAGCTCTTGAAGATTGGTTCAAGAGGGAGAGGTTCACCTCTCATTAAAGACAATTATTTCTTGACTTATGATGCTTCTTACTTGTTTCTCTTATGGATCTAATGATTATTTTTATTTCTTGTACTTCCTACATATGTATTTGAATATATGGATGTTTCTAACCTCCTTGTTGAGATGTGAATATTAGATCTTTCTTGAGGATCATTTTGAGATGCAGATCTAGGAAGAGATAAAGAGGTACTTGGTGAAAAGGTGACAAAGTGCTTCAAGTGGCCTATGTCTAAATAGTAGGTTCTTAGGTATTTGAATACCACAAGGTATGCATGGTATGTTGTGTTTCAACTATTGGCTCAGTAAGCCCTAAGGTATGATGAGTATGCCTCTTTCTTTAATAGCTCATACATGCATATGAAAGTGACTTGGATCTATGTTTCCTATGATGAAAATATGCAACTGGTATTGAACATTTTTTATCTTATTGAATTATATGAGGCTATCTAATGTTGATACATTGATACACTTGATGTTTGGGTAACATCTATGATCTATTTGGTGGATATCTTGATCCTATAAAGAGGGCTATCATCTTAGCTCTAGAAAATGATACTCTTGATACTTTTCATGATGGATTTCATATAGAAGGATAGTTCATTGAATCCTATACATGAGTCTACTGGTAATGCTTGTGAAAATCATGATGAAAGCATATGGAAAGAGAGATTGACACTCTTGTTTTTTTGATAAAGCATTATTGAATGACCTAATCTGATCTCATTGGTCATAAAGTGCATGTGAGAGGTATAATATATATATTCCATATCTTTTACTACCTGTGGTCTTGTCTTGATGGCATATGGTTAAACTGGATGTAGTAACTTGATGGAGTGACTTGATAGAAAGTGTTATTGTGTTCATAAACTTTGAAATCTATATGTTTCTTTGAGTCTCAGCCTTTGATGAAATTTTGATGCCATGATGGTGATAGCCATATTTTTATGATCTAACAGATCTGAAGTTGCATGACTCTAGTATAGATAGGTTTCTTACATGAATGGAGATGAATGATGCAGATCCCCAGTTAGAGGGAGAATCGCTTCTCAAGATTCTTACCCTTATTACTGTGTGTATTATATGTTGCTGAAGTATGATTTATGTGCATATGAAAGTATTGATCTGTAGTAGATTCTTAGATCTGAAGCCCATTCATAAATTAGGGTTTCTGCTCCGGTCACAGTCATAGATCTAGGAGATTTTGTCCCTTGTCGCACGCATGCTAAGGCCTAGGCAGTGTCCGAGCAGCTAAAGGCGCTCCCATGCTAACCTAAAGAGAGAGACCAGATATTTGATTGTTGTTGACCATCATCTAAAGCTTTCTGAAGCTATCTGAACTCTGAATCATGATGTCCATGACATATTCTGCCATTGTTAACTGATTTATGAAGTTGTTGAGTTAAATTGTTGATCATATAATGAAGTATTGTGCATGAAATTAGATGGTCACCTAGAAGATATCAGGACCACAGATGTATTGCAAATAATAGCAAGATCTGCTAATAGGAAAAGGTTGAATGTTTGCCATAACATGAACATGTAGACTGAACTTATGTTTGCAAGTGATCGGGACATACTTATAGATATGTCACCATGTTTGTGCTACATGAGGTTGGCATGATTTGGCATTAATGGTATGTATGAAAAGTGTTTTTAATTGATGATTGAGATGTGCTTTGACTATAGATCTCTTTACAATAGCAATTTGGACTTGACCCGATGTCTAGTCATCAGATTTGACGATTGTTGATTTTCCTTGATATCATTGCTATGTGGGCATGATGACTTATGTGGGTATTTGGAGATTGGCCTTCTTATTCTCAGCACAATGGTTGAAATAATGATAGTTTTGATTTGGCATGAAAAAAATGGAATCTGCATGACTCATCCTTGATGTATGCACTTGCACCTAGTGACAGGATGAATTATATTACGATTATAAGAATGACTTGGTAAAGTTTGAATTGATATTGCATGACTGATTACAACTTGCTTCCATGATGAAGTCATGATTTGATATGAGCTCCACTTGTCTCCTAGTTGAAAGTATTAATACTATGATAATGATGACTTTGATAATGGTCTTGATCTGGCTTCTAAACTCTAATGAGTTGACTTTTTTGTTGATGGTACAACATTGAGTTATGATTATGTTGGCTTAGCAAGGCATTATGCTTAGAGCATTGCAATCTAGATATGTCTAGATTTGACAATTATCTGATGAAGTCAGGACGATGAGTTCCAATGTATGGCTTTGATATTGATTATGGTTTTTGATGATAGACTTGTGACAGGTGATGAGCCTCTGATGATATAATCAGAGGGAGATGGATTATGAAGCTCAAAATAATTTATCATGGCATGATGAATCAATTTCTAGAATTTGGAAAGAAATTCCATATTGCAATGCTATTAGAAAAAAAATTTAATAATGAAAATCAAAATCCTTGGATACTTTGATTTGAAGTTCAAGGTGTAGTTGAACTTGACTTGGCATTCAATGATTGAAGCATTGGTGTTCCATTTTGAACATCCATATATGTGTGTGTGTGTGTGTGTGTGTGTGTGTGTGTGTGTGTGTGTGTGTGTGTGTGTGTGTGTGTGTGTGTGTATGATGTGCATAGAACCTTAATGAATTCATGAGTGCGTTTCTTCACTCACATAGAGTTTCCACCGAGCATGCTTTGAAATATCTGCATGAGGTATTCTATTTTGAGAATGATATATTTCTCCTAGTATATGTATCTGCATAGATGTATTGTTGATATTTGAGATTATTGTTGATAAGCACATTTGGATGTTGCTTTAGTATGTGATCTTCCATGATATCTTGGATGAGAGGTCCATAGCATGAATGAGGTTGATCACGGTGTCGCTAGCATGGCCAGCAATGAGGCAGGATATGAAAGCTCCTTAGACAGTTGTTTGAGCATGATCTAGATATGACATGGATACCATGGATACATTGTGATGATATGATTGGTAGTAAGTCCCATATTTATTGTTGGGACTAAGATACTCTCATATATTGAGACAGTGCAGTTGTTTTAAACAAGCTCAGGCTTGTGGTTGGCATCTCTGTGAGAGGGAGGATGATTATGGTATCCTTTTGTGATTCATATTATTATATATGATCTTACATGATATTCAATTTGATGTTCTATATGAACAGGAAATAACTGTTATTAAGACACGCTGATGATGAGAGAATTGTTGATTGAGGACACTGAGAAAACTCTTCATACCCTGCTTGAGCTCCCAGGGTGAGTAATTGAGATATAGGGCTCTTGGGGTTGAGGGAACTCTGGACAATAGGGCGTTACCCTATATATTACCTAGGGTAGAATAATGTTGCTTCCCTATAGTTATAGGGTCAGAGAATGTTTCTCCCCTCTTAGTCTTTGTAGAGTATATACCAGTTGGCATCATACCCTCAAGCAGGTCAGCTTGATGGGAATACCACTTCTTATTTTGGCCAACAAGTTGAGAGTGTACTTGGGGTGTACAACCCAGATTGACTATGATGCATATGTTCTACCACATGACTATTCTGGGTCATCAATGGGAAGATAAGTAGGCAATAGGATGGGTTGACATAACCTGATATGATTATGAGTTGAGGGTAAGCTCCCTGATGAAATTCCAGGGTCGAGGGTGTACTCCCTTGTGTGATGAGTTATCCTATTACTCAATATGGTTGGAAGCTATTTCTCCTTGATGTGGTTCCAAGTTGAGATGTTCTCCTTGATGATATGATCTTCGATGATGATTGACGATGATATTCCAGGTAGCAGCCCGCTAGTAGAGATTCTACATAACAACCTGATGGATAGAGGGTGGTAGCTTGAGCTCCCCTCCAGTAACAAATTCTTCTTCTTCTAGATCTAATAATTTTAATCATACGAGTAGGAACAATTAAGAGATAAACAAGAATAAGTAAAGGATAGATCTAGATGTAAAATGATGATTTGTGATGATGATACAATTGAGATGGAAATGGCACAATGTCTATATGATAGAGATGACTCATGATTAAACTCAAAGATTCCATAATGGCATATTGTTTGATGGACATGTATTAGAAGATGGAATTCTCCCTGGTTGAGAGGGAGTGTTAATTTTCTCAAATGCGGTAAAATTCAACCTTAGACAACTCAAATGACCAATATAATAATTTTATTAGATTCCTATTTTTGAGAGGAGTAAAATCAACCTAAATATCACCCAATTTGGTTAAGCAGAAGTTGAGTTATGAATTATTTTATTCACACATATATTATGGAATGGGTCGGCCCTAACCACATGAGTAACTACTTGGGTCAGTCTTAACCCCAAGTGACCCCTTAGGAAATCTTATAAATAGAAGATACCTCAAGATGATTTGGATGTATCTTCTCTTCTCTATTGTCTTAGTATGCACAAGTTTGACGGAAGGAGTTCACTCAAGGATCTAAAATCATAGGCGAAAGGTTTGCTTTGGGTTACGATCTTCTGGATCTCGGTCGCTAACATAGAACAGGGAATTCTGGTCCCTAATCATTGGCACACAAGCCTATGAGAACTACAATAGACCTGTAATATTCCTATTTAGCCCCAGCTAATTGGAATATTGGATTTTTCCAAATTTTGCCTTTTATAGTTATTTTGTAAATAAAAAAAGTGAGAAAGGGGGACATAACTCACTTTTAGAATAAAATTCACTTCCTAGTAGCACAACGTTGTGACTTAAAGGGAGAGCCAAGGGGGCCAAAAGGGGGACGCAGAAATGGAGCCCACATAGACACATGGAGGGACTGCACAAGAGGGGAGGAACACGTGGCAAAAGGGGAATCATGCAGGAGAAGGTGAGCATTGGGATTGAGAGAGCCAGAAGCTATAAAAGAGAGAGGAAGCCCCTCATTTTGATCATTTGGTTATGTGCATTTGTGATAGTCGTTTTGGCTTAGATCACGTTGGTTGTTTAGCTAGTATGCAACATTGTTTAGTGCATTGAGTGTCTCTGTTCGTAGATCTCACCCTTAGCCCCGGGGGACTTTGAGTGCATTCTCAGGAAAGGTATTTTCATTGGCATTTCAACAGCAGTATCTTCAACATTTCAACAGTGGTTTTATCAGTGTTCTGGAGGGCTGCGCAGCACTGGGAGAGGGACGTAATTCTTTTTAGGAGCAGTCTAGATTGAGGGTTTGTGGAGGATTTGAGCTGAGGGATTGAAAAAGAGATTAGATCTTACATATTGGAGGAGTTTGGTAGAGTTCTGGCTGAGTTTCGATGGGTTCTATTCAGTGGCAGCGCAGAATAGTGAGGAACTGTGCAGAACCCCAAGGGGTGATTTTCAGGGGTCGGCCATTCCAGGAAATATTTATGGGTTTTTCTGGGTTTCTTGAGTAGAGTCTGATTCCATACTTTCAGCTTTTTCTGAGGAGGGGAGCAGTCACAAATCCTCGTTTGATTTCTAGCAGCAACAGCAGCACAACAGTTTTCCCAGCAGCTTGGACGCAGATCAGAGAGGGGCCATTCCATTCTGAGTGTATTTCTTCACTTGCCTTGTGCAAGTAGAGGTATCATATTCCTAATCACCTCTTGTACTCATTTTATTACTCAGTATAATAAAATGGCTTAGCATTCTCTCTGCATTTCTTGTGTATCTGTTTATGGTTTATTTGATATATATAGTATCATTGTTACTTGTATATCTGTGATCATTCTCGACTATTATACCACTTGTGTGTTTCTATTATACTCTTAGACAGAGTCTGAAAAGGGCCAGGTAGCCTCCGGATCTCGTCCTCTTTTTAGAGGCGACATATCTGGTAAATGCCCTCCCAGTCCATCTCTGGTTGGAGTTTGCTTGTGTTTGGGGTATATTCCTGATATGGGATATTACGGTGGTATCAAAGCATAGATCTGGCTCAGCCTGTGGAGCTAGCAATCTATGACACCGGGGGAGAAACCCTATATCTGTTACAGAGGTCAGAGAAACAGAGACGTTGGGCGTAGGTTGGAGAATACCTACGGAGAGGGAGACTGTGTTCCGGTGGTGGACGCAGAATAGGAGGAGCCCTTGGTGGACGCAAAACAGAGGGAGCTGGTGGTGGACGCAGAATAGGAGGAACCTATGGTGGACACAAAACAGAGGGAGCTGGTGGTAGACGCAGAGCAGGAAGCTCCATTGGTAGATGATGATGAGAATAGATTTGCGGATATGCTCCTCAAATCAGTGCAGAATCTGTCGAGGCAGATTGAGGTGATGGGGCAGAGATTCACGGTAGTAGAGGCCAGATAGCATGAGAGCCCACGGGTTTTCCAGGTTGGTGATGGATCAGGTGCATCCCACCATTTGCTAGAGGAGCGTGATACTACGCAGCAGGTGGCCTCACATGCCCCTACACGCTCTACCATGCCCACTTTCTTAGGAGCAGACACAGGGGTCGTAGCCCAACAGGAGGTAGAGCCTCGACACATGGGTGATTATTTTGCAGAGTACCAGGCCTACGGGCAGGAGTTCAGGGAAGCCCTCTCATTCTGTGATTTTGTTCAGCTCCAGTGGGATAGTAGACCCCGCGACCATCACAAAGGGTACTGACATTATCATGATGGTGACACCCACCATGTAGCGAGTAGATTCCACTTGCCTACATTTGATGGCTCTTCAAACAGTTCGGCAAGGTCTTGGGTGGAGAAGCTGGACATTTATTTCTAGCTTAACCAGATGTCGGAGACAGAGGCCATTAAGGTGGCGACATGGAATTTGGATGGTGAGGCCCAGGATTGGTGGTTTCATGGGATGGTTACACTAGGACACTCCATGGTGACGACATATGCTGAGTTCACCAGGAGATTGATGGAGCAATTTGATCGGAGGGATCCAGAGCAACATTTTGTTGAGCTGATAAGGCTCAAACAGACAGGGAGCCTAGAGACCTACATTGCAGGTTTCTTGAGTGTCTCACTGATGGTGCCAGATCTATCCACGGCATGGAGGATCTATATGTATGTTGAGGGGTTAGCAGAGCCACTTTGGGGTCTAGTCAGATCCGCTAGACCGACCACCCTTCAGGATGCTATTAGCAGGACCCAGGACCTACAGGATGTCTTACCCAGGACCTGAACACCTTACCCCCAGAGACAGACTTTCCAGTCTAAGGGGAAGGATGTGAGGATTCCACCTCCAAAGGGGAATCCAGGATGAGTGCAGATTGATGATGATGTCAAGAGGGAGCTGAAGAAGAAGTGGTTGTGCTTCACATGTCAGGAGCCATGGGCACTAGGACAAGATGTGATGCTGGCAAGGCACATTTCATTGAGGTTTTCTCTGAGAGCAGTGGAGAAGACGATGACGAGGATGGTGTGGAGGTAGGCGATAGTTATGATGGATAGGGACGTTTTCCACCTCCACCACCACCGGCACGTGGTGCATCTTTTACACCCACCGGAGGGGCCCTTGCCGCATTGCAAGGAGTTCCCAAGTATCTGACGCTACGCGTACAAGGGACAGTATGTGGCCAGCGAGTGTCAGTTTTGGTTGACAGTGGGGCGACCCACAACTTCATCGATGCACAGATGATTGAGCAAAGAGGCATACAGACAGAGAGCTTCGATGGGTTTTCAGTCTTGGTCCTAGGAGATCAGACCATGACATGTGCTCGATATGTTCCAAAGCTTTCAGTGAAAATGGGCACCTACACATTGACTGACCACTTTTTCGTGGTCGATATTCTGGACACCAACATGATACTGGGTGTTCAATGGCTCATCACTCTAGGGAAGGTCATGATGGATTGGAAAGACCCTAGAGATGGAGTGGGATGATAAGAAGACAGGGAGGCATGAGAAGATATGGGGACAACATACGTATCTGCCTAAAACTGTTTCGGCTCATCAGAAGGAGGCAGTCTTCCGTAAGGGATACATAGAGTGGGCAGTAGAGTTGCATGCATCAGAGGTAGGGACTATAGGGCAGACAGTTCACCCAGAGATACAATCCATCCTTGATCAGTATACCATAGTATTTGGGGAGATTTCGTCGGGTAAACCACCGGACTGGGGGTTTGAGCACACTATTGAGCTTGAGCAGGGCATACAAGCAGTGATTACTACCCCCTATATGCATCCCAAGGCCTATCGGGATGAGATAGAGCAGGCCATCCAAGAGTTGTTGGCTCTTGGGCACATCCGACTGGGCACGAGTCCTTTTGCTTCTTCTGTGGTGTTGGTGAAGAAGAAGGACGGTACATTGAGGATGTGCATTCACTATAGGGCCCTGAACAAGAGGACACTAAAGAACAGGGACCCCATACCCAGGATCGATGAGTTAACGGATGAGTTGAGAGGAGCACGGTTATTCTCAAAGATTGATTTGAGATCAGGGTACCATCAGATTCGCGTGAGGGAGCAGGACATTCCCAAGACTACCTTCAAATGTCACTATGGGCACTTTGAGTTTTTGGTGATGCCCTTCGGGCTAACCAACGCCCCAGCTACATTCTAGTCTTGCATGAATCACATCTTCTGTAGTCACTTGAGGAAGTTTGTGTTGGTGTTCTTTGATGATATACTCATTTACAGCAGGACGTGGGGGGAGCATCTCTAGCATATTGAGACAGTATTACGCACCTTGGAGGAGCAGCAGTTCTATGCCAAGCTCTCAAATGTGAGTTTTGGTTGACGGAGATGTTATACTTGGGACACATCATTGGAGTGGATGGAGTGAGGGTCCACGAGGAGAAGATTAGGGCCATCAGAGATTGGCTGGAGCCAAGAAACGTGGCGAAACTTCGAGGATTCATTGGCATTTTTACTTATTATCAGAAGTTCGTCAAAGGTTTCTCACAACTTGCTGCACCCTTGAAATATTTGACGAGGAAGGGAGCATTCAGTTGGTTGGATACAGCGCAGTGAGCCTTTGACAACCTCAAGGAGGCTATGAGCAGATGCCCAGTGCTTGCATTGCCAGATTTTACGCAACCATTTGTTTTGGAGTGTGATGCGTCGGGAGAGGGGATTGGTGCAGTATTGATGCAGGGAGATCACCCTATAGCCTTTGAGAGCTAGAAGCTCCTTTTGCACGAGAGGTTGTATTCTATATACGACAATGAGATGTTGACCATCATGCATGCATTAGCTAAGTACAGGCAGTATTTGGTTGGGAACAGGTTCAGGGTGAGCACTGATCACAACAGCCTAAAGTTCTTTTTGGAGCAGAAGCAGTTGCAGGAGAGGCAGCAGAAGTGGATCAGTAAGATCCAAGCATATGACTTTGACATTGAGTATGTCAAGGGTAAGAACAACATGGTAGTAGATGCCCTTTCACGTAGACCAGCCACATTGTCTCTTATGAGTTTGGATACAAACTGGAGGGCTCGACTCTTAGTAGAGTACTCCAAGGACAGGTTTTCATGTGAGATTCTGGATGGGCAGGTGGCAGATGACAGGTTCAGGGTGATCGATGAGATCATCTATTACAGGGTTCAGATCTTCTTGACTAAGGGGTCTTAGCTCAAGAAGAAGATACTCCAGGCATCACATGATTCACCATTGGCAGGCCATCAAGGGTTTACCAAAACCTACAAGACCATTAGAGAGAGGTTCTCCTGGAAGGGCCTCAAGG
The DNA here is from genome assembly GCA_031772625.1 of Pinus tabuliformis. Classification (NCBI taxonomy): domain Eukaryota; kingdom Viridiplantae; phylum Streptophyta; class Pinopsida; order Pinales; family Pinaceae; genus Pinus; species Pinus tabuliformis. The sequence goes on along the minus strand of CM062818.1, from coordinate 1,567,368,834 downwards.
AGGATGTACTCTGGCATATCAGGGAGTGCAATGTTTGCCAGTGGAATAAGGGAGAGATGAGCCATCTCGCGAGTTTATGGCAGCCACTACTCATTCTGGAGGGGAAATGGAAGAACATTTTGATGGACTTAAATATAGGATTGCCCTTAGTACAGGGCAATGATTGTATCTTTTTCGTCATTGATCGACTGACAAAGTACATGCATTTATTTGCCATATCCACACACTACACAATAGCATAGGTGGCTGAGCTATTCTTTAGGGAAATCTTCAGGCTACATGGTGTTCCTAAGACCATCGTCAGTGACAGGGACAGTCGTTTCATGGGCGGGTTTTTGCAGGAGCTTTTCCGGTTGGTGGGGACGCAGTTGACTCCGAGTACCAGTTACCACCCACAAACGGATGGGCAGACAGAGATAGTTAACAAGTGGCTAGAGGGCTACTTGCGTAACTATTTCAGTGGGCAGCAGCAAGCATGGCTGAAGTGGAATCTGGGGGAGTATTGCTACAATACTTCACATCACATATCCATTGGTATGTCATCATTCTATGCCTTATATGGGTATCATCCTTTATCTTTTGTTGACGTGATGTTTGGTGACAGTAGGGCTCCTAGAGCCAAGATTTGGATCCAAGAGAATCAGGATATCCTCTGAGCTCTCAAGGATAACATGGCTACAGCGTAAAACTAGCAGAAGTTGTATGCTGACAAGGGTCGGGTAGAGAGGTGGGGGACATGGTCTACCTACGATTACAGCCATACCGACAGTTGTCACTGAAGCAGAAGGGGGATGAAAAGCTCAAGCCCTGCTTTTATGGGCCATACAAGGTGATACGCAAGATTGGACAGGTTGCATATGAGTTGGAGCTGCCCCAAGGCAGCAAGATTCATAACATTTTTCATGTATCATACCTAAAAAAGGCATTGGGGCAGCAGGTAACAGTGACAGATGAGCTACCACCTATGGATGATGAGGGGCATTTGGTATTGCAGCCGGAGGCTATCATTGATACTAGGGAGAGGCAGCTGCAGAGCAGGATGGTCCAGGAATTCTTGGTGAGGTGGAAGAATTTTCTGGATGAGGATGCCACTTGGGAGAATGAGAAGATCTTACAGCATCAATCACTTCAGTTGCTTGAGGACAAGCAACATTTTTCCAGGCGAGACTGTAATATTCTTATTTAGCCCTAGCTAATTGGAATATTCAATTTTGCCAAATTTTTCCTTCTATAGTTATTATGTAAATAAAAAAAGTGAGAAAGGGGGACATAACTCACTTTTAGAATAAAAGTCACTTCCCAGTAGCACAACGTTGTGACTTAAAGGGAGAGCGAAGGGGGCCAAAGGGGGACACAGAAATGGAGCCCACGCAGACACATGGAGGGACTGTGCAGGAGCGGAGGAATATGTGGCAAAAGGGGAATCACGCACGAGAAGGTGAGCATTGGGATTGAGAGAGGCAGAAGCTATAAAAGAGAGAGGAGCCCCCTCATTTTGATCATTCGGTTATGTGCATTTGTGATAGTTGTTTTGGCTTAGAGCACGCTGGCTATTTAGCTACTCTACAACATTATTTAGTGCATTGAGTGTCTACGTTCGGAGATCTCACCCTTAGCCTCGGGGGACTTCGATTTCCTGCTTGGGCAAGGTATTTTCGCTAGCATTTCAACAGCAGTATCTTCAGCATTTCAGTAGTGGTTTTATCAGTGTTCTGGAGGACTGCGCAACACTGGGAGAGGGACGCAGTTCTTTTTGGGAGCAGTCTGGATTGAGGGTTTGTGGAGGATTTGAGCCAACGAATTGAGCAAGAGATCAGCTCTTGCATATTGGAGGAGTTTGGCAAAGTTCTGGGCTGATTTTTGGTGGGTTCTATTCAATGGCAGCGCAGAGCAGTGAGGAACTGCACAAAATCCCAAGGGGGTGATTTTCGGGGGTCGACCATTCTATGAAAGCTTTTTGAGTTTTTCTGGGTTTCTTGAATAGAGTCTGATTCCAGAGTTTCAACTTTTTTTGAGGACGGGAGCAGTCCCAAATCCTCGTTTGATTTCTAGTAGTAGCAGCAGCACAACAGTTTTCCCAGCAGCTTGGACGCAGATCAAAGAGGGGCCATTCCTTTTCTATTCTGAGTGTATTTCTTCACTTGCCTTGTGCAAGTAGAGGTGCCATCTTCCCGATCACCTCTTGTACTCATTTTATTACTCAGTATAATAAAATGTCTTAGCATTCTCTCTGCATTTCTTGTGTATCTATTTATGGTTTATTTGATATATATAGTATCATTATTACTTGTATCTCTATGAGCATTCTCAGCTATTATACCACTTGTGTGTTTCTATTATACTCTTAGACGGAATCTAAAAAGGGCCAGGTAGCCTCTGGATCTTGTCCTCTTTTTAGAGGCGACATATCTGGTAAATGCCCTCCCAGTCCATCTTTGGTTGGAGTTTGCTTGTGTTTGGGTATATTCCCGATATGGGATATTACAAGACCCTTGGATGTTGGCACAAAGGCTTATGGGAAATCTCTAGGTTCAGAGGAAAATTAGAAGGTTCTAGTCCCTAGTCGCTCGCACCCTGTAGCCTTAGGAGCGACCCTATCATCTCAGTCGCTCGCACAACTTAGAAAGGGTATGACTTTGGTTTGTCAATCACTCACATATCTCAGATGTGGAGAGGCTTTGGGTCTTTACAGTCTATTTCCAGAATCACACGCATAGAGACCTACTGGGAGTGACTCTGCAGTCACAGTCGCTCGCATACTTTATTCATGAGAGCACCCCTGAAGTTTTAGTCACACATAGACAGTTTGGATGAGAGCGACTCGAGTTCAGATCTAAGGTTTTACATCTTGGCTTTAGTTGACTTCAATGATCATGTATATTTGTGTTTCTCTATACTATTATAAAGATTTGTAGATATGTAGATCTAATTTGTTAGTTTCCGCTACAAACATATGTATTGGGCTCATTAATAGTGACAACAGTACTCAATAGTATTCGACATAGTGACAATAGTACTCAACAGTGTTTGGCACAGTGACAACAGTATACATCATTTGACATTATTTTGTGCAACACATTTTAGCCATCAATATGAGGGTTCTAATTCCTATCATGATTAGATATGTTTTATGGATATCATCATTTTTTTACTGCATATATAAAGTTATGGATCATTGTACTCTCTTTTGCTACATCATTTGATCACAATCTAATAAGAAGAATATTTGAAAGGGTTTCCCCATAGTGGCTTTTCCCTAGTCTCGGACCAATCCTGGTGTCTTGTTGATGGTGCTGGACCTTCCAACATGTCAAGGGTATATCCCCGATAAGAAGTCCCAATTAGACCTCAGACCGTTTGGTGTAAGAGGCCCAGTAGTGGGTTATAAGGTAATGCCTTGACTGTGATGTCACATAGAGGCAAGTAAGATAACTCTATCAATAGCAAGGGTGTGGTTGATGCAGTGAGTCAAGGAAAGAGTATCAGAAGTTCCAATACTTCAAAGGGAGAGGAAGTTGAAGGTGAGTTCCAGGTTGAAAGGGATCAGTCCCAACTCGACTAAGAACACACAACACAAAGGAAATGCACAACTTCTGGCAAAGTAGTCGACATGGATGCAGCGTTCACAACATATAAGGTAAGATAACATGAACAACACTCACGGATCAGTCTGAGATGAGTGTGATGGTTGATATAACAAGGTTCAGAGAAAGGTTTGTCTGATGTTTGACAAAGAATTCAACACAGACGGTGACAAAATTAACAACATATGCAACACATTAACAACAAGATTCATATAATTGCATACAAATCAGTTCATATACAAGTACGTAAGTTAAACAACATATATCATTAAGGAAATCGGAACAGTCCAACTACAATAACAACATATGCATGAGAATTTGTTGGCTCTTATTATTAAATAAGTGTAAGTCACAATCATATAATACACCATGTAAACCTACTAGCCCCAACAATGGAACAATACAGCCACATCTACCTACTCCTCCAAAGAGATGTACTAGCTCCGTGCAGTGGAGAAGCCAAAGCGCATTACAATACTATCCAAGCCTTCTTCAAGATAGTCTTAGTAGAAGCTTGGCTAAGCAAAATCCTATACAATGAGTTATGAGGGACTATTTATAGCAAAGGGTGGGGTGACCCTTGACATTCCCCTTTGTGACCATTCAACTACCCTTAGGACTCTTCACCTACTCTATGAATGTTGCATTCACTTTTGAGACTTGAATTACACTTGACATGACTCAACATTACAATGCACATGTACCCATGTGAACAATGGATTGAACAAGCCAAACTAGACACCACTATGACTTAGACAGCTATAGAAGTCCAATTGCTCGACATCCTCATACTGATCAACAGTAACATATTGGTGCTAATATTGGTAGTCTCTGATAGTGTCCATGTGTTCTGCTGTGACATCCATCTGGAACCTGAACCTTGCCTCCATGGTATCGGGGTACACTACTTGGTCTCCTCTGTCAAACTCATTAAAACATGCGCATCATTGTCCTCAATGTGGCTGGACTAGCAACATACTTGCGCATGATGTCTGCACTAATAGGGAAGTCTGGGTTGGTGGCGATGCACATCAACTCATTGAAGTACGATTCGAGCTCCTAATGGACGTGCTTCTTGGTCTTCACTTCAGTGAGAGTCCCAAGTGATGGAATCACATATGTGTGCACAACAACCTCCATGCTCTTGAATACTCATGCATGGGAAGCTTGTATGCCAGTGATGAGTTGCGGTAGGTCCTCATAGTTCTGGATACGTGCTTGCAGCTCGACCACATTGGCCTTCATCATCTTTGGAAAATGAAATGGGGCTCCTTTATACTTCATCGTCCATGCTTGCATGCTATTAATGGCATCATGTATGTTCTTCAATATGCGAGCTCTTCTCACACATGGAATCTGCCATCCGTGAAGATGAATGGATGCTTGATGCATGGTACTGAAATTGGAGTACAGTGCTCGCATAACCATGTCCAAGGACAACACTTCTTCTAGTATTACCTTCTTCAGTTCATCTCACGCAGACATTATCACCAAGTCTCCTCCCTACTTGGCCACTTGTATTTCCTTCGCCATTCACTCATTCTCAGCTATGAGGAAGCGAACACTAGAACTAGTGGCTTCAACATACACTCTAGTTGCATCGGCCAAAGCAGTTGGGTCCTTGTGCACATCGGTCATGATCACTTGTTCTTCAACTTGTGCAGGGGATGTTCGGTCCTCCAGAGTTGGTACTTTGTCAGGGTGCACAACTCTATGTTGAGATTCATCAAAGGAGTTGTTGCGCATCTCTTCTTCCAATTGACCACCAAGGATCTCAGTGCATCCTTGGTCATTCAAGACTTGCTCATCATCTAGATGCATGGAAGTAGGTGAGCGACCTATCTGTGGTGAGGCATGAGGTCGGTATCCTCTTCCAACTCCTGCTGCTCCATGTCTGCATTCAACTATTCAAAATCTTGTTCTATCTCATGAGAAAAGTCTTACCCCTATGATGGTTCACCCTGTTCACTTGATGCCATCTATTCAGAAGAATCAATCGCTTGTACAGGCATTGCTTCGTTTGTTTACACGTGATGCACCCCTTGTTGAATCTGTTCTTGTTGTGCTTCCTTCTCATGTTGGTGCAGCTCTTGTTCTTTCCGAAGTTTCTCCCTCAGTTCATGCAACTCCTTCTTTGCTTCTTCCATTATCTTCTAATCCCTTTGCCTTTGCGCAATTCTCTTGTAACGCTACTGCCTCTTCTATTGAATAGTCATAGTTGGTTGTTCTACAAGTGGATCTACTCGAAAATTGAAGCTTTTTTCCTCCTCCGTGTGATCGACAATCTTTCTCTTCCCTTTGTCGCGCGTAGGTATGCTTGGCCCTACTGCCTCTGCCATTGCTGCTACAGCTGCTGTTATTGGTGTTCTTTGTGGTGCCATGCTAACCATTCTATGGAGAAACCAACCTGTTCATTGGGTCTAGAATGATGGTAAAAATACCTCCATAAGTCTTCCTCGGCCTAATGAAATGCCCCATGGATCCAATTGAACTGAACTCTCATGCAATGATCCTTCACAATGCAATGTGGGTCATATGGGTTGAAGCTTCAGAGGTCAAACAGGTACTTCCTCATTTGTTCAGCTTCAACATTTGCTTGCTTGATGCTCCAGATCTCATACAACCCAATCCACAACAGAAGAGTGGGCCAAGGTGCCTTCTTCTTCCACTGCAACCTAGCTGTTAATCCTTCTGAGATATGATATTCTACTTCCTACATGACAAGTAAGTCCAAAGAAAACTTTGGTAGAACATGTGGAGGCTTGTCCACACTGAACACTTGGATGAACGTGCCATCCGGTGAGGCATACAAGTATGAAATGCCTAACAATACCTTCATCACTTCTTTTGACATGGAGGGTGGATCCTGTTCAAATATCAACCTGTACACTGGGGCGATAAGATGGTCGGACAGTCGTTTGATCACTCCTCTGAAGATGCACTTGGAGAATTACTTCAAATATGTGCTCACAATAGTCTCCATCGGTGACCATGCCCACTCTAAGCTCGGGAATTCATGTCGGGAACAGACTGCATCTAGAATGTAGGTGTACATATAAATCACTACATGCATGCCTTCGGGCGACTATCGATCCTTCGTGACTTGTTCCTTTAGCTAATGAGCCAGTATGCCAGACCATTTGCATGGTCTTCCTTCTGTAGCCAGTTGGTCTAGCACGACCACCCAACTTTGAGGGAAGGTCTCAGTGATTGCTTGGCCACTTAGTCGATAAGTGAATATGAACAAGTATTGGTATGCCTTCCTCAATATCTTCGTTTTATAGATCCGATTGGGGGTCATCTTGAAATGAGCTGGCTCCTTTACCCAATCCTTTAGAATATCTCTGGAGTGGCCTCTTCTATTGGGCAAGATGAACAGAGGGGTCATGACAGTCATTGGCTCATCCATATGATACATCTCATCATAGTCTCATGCCCAAAAGGTTGCAAGCTTTGTCTCACTAACACTACTCAAGGTCATCGTCTCAGGGTTAGTGTGAGAGACGATCCAGTGAGTCATATCCGCACATGGGAATGCAGGGTATTTTCATGAAATTTGGTATAGGCTAAACTTATGAATGTTCATGTACACGTGACGGTCTTCAAGGAGTTCCAAAAATTTACCTGGAAACATTTCATTCACCTCTTGCCACTTCAGTTTGATGTCCTTGTCTAGATACAACTTCGTATCTTTGTAGATCGGCATGCTAGAGGCCACCTATTCAACCGTTGTTCCAGCTACAACACCATTAGTGTCTTCGAATCTTGTTCTCTTTGATTCCATTGAAATAGATGAAAACCTGAAAGGTCTGGAAACAAGAATCATGCATGGCAATAAATATGTCAGTGAAAACAAAGCAAATCCGAGGAAGGTCACAACACATATCTGGGGAACTGATAAGCAAGATTGCACAAATTTCACAGGAAGCCTGAGAGACTGGCTGCTAGAACTACACAAAAGGTAGTTTGGGATGACTAGGAGACTATAATGGCTATTGGATCTACAAAATACACAATCCAATTGGGCAGTTGGCTATCGAGATTGCACAATGCGCGATTCCAGCTGGGAAAGACTGCTAGCCTAGGGGTAGATTTGCGCAGATTTTTGGGCCAAGCAGCCACCGACTTCCAGAAATGTGAAATTCAGTCTAGGAGGTTAGTGTTGGGCCATAATGAGGAAATATGGAGAGGAAGGTGAGCCTTCGTTCTCCAAATTATGCAATGCAGCCTTGGTGAAGGCAGAGACCCGACCAAGATTGGCCCGACTCACCAACGGGAAACTGAAAGCAAGTAAGTCGATGAAATGCATGATGACACTAAGTGATAGCAGAAGTGATAAATAATGCATGCAAAACATGAATGGAATATTGAACAAACAAATCAACATGCATGTCAGTGAGGCCATTCATCGATTGGGCGAACGTCTATGCAAAACAGTTTAATACATGCGACAGCAGTGAGGTAGCAATGAAAATTGAAACGGAGCTAGGACAAGCTAGCATATATGTAAGAAATAATAGACGTTCAAAGAAATAAAGCAAACAATACTCACACAAGAGAATACACAAAAAGTGACATAAATGTTGAAAAAGACAAGTTAAGGGCACTTACCCGTGAATAGATGAGTTGGATGTGTTGAAGAGTCCTAGATGTGTTGTAACCCAGTTGTAACCCAGTTGTGTGGACTAGCATACAAGAAAAATATGACAATGAAGATAGCCACACTTCGTGTTTCAAAGTTCCCATGGGACATAAGTGAGTGCATGTGCATGACGGAAAGTTTGTGGACTTATCATGTTGTTGTGTGACACTACGTGCAACTTTGAAGCAAAAGCACACTCTTGACGGAGACATGCAAGAAAATGAAAGAAACAAAGATAACTTGCGTCGCGAATGAATGCTTGCAATATAAGACTCCTCCAATGCATGAGAAATGGGATCGCGTAGTTCGAGTGGAGGAAGTGTGATCTGTGCGTGAGATGGATCTTCAATGCATACAGATGAGTGATGAGAAGCCTTAGTTGATTGAACAGTTCCGTGATCGGAAGTGAGACTAACCCCAAGAGAGTGAGGACCTGACACAACCATCAGCTCCAACCGAAGTGCCTCGACGGTCTTGGGTGTCTCAACTTCATCATCAGGTAGATCATCATGAACCGATGGCTTCAAAATATCAACCACGATAGCTTTGTGATCGTGATCAAAATTGGAAGCAAATGGATCATGACCACCATGATTATAAAAATCAATGAATTCTTCAGCATCCTCATGATCAGATGAATCAAATAGAGTGGTAGATGAAAATTGAACGAACTCATCCTCTCTATTTATGAAAAAGACAGATGAAGGATCAAGTGTATCTTCAATGAATAACTTATCCTCTTCATTATTGAATGATGGACTAGCATCGGCGATTCTTGTGAGTGATCAACAATGGGTGCATCTTTAGATGAAGACACACATACAAAATCATGGATGGCAGGTTCACTAAAGAAGCTAGGAAAGAACAGAGAGGGCTCGGATAGAAGGGAGTCATCCTTCGCCAAGTGTTGATGTTCAAGCTCCCATTCATACTTTTCTTGAATTACAGCACATGTTGGTTGTGAAACACCAACTCCGTCAATGGGTTGTTCCTCGTTCACAACAAGTAAAGAGTCTGGAATGGACGAACATAAGACGACATCATCTGGAAGAACACATAAGTGCGAAGATAGAGGTTGAAGAAAAGAATGCATATGGGAACTCGAAGGACTCACAACCAAATCTACGCGAAAATTGAGTGGATTGATGTTGGGAGGGTGTGAAGGGTGAACAGATGTGCAAACATGATCCTCAGCATCACAAGGTGATGGTGGAATTATTGAATGAGAGAGAGACGGACAATCCATTGAGACAGTGTCTGCTCCCACATGGGATTGCGCAGTTCCATCAACAAAGAAGGTTGAGTGAGGCTTGACATCAAGCTTTCTCTTGGGACAGGCATATTTCTTAAGACAATACTCAAACCTGACCCATAGATAAGTGAACTTCATCTGGCTCTTCGGAGCTTGAAACTGTAAGTCATGGAAGCACTGCCAAAAATAAATAATGGATTCATGTGGAGCCCTCCATTGCTGTAACAATTTCCAGTCAAGATGATCTAGATCAAAATGATGGAATATGTCTTCAATAAGATCATGGAAGTGCTCACATGAGTGCATGGTGTCAGCCAGTAGGCTGAGAACCCAACGAAATGGGGATTCGCAAAGTGTGAATGCAAGCAGCAGACTGGCCTGTTCATCAGTAAAATCATCTTCCTCATAAATCATGGAAAGGAAGTTATGTAAGTGCTTAGGCCAGGCCACTTTGCCTTCACCATCATACATGTGAGTGGACAAGAGATTGAAAAGCTTCCCTGAGATGGAGACATCTTCACGATTCGAAAAACACCTCGGGGGAAGAAGAATGCAAGACTCCATGAAAGATATGCAAAGGTTCAAAACTGGATGAGAGGACACTGCTTGTCATCAAGCCCTCCTTCTAGCACCAGAAATGTTGACGGTGTTGGACCCGCCAACATGTCAAGGGGATCTCCCTGGTAAGAAGTCCCAATTAGACCTCAGACTGTTTGGTGTAGGAGTCCCAGCAGTGGGTTGTAAGGTAATGCCTTGACCGCGATGTCGCATAGAGGCAAGTAAGATAACTCTATCAGTAGCAAGGGTGTGACTGATGCAGTGAGTCAAGGAATGAGTATGAGAGGTTCCAACACTTCGAAGGGAGAGGAAGGTGAAGGTGAGTTCCAGGTTGAAAAGGATCAGTCCCAACTCGGCTAGGAACACACAACACAAAGGACATGCACAACTTACGGTAGAGAAGTCAACACATATGGGACAGTCACAACATACAAGGTAAGATAACACGAAAAAAATTCACGAATTAGTCTGAGACGAGTGTGATGGTTGATATAACAAGGTTCAGAGAAAGGTTTGTCTGATGTCTGGCAGAGCAGTCGACACGAATGGTGACAACATTAACAACATATGCAACACACTAACAACAAGTTCATATAATTGCATACAAATCAATTCATATACAAGTACGTAAGTTAAAAAACATATATCATTAAGGCAACTGAAACATTCCAACTACAATAACAACATTTGCATGAGAATGTGTTGACTCTTATTATTAAAGAAGTGTAAGTCACAATCATACAATACACTATGTAAACCTGCTAGCCCCAACAGTGGAACGTTACAGCCACATCCACCTGCTCCTCCAAAGAGATGTACTAGCTTTGTGTAGTGGGGAAGCCAAGGCATGTTACAATATTATCCAAGCCTTCTTCAAGATAGTCGTAGTAGAAGCTTGGATGACCAAAAGCCTATGTAGTGAGTTATGAGGAACTACTTATAGAAAATGGTGGGGTGACCCTTGACATTCCCCTTTGTGACCATTTAATTACCCTCATGAATCTTCACCTACTCTATGACTGTTACATTCACTCTTGAGACTTTAATTACACTTGACATGACTCAACATTACAATGTATGTACCCATGTGAACAATGGCTTGAACAAGCCAAACTAGACACCACTCTGACTTAGACAACTATAGAAGTCCAACTGCTCCACATCCTCATGCTGATCAACAATAACATATTGGTGCCAAGATTGGTAGTCTCTGATAGTTTTTGTGTGTTCCACTGTGACATCCATCTGGAACATGAACCTTGCCTCCATGGAATCTAGGTACACTGCTTGGAATCCTTTTTCCAACTCCTCTGAAAGTATGCGCATCATTGTCCTCAATGTGGCCGGACCAGCAACATATTTGCGCATGATGTCTGCACTGATAGGCAAGTCTAGACTAGTGGCGACACACATCAACTCGCTGAAGTATGAGTCAAACTCCTTTTGGACCTGCTTCTTGGTCTTCACTTGGGTGAGAGTCCCAAGTGATGGAATCGCATATGTGTGAACAACAACCTCCATGCTCTTGAATTCTCATGCATGGGAAGCCTGTATGCGAGTGATGAGTTTCAGTAGGTTCTATTAGTTCTAGATCTGACTCTGGATACGTGCTTACAGCTCGACCGCATTGGCCTTCATCATATTTCGAAACTGAAGCAATGCTCCTTTATACTTCATCATCCATGCTTGCATTATATCAACATCAGCATGTATGTTATTTAATATGCAAGCTCTTCTCACACATGGATGTTTCCATCCGTGAAGATGAATGACTTCTTGATGCATGGTACCAAACTTGGAGTACAATTCTTGCATAACAGTGTCCAAGGACAACACTTCCTCCAGTATTTCCTTCTTCAGTTCAGCCCAGGCAAACATTGTCACCAAGTCTCCTCCCTACTTGGCCACTTATAGGTCCTTCACCATTCACTCATTCTCAGCTATGAGGAAGCAAACACTAGAGCTATCGGCTTTGGCATACAGTCTAGTTGCATCGGCCAAAGCAGTTGGTTCCCTATGAACATTGGTCACGATCACTTGTTCTTCAACTTGCACATGGGATGTTCGATCCTCTAGAGTTGGTACTCTGTCAGGGTGCACAACTCTATGTTGAGATTCATCAAAGGAGTTGTCACGCATCTCTGCTTCCAGCTGACCACTAAGGATCTCAGTGCATCCTTGGTCATTTGAGACTTGCTCATCATCTAGATGCATGGAAGCGAGCGAGTCGACCTATATGTGGTGAGGCATGAGGTCAGTATCCTATTCCAACTCTTGTTGCTCCATGTCTGCATCCAACTGTTCAAAAGCATGTTCTATCTCATGAGCAAAGTCTTGCCCCTGCGAGGGTTCACCCTATTCGCTTGATGCCAATTGTTCAGAAGAATCAACTACTTGTACGGACATTACTTCATCTTTTTGCACATGATGCACCCCCTGCTGAATATACTGTTGCTGCACTTCCTTCTCATGTTGGTGCAACTCTTGTTCTTTCTAGAGTTTCTCCCTCAGCTCATGAAACTCCTTCTCTACTTCTTCCATCCTCTTGTGATCCCTCTGCCTTCGCATGATTCACTTGTCTCGTTGCTGCCTCTTCTGGTTAATAGTCGCAGTTTCTTGTTCTATAAGTGGATCTGCTCAAAACTTGCAGCTTTGTTCCTCCTCCATGCGGTCGACAATATTTCTCTTCCCTTTGCCACACGCATGTATGTTTGGCTCTGCTACCTTTATTGTTGCTGCTACTGCTGGTGTTCTTCATGGTGATGCTTCATGTTGTCGTGCTAACCATTCTACGGTGAAACCGACCATTTCATTGGGTCTGGAATGATGGTAACAATACCTCCATGAGTCTTCCTCGGCCTAATGAAATGCCCCATGGATCCAATTGAACTAAACTCTCATGCATTGATCCTTCACAATGCAATGTGTTTCATATGGGTTGAAGCTTCGGAGGTCGAATGGGTACTTCCTTATTTTTGCAGCTTCGACATCTGCTTGCTTGATGCTTCGAATCCCATACAACCCAATCCGCAATAGAAGAGTGGGCCAAGGTGCCTTCTTCTTCCATTGCAGCCTAGTTGTTAATCCTTTTGAGATATGATACTCTACTTCCTGCATGACAAGCAAGTCCAAAGCAAAATTTGGTAGAACATGTGAAGGCTTGTTCGCACTGAACACTCGAATGAACGTGTCGTTTGGTGAGGCATACCAATATGAAATACCTAACAATGCCTTCATCGCTTCTTCTGACGTTGAGGGTGGATCCTTTTTGAATATCAACCTATACACTGGGACGAAAATATGGTCGGACAGTCGTTTGATCACTCCACTGAAGCTACACTTGGAGAATAGCTTCAAATATGTGCTCACAATAGTCTCCATCAGTGACCATGCTCACTCTATGCCTTTAAACTCATGTCGGGTATAGACTGCATCCAGAATGTAGGCAGATATATAAATCTCTGCATGCATTCCTTCCGGCTACTGTCGAGCCTTTGTGACTTTCTCCTTCAGCTGATGAGCCAGTATGTCAGACCAGTTGCATGGTCTTCCTTCTCTAGCCAATTGGTCCAGCGTGACCACCCAACTCTAAGGGAAGGTCTCAGTACTTGCTTGGCCACTTAGTCGACATGCGAATATGACCAAGTATTAGTATGCTTTCATCAATATCTTCATCTTATAGATCCAATTAGGGGTCATATTGAAACGAGCTAGCTCCTTTACCCAATACTTCAAAATATCTTTGGAGTGGCCTCTGCTATTGGGCAAGCTAAATGGAGGGTTCATGATAGTCATGGGCTCATCCATATGATACATCTCATCATAGTCTCGTTCCCAGAAGGTTGCAAGCTTCATCCCACTAACACTGCTCAAGGTGATCGTCTCGAGGTCAGTGTGAGAGAGGATCGAGTGAATCATATCTATACATGGGAACGCGATGTATCTACATGCAATCTGGTACATGCCGAACTTATGAATGTTCACGTACACTTGATGGTCTTCAATATCTTCCCCAAAAGTACCTGTAATGTTTCATTCACCTCTTGCCACTTCAGTTTGATGTCCTTGTCTAGATACAACTTTGCATCTTCTTAGATCAGCATGCTAGAGGACACCTATTCAACCATTGTTCCAGCTGCAGCACCATTAGTGTCCCGGGATCCTATTCTCTTGGAAGCCATTGAGACATATGAACACCTGAAAGATCTGGAAACAATCAGCATGCATGGAAAGAAATATGTCAATGAAAACAAACTAAATCCATGGAAGGTCACAACACATGCCTTGGAACTGATGAGCAATATTGCGCAAATTTCGCTAGGAAGCTGAGTGACTAGCTGCCAGAACTACGCAAAAGGCAGTGTGGGATAACTGGGATGTTGGACTGGCTACTAGATCTACAAAATGAGCAATCCAGTTGGACAGTTCGTTGCTGGGATTGCGCAATGTGCGATTCTAGCTGGGAAATATTGTTGGCCCAGGGGAAGATTTGCGCAAATTTTTGGGCCAAGTAGCCAGTGACTTCCAGAAAAACTCAACTCAATCCAGGAGGTTAGTGTTGGGCCAGAATGTGCAAATCTGGAGAGGAAGGTGAGCCTTCCTTCTCCAGATTGTGCAATGTAACCTTGTTGAAGGCAGAGACCGGGCCAAGATTGGCCCGACTCGTCGACGAGAAACTGAAAGCAAGTAAGTTGATGAAATGCATGGCGACACTAAGTGATAACAGAAGTGATAAACAGTGCATGCAAAACATGGATGGAAGATTGAGAAAACATATCAACATGCATGTGGGTGAGGCCATTCGTTGGTTGGGCGAACGTCCATGCAAAACAGTTTCATGCATGCGACAGCAGTGAGATAGCAACGAAAATTGAAACAGAGCTAGGAAAAGCTAGAATATATGTAAACGAAAACAAGTGTTTAAATAAATCAAGAAAACAACAATCATACAAGCGAATACACAAAAAGTGACAAAAATGTTGAAAAATACAAGTTTAGGCCACTTACCCATGCATAGTCGAGTCAGATGTTTCGAAGAGTCTTGGATGTGTTGTGGGATGTTAGAGCTCCAAGATCAATGTGAAAGAATAAGAACTGATGTGTTGAATAAATCATTTTGGTCTCAAGACATGCATGCCATAAATCTAGGAAAAAGTGACACTTGGAGGGAAACTTTTAAAACAACTTTGCATGTAACTCCCAGCTACTAAAAATAGCTCCCTGAATCATGGGATGCCTTCTGCATGTTGTCTCTTACTATTCCAGGAAGATCAAGTCATGCATGCATGCAAGTCAATTTTCTTCAATTCCGGGTGGAACTGGTGAACCAGACTGTCAATGCATTCCAGTGCTCAACTGCTTGGGAAAAAGGTCCATTCTTGACTATAAGCTTGGATAACTACCCAATGGGATTGCACAATTTCTAGGCCCAGCAGCTAACTGCTGCCCAGATTTGCGCAAATCCTAGGTTGAACAACCTGTTGATAGGAAAAATTGCGCAAATCCTACTGGGAGGGTTCGCTGGCAGGATTGCACAATCTTGGAGACCAACAGGCTGTCAGAGAGGATTGCACAATTCCTGGAGGGAAAGGCTAGTTTCCCTTCAGGAATGTGAAATTTTCAAGGGGAAACTACTCAGCCTGCAGCTGGACCAAGTCTGGGTAAGTGGTCTATGAGGGGAATGGATCGAATGTGATCGACAGGCTGCCTTTGTGCAAGGAAAACACTGAAGCTTGAGTACTTGATGAAGCAAGACAAAGTGTTGTGTAAGGTTGGTAGGGAGGCTCCAAAATAGGCTAAGGCAAAATTTTGGAGGGTGGTTGTAGCCACTACAACATGTCTCTATATGTGTGCATGCTTTCTTCTATTGTTCCTTTTTTATTTTGCTGCATTGATGGTGATGGTGATGTTGTTTCTTTCTAAGTAATTGCATATGCTGATGTATAATGGTGTAGATTTGCATAATGTAATGATGATATGGGGTGAAATTAATGTATTTATGATGAAATGCAACTATCATAGCAAAGAACAATGCCACCCTATGAAAAATTAACACAACATATGAGTAGGGACAATCAAGAGATAAGTAGGAATAAGCAGAGATGAGTAGTGATGGCATTTATTAACTAGATACTTGACATTTGGTATGATTTGATGATAGGATACTCACAATGTTTACATGACGCAATTGCAATTTCTTCCTAGCTAAGAGGGAGTGTTAATTTGGAAACTTAGTGACAAATTCAAACCATGGGACGAGATTCCTCTTTTCAAGAAGACCAATTTTGACTATTGAGGCACTCAATTTAGACAAGGGAAAGGGTGTTTTTGAATTAAAGCCCACATCTGCACATTTGATCAGGTCAACACTAAAAGAAATTGGATACTATTGGAATTCTATAAATACAAGTGACCTCAACCTCATTTCTAAATCATCATGAAGCATTATTCTATTCTCTTCTTTGGTTTTGAATTGCACATGTGTGAGGTAGTTCATGGAGATAGATTCATACAGGTCTAAGATTGTAGGGTTTGAAGCTCACATGTGTGATCTATGGTTTTGGTTTCCAACCACAGGCTTGTAACAGGAAATTTTTGGCTATAATTGCAGGCATGCAAGATCATGTGTGTGGTTGGAGGGTTTCAATCGCAAATACATAACTCTCTTTATATGGTTGGGACATAGGATTTGGGTTTTGTAATTGACCGAAGATTTCATCATTTGGCCACATAGTTTACTAGTTGACCATAGATAGTGACAATTGATCACAGGCTTTTGAAGCAGGGTTTTGATTATTAGCATTGTTGGGTTTATCTCATGGATGTTGTTTAGCTTATTTTTCTGGGTAGGATTGTGGTTGAAGATATGGATCATTGTATTATCTCTTTGTTGAACCATTCAATGAAAATATAATAAGAAGATGAATTGGAAATGGTTTTCTTGGTAGTGGGTTTTTCCCATGTCTCCGACCAATCCTGGTGTCTCTATGTGTGAATGATTTCATTATATTGTTCATTTATGTCCCGCTGCATTGATGGTGATATTGTTCTTTCTATATAATTTCATATGCTATTGAATAATGATGAAAATCTTAATAGTGTTATGAAGTTGTGTGGTAAATTCTATATGTAAATGATAAAATGCAATTTTCTAAAACAAAGAGCAATAATCCCTAAGAAAACTTTAACACAACTTTCCTGATTTGTTGCAAAAAATGTCAATATCCACAGCTATATTTGTTTTAAATTGAAAGTTGTTTACACTGAGTCTGCACTGCTAATTTATATTTTTTACTACATGTTGAAGTAGAGACCATGAAATTTGACTGCGGATTAATCTTATTTTATTGATTTTCTAGAAAAAATGAAATGAATGAAGAATAGTTGTAGTAGTGCCCTCATGTTGTCATTGGATGACAAATTTTATTGGAACAAAAGACTAACATGTTGTTATAAGAAACTTTTAGAACGATTAAATGAACTGCAACAAGTTGCATTTGTTGATTTCATTAAACCCTATAGTCGTCATAAAAACCAAAATCCACGGTACAATTCCTACCATGCGAATAAATGTGTTGAAGTCGAGCATGGAAAGAAATCATTAGATTACCGATCATTGATGAAAATCGTTAACCAATGCAAGACAACTCACCGATAATTTAAATGACTGTGGATGTACCTGAGTGCATTTTGATAGGGATGAATGAATGTGTTGAATTCGAGTAACCTACAATATCTAACAATTAAGATACATTGTTGTATTCTCATTGATGTCAATGAGGAGGCTTTCCGTTGATGTATGTAAGTTCTAAGACCCTCAAAAGATTCTCTAAATTTGGTCCTAGATAAGGGGTTGAAGTCAATGGGACAAGATCCGTTGGAAGGTGGGCCTTAAGGAATCCCACATCATCTAACTCGAGCATAGAACCAAAAATGCTTTGAAGAATCATAATAAAAGATTGAAACCATCATCAAATTGTAGAACTTATTGTGAACTTTTATTTCCAGTTGTCTCATTTTTCGTGTAGTAGGGTCCATCAAAAGTATGCAACATGGGTACTCCTTGGATGATGAATTAAATTTTTCATCCAATGAGTGCTTCCACTCAAAATTTGAGTAAAACCGTAGGGAGATAAGTTGAAAAGGTAGTTTTTTTTTCACTTTTTAATTCTGAAAATAGTGAATCACCCCCCGTGGTTAACATCATCATCTTGAATCTTATTGATTCTTATAAATTTTATTTTGGTTGTACATTTTTGTTATGAGGCCCATTTTAGACCTCAAAATTTCTCTAATGGGAGCTACATAACAGATTTTACCCAGTGTTTGATTTTCTTCTTGGTAAACTACCTTCAACCCTACTAATGATGGACAAGCTTTAGTAGCATGTAATTCTACACAGATAGCACAAGTTTCAATATCAAGTGGACATTCTCACAAAGCATGCTTCTTTCTACATTTATGTCAAAATATAAAGAAAGTAACATTCTCAGCTTTTTTCTCGTTTTTCATTCTTAGCATATCGATTTGTTCACTTAAATTTCCAAGAATGTCTAGCAAAATGATAAGTTCAGTTTGACTTACCAATCCTAATGTCGACTTACTTACTCTTGCCATCACTGGATCTTGAGGGGATCTACCATATTTTGTTTTTTCCTCTTGATATGTGCTTGAAAAGTTCACAAATCTCTTGAAATGACAAATGAGAGACATCTCCTTTACTCATTGGGTTAATAAAATCAATCCATTCATTCCTTATAGCCTTTAGTAAGAATTTTTTTAATGTGTCAAACCCTAAATCATGAAATTCAACTCTTTTACATTATAATTAAACCTCTCTGATAAATCTTCAAGGCTTTCATCCTCTCTTTGGGTAATATTAAATACTTCATCTCTAAGGACATGATGTATGCAATAACCTTTATATTTTTCTAAAAATACTCTTCTCATATCATCTCATGTCCTTATATAATTTATCCCTAAACTCATGAACCATTTAAGAGCTCTATCCTTCAATTTTTCCATAAACAAATTCATTTTTTGAGATTTTAATAAGTAACCATAAGATCTCAAAAGTATTTCAAATTCAAAAAGAAAGGTTTGTGGGTCTTCTGTTCTCATGCCATGTGATGGGCCTCCAAATTAGGCAGAAATTAAGGCCCATCAAACCTTTCCTAGGCACTTAAAGTCTATATTAAATCTCTACTTCTACACTTAATAACGTTTTTTCAGCTTTAATATGTTCTTAGGAAGGTTTAGAGATAATTGCATATTATGTGCCTAATATTATTTATTTTTGCAGAATATTGAGAGAATATGGAGTAAATTCTCAATGAGATAATATGGGTACTTTCTCCCTGCTACATGATGGACCAAGATTGTATAATAAATGAACCGAATATCATGAAATTATTAACAAATACTGGAGCTCCATTGATTGAGAAAATCTAGGGATGTGTTTGTTGGGTGTATCTTTTGTACCTATATTTTATACTTTCTTTCCCCATTCTCGACCTTTTCCATATGAGCCTACAAAAATTTGCATATTACCCACCTCTTTCTTTATTATGAACAACATATTTTGTCATCATGTTATTTTTCCATTTTTGCTAGATATAATGATGCAATATTCATTTTTATGGCTAACTGAGGCAAACGTCAAAGAAGTCTTTTGGTTCCTTTCCTATTTTTTGGGTGTTACCCAAAAGAACAAGGTTATGAAATGAAAAGTCACGCTGATTGATCTATGAGAATGATGAAACAGATTGTTGTTACACTCCCTGTGTTGTCACAGACTTTGTTGTTACACCGCGTTGCTGTTACAGATTGTTGCCTTTATATTACGGGTGCCGTTACAAGTCGTTGATGTTACCAAATGTTGTTGTTACATCCAAAATTGTTGTTTTACCACAAGATGTTGTTACACTATAGCTGTCAAGCCATGGGTACTATTCCATGTGAAAGTTGTTGAAGAGTTACGAATTATCTATTTATAAAGTGACAAATCTAAGCGGTTATGATTCCAACGGATGTATTTGAACAAAACTTGTATTTATAAATTTGTTATAACAATTTCTATTTTATTGATTAGCATGATAATCGTGAGATTCTCATGACTGATCTGTTCCTGATTTTTTAGTATGTAATTTCTATAATAGAAATTCAATCCCCCAGGCATGGGGGATGGCACAAAGAGTACTGTTATTCTGATTATGTAAATCTTAAATATTGTTAATATCAAGACATTATGGTGATGTTGTTACTACCTCTGAGTTGAATTCTAAACTAAGTTTGTGTTCATTCCTGCGCCCTGCTAGGGAGGAAGGACCCTCCTCTTTAGGAGGGACTGTGGTGGTAGAGTAGTTGTATATTATTATTCCTTTCTTTCAGTATATGCACAGTTTTTGTTGTCGTTGTATAATTTGTAGAATGGATCTTCCTCAATTACAGATTTATGATGCACTATTACACATATTTGGTTAGAAGTATGGAAGTTGGCTAGCTGGTGTAGTTAACAAAATAGTGTGTGGCACGCCTTTTTTATGGTAGATGTAAAGTGTGATTATATTCTTGTAGAGTGTTTTTTATTTATGCATGAATGTTAATTTTTTCAATTGATTCAGTAGTATTCTTTACAATTTTCCATTTTCATCCTTGGTTGTGGTGTACCAGCACAGATAATGCAGACTGCTTTGAAATAAAAAGACCTACCTTGGGTTGAAAATTAAATGGTTGCAATCTTAGCCAATTAAAGGTGATTAATACAACACTACATTTTGGCACCATTGTTGGGGAAGGCAATTGACAATATAGTTATCCAAGTTGTTTGTTTGATGATAGAATGTTCCTAGTCCACAGTTGTTGGGCGGCAAGACGAGAGGTAAGAACCTGTGAATCACTCTAACATACCTGGGTGGGCTCACCATTGTGATCACTAGGGCACTTAGGATGTTTCATTTTGGTATTTCTTAAAAAACGTGGCTTCAGCTATTCAGTTGATGGGCGGTAAGACGAGAGGTAAGAACCTGCGCATCGCTCTGACATATCTGGGCAGGCTCACCAATGTAGAAACTGAGACACTTAGGGTGTGAATCAATACACATAGGGTCCATGTGTGCAATTGTAGGAATAATAGAGATACCAAAAACACCCCCAATCTAATTAGTCGCAGGAAAAATGGGTCGTAAAAAGGAAAAGAAGAGTGTATATTTGGGGAGGAGATTTTTTTTGGGGAACTAATTTTAAAAGTAGAAAAAGAACAGTCCATTTCACACTGGGATACAAGGAAAATAGGGCCATAGAAAGCTTCTACCATATCAAGTCCTGGAGTGTCTAGTCCCTCGGTCTCTGGACCTTATCATCCTGCAATCAGTATATCCACTCCTGAGATTAGGAATCCAGACCAAGAACAGTAGTGGGGAGATAGTGAATAAGGCTTGAGGCAAGAAGTCTAGGGGAAGACTGATAAGGAACATCAAGAGCATGAACTGGAAAGGAATCTATTCAGATACCATTATCCAGATTCAGGCATCATGGTGAAACAGTCGGCCCCGGGGCAGCTTGATCCATTAGTTCCTAACCCATCACCTATAAGACAGTCCTCTGAGTAGTCTGAAGGAGATTCATCACACCGGGAGTCAGGAGGATTAACCATGGGGAATGAAAATACTCAAATAAATGCCACTGTTACTACTTTTGTGTTCCCGATACAAGAGATAAGAGGCGAAGTACCTATGAAAAATATTCCTTTGTCGTATCTTCCATATTTTCAAGGGATGGATGTAGAATATTCTGATAATTTTATATTCAAATTTGATGTTCTATGTAGAAGTTATGATTACACCTCAGATGCTCAGAAGCTGAAACTATTTCCTGCTACTATAAAAGGAGAAGCATTGAGATGGTTTATGGGATTAGGTGCTGGTACTATCCAGACATGGAATGGTATGAAAGAGACATTTCTTTCTAAACATCAGGACTATTTACAAACCAAGTATTTTAGGGAATAAATATTCAGGATAACACAAAAGGAGGACGAAATCCTGGAAGATAATGTGGAATGATTCCATTATAATCTACAAAGGTCTAAATTTAATAATCTAGCTCCAGAAGTTTTGAAGACCATATTCATAAGGGGCATGAGAGATGACTGCCTGGAACACATGAATTTACTAGGAAAAGGGGACATATCACAAGAAACATTTGATGAAATAATAATATTATGTCTAAGGAGTTCAATAGGATCGACTAAAGGAAGAAGCTTAGTACAAGATCCTTCAGTCCAAATACAGAAATATGCAAGTGGAGGAGTATCCAAAGCAGAGATCGGGAATTTATTTGAAAATTTTAAAACCAACTTCCTCAGTATTTTATCTGCTCAGATAATGATGGCATAAATCAAGAAGACACAAGGGGAAGCTTACATAGCTTTAGTTGTGTTTTGTTCTAAGTTCAGAAAGAAACATCCCTTGAGGGATTGTGAAATGAACAACATCGGCTTGTGCAATATTTGTGAAATGGAACATCCTACAGGTCAATGTCTGGAGATTCCTAGGCTGAAGGTGGTGCTTAGAGAGTCGAGTGAAGAAGTTTAGTATTTCTATTTCATTGGACCTAGGATACCATGGCAACCACGACCCCCAGGTATGCCTCAATACTTTTCTTCTTTTAATTCATAGAATAATGTATATAACGCTCAACAATATCCACGGTCATACTCTACTCCTTCTCCAGCATAGTTTCCTTCGCCCTGGAACCAGTGGTCTCCCTCTCCATCTATTCAGTATTCTCCATCTCAACCATATCCTTGGAGTCAAAACTAGAGGGGGAATGCCCAAAGTCCAATCCCCTCTGCATTGTCGATGTAGCAACAGTTACAATTGCCTCATTTCCAAACTCCTATTCCTACACCTCCTATGAGACTCCAATTACTTGTCCAACCTAACCCTAACCCGAATAATAAGGCAACCCAAAGCATAGAGGCTCTAACTACCTTCCAGAATTATCTTATCACTCTAGTCATACTTAATGAAATTCAACTACGGTTGGGTAAGGTGATTCAACTAAACCACTCATCTATCATCATCGAGGAGGAATGTGAGTCTTCTAGAGAAGATATGGTAGATCTTGAAGCAGCTGTTAGTAACACCTATAACAACCAATGCAGGACGGATTGTTACACCTATAACATCCAACCCAAGAAGAATTGTTGCTCCTATAACAACCAACTCGAGTAAAGTTGATACACATGTAACAGTCGATTCGGCTGTTACGACTCAAGATCCTTTGTATTCCCAAAGATTAATCGAGACTGGAATGACTTCACAAACTAAATCTGATTTTCTTAGGGAGTTGAAAAACTTGCATGAACATATTCCTCTGCTACAATCTATTAAAGAAGTGCCTATCTATGCTAAAACAATACAAGACTTGTGCATTAAGAAACCTGGAAGGAAGCCTAAGGACCCTGCTACTATACATGTGATGGGAAAACTATCTAAATTGATGACTGATCATCCTCTCTTAACCAAGTATAATGATCCATTGAAACCCTATGTTATTGTTTATATTAACAACAAGCCCATAACTAATACACCGATTGATCTAGGGGTGGATATTAACGGAATGACAAAGGACCTTTTTACCACCCCAATGCTACATGGACTTAGACATACACCTACCATGCTTGAATTAGTAGATAGGTCTCGTGTTAAACCCGAGGGGGTATTGGAGGACGTAGTAATCACAATAGCTTCCTGGGGGTATCCAACTAAGTTTATTATCTTGTAAACCAAATCCAACCTGGGGGGACATCCTTTGATTTTAGGGAGACCTTAGCTAGCCATTATAGATGCATTCATAGGGTGCAGATCGAGATCTATGATGATTTCAAATGGTCAGGATACAAAGAACCTTAATCTTTACCCCCCAGAAAAACCAAATATGGACTTGAGAAATCCTTGGTAGGATAAATTTGAACTCGAATAAGATCTTTCCCTACCACTCCTTACCCTTGGAAAAGCCCAATATTTTAAAGATGAGATAGAGGATGATATCATTAATGGATTTATTAGTAACTCACTTTCTGTCACTTCTATTGAAAATTCAAGGGAGGAAGATGAGGTAGATGATGTAAACTTTGAACAAATGAGAACCACTTTGCATACTGATAGTAGTTCAGTTGAAATAGAACCAGGGAAGTATTTGAATATCAATCCAAACCTGACTGTTAAGCAAAATAAAATGTTGTTACAGCTGTTACAGAAATACAAAAAGGCATTTGCATGAGACTACACCAATATGAAAGGTATTCATCCCAACATGTGCACTCACCACATTTATTTGAAAGATGGATGCAATCCAGTTAGATAACATCATCGCCGCATGAACCCTGCACTGCAGGAGGTAGTGAAAGAAGAATTGTAGAAACTCCTAAATGCTAACTTCATTTATCCAATATTTGACAGTTATTGGGTGTCTCTGCTTATCATCGTCCCTAAGAAGAATGGAAAGTGGAGAGTCTATGTGGATTATAGAGAACTTAAGAAAGCCACTCAAAAGTACCATTTTCCTCTACTGTTTATAGATCAGGTCCTTGACACCCTCTCTAGGAAGAAGTATTTTTCGTTGTTATATGGGTTTAGTGGTTACAATCAGATACAGATTGCCCTAGAGGATCAGGATAAAATGACCTTTACTTGCCCTTGGGGAACTTTTGCATACAAAGTCCTCCCTTTTGGACTCTGAAATGTGCCAATAACTTTCTAGAGGACAATACTGGGAATCTTATTAGACCTATTGAATGACTATCTTGAAATCTTCATGGACGAATTTACACCTCATGGTGATGCCTTTGACACAACATCAGTTAATCTAGAAAAAGTATTGGAACATTGTGTACAAACTAATGTTGTTTTAAGCACCGAAAAGTGTCACATGATGATGAATGAAGGGATCATGTTGGGACACTTCATTTCTGTTAGAGCCTAGATTTACCTCAGGCTGAAAAGGTAAGCTTCAAGGTCCACATGAAACCATGCTCAGCCTCGTAGCTAGCCCTCCGAGGACAGGAGAGGGCTCTCTCCGAGTCAATCTCAGCAAAATATAATCAATGGGGCTGGAGATGACTGATTTATCAATTAATTTTAGGGTAGGTATTAAGTGAAAAGTTTTGAGTTGAGTTTCTAGGGGTTTTGTTGGAAAAAAGGGACAAGCAAATTTTGGGTCCGGGGATGAGGCCTAGTTTTCGCAGAGTTCTGATTGGGGCAAGGAAGGAAATCGTTTTGATGCTTTGGATTGAATGAATGGGTGGATAAGACTGGTGAGGATCCAAGGAGGGAAAGAAGGTCTCAAGATTCCCCCTCAAACAGATGAAAACATGAAGAATTAAACAAAATATCAAGGCAGATCATAGTAGTGCAATGAATTCTACCTTAATCACTCATTTGTTTAATTGTAGAAGAAAAGAGAAGGGAAAATGATACACATAAACATCAATGAACTTACAAATACATAGAGAAAAACACCATCAAAACATCGAGCCACATGGATCCCAACAAGTGCTGCAAAATCCTGGTCTTTCCTTTGCCAAAATTGCATAAATGAAATGTACAATAGAGTGCCAAGCAATCCCAAGTATCCAACCCTGAAAATGACTGAGAAATTACATGATATAGACAAGCCTAACTCCTTCCCATGCCTCTAGGGGTCGATCTCATCATTCTAGAAGCTGTTGGAACTGATTCTAAACAAGGAACTGAAATCCAGGCAGTCAAACAACTTAGGTAGTCAAACAACTTACCCCTATATGCTAGGAAACTGATTCATTCATTCAATTTTCACCTTTTAGTGAATGAATCCTCTAGAACAAGTAAATATGTGCCAAAATTACATCATAGTCATCAAGTTACATCAAGATATATCAATAATTGCATAAAAAAGTAAAACTAGTCAAAACTGGGCGAAATTCTGAGCTGCTGAGTGAAAAACAGGCCAAAATTCTCTATGCGCCGCGCCAAAATCTGTATGCGTAGCACAACTTTGGAGCTGATTTTGAGGCACTTCCTAAAGTCCAAATTGAGCCCAAGTGTGCTTGTTGGAAAGCCCTACCTGTCTACTTTCCAACCCAAGTGGAATTTCTAGATTTGGATGTCATTTTTCCCTCCAAAACTTAAATATCCCAAGACTGCTTCCTGTGTGTGGAAAAAGTGGCAGAAAGGTCATTTTTAGGGTGTTTTCGACCCTTTAGGCAACCCAAAACTTGATGAAATCCTTAGGTAATCCATGAGCATACATAAATTTTTATGAAATATCCAAAAATTTAAAGTTTTCCTCCTGGAGATCTCCCAATTATAAGCGCGCGCCAAGTGGCGCTACGCGTTGGGTAGAAAAACCTATTTTAAAGCCAAAAAAATTCAAAATTGACAAAATTCTCTACAAATTCCTTGAAATTTGGGCAGGAGGTCTATCATTGAGTATCATGTTCAGCCAAGGAAGCCTCAGCCAAGATCTGAGAATGATCATGCTCCTTTTGCCTCTTTTGCTTCTTTGTCGCCTTCTTCAATTTTACCTTTAGATTCCTTATTCGTGCCTTGAAACTCATATTCAGCACCCTGTAATGGAAAACCATGTGTCTCAATAATGCTTTATCTCTATCGGCCTTGTCCAGCAGTCTCTTCAAGTGTATGTTGATTCTTTCGAGCCAAGACTCCTGATCATCATTAATTTCTTGCTCCAATGAAGTGAGCTCAATCCTCCTCCTTTGTGCAGCTTGGCGATTCTCGCGGATGTTTTGTAACTCCATGATTGCTTGCTGATCTTCAAGCTATTTTTTCCTCTGCTCCAATTATTTCATAGTCCACTTAGCCCTCTCCAAGTCAAGGGATAAGGCTTTGATCTCTATTTGCTGCTCCTGGATGATCTCTCTAAGT
Source organism: Pinus tabuliformis (assembly GCA_031772625.1). Classification (NCBI taxonomy): domain Eukaryota; kingdom Viridiplantae; phylum Streptophyta; class Pinopsida; order Pinales; family Pinaceae; genus Pinus; species Pinus tabuliformis. Next base: position 1,567,341,870 of record CM062818.1, on the reverse strand, counting down.
TTGGCACTTTCCGGGCCCATTTTTGTATCATCATGATGAATGAGAATGAATTCAGTCTCTCATTCACCTGAAGTCCCTTCGTCCTACATTGGCCTCTTTCCTCTGTCATGTACCTGTGATGGTTATGTTGGAAGCGAGGCCCCTTCCACACTGGGTGGAGATAACACTCGCTTTGCTGCCGCAAACAAATGTCTAGTGCCCTGCTGATATGTGATGAATACCGGCACACTAACGGTCTCATGGCACTCATACTGATGAGAAGATCCACCTGTATCATGCCCAACTTCTGAAATCCCCTGTGAAGCTCTGAAAAAATCACGGGAGATGAAATCATCCCAAGTGATGCCCTGTAATCCAAGCTAATGAACCACCAAAATTTTGATGAGCGCATAGTGGTAAATGTTGTTGTATTGTTGTTCAGGAGTCTTCTTCTGCACAAGAGTAGTCATCCTCTCGATGTTTCGGCACATGAAATATCGAATGTTCATCAACCTCACTCTCGTGAAATGCATCAATAACCTGATATGGTATGCATAGAGGCGTGAGAAGCGACCTTCACAACTGAAGTTTCTGATAATGAGTCTTACCAATGGCACATAACATTCCTTCAGAAACTGAAATGGGAATACTCTCCTGAGTTGTCTCAAATAGCTAGGCCTAATGTAAGTTTCATAATATGATCTATCCAGCTGCTGCCTCTTGTTCCACTCTTCCCCTATACTTGGTATCCCGGCGGCCTAAGATATGGTTTCTAGTGTCAAGGTGAAGTTTACTCCAGCAAGAGTAACATGACTATCATGAAAATGTAAAACAAACAACCGAACTAACTCCTGATGATGCTGGATCTGAGCAATCATTTCACAATACTGAAAGCATGACAGTTGCTGAAAACATGTCATTGCAAGCGGGCAGGCCTGCAATTGAGTTAAGGAAGTAGGCTCTTCTCTGACATGTCTGCCACCTTTTTGAGGCCTTCTCGGCACATTAAGCTCAGTGGCTGAGTCACTGTCTTGCTCATATGATGAATCTGTCTCTGTCATGGTGCTGCAATGTATATATCAAGTAGGTGTTTGGTTTGGTTTTGTTTTAAATGCCAATGTGCCACAAAAAAATGAGGGATTGTGAGGAATATGGGACAGGGAGAAAAGTGGATGGTGAAAAGTGTCAAGTGAAATCTTTAAAATGAGCAAACAGTCACTTGAATGTGTTTAGGGAGTGGGGATTTAGGGTTTTGTTAATGATACGAGAGGAGAATGATAGGGAATGATAGGAGTTTAGTATAGGGAAAATGGGAAGCAGGGATATGAGTGTTTTTGGAGTTTATTAATGAAAGGATTATGAAAGGGAAGGGATCACAAGTGGGAGAGGAGACTTGGCACCAAAATCATCATTTGAAAACACCAATCACAAAACCCAATGGAGCAGATTTTGATATAAATGTAGGGTTTATATTTTCAAACTTCAAAGCTTTAAAGCTTCCCTCCAAACAATACCCAACCAAACTAAATTCAATAGCAAGAATGCTCAGACTTACTTGGAGCAAAAGACATGGCGCTATTTGAGTTTTAATGACTGTCGGGATAAAAAAACTGTCCTGTCGGCTCTGTGCGCCGCGCACAAAACCAGTGCGTCGCGCCTCCTGGATGCGCCGCGACAGTGTAATTTAACACTGCAAAATTTCACCCAATGCACCGCGTGGCCTGTGTGCGCCGCGACCTCCTCCAATGCGCTGCACGGCCCTTCTACGCACAGTCAAACACAAAATTCCTTCCTTTAACCCTCAAATCAATATCCTTTGACCTCTTGGCATAGCAATGAAAGTTTCAAGCAATGAACATGTCTAATGGAATGATGGGTTTTTATTTTTATTGAAGCCACAATGATTTTTTGTTTTGGAGGTTCTGTGCGCCGCGTGCAAGCCCAGTGTGCCGCGCTAGTGGAGAAAATCACTATGGCACGAGGCCCAATGCGTCGCGCATCCTATGTGCGCTGCACTCTAACCCAATGTGCCATGCAGCCAATAAACACAGTCTTGGCTTTGAAAATCGCCCTCTCACCACTAACTTCGACTTTCCATGATCTCCTTGGATGCAAATGACATTGTACACACAGAAAAATCTTTATAAAGACATGGCTTTGATTTTTGGTTCTCAAAAGCCCATCTTTGTAATGTTTTAGCTTTTAGCACTTTTTCACTTTAATTCAAACCCTATTCTTCTATTCTTCTGTTCTTCTGACTTGAATAATGAATCTTTTGGCGATTTTTGCAGGGATAATGGCATGTATTGACAAAGGAAGACCAGGGCTGCGCCTGGAGATTTCAACAACTGAGAAATTCTTGAAAATTACATGGCAATTTATTACAAAATGAAATGACGACTTTTCTTCAAAAAAGAGTTTTGAAGAAAAGTCATAATCCATCCATATGACGATAAAATTTTGTGAAATAAAACCTCCCTCTTGCCTAATGGCATTATTGGACAGTTTGAAGACACAATTTGTGAAACCCTAGACCTAGTGACTGAAATGACTTTGTTGATCAAAAGACTAAAACAGGACTGTAAGTGACTTTAAAAGTTTAATTAAAAGACCTGAGCCAGCAGGTATAAGGCATGAGGGGTAATGAATAACAAGACCCTCCCATCAGATTATGGCATGCCCCTAGTAGAATGCAGCTGAGTGAATCGAGTGGGACACCTAAAAATGAAATGCAATAATAGAAATGATCTCTGACCGAGGGATGACCAGACCGACTCTAACATTGGCTCCAATGGGGATGGTAGCTCCTTGGAGGTGCCAAGAATGGCAAGTCTTTAGGAGAGCAGACCAGTGCCTTATCCACTGGGAAATGGAGTCAAAAACTTCAGAACACCCAAAAACCAATAACTTTGACTCAAGACTCATACTTGAACTGAATAATGCAAAACTGAAACAAGACTCTCAAAAGCTGAAACTGGACACTCAACTAAAACTATCTTTAAACTGACTGAAACAAAAAATGACTCAAGACTGACTTAACTAAAACAAGAACTTACAAAGCTTATTGAAGGGCAGCAATCCATCAAGATTTCAAAACATGATGACAACCACCTGCATACTAATGAAATATGTACAATCATGTGTAATGAGCTTTCCAATGTAACCAATCCAGTAAATGGCTACATACCAAATTTCTGCTCTCACTTTTCTCGAGCAGGCAGAACGATGAACCTGTAGGCAACTCAAAATAACCACTGAAACCAAAGCTTATGATAATGAACCAGGAAAAATTTATCTTCTCTAATGCTTGCAAAAGAACGCCAAAGGGATCTTAATAATCCTAAAGCATTGGCTTATCTTGAGGTCCAGCTGCAAAAATACAAGTACGCCCTCCATTTTGATCTGAAAGAACAATTGATTTCCGAGGGATAGGAATGCACAGAGAGATATGTGCTTCTGCCATCTGAGTGTTAGCTGTAGGTTCCTTGACCATGAGAAATCCTAGCATATTGTCTCTCTCAAGCTCATATTCCTCAACTTCATGGTCTAGATCATTCTTAAACAAAAAACAATCTTCAAGATTATCAAACATGACAGCCTTATCATCTTTGTGAAAGAAAATATTATCTGTTTGCTGATCTACAAAACTGATTACAAGACCGTCATCATTTTCAAAAGAGGATGAAGTTCCACCATCACCTTCTTAACCATGTGCACACTACAGATCTGCGTTAGCTTTGGTTGTAACTTGACCTTTCAGGAGTTGATCTATCTCATCTTCAGACAAAGGAGATAATGATTTTTGTTTTCTTTTGCTCAAACAGTAATTGTTTTCATATGACATGGCAATCAGATTATCATTTATCACTAATTATTGAAAGAAGATTTATCACTTACTCGAACAAAGATCTCATTCTGTTTTTCATGGACTGACTGGATTAACTCCTCATGAAGGTTGTGTTCTAATGAATTGAGAACGATATCAACAGCAGAGCTCTCCTTCATGGGATTCAGCACAAGGTATTCTTGATCGTCACTATCTGAATCTATATCTTAAATAGCTGACTTGACTTTATCACCTTCTAAAATCGAAACTTGACTTTCCTGCATATCGTCTTCCTCTATGGACAGATCTGAAACAAAACCTTCTCTTTCATCATTTTCCATTGTATCAAGATCTTGATCCCGCTGCAAAGCTTCCTGAGCATCTTGATGGGAATCCTCTAGGTTCTCTTCATGTTGCTGAAATGGATTCTCATACAAGGCTTCCATGATCTCATCATCCATGAAGTCATCATCTTCATAATATTTCTCAAGGCTTTCAATAAAAATATAAGCATGTTTGCAACAGTTCTGAACTAAATTTAATGATGGATAATATTCTTTATACCTTTCAAAGAACATGGCATGAAAATCCTTCAAACAGTAAATACAAGTAGGCGGAAAACTTTCATACCAAGATCGGGCTTCACCTTCCAGAGTGGCCATGAATATCTTCATCAAGAAATCTTCAGAAAAATCAACCTTGAACTTGTGAATATGTATGTGAAATCTAACCAAATGTAAGGCAGCATCCTTCCTATCATCATCTTTAAACATAGGCAAATTATTTTGCCAATCTACCTTGGGAATTTTATTTGGAAAACCTGGAATGTGATCTCGGCTCATGGGAGCGTATCTTCTTGCAACCTGTTCCATCTTGAAAATCTTAAAGCTACTGATCTTCCTGCAGTAGAGTCACCATGAAGCATTGATTTCTGGATTTTTCAGTGAATGGAGTCGCCAAGTGAATGATTTCAGCCTTCTTATGTCTGATCGTTGTCCACCATCAACAATCATATCTGAACTTGATACATGTACTGGGACAATTAACAAGTTAGATGTCAAGTTTACAAGCTAGACCGGATATTGACTGAAGCAGCGTTTATCTACTTCTGCTAATGCAAAGCAAAAGCGTTTCGAAGGCTACCTAGCATAACTTCAGGCTCCGTCTGTAGCTATAAAACAAATGACATCAACAAGCAAACCGTTTTCTTCCCCAGTATGGTCGCCACTATGTTAGAGCCTAGATTTACCTCAGGCTGAAAAGGTAAGCTTCTAGGTCCACATCAAACCATGCTCAGCCTCGTAGCTAGCCCTACGAGGACAGGAGAGGGCTCTCTCCGAGTCAATCTCAGCAAAAGATAATCAATGGGGCTGGAGATGACTGATTTAGCAACTAATTTTAGGCTAGGTATTAAGTGCAAAGTTTTGAGTTGAGTTTTTGGGGGTTTTGTTGGAAAAAAGGGACAAGCAAATTTTGGGTCCGGGGATGAGGCCTAGTTTTTGCAGAGTTCTGATTGGGGCAAGGAAGGCAATTGTTTTGATGCTTTGGATTGAATGAATGGGTGGATCAGACTGGTGAGGAGCCAAGGAGGGCAAGAAAGTCTCAAGAGTCCTCCTCAAACAGATGAAAACGTGAAGAATTAAACAAAATATCAAGGCAGAGCATAACAGTGCAATTTATTCTACCTTAATCCCTCATTTGTTTAATTGCAGAAGAAAAGAGAAGGGAAAATGATACACATAAACATAAATGAACTTAAAAATACATAGAGAAAAACACCATCAAAACATAGAGCCACATGGATCCCAACAAGTGCTGCAAAACCCTGGTCTTTCCTATGCCAAAATTGCATAAATGAAATGTACAATAGAGTGCCAAGCAATCCCAAGTATCCAAACCTGAAAATGACTGAGAAATTACATGATATAGACAAGCCTAACTCCTTCCCATGCCTCTAGGGGTCGATCTCATCATTCTAGAAGCTGTTGGAACTGATTCTAAACAAGGAACTGAAATATAGGTAGTCAAACAACTTACCCCTATATGCTAGGAAACTGATTCATTCATTCAATTTTCACCTTTTAGTGAATGAATCCTCTAGAACAAGTAAATATGTGCCAAAATTACATCATAGTCATCAAGTTACATCAAGATATATCAATAATTGCATCAAAAAGTAAAACTAGTCAAAAATGGGCGAAATTCTAAGCTGCTGAGTGAAAAACAGGCCAAAATTCTCTATGCGCCGCGCCAAAATTTGTATGCGTAGCACAACTTTGGAGCTGATTTTGAGGCACTTCCTAAAGTCCAAATTGAGCCCAAGTGTGCTTGTTGGAAAGCCCTACCTGTCTACTTTCCAACCCAAGTGGAATTTCTGGATTTGGATGTCATTTTCCCCTCCAAAACTTAAATATCCCAAGACTGCTTCCTGTGTGTGGAAAAAGTGGAAGAAAGGTCATTTTTAGGGTGTTTTCGACCCTTTAGGCAACCCAGAACTTGATGAAATCCTTAGTTAACCCATGAGCATACATAAATTTTTATGACAAATCCAAAAATTTAAAGTTTTCCTCCTGGAGATCTCCCAATTATAAGCGCGCGCCAAGTGGCGCTAAGCGTTGGGCAGAAAAACCTATTTTAAAGCCAAAAAAATTCAAAATTGACAAAATTCTCTACAAATTCCTTGAAATTTGGGCTGGAGGTCTGTCATTGAGTATCATGTTCAGCCAAGGAAGCCTCAGCCAAGATCTGAGAATGATCATGCTCCTTTTGCCTCTTTTGCTTCTTTGTCGCCTTCTTCAATTTTACCTTTAGATTCCTTATTCATGCCTTGAAACTCATATTTTGCACCCTGTAATGGAAAACCATGTTTCTCAACAATGATTTATCTCTATATACCTTGTTCAACAGTCTCTCCAAGTGGATGTTGATTCTTTCGAGCCAAGACTCCCAATCATCATTAATTTCTTGCTCCAATGAAGTGAGCTCAATCCTCCTCCTTTATGCAGCTTGGCGTTTCTCGCGGATGTTTTGTAACTCCATGATTGCTTGCTGATCTTCAAGCTATTTGTTCCTCTGCTCCAAGTATTTCATAGTCCACTTAGCCCTCTCCAAGTCAAGGGATAAGGCTTTGAACTCTATTTGTTGCACCTGGACGGTCTCTCTAAGTTTGGCACTTTCTGGGCCCATATCTGTATCATCATCATGAATGAGAATGAAGTCGGTCTCTCGTTCACCTAAAGGCCCCTCGTCCTGCATTGGCCTCTTGCCTCTATCCTGTACCTGTGATGTTGATGTCGGAAGCGAGGCCCCTTCCACACCGGGTGGAGATAACACTTGCTTTGATGTCGCAAACAAATGTCTAGTGCCCCGTTGATATGTGATGAATACCAACACACTAACGGTCTCATGGCACTCATACTGATGAGAAGGTCCACCTATCTCATGCCCAACTTCTGAAATCCCCTGTGAAGCTCTGACAAAATCATGGGAGATGAAATCATCCCAAGTGATGCCCTGTAATCCAAGCTGATGAACCACCAAAATTTTGATGAGCACATAGTGGTAAATTCTGTTGTACTGTTGTTCAGGAGTCTTCTTCTGCACAACAGTAGTCATCCTCTCGATGTTTTGGCACATGAAATATGGAATGTTCATCAACGTCACTCTCGTGAAATGCATCAATAACCTGATATGGTATGCATAGAGGCATGAGAAGCAACCTTCACAACTGAAGTATCTAATAATGAGTCTCATCAATGGCGCATAAGATTCCTTCAGAAACTAAAATGGGAATACTCTCCTGAGATGTCTCAAATAGCTAGGCCTGATGTAAGGTTCATAATATGATCTATCCAGTTGTTGCCTCTTGTTCCACTCTTCCCCTATATTTGGTATCCCGGTGGCCTAAGAGATGGTTTCTGGTGTCAAGGTGAAGTTTACTCCAGCAAGAGTAACATGACTATCATGCAAATGTAAAACAAACAACCAAAATAACTCATGATGATGTTGGATCTGAGCAATCATCTCACAATACTGAAAGCATGACAGTTGCTGAAAACATGTCATTGCAAGCGGGCAGGCCTGCAATTGAGTTAAGGAAGTAGGCTCTTCTCTGACATGTCTTCCACCTTTTTGAGGCCTTCTCGGCACATTAAGTTCAGTGGTTGAGTCACTGTCTTGCTCATATGATGAATCTGTCTCTATCATGGTGCTACAATGTATATATCAAGTAGGTGTTTGGTTTGGTTTGAAAATCAGATGTTTTGTTTTAAATGCCAATGTGCCATTGAAAAATGAGGGATTGTGAGGAATATGGGACAGGGAGAAAAGTGGATGGTGAAAATTGTCAAGTGAAACCTTTAAAATGAGAAAACAGTCACTTGAATGTGTTTAGGGAGTGGGGATTTAGGGATTTTGTGAATGATACGAGAGGAGAATGATAGGGAATGATAGGAGTTTAGTATAGGGAAAATGGGAAGCAGGGATATGAGTGTTTTTGAATTTTAATAATGATAGGATTATGAAAGGGAAGGGATCACAAGTGGGAGAAGAGACTTGGTACCAAAATCATCATTTGAAAACACCAATCACAAAACCCAATGGAGCAGATTTTGATATAAATGTAGGGTTTATATTTTCAAACTTCAAAGCTTTAAAGCTTCCCTCCAAACAATACCCAACCAAACTAAATTCAATAGCAAGAATGCTCAGACTTACTTGGAGCAAAAAACATGGCGCTATTTGAGTTTTAATGACTGCCAGGATAAAAAAATGGCATGTTGGCTCTGTGGGCCGCGCACAAACCCAGTGCGCCATGCCTCCTGGATGCGCCGCGACAGTGTAATTTAACACTGCAAAATTTCGCCCAATGAGCCGCATGGTCTGTGTGCACCACGACCTCCTCCAATGCGCCGCGCGGCCCTTCAATGCACAGTCAAACACAAAATTCCTTCCTTTAACCCTCAAATCAATATCCTTTGACCTCTTGGCATAGCAATGAAAGTTTCAAGCAATGAACATGTCTAATGGAATGATGGGTTTTGATTTTTATTGAAGCCACAGTGAGTTTTTTGTTTTGGAGGTTCTGTGCGCCGCACGCACCACCAGATCCCAAGCCTCATTTTTGTGAAAAGATGCCATTTCATCAACCATGGCCTCTTTCTAGAGTTTCCCATCCTCTGAATCCACTGCTTACTTCACAGTTCTGGGATCATCATCAGTAACAAACAAAGTAAAATTTGAACAGAAAGCATATGGACTATACCTTTCTGGCTGCCTTCTTTCTCGAACTAATCTTCTCACAACTGGAGTTTGTGGCTCTTCTTCTTCTGATTCCTCCTCTGCTATAGAGTTGATTCTTCCTCCTTTAGATCAAACTCTATTTTCCCAGGTTCCTTTGGTTGGACTTCATGTTTAATAACATCTTTCACCTCTCTGAACACCACATCTCGGATGTACACAACCTTCCTTGTTACTGGGTTCAAAAGCTTATAACCCTTTAAACCATCCTTATACCCGATAAATATGCACTTTTCGAATTTACTATCCAACTTGGTTCGTTTCTCCTTTGGAACATGTACATATGCATCACATCCAAATACCCTCAGATGTGAAAGAGAGGGTTTCTTGCCAGTCCATACCTCTTGTGGAGTTTTATCCTCCAACGCCGATGAAGGTGATTAGTTGACCAGGTAACATGTAGTATCCACCGCCTCTGCCCATAATTCTTGTCCTAACCTAGCACCACTGAGCATGCTTCTTACCCTTTCCATCAACGTCTTGTTCATTCTTTTTGCAACTCTATTTTTTTGAGGTGTATATGGAGTAGTCTTTTGCCATGTTATACCACACTTCTTACAGAATTCTTCAAATTCTATGTTGCAAAACTCTCCACCATTATCTGTCCTCGGCACCTTTATCTTCTTCTCTGTTTGATTTTCCACAAGGGCCTTAAATTCTTTAAACCTATCAAAGACTTCAGTTTTCTTCTTAAGGAAATATATCCATGTATTCCTTGAGAAGTCATATATAAATGATACACAGTACACAAACTTACCAGTGATGGAACCTTCACAGTTCCAAAAACATCACTATGCACAAGTTCTAATATATGTTTCACCCTCTTATTACGAGAGGGGAAACTCACCCGATTATGCTTCCCATATACACAATTTTCACAGAAATCAAAATCCAGAGAGCTATTACTCATACCTTCTACCATACCTTTACCATGAAGTATTCAAAGGCCCTTCTCTCCACTATGTACAATCCTTTGATGCCACAACATGTTCTTCTCTCTAGAGACCACTAGATCTTCTACTCCACTTTCAGGAACCATAGAACTATTGCACCCATCAATAACAGTGCTACCTTGTAGCTTATACAAAGTTCCAATCCGAACTCCCCACATCAATACCAGTGCTCCCAAACCATCTTGCAGGTATCCTTCTCAAACACTGTTTTTACACCTGCATCATCCAGCTTGTTAACAGAAATCAGATTTCTGGCTAATGCAGGAATATGTAGAACACCCGGAAGTGTTCTAACCCTTCCACCTTGCAGCTTCAACTTTATTTTTCCACGACCAATGATTCTAGCCTTCTTGTCACCCCCCAAGAAGACATCACCACCATCATATTTCTCATACTCACAAACCACTCTCTGTGGGGAGTGAAGTGAAAGGATGCACCTGAGTCAATCAACCATGCCTCATGATCTACATGTGTACTTGAAGAAGCTAAGTACACATCCCCACCTTCAACTGAGGCGGTTTTCACCTCTGCAGAAGGAGTATCATCAGATCCCTTTCCTTTGTCAGGAGCTTTAGATTTACAGTCCCTTTTGAAGTGGCCTTCCTTTCCACATTTCTAGCACACCACCTTTACAGGTTTTCCTGGAGGTTTAGATCTCCTTCTAGATTTAGATCTCCCACGCGATGACTTATTTTTGTTTCTGTTCTGGGACCGTCCTCATACAGACAAGGCATCACCATTCTGGCTCTCCATATTTTTCTGTCTCATCTCCTCCATCAACAAGGATGAGACTATTTCATCAAATTGTAAGGCAGTTGCATTGCTACCTATTGCAATAACCAGACTATCCCACAAATCTGGCAGAGAACACAACAAACTGATGCACTTATCTTCATCTGAAATTTTAATATCAATAGATGCTAACTGACTTACCACAGTATTAAATGCATTCAGATGCTCTGTCACCGAGTCTCCATCTTTCATCCTCAGGTTATACAACTTTTTCCACAGGAACAGTTTATTCACCAGAGACTTAGATTGGTACAAAGTCCGTAACTTGTCCCACAAAGACTTCGTCGTAGCTTCCCCTGATACATTCAGCAATACTGAATCTGAGACACACAATCGTATTGTGCTCTTTGCCTTCTGATCCAACTTCTTCCATTCTTCATCGGACACTCCCGTTGGTTTAGTGCCAGGATCTACCGCGATCCACTGATCTTTATCCACCAACAGATCCTCCATCTTGAGTTTCCACAACTCAAAACTCTAACCATTAAATTTCTCGATCTCTATCTTTCCACTGCTCGCCATCTTCTTTCACCACTAGAATCGATCTCGTAGATCTCCCACTGAACAGGGTCTACCATAGGCCCGAGTGAAACCCCTCAGCAACAAAGGTGTCCCCTTGAAGCCAAAACTGCCCTAATACTAAATGTAGGTTTTAACCTCGTACAGAAATTACCTACATATGAATTCTAAAACACAGAAAATAAACAATGCGAGAGCATAACACATAAAACACATATACACAGAGATTTTCCCCTGGATCCCAAAACCGAGACTACCAGCTTGATTTTTCATTATGTTACTTTCAATGTTACAATACATATTTATACATGCCGAAGCATCCAATACCATGGACCGAAAACCATCGCGTCTAAAACCATGGACTGAAAACCATCGCGTCCAAAAACATGTGCGAAAATCATGCACAAAACCATAGGTGGGTCTGCCCATCCTAACATAGGGTCCAAAACCAAAATTTTTTGGGGTTACAGGTACACCTCAAACCCCCTGTGACCCCCCCTGCTACACAATCGGCACAACGAAGGGGGGCTCCAACCCCCCTCTAACCCCCCGGTTAACTACGTGGGCTAGTTGTGGAAAGAATATAACACAACCCAACAAGAGATACCCACTTGGCATAAGTGAAAAGGATCACACACACACCTTACAATGACAATAGGTGAGAGGTAACGATCACACACTATCCTATTGTCTAGAGTTCCCTCAACACTAGGAGCTCTCTGGCTCCATTCCCTCCCTGGGAGCTCAAATAGGGGGGAAGAGCATAGCTCAATGTTCTCAATCAATCATGACCCTTTCCCTGGAGGGTCACATCCACTAGTCTAAGCTACTCTCTTAGGACCAAGAACCTTGCTTTTGGAAAAGGATTGGTGAGAATATCAGCAACTAGCTCATCTACTGAAGCCTCGTTGCTTCAATTCCACAACAAATTAATGTCGGAACCTCGTTTCTCCCTCTACATCATATCCTGAATACAATGATATCTAATCTCAAAATTCTTTGTCTGGTCATAAACATGGGATTCTCTAAAACTCAGATCCCACTCATATTATTGCATTATATCATAGTCATGTCCAATATATGCTAAAGCAACTCTTCAAATATATTTTTCAATCACACTGCCTCACAACTAGTCATGCTAGCAACAATTTGATTTTCCTCAGTCATACTCAAATCAACATACTTCTATTTCTAGCTGATGCAAGAAATCACGGTAGACCCCAAGCTATAGTAGCACCTAGATGTGATTCTTTTTCAATAATATTTTTTAGTCTCAATCAGCATTAGTGTATCCATGAAGTTCGACAGTGTATCTCAATCCATGAATAACCGTTTCATGTAGATATCCTAATACATATTTGGGCTCTATTTATCTCGGAGTACATAATTCAAAGCAAGTATCCATCTAGTTATTAAATATGAATCTGAGGAGGAGTCACTCTCAACTATTTCAGTGTAATCCCTCATGCCAAGTCTTAACATACTTCCCTTAATGAGGAAATCCTCAACATTTTTTTGTTATATTTCTAATGTTAGGGCCTAGATGTCAACTTCCTTTAGCATTAAACACGATGATGATCTGATCTTGTTAGAAATAAATTTTTAGCATGTAAAACCAAATATCAAAGACATACCTTCAACCAAGAAGAGAGATTGGGGTTAGGATCATATGTCCATTAGTCCTAACATCTCAAACCTAGGGGACTTTCCAAAATCCATATGATACTTTCTTCAATTTGCAATCATGAGAATTTTTCTCATGTGTCTTAAAGACCTAAGGTAGCTCCATGTACACTTCTTCTTTAAGAACATCATGGAGGAAGTCAACTTCACATACATATGATCAGTGTATCCGGAAACAGGAGCTATAATTATCTCCCTTTGAGTGCATATTATTATTGTTGATCTTGATGTCACGGAAGCATCTGACGTCACTGCATATTGTCATCTAAAAATGGTCCGTGCATGAAGGACATATTGTTTTCATCATCTCATCAGACTATCACATTCAACCTGACAGTTTATTCCCTCTTAATAAGAATTTTTTTAATCATAGTCATTAACTTGGGAAACTATGGTCCTTCCTCCAAGGTTTGGTCTCTTGTTCATTTCAAATTCCACTGCAATCATGTGATGTTTCTGCATCCTCCTCAATCTTGGTATAGAGGACTTGGACCTCACTTCATCAGATGTACTTTTTGATCCCAAAACAAGAGCAAGAGAAACAATAGCAAAGTAAATAAAAATAATTAAATTGTACCTAGTGATGAAGTAGGACTATTAGCCTTTTCTAGATAAGAGAGTGGCTCCTTCATTTTCATGCACTAGATCCCTCTTGGATTTTACTCTTCATGTACCATATCCCTCTTGGATTTTACTCTTCCTGTAATGCTCTACATCATGATGATCCTCGAGAAGGATACACTTTCCTTGATCATATCCTTATCCAAGAAGTTAAAATCATTCTAATATTTAGGCAGGAAGAATAAAAAATAATTAAAAAATATAGATATAAACAAGATAAATGTCATAAAGAAAAAGCATAAGTCTTGAAAGTACTTATCTTTGATGAGGATTATTGGAAGCTATCAGCTCCCTCTTAATCTTGTCTCCTCGAGTCACCATGATTCATCAACTTTATGACAATGTTGTCTTTAGATGAAATACACCATCTTGAACATCACCTTGTATCCTTGATCTCTTTCATTGGTAGTTAAAGCCCAACTTATCAATGTACAAGTTGATCATTGTATCATATCATCTCTTATTGCATAGGAGACGAGTCCATCTAGGTTTTCTCTGGATCTGTCCCAAATAACTTAATAACTTCTCATTGATCATATCGTATAAATAAATTTTGAGTCATACAAAGCCCTTTTCCATATATAGGCCACTCCTAGGGTTTCTCTCAAACCCTAGATTTTATTTGCAAGAACATTGACTTACTTAGAGTTTGTTTCAAACCCTAGCATTCCTTTAGGTCTTTTCCATCTTCATCCATTTCACTTTGTTTTGATCATGAACTTCATCATAGGTGTCTTCATGGGGGTGATCTTCAATGACTTTTCTTCAATGCAACTCTGATTCCATGTTAATTTTGGGGGCTAGATTGTTCTTTGTTCTACATAATTGCATTTATAAATTTTCACATTAAATTCACCCCATAACATCATATCATCATTATTGATTATGTAGAGAGAACAATAAACATCAACAATGCAACAAAACAATAAAAGACAATAGAAGAAAAGCATGCACAATAGAGACACCGGGATTTAGGTCAGAGTCCAGGGAAAAACCCCACAAGGGGAAAACCCAACCAAATTCTTCTTCTATTACATATTCATCAAATATTCAGCTAAGATACAAAGTAGAATAAGAATGACATACATCAATCACATCAAGCCTCCTAGATCAACCCCACGTCAGTTCATAACTTCATTTGTGAGCTGAACAATTTGACCTCCGATAATCAAACAAGTCCAAGAGAATTGATATCATATCACTACCTCAAGTAGCATCATCCATGTTACTGCATTAAGTGTCATCAATATCAGGATTCTTCACTATTTTTCAAGTGTCAATATTATTGTCATGTATCACAAGATAAAGGTCATTGTCATCATATATCTCGCTATCATTATATGTTATAATAGAAATTATCAATGTCATCATGGTGCAAGGTCATTGTAGCGTATATATCATAAGAGAAACATTACTTTCACATCTATCATTGCACAACTCTACCATTGCTTCACACGTATCATTGTTATATGATATGAGTTGCCATATATTAATGCCCATATTGTCATATGATTTGTCACATATCAATGTCCATAAACTAGCATTGTTATAGGTTACTAATATTATCATTAGATCATTGTTGTAATAATTCACTGTCATATCTATGGTTACTGCCACATCAAATCATTAGATAAATTTCGAGGTCTAAAATGGGCCTCAAAATAAAAATATACAACCAAAATAAACTTTATAAGAACTAATAGGATTCAAAATGATGATGTCAACCACGGGGGATGATTCTCCATTTTGGAGTTAAAAAGTAAAAAGATTAAAAGATCAAAAATAAAAAATAAAATAAAAACTATTTTTTCAACTCTTATTTTCAACTTATATCCCTACAATTTTACTCAAATTTCGAGCAGGAGCACTTGTTGGATGCAGAATTTAATTCCTCATCCAAGTAGTACCCATGTTTCATACTTTTGATGGACCATGCTACATGAAAAATGAGTAGTACATGAAAAATGTGATTGCAATCAATTTTTCATGTATTTCTCATTTTTTGTGTAGCAAGGTCCATCTAAAGTATGCAACACGGGTACCCCTTGGATGGGGAATTAAATTTTGCATCCAACGATTGCTCTCGCTTGAAATTTGAGTAAAATTTTAAAGAGATAAGTTGAAAATGTAGTTTTTTCTTTTTCCCTCTAAAACTTGATGATGTAATATAATATTATTTTATTATTTCCACTATTATTTTATAATATTCCTTAGGAGGCCCATTTTAGACCTCAAATTTTATCTAATGGAGTAGCATCAAGATCATCATCATATACATATAGATCACATTCATTAAGAGTATTGTCGTACTGAATATAATGCTAATGAGTATAGTGTGATACTCAAATGTAAAGTGATCCATAGAGATAATAATATGAACCATAGAATGATAAATGCAACTCACAGAAGTAAATCAATCCACTTATAATGGAAAATGTGAGTCATAGAAGTAAAGTGATCCACTATAGAATGCAATCCACAATAATGTTGGAATGATGTGTACACAACAAAATGTGAGCCACAGGATAAATGTTAAACACTGTATATAAGTGAGCCACAGAAATTTGTGTGCGCCATAGATATATCACAAGGTTATCTGTGAGTGATGAAAACCACATTTATATTGAACCAAATAATAGAATATAATGTGAACCAAGGTAATGTGAGCCATTAAAATATGTGTGTTAGTCATTCCAATCCATAGAGGTAAATATGTGAACCTTTATAATGTAAAGTGAGTTGTGTAAATAATGTAATCTATTGTAATATAGTGTGCCAAGGAAAGAAAGAAATCCATTGTAATATATCGAGCCAATGAAACAATATGATCCACTATAATGTATCGAGCCAAGGAAAAAATACAACCCAATATAATATTTTGCACCACAGTAGTATATCGTATGCCACAAAGTAAGCCATACAAATAATGATCCACAAAAAATCGAACCACAGTATGATGTGTAGGCCATTGTATGTCAGCTACATAATTACTATAATATCGAGCCATAGTAATACTAACCATAGATTAATGTGAGCTACCAAGAATTGAGCCACAATAATGATATGTGAGCCTCAGAGAATATAGTGTGAGCTAACCTGCCTCAAAACATCAAACTCGTGCTAAATGGAAGAGGATCAATACCAATTTATAGCTGTTTCTATGTAAGAAGGTTCACGACTTATAGTTAGGCCGACATGATGAAATAAATTCTACTTGTAGAAATAGGAGGGAATATACATTTTCTCATTTAAAAATATATTTTCCAAATACTTGCCCAAATAATTTTGTCACATTAATAATAATTATTATTTTTTCCAATTAAATTCTCTTTAGGGTAGTTGGTCTTCCTTTCAGGTAGTAGGGTTTCTCATGTGAAATTCATCCCATAGCTTCCCAAATTTCAATAGAAAAGTGTGCCAAAGAAGCAAGAAAAATAGGTAGATCCCATCAGTCAAAAATTTAGTATCAGGAAACAAAACAATCACCTAGAAGGGTGTGCATTAGTTCCAATAGCCATCATGCTACATGGGAAACCTAAAATGGGATGGATGAGAAGAATTTAATGCAAGAAAACATATATTTAGATACCTATTTTATCTACTAAGTATTAGCAACCATAGAAACCACAATATTGGCTTCTCTAAGATGTGAGAAATGTGAAAGAGACTTGCAACATGATTTCATGAGAAAAAGTGCATTGCCAACATGGTAGAATTAGTAAAATTTATCTAGGGTGATCTCCAATGGTTATTTTTGGTTGAAATGGCTTCAAACAACCATTCCTCTGCAAGAAAATAATGGACAAATGTTCACCTACAACCCAATGTTTGAATAGGGAGCTTGTATAAAGTGAATTGGTAACATTAGAAAATGGCTCCCTTACCTTATCCATTGATAGTATCTTAGAAACTTGAACAAGAAATTTGGGGTCGTTAGTCATGTGTAGTAGCGGAATTTAAGGATTCTTACTATGTTTTTTGAATTTGAAGCATATAGTTGAAGTGGAAATGTACACCTGGATGGGTCAATATGGAAAAACATAAATATTACTCACACTTTCATTGTCTTCTCTAAGCCAAGCTAATATGACAAATATTTTACCATTAAGGCTCTACACTCATAATACAACCTCATCTTTATCATATGGTTGCAAATGGAGCAAAAATATTACTTCTAAAACCATTCAAAATTAATTAAAATGGGCATTGGTAAAAAAACTTGGTTTTCTTGCTTCATAAAACCATAACTCATTATCACAAATTTTGATTGGGGAACCATCAATTATATAGTGTAGATAAGATATATATTTCCAATAAGAGATCAAATGTATTATTCCACCTTTATATCAATATGCTTCATAATCCATGAAGCCAACATTGCCTAGGTGACAAGAAAAAATTTACTACATGTTTTTGTATCAAAGGGCCTTAAGATTGAATTTTTTCAATTAAATTAACGCAGTCCCTAAAAACATCCATTTAACCTCTTTTGAATTCCTAAATATGATTTGGTCAAATACCAAAAATGTACGCAAACAAGCTTCTAAGGCTAAACTCCATCTCTTGTTTGAAGCATGTCTTTGATAGAATCAAAAAGCATATGTGCGAATGTCATATATATACTATATGTATTTTAACTTGGATCATTTAATGCACTAAAATCATTGTATGCAAAACTAATTTTCAATGGTGAAGATGGACCCCGTGTGTTAAATTCTCTTACAAGTACAACATTGTTAAATATGGCACCTCGATGTAAAATTGATCAAATTTTTTCCAATGATAAGGAATTAGTCTAAAAGGCTTAGAAAAAAATGAATCTTATACTTATGTTCTTAACACCATTCTTTTGCTTCACATTGATGCAAGATGAACCAAAAGTTGAGTCATGCTATCTTATTGATGAGAACAAAACACTAGTGTATTGATGATCTAGCCTAGATCCTAGTTGGATGTTAAATATTGTTGTTGCATTAAATGTAATAAGACAGTATGAATTATTTATACAGGTTCATGAATTCAATTTTTTCTAATGAATCGTGACATGAATGCTTATGGTGTTTTGGTGTTCCACATCTTATAAGTGTTGGTATGATTACCATATTGATGATATTATGTTATGATGTTATATTAACATGTGGTTCAATTAATTATATTGATGGAATGGTATGTATTTGATAAGAATATGTTGATGTTATAATATTATGATAGTATCTCATGACATGATGGTGTGATGTAATTGGATGAAACTTTTATGATGACATGTTTAATGATGACATGTGAGAGTTAGCATGTGCAATTTTTTTCTATGAGATAATGATGTTATGATTATAATTTAATACATCGGTTGCATGTTCGGAAGTGGTATTTGACAAAGAATCCATTAGTGGAAAAAAAGGGTTGATTTATCTGATGATTTTGTGATAGCCCATACATATGAGGGAGAATTTATATAATTAACACTTTATGAGCTAGGGATAAGCTTAATCATCTACTTATGTCAGTGTTTCTTTTACCTTGTATAATTCTCGATGGGATATGGAACCATATTGAGAGGCTAGAGTGCATGATATTGGAGTTGTAATGTTTATGTCAAAAGAAGGGATGGAATGTTTCTCATTGGTGGTGTTGTAGGAATGGAATTTAATATATAGGGATGTGTATTTTAGTGATTTGTGGTGGGAGTATGTCAGCCTTTCGATATTCCTAGGATATGTGAGTACCGAGCCAAATTCCTGACTTGGGGTAGATGAGTTCATAAGTCTTATGGATCCAGATAGATTTAGAGACTTTGATCTTGGCTCTAAAATTTGCGAGAAAAGACCTTGAGAGTACTTGCGCTTCCCACAATGTTGTGATTTGAACTTTTGATATCTATTATGGTCACTTAGGTGGCCCTTATACTAATTTAGTAAAGGGTGCTCACACTCCCCATAGTGTTGTGATCTGGAACTTTTGATGCCTATTGTGGTCACTTGGAGTGGCCTTTATACTAGTTCAATAAAAGGTGATGTGGATTATACGGGGTGAAAAAATAAAATTAACAAAAAAAGGAAAAAAAATAATAAGTATGTAATCAAAGCTAACTTTAAGACAAAATTCCTTGAAAATGGAGAGTATATAATGCCCCATATTATTATTAAATAAATAAATAACAAGTAAATAATAAATAAAGTGAGGGATAAAAATAATTAAATAAAACAAATTGTTTTATTAATAAAATAAAAAAGAATAAATAAGCAAAGATAAATTTATTGAAAATATAAATTAAGAAAAACTAAAGATAAAAATAAAAATGCATGGTGGTGAATATATCTATGTGCATGAAGTTTTCCTTCCAATTTTGTACAAAGGAATTATATTTAATGAAGAAGGAGACTAATGTGAGACATTATTTTCCTAAAGAAACATTGAGAAGAAAGGATTAGTCACTGGGAGAAATTAATTGATTGAGAAATAGGGGTGGCCAACTACAGAAAAATATGGTGTAGCTAAACCTATGGTTGGGCAGAGAGTTGTCCCCAACGTTGGTTACAGTCCACGAAATTATAGATTGGTGCATGATAGCTTGATGTTTACAAGTTGTAAGTAAGTTGGTTTATTTAACTCCTACATACAGTTCCTCCCACTTTACTCTCATGTGGACTATACAAAAGGTAATAAAATTTTCTTTAAGTTTCTCAATCAATGGTTACAAATTTTTTGTATACAACTTATGTATAGTTATGCTCAAAGTCTGGGCCATGGCATAACAACAATAGCTCACTTGGGAGGATATGGGATTAAGAGAATAATTTGTTAAAGAAGGGAGGGATATATAGATATTTTAAGGATAGAAATTTTAAAATTCTAAATGACGGTGCTTAGTTGATTTGGACTCTAAACCCCTCTAGAACATATGTACCTAAACTAGGTTATAGAGCACTCTTTGAAAAAAGTGTAGGGGGTCAACAAAGTTGGTGGTTTAGATTTATATGGAAACTAAAGTGGTTGACTTTAATTTTTCATGTGGTTGACTTTAAACAATAAGGCCCCTAAATGGGATGTACTTTAGAAAGAGAAATTTTATGGTCTAAGTTAGTGCAATGTATACAAACAAGTAGATGAAATTATAAAACATCTAATTATGTTATGCTTATTTATTAAGGAAGTTTGGAATAAAGTGAAAGGTATGATAAGTTGAAAATTGAACAGGAAGGAGTAGATATAGAAGTTGTCCTCTAATCTTGGTACTCCATAAAGGATGCAAAGAATATCAAATCTCTTCCCCTCAACATAACTTGAGGAGTATGACTTAATAAGAATCTGATATTACTTGAATGAAACCCTCCTTCTCAAATGTGTGATTTAATGTTTGAAAATCTTAAATGTTTACCCACAAGTGGAGGAAAAATGTTTGAGATATGAACTCATAAAAGAAACAATAAGTAAGAATATCCCATAAGCATACTTTGATGTGGATTTGCAAGGAAATCCTCCTATAGGAGGTGCAAGAAGAATCTCATCTCCTTTCTCCACACATTTTACATCGTTTAATGCAGGTAATAGGTAAGAATCTAACAACTTATGTGAACCGATGGCACTCAAATTACTTCTTAAAATGGCCCAAAACATTGGGTCTAGTAAATACAAATTTTTCATGACTCTATCCTGCTCATCAAATGGATCACAAAGGAAGCTCAAGTCAAAAATTTCACTTGAAAACGCCTTTATGATGACAATAACAACTTTATGAACAGCCTTTTAAAAGTTTAATTGGACTGAGACCGAGTTAAGTAGACCACTTTCATCCTACGAGAAGATCACTTTATAAATTTTACACATGCACCTTGAATATAAAGAAGCATTGTTAATTATCATGACAGAGGACTAACCACAACTTTACTTTTTGATGACATAAATGTTTTTTTGAATTTTTTAGAGAATAAATAAAATGCTAATATGCATAATTGTTTATGTGTTGCTTTTAACCCTAGATAGTTAATTGTTGCAAACATATTCTTAATAAAAATAGAAAATATGTAATAGCACACATGCATTTAACGCATATTTTACTCATGAAAACCTAAAACCAAGAAAACCATAAATGTTTTTCAATATATATTATTTATTTCCAATGTTACCATAAAATATGCATATCTAGAAGCATCCATAAACCCCCAATCAATTAACCCTAGACTAGAATACAAATGTATCCCCTTAATTGAAATTATAAAACCATGGGCTAAACCACCATGCACCATAACCACTAAAAGTGAAAATTGTGTTGAAAATCACCAAAAACTACCCAAAAAAAATTTGAGCTCCACTTGTCCTATGACCCCCCTACTGAGCCTAACACATATGGATCACACATGCCAGTAGTCGTGCAAAGAATATAATGCATACCAAATATTCTCTTACTTGCTATTTTCCTTGAATATAAGGGGTCATAGGAGTACATGATCAACAATCCAAGGCACCAAAGTCCATTGTTCCTCTACACCAAGAGAACTTCTTAGTGTTGACAGGATTTGTTAGTGAATCTGCAACATTCTTCAAGGTGTCCACTTTCACTAGAAATCCCTCCTTGGCTTAAACCGTATATCTCACAAAGTGATATTAAATATCAATATGTTTTGTATTAAAATCATAGTGGGGTTTTCTTCCAAGAATATTCAACTCTAACAGTGAAAATATATCATTATAGCTTGTTGTACCAACCTAATACCTAAATATGATTTTTGCAACCATATTGATTCCTTCTTTAAATGAGCGGATACCATGTATTCAATTTATGTAGTTGAGAGTGCCACTATAGAATTTCTTTTGCTCATCCAAATGATTGCTCCTCTAAATAGGTTAATTACATACCCACTTGTATATCTTTTGTAATCCAAATATTTAACCCAATCTATATCGACAAAGTCATGCATGTCCAACACATTGTCTAGTCTTGATCTTCCTTGGAAGAACAATTCATAATTAGTAGTGCCACACAAATGCCTGACGAGCTTCTTTGTTGCTACCCAATGTTCATCCCTTGGTTTTGACATATACCTACTAAATACTCCCACTACATGTTCAATGTTTGTCTAGTACAAATCATGCATATTGTTGTAGCATTTTTTGGTTTTGATAAGTTAAAATAAATTAGTCCAAAAATGAAAATATTATTCAAAAAATGTTAAGCTAGGATATGGACAAAATAATACTGAATAAAAATGTTAGGAAATATTTTGATAAATATGTCCATATCAAAGAAAATGTTAGAATAGATGCCCTAACAAATGAAGGCAAAAACAAAATTTTAGGTTAGAGAGAAAAGCAAAAAGCAAAAAACAAATCATGAAAGTGTGCAAGTCCAAGTACCACTACTCTTTAATTTATTATGCAAAATAATGGTTATGTGTAGCTTGTCATAAATGCCGCAACCCATGATAGTCAAATAGTTTAATCTTGACTAGTTCATGCTTTAAATTTCATGTTTATAGTTAGAGAATAAAGATCTAGCCAAACTGTTTAATCTTGGCAGATCAGTAGTTAGGTAGAGAATAATAAGGAGCTCATCAGTTTAATCTAAGCCCTTGGATGTTATAAGGTTAGAATTAGATAGTTTTCTTTTCAAAAGAAAAGAGTCTGCTAGCCTAAATGCACCCAATTAAGTGAAGAAAAAATGTTAGGATAAGTAAAGGGTAGGTAGAAGAAAGGTTGCAGAAGTACAAAGTTGATTGAAGCATAAGCACATTTATCATGCTTAATCCAATGTTTAGTGTGCAGGAGCAGTTATGAAAGTAAAAATATGTTCACAAGTTGATTTGGTTAACTTCCCTCATTTCATTTCATCCCCCACTATATAGTTACTAATTTCCTAAAAAAATACCCTTTCCCTTCATTCTCACCCTTGCCCCTTGGTTTCACACATTTTCCTAGCAAATTACCCCCCAAAGGTCATTCCCCTACCCAAAACCCCTTTTCCTAGTGTGAAACCCTTTCCCCATTGAAAAAATCACTTTCCCCTTGTAATTCACCCAAAAACCCATAAAAACCCCTTATCCTAACTTTTATCCCCCCTCTGCTTTATTTAAGTTAACTCTGCCAATATCATGTTTTCCTGAAAAAACCCGTTTAACCCACCCCCTTGGTGTGGTTAACAAACCCCACATTTAACCCTAGGTGTGGTTAATAAACCCTCCCTGATACATGTTTAACTTATATCCCTAGTGTATTTATTCCCTGGTCCCACTTTATTAAACCCATCACAATATGTTTAATTGCCGCTTTATTCATTAAATTAATTACAAATCATTTGTAATTATCTCCTGAGCAACGCTAATCTCCACTGATTTACCTCCATGCAACTCCACTATGCGACAGCCCTCCAATCATTCGCTTCAAAATCCAACGACCCACAGCCATATCGTGCGCTCCCGATCTCAGACCTTTATCAGCCAGAGAGCACACGAGATTCGTGGTTTTGCTCGGGCCCCTTGTGGTTACATGGCAGCTATACATTAACTCACATTCTCTCAGAAAAAATATCGCCCTTCAATCAAAAGTGATGTGATGGCCTCCGAAACGGCCTCCCCGCATAGGCCGAAACCATCCACTGCTCACTTATTGAATTCCGAGCCAAATTTTAAACTTTACCCGTTAAACCACCGAAGACCCTCATTTTCGCTCTTTCTCCCGTTTACACAGTGAAACCTCCCTAACCCTTCTTGTGCCAATGTGAACATCTGCAACTCAATTCGACCACCAATTACCTTCCAAACACTGTCAAGACTCCGTCCCCTCTTAGCTCAAATAAAGCCATTTATCTCCTTCCTGCAAACCTGTGTTTTCGTTAACTACTAGTTTATTTTTTCAGGTGATCATATAAGAACTGGACAAACAGTTTTTATAATAGTTAAAAACTTGTTTGTTCCAGATTCTCAAGAAATGTGTTCAAATGGTTTTCCTCAACAGAAGATTCTATACATCAACACACCAGAAGAAATCATTTACACAGAGGCAGTAAATGATAAAATAGAGATTAAATCATTTTCAACAGCAAACAATGAAAGATTCATACTAGCAACTCTCCAAGACATATTTTACTGCTTGTTACTTATGCCTTATTGTAAAAGGTAAAAGTGAAAAGATAACAAAGAAATAAGGTGGAAGAATTTACTGTAATTGTTAAAACAGTGCATTCATGGTAAAAGACTAAACAGAGGAGGCAGATAAAGTGTATCAGATGAAAGGTCATCAGTAAATATGACATCCAACATGAAAATCGAACAGCATTCAGCTTTTGGAGGGACAGTCAGCCAGCTTCAATAATTTTAAGTTTTTCTTAGCAATAGTCACCAACAGCAGAGCATCAAAATAGTGCCAAATCAACTAGCATTCTTTATTTTGATTTTAAAATAATATATTTTTGTAAAAATAGTTTAGGATATTTTCTTAGTTCTACTGATGTATAAATAACTCTCTTCATGAGTTATTAAAGGATTGCACCCTTGATGAAGCATTTCTAAACATTTGATGTACTTGAATTTTCTGGAACCTTAATACAAAGCAAAGGATTCTGAATTCTATTTTACACAGTTTGTGTTTCCTGTAAGTTTTTCCGGTATTACTCATTATGTTTTTCTTCATATTCTTATGTCTTATAGAGATAACCAGGTAGGAATAATTGTGTTTCAATCTATTCCTATAAGCTTTTGAAGTGATAATCTATAAAGAGAAAAAAGTGGATTGTCAGTTTAATTAATTCCCTCTGAATCAATAAATCATCAGCATCTTTTGTAAGCTTAAGCATATTCTCTTAAACCTTCTGAACATAGGTCAGAGGTTTTCATACTTGTGATTATTTAATTTTCAATTTGAAAACTGTGATAATCATATTATTTTTTGTTTCTTCTCACCACCGTACAAGCTATTTCACTGTGTCAAATTTTATAGCAACCCTCTGCTTTGGTATTAATATTATTCAGAAGGTTAGGCATTACAGTGTTACATCTATTTCATTCATTGGTCCTCCAAATTAAAAGAAAACCCCCAAAACAATTATCTTAGATGCTTTGGCATGATAGATGACCATTATCATCTCATAGGTACAACATCAATCTAGCGTCATTGCCGGGGAATTCGAATTTCATTAAGTTTTTCTGGGGCAATGATATTCATTCTATTCCTTTAAGGTGATTAAAGGTCTAGAAAGGTTAAAATCTTGCCTTTGGCGACTCCACTAGCCCAAGCTAGCACCTTTTAAGCACACCAAATCTCATTTGGAATATGACTTAGTTAATCCTCTGTCAGATCCTGAAAAAATTTTGAGAAAAGCCAGTTCTAAAAGGAGACATCAACCATCTTCTTCTTCCTCTTCAGCCTTGCAGTTTGAAGATTTAGCATCATTTGATCCTTTTAGTAATATTCCATCTGATCTTGTTTGGACACAAATACCTCCCGGGTTTTTGAACTATTAGATAGGGGAGTTGATTTAGATTCAACTTTCCTCATTCATTCTTTTGAAATGCATCAAGAACCCCCACTACCACCAAGATCACCTAAAACTAAGTCTAACTTGGGTGTTCATTTACCTGAATACAAACCCACAAATTTCATATCCCCTACCACTTATTCATTTCCTTCCACTTCTGAATGACCTGAAGCTTTTACTTCTAAACAACCTGAAGAGACCCTCATTGTGTATTCAAATCCACTCTTTGAAACAAAAGAGGGTATTCATTCACCAAAAGAGGGTATTCATTCACAGGTCCAAAAGTTAGTTCTTAAGGCTCCTTTAAATTTATTCAGGAGATCCCCTCCTTCTTCACCTCCACATAGTCACACACCCCCTCTTCTTCATATTATTCTTCTTAATCCACGCAAACACCTCATACACCACCTTCTACTATGGCATTCCAACCTATTGTACAGGCTTGATATGTAGCTTAGTCTTACCTGCTAACTTCGATGCATTCCCAGCTAGGTACTTGAAATACCTTCTGAGGTATAATGGAGAAATTGGTCCCTCAGCTGAGGACCATCTTCAAGTTTTTCTAGACTTTGAAAACAACATGAATGTCGAACAAGAAAATGTTTACATGAGATTGTTTATATAGTCACTTGAAGGAAATGTAAGAATTTGGTTTAGGAAGTTACCTGTAAATTCCATTAGAAATTGCGAACAACTTACAAATATATTTAAAAATCAATGGGGTGTAAAGAAATATCCTCTTTACTTTCTGACTGAGTTTGAAGAACTTAAAAGAAACTTTGGTGAACCTGTATCAAATTTTATCAAAAGGTTCAATAAAATTTATCATAAAATGCCCCCTAATTGTAAACACCTGTAGCAGCAGCTAAGTCTAGGTTTTCTAAAGCCTTTGACGAAGATTTTGTTGTAATGTTAAGAGAGAGAACTTCAATAAATCTTGAAGATATGCAAACAAATGCTATAGAGGTGGAAGCAAATAGGGCAGCTTTGACTTCCTTGAAAGCTAAAGAGGAAAAGGCCCAAAGAAAACTCAAATCTATTCAAGAGACCTCTAGTTCCTCTAGTTCTTCTAAGACTAAAACAGAAGATTCTAAAATAGATGAAATAACTTCTCTTCTTAGAAATCTATCTAATAGAATTTCCGAGATTGAGACTCAACCTAGGACAGTTCAACAAACAGTTAATAGACCCCAAAATCAAAATCAAGGTCAGTATAAAAGGAATCCACAATTACAAATTCTTCAGAGACCTAGTAATGATCAGCAAGTTCCCACTCCTTTTCTGATAGATTACCAGCAACATAATGAAAATAATATGACTATTACTAAAGATATAAATAACATGGATACTTCTTCTAATCAAATAGTTATTATTCCTCTATCACAACAAAATCAGGTTCAAGAAGATCAATAATGCCTTCTCTAAATTTTTAATTGCAGAATTGAATAAGAGATATGATCTTAGGCCTAGACCCGGCCCTGGAAGACCTCCTAAGGAGACTCCAATAATTGAACCTCGTACCAAAGTTGCTGAAACTCAAACAACTGTTATTCGACCATTAAATCAGTCAACTGATACTGTTCAAAATGATAAAAATGCTTTGACTACATTTAATGTTGAAAAAGAGTTAGAAAGAGTTAAAATCCCAATTCCACTTTCAGAACTTTCCAAAAACCCTGGGTATAAAAATCAAGTCTCCAAATGGATGCAAAACACCTCGGATAATGCTGAAAGTGATATTATTAGTCTGCAAGATGAAAAACCAGCAGTTGTCTTTGGTCCTAGCTTAGATATGATAGATGAAATAGTGCCTCCTTTCTATGTAACTCTTAAGACAAATGATTCCATGTTATATAATTGTATGCTTGATTCTGGAGCATCACATAACCTCATGCCAAAAACTATCATGGACCATTTGAAACTTGACATAACTAGATCCTATCATGACTTGTACACCTTTGATTCTAAAAGGGTGCCTTGCTTAGGATTGATTAAGGATTTAGTAGTCACCCTTGCCCAAATTCCAGTGAAAAGTGTAGTGCTTGATATAGTTGTCACAGATATCCCTCCCAAATTTGGAATGCTCCTTTCTAGGTCTTGTTGTGCCAAATTAGGGGGAACCCTTCACATGTGTATGTCTTATGCCACTATTCCAGTTTATGGCGGAGAACAACTAAGGTTATATAGAGAGGTAAGATTTGTGCACACTGTTTGCAAAACAGACCAGCCAAGGAACCATCCCATTTATGCAATTGATCAAGATTTTGGTTGCTTTCAACTCTCTTAAAACCAAATACATGAAACTCAAGTTAAAATAGAAGATGTAATTGAAAGTCCTGTACCAAATCAAACTTATGTATGGAAACTATTTTTTTATGGTTCTTTTATAAAAGATGGAGCAAGAGTTGGGGTAGTTTTAATTTCACCAAAATATATATATATATATATATATATATATATATAATAAAAATAAAAAAATAAATAAAATAAAATAAAAATAAAAATAAAAAATAAAAAAATAAAATAAAAATAAAAATAAAAATAAAGATAAAAAAATAAAAATAAAAAATAAAAAATAAAATAAAAAATAAAAACAAAAACAAAAACAAAAACAGAAATATCACCCAATTATGCAAACTCGACTTCGAAGTCACAAATAATGTGGCTGAATATGAAGCTTTCCTTTTGGGACTGCAATTAGCCAAAAGCTTAAAGGTTCAAAATTTAAGTGCTTTTATTGATTTAGAACTTTTTTCCTCTGGAAAAATCCATAAATATTTCATTAATAAGCAAAAATTACATGAGAATGTATCTGCTTTTTACAAAATATTGACAGTTTGTGCTGTTAATTTGCATTACCACGCAGGGTAAGCTGTCTGTGCTGTTTACAGTAGCATGTTCGTCATATATCAAGCCAAAAATATTTTCAAAAAATTCAGTATAAATCTATATATATACTGCTGTCATATATAAGTGATTCCCTTTATGCTGTTAGATGACCCGAGGTTGGGTATCCCGGGTCTATATACGGACGGTGGAAAAATTTTTGTTCCTGCTGGTCTTTGATCTCTGTAATCTCCCAAATGCCTTTGTCCATCAGCGCTGCCTCCTTGGATAATTTGTCGGCACCTTTGTTATGTTCCCTGTAGATGTGAGAGACAGTAATATTGTTAAATGCTGATTTGAGAGCAAGAGCTTCATGTAAAATAATGCTGAGAGAGTGCATGTGACATGTTGTTGTGCCATTAATCCAATTAATGATGATCTGAGAATCCCCAAATATATTGATGCTAGTGCAGTGGTGCCTCAGTGCAAAGTGAAGTAAATGGCGAAGAGTGATGAGTTCTGCAAAGTTATTGGTACCGGCACCCAGACCGGCCTTGATTCTGAATTGATGATGCTTTGATACATATAGGATGATGCCTCCTCCACAGCTTTGCAAGTTAGCAACTCCATCGAAATATGCCCAAGGTATACTTGGGTCGATGGGAGGGGGTGGAGCAGGTTGACGAGATGAAGGAGGAGGCGGGTCAGGAAGTTCCCTCAGGGCAGATATAATACCTGCCTCAAGCAATGGCCAGTGAATCGGCTTGTTTTCAAATATCGCGATGTTTCTTGTTTTCCAGATGGACCAGTTAACAATGATTGGGAGATTGATATTTTTAGAGCCTTTGTTTTTCTTTTCCCATTCTGTCCATGCATTGATGAGGTCAATTCCGCCCCAATCACCAGAGTAATTTATGAAGGGATTGAGGTTTTTCCAAAGGTTCAGAGTCGAACGGCATTTCAGAAATATGTGGTCTATTGATTATGAATCCTCTTTGCATAGGACGCACCGTGTAGGACCATGTTGTGCCCTTTTCATAAGCTGTTCTCCGGTGGGAATTTTATTCCGCAATATGCACCAATTGAAAAGCTTAGATCGGGGTGATGCGGAATGCTTCCAGATACTCTGCCACCAACTAGAATTGACCTCAGGTTTTTTGTGAGCGATAAGTTGTATGTAACCTTCCTTGGGAGTGTATATACCGTGATCTATCTAGTTCCATACTAGTTCATCCGGGCCCTCTATAATTCGAATGTGTGATTCGATCAAGGCTTCTCTGTATTCTTCCCAGGCTGCATGCCATCTTCTAGGGAGGTTTAGTTGGTGTGTGTATTTCCATGCTTGATGGAAGATGTCTGAATGGTCATGATCCGCAATCTGTGAGATAACCTTGATATTTTGAGCTGAGAGGTATACCACTAGATCATGTGGAAGTATATGCCTTCCACCGCTTCCCGTCCAAGGGTCAAGACCAATCCTTGCGCTGTTCCCTTCTCTGATATGCCAAACCAGGTTATCTCTTATGAGAGGCATTGAGTGTAATAGGGCCTTCCAGATAGATGATATGCCAGTTTTATTCCACTCTGGGAACCTAACCCAGTCGATGATGCTGAGGGGCCAGATGTATTTATGGAAAGTGATTCTGGTCCATAAACTTTGGGTCGTCAGAAGAGCCCAGCCCATTTTCCCTGCTAGAGCTTTTGCAAAGATAGGGAGCTCCTTCAACCCCGATCCTCCCCATTTCTTTGATAAGGAAATCTTGTTCCAGCCAATCCAGGCAAAGATATGCTTGTCTTGGTTGCCAGCCCATAAATATCTATTGCATAGTTGCTATAGTTTTGCCAGAATATTGCGAGGTATCCAGGCCAGTGCCATCCAGAATACCGGAGTAGCTTCAAGTACGGATTTAATCAGGGTTAATCTCCCAGCCCTGGATAGATATCTGTGGCTCCAGCATGTTAGCCTTTTTTCTATCTTTGTTACTAGCCATACCCAATCAGCAATCTTTTGACATGTTGGCTTTAGCCAATATCCCAGATATTTAAGGCCTCTGTCCAAAGGCTGGGTGGTAAAAGGAAAATCCCGTCTAGCCACGTAGGATTCGTTGGCTGAGGTTCCAACCATGGTGATAGTGGACTTCGATCTGTTCACTTCCATACCCATAGCTTTTGAGAAGAGACCTAGGATACGAGTGAAGGAAGATGTGTCTTGTACGCTGCCATCCAATAGAATTAAGACATCATCTACAAATAGCATATGTGTGAGGAAACATTCATCCGAGATTTTGAGGCCTTTGATAGTCCCCTCCCTTTTTGCAGTGATGATAAGCCGGCTTAGAGCTTCTATGACCAGTAGAAAGAGTAGTGGCGAGAGAGGACAGCCCTGTCGCAACCCTCTTTCAGAGTGAAAGAAGTGTGAGGCAGATCCATTGATTAGGATACTGAAGGTGGGAGAGGTGATGCAAGCCATGATCCAATTGATTAGGGCAGGGGGGAAGCCGATATGTATAAGGATCATCTTAATATATAGCCAGCTGACTCGGTCAAATGCCTTGGATAGGTCTATCTTCAGCAGAATACAGTTGAGGTGTTTAGTCCAAATGGAGTGTATCGCTTCTTGGGCTGAGCCAATGGCTTCATGGATCTTCCTGTTTTCCAGAAATGCAAATTGTTGTGGGGAGATATGTCTTGACAGGATAGGCTTGATCCTATTGGCAATGACCTTAGAGATGATCTTATAGAGAACATTGCATAGGGATATGGGGCGAAAGTCATCAAAGGAGGATGGGGTGTCTGTTTTAGGAATGAGGGCAATGAATGTGGAATTAATAGCATTGTAGAGACTACCCGAGATCCTACTTTCCTCAACCACCTTTAGTATATCTCCTCCCAGGAGATCTAAGAAGGCAGTGTAGAACTCTATAGTCCAGCCATCCGGTCCAGGGCTATTTTCCTTTTGGAACCATTTGAGAGTACTTTCCAATTCTGCCATAGTGACGGGTGCTTCAAGACCTTCAGAATCCTCCTCATCAACGAATCTAGGGAAATGTGTGGCCACATTGATGATTTTCGCCAGATTTGTACTTGCAGGGCTCTTGTATAAACCTCTGAAGTGTGTAGTACCCAGATTTGAGAGCTTGTTAAAGGAATCCGCCAGCCCCCCATCAGGAAGGGGAAGGTTCCATATGGTATTTGCCACTTTCCTTCCTTTGGCAAAGTTGTGGAAGAATCTAGTATTCTCGTCTCCGGCTTTAAGCCAAGTTTCTCTACTGCGAAGTCTGATTGATTCCTCCCTACCCTTTAGAATATTGTTCTTCTGGTTTTCCAGATCCACCAGACGAGCCTTGTCTTCCTGTGTTATGAACCCTAGATTTCGTTCGTCCAGAAGAGCATTCAATTCTTCTTCCACTTTATTAAGTTGCACATCTTCTCTAGTCTTCTTCTCTTTTGCCCAATTGATCACTATGTGCTTGAGCCCAGTGAGGTTTTTGACGAATCCCCTCGCCATCGAGGATTCTCGATCAATGGGGTGTGCTCTCTAGAATTCGGTGATCAGATTTGAGAAGCTCGGGTCCTGAAGCCACAAGTGATTGAACTTAAAAGGAGCTTTTGGTTTCTGATGCGGTCCCAGGATTTCCATAACGATAGGGGAGTGGCCAGAGATACCCCAATTGCTTACCCACTGTTTATAAGAGTGCAACCAATGAATCAGAGGGCCCTTCAGCAGGAATCTATCCAGCCTGCGTGCCAGTGCAGCTGATCCTACCCTTCTATTTCTCCACGTAGGAAGGGGCTTCTGCATAGGGATGTCAATGAAGTCATGCTGATCCAATAAATGCCTCATGCAATCAGTGATGGGATCTGTTAGTGTCAGTCTTTCCAGCCTTCCTACAGTGATCAAATGTGCTCTTACAAAGTGGTCTCAGAGTGTCAAGGTCAAATTTTGTCATTTCAGTGAGTCTTCAAGCAAAATTTGGTCACTAGGCATTAGGTCTAGGGTTTGCCCAAATGTCAGTCCATGTCATCATTTAGCTGAGCCTATCATCATTCAGAGGGTTTTCATTATCATGTCAGTATCTAATGAGTTATTTCACACCTTGTTCATGCTTCAGTTGCACCTAGGCAAGGTCATTTCCCTTTCCTAGGGTTTTGAAAGCCAATTTCTCTTGGACGGTCAAATCATCGGCAAAACTTGTTTCCTGATGTTCATACACCTTCCCCTATCCTTAAAGTACCTTATCAAACACTTCCCATCCCTTATATCCGCCAATTTCCTCATTTTTGCACAAACCCTAGTTTCTAGCTACAACTTGGCAATTTTCTAGGTTGGGCCTGTGTTTTGCCCTTTTGGACCCCTTTCCCTCACCCAATCCCTGAGATTCCACTTTCCCCTACTTCCTAACATCCCTCCCTACTCCCAAAAATTTCCCCAAGAATTTAGAAGCCCCTTATCCCCTTCATTTCGCTCCATTTCGACAAAATTCCTTGTTTCACACATCGGGACAAGTCGCACTCAAATGATGTTTCAGAGCAATAAAAGATGAATTTTGGAAAACTGAGAGAGGTTTTTGTCCCGAACATGCCAGAGAAGAAAAAACTCCTTCACTTTTTTCACATGTGTCATGGTTTTAGAGAAATTCCAAAATTACAATCGTCGGACCCAAGCCGGTTGGCCAAGGCACAAAAAAGGAGAAAAAGGCCAAATCCACTCCGTATCTTAGCTGAGGCTTCTCTCACTCACCATGATACTCATTAGCATCCTCCTAGCAGCAAACCCAAGAAATTTTGAGAGTTTTGAAGCATTTTTGGCATTTTTGGGAATTTTACAGGTTTTGGCCATTTGACTGGTCTCACCCCGCGCGCGACCATACATGGGGGCAGCTCAGAATGGGGAAAGCTTTGCATTTTTGGAATTTTCATGAGAAAATACAATTTCCTATGGATGGGTTTCAGATTTTATGGAGATTTGGGCTTCCAAAAGCTCAAAATACATGTAATTTTTTACTTTCTGCCCCTATTTTGAGTTGCAGAAATCTGTCTTGGGAGAAATAACTTTTGAGGGGTCAAATAAACTCCAAATTCAAAAATTCCGGTGGGTTTGGAAAGTAGACTCACAAAAATTTCCAACGAGCTATCTTGCACCTGATTTGGACACCGGAAAGGCCCTCAAACAGAGCTCCAAAGGGGCGCGACCAATCAGGCAGGGGGCGCGACCAGTCAGGCAGTTTTTTGCCAGATTGCACTGTACAGCCCAGAAAACGCAGATTTGACTCAGTTTGACTTTTTGGGGTGGAATATGATTATCTTTGATGTAATTATTGTAACTCTAAGACACTTTTACTCTTTTTTAACACTTCTAGAAGATTCATTCATGTAAAGGGTAAATATTTAATGAATGGATTGGTTTCCTAGCTTATAGAGACAAGTTGTTTTGACTGCCTAGATTTTAGTGCTCAGTTTAGAATTGGTTGAAACAGCTCCTAGAAGGATGAGTTCGACCCCTAGAGGCAAGGGAAGAGGTTGGATTGCCTATATTATGTATTTTCTCAATCATTTTCAGGGGTTGGAAGGTTGGACTCTTGAGGGAGAAGCTCCTATTGTATATTTTACTTGTATCTCTGCAATTTGAGGAAAAGGAAGACCAGGGTTTTGCAGACATCATTGGGATTCTTGTGGACTCTTGTGTTGATGGTGTGTTCTCTTATTGTAATTGTAAGTGTGTTTATGTGTTCCATCCCTTTCTTTACTGCTGCTAATTAAACAAATGAAGTGATAAAGTTTGAATTCATGCATGTCATGCTCAGCTTTCAAATTTGTTTAATGTTTATGTTTTCCACTGTCTAAAGAGGATTCAAAGTCATTGTTTGCCCTCTTTAGCTTCTCTTCTTTCCTCCTTGATCATCCATCTCAGCTAAAGGCATCAGCACAAACTCCTACCTTGCCCCAAAGACCCACCTGTAGAAACTGTGTCAAATTCCCGCACCCTAAAATTGCAGATCCTCAATTTGCCACCAAAAAAAACCCCAAAAACCCCCAAATCAACCTTTTAATCAGTTTACTAGCCTAATATCAGTGTCACTGTATTGGTCATCTCTGTCCATTGAATATTTTACTGAGATTGACCAGAGAGAGCCTTCTCATACCCCGTAGGGCTAGCTACGAGGTGAAATGGTTTGATGTTGCCTTGAAGGTTTACCTTCCTCAGCCTAGGGTGAAATCTCAAGCGCTAACAGGATCAACTTGGGCCGATGAACCCCATGACTCACTGAATCCCAGGGAGAAGTTCAGGTCTCCTCCTAAGATGATGTGATCAAGTGTCAATAGGTTGCAGCTGAGAAGATGTCTCCAGAAATTTTCCCTCTGTTGGCAGGGCCCATATATGTTGACAATACGAAGGGAGAGGCCAAGGTCAATAGAGAATATGTCTACTCCCAGGTAACCATGACCCCCCCAAGAGGAGTCCAGTCTGATGGAGTTTGGATTGTATCCTAACGCCAGTCCACCCGATCTGCCCATGGCATCAGTAGCTAGGAAGTTCCATCTGGCCCCCATTGAGGTGAGGGATCGAATAGTAGACTCTGCAGATCCAAGGGTTTCTTGGAGGAGAATGATATCAGGCAATTCGACCTCAAAAAGTCGTTTGAGGGCTAGCTTTTTTGGGGAACTAGCCAGGCCCCTGCAGTTGAAGGAGAGGCACTTCATGGGGGGCCATTCTTAGGGGGCTTTGATGCTCTAAGGACCCCATCGATAGTGGCTTGGTGCCCAGCTACCACTTCCGTGCCAGCATGCCTAATGGCTTTGCTAAGATACGATTTGCCACCCCGGGTAGAAAGGAAACCAGGGCCAAGAGGGACAATACCCAGCCCGGAATGGGATTCAGGGACATCCAGATGTGTGGATCGGGGTCGAAGGGAGTATGAATGGGATGGGGTCGATCGAGATGATGATGGCGAGGCGGGCGGGGATGAAAGGGGCAATGAGAGCGGAGCAGTGGAAGTCGACGGAGGGGGAGGGGGAATAATACACTGAGCCACGGAGCATGCAATAGAATTTACATGTGCATAAGAGATTTCAGATGAGTTAGAGAGAAGGATAGGAGAGATACCCGACACTTGCGCGGCCGCTGCTGCTGCCCGAGCCCTAGTCAGCGGAGGCGAAGGCGGGGTTGTCTTGTGCAGGTCTGATTTCTCTGATACACCTTGAGGTCCCGCACTGCTTTGGGGAGGACGATGGATGATTGGGGGGACTCCACTGGAAACTGTTGGTGTAGATTTTGGAGATCCTTCCTGACTATTGTTCAATGGACAGTCCTTGAACAGGTGACCCACTTGGTGACATCGGTTGCATCTGAAGGGGACGCCTTCGTAATCCAAAATCTGCGTTCTGCTAAATTTTCCCCATCTCAGAGTCATCTTTTCTTCTAATCCCTCCCGGGTGTCCAGGTGAACCAGGATTCTAGCTAGGATTCTTTTGTTGGTCTCCTTGTATGATCGGTCGTGATCCAAATACGTTCCCAGCGCATTCCCAATCCTAATGAAAGCTTCCTCAGTCCAGTATTGTAATGGCAGCCCCGGCAATCGCACCCATAGAGGACCAGCTCCTACCTGTTCGCGCTCCGGATCAAAAAGAGGGCTTCACCGCTTCAATGGCACAGGTGCCAATTCTATGTGCTAGTACTGAGCCAGTACAGTGTCCGTGTATTCCTCTTTTGCGAAGTGGAGAGAGAACCATCCCCTCGGGAGTTCTTGTACTTCCGGAAATTTTGTGAATAGCGCACCCCAGATTTCTTTCACCCATAGTTTCAATCTTTCTGCCGAGAAGGTATGCCCCCGCACATGTCCTACCAGGACCGTTCGAGCCAGTGCCATAGTCTCCTCAAAATTGGTGAGGTCACCGAAGGATACTGTAATGTCTTTTACCGTCGCTCTGATGCACTTCGATCTCTTCTTCGTGCGAGGTGTGGTCGGATGATCTACGAGTGGATTAGAGACCCCAACCCCAGGGGAGGGTTTTGTGGGCTGAGCATTGAGGGCCGGAGTGCTGAAACAACCCGAGGGCCTGATCCCTTCTTCTTGCAGGGGTTTTTCTGCTGCTGCCCTAGTCTCAACTTGTGTTGTGGCTTGATCGATTCTCGGCGATGATAGTAGATCGTAAGCCAATGTGTCTGGTGATAATGAAGATAGAAGAAGGGCAGTTCCTGGCGAAAGAGGCGGGGCTTCTAGAGCGGGTGAAGTGGGGGGTGGATCGGGCAGGGAGACCACTGGTAAGGTGTCCTGGGTGGCAGAAAACTCAACAGCTGGTGAGGACGCCTCATTAGGGTTTCTAAATATACCAATCCCTTCTAGTGGATCCTCGGAATAATCCACGAGATCCGTAACTCCGAGGTCCTCCATACCGGTCAACCCTCCGATAACCGCAGTCGCTAACTGGTGACGAATCCAATACCCGATCCCTATTCAAAGCTGGCCGTTCCAGTGAGGCATCCTGTATTCCTACGGCTCCTGCGGCTAGGGTTAACCTAGGCCCTTACGGTCGCGGCGCGTCATTGAACTATTGACTTTTATTTCTTCATCATGTTGTCTTGTTCCCAGTGCTCCAATTCTTCTTCTCCACTCGCATATCTTTCAATTTCTTTATTGATTTAGAACTTATTGTCAAACAAGTGAGAAATATTTTCCAGACTAAGCATCCTACACTTAGGTATTATGGAAATGGAGTTTGGTATTCAGTCGAAAACTTATTTGATGCTTTTAATTTGACTTATATTCCAAGAAATCAGAATATTCATGCAGATGCCTTAGCTGTTTCTGCTAGTTCATTTAAAATTCTTGATTAGACCAATGTACTCTATCAAATACAAGTCAAGTACAGACCATCCATCCTAGACAATCTAAAACACTCGCAGATATTTGAAGATGATGAACATTTGAAATCTTTTCTACAGGTTATAGATGAATTTTTAGTTCTACAAATTGATGAAGATAGAATAGAAATAAATGAAAATGCAAATGGAAATGATACTTCAAATTTCAATTCAAAAATTGTTGATCAGGACATTATTCAATTGTCTAACAATTTTATTCCCAAAGGCCTCATTCCTTTAGAAAAATTGTTTGATCAAAATTATGTCCTCTGAAACCCTCAATCCATTTCTTCACAAGAAGACATAGAAGAAATTAATATTGGAACAAATGATGATATTAAAAACATCAAAATTTGTGCATCTCTAGATCTTGATATCAAAGCTCAATACCTTAAGTTACTTCAAAATTATAAGGATGTTTTTGCATAGACCTATGATGATCTAAAAACCTATGATACTTCATTAATACAGCATAAGATTCCTTTCAATCCAGAAGCAGTTCCTTATCAAAAGAAACTTAGGAGGATCAATCTAGTTCTTATACCAACTGTAGAAAAGGAAATTAAGAAAATGCTAGATGCCAGATCTTTCTCTCTCTTAGATATTCTAATTGGGTTGCAAATTTAGTTCCTGTTATAAAGAAGAATGGAGAAATTAGACTCTGTGTGGACTTTAGAAATTTGAACAAAGAATCATTAAAGGATAACTATCTATGCTTTCAGGAGCACAAATACTTTCTATGCTTGATGATTTTTCAGGCAATAATCAGGCAAATGTTGATTCAGCAGACAGAGAGAAGATAACCTTTACTACACCCTGGGGTACATTCATGTATGCTAGAATTCCATTTGGCTTATCCAATGCTGGAGCAAAATTTCAAAGAGCTATGGATGTAGCTTTTGTGGGTCAGGTAAATAAATTTGTGGTCATTTATCTTGACGCATAACTGTTTTTTCCAAATCTGATCAAAAACATCTAAAGCACTTGATGAAGGTTTGTGACAGGTGTAGAAAATTCGAAATATCATTGAATCCTAAAAAGTCTTTGTTTGCTATCAAAGAAGGAAAATTGTTGGGCCATATAATTTCAAAAAAAGGAGTGATGATTGATCATGAGCGTGTTTCTTCCAATAAAACATTGACCTTACCTAGAAACAAGAAGGAGATTCAAGCTTTTCTAGGCAAGATTAATTTTATAAGGAGATTCATCCCAAATTATGCTGAGATTGTCAAAGATATAACTTACATGCTCCGAAAATATCATGAAGTTAAATGGACTGTCTCTTCCAGGCATGCCTTTGGTCAGATCAAGAAAGCTATCTCTGAAGCTCCCACCTTAGCCAGCCCTAATTACACTAAACCATTCAGTATCTTTTCCTTTGCCTCAGAAACAACCCTTACTGCTATTCTACTACAAAAGAATGAATATCCCATGACCAACCCATAGCCTTTTTCAGTAAGGTTATGAGAGATGTCGAGCTTAAGTATGACATAATTGAGAAGCAAGCCTATGCCCTTATTTAGGCCCTGAAATCATTTAGGATGTATGTCCTACATTCTCCTATTACTGCTTATGTTCCTAACAGTGCTGTGAAAATAATTTTAACTCAATCAGACATTGATGGAAAGAGAGGTAGATGGATCACTCAAATACTGGAGTTTGATCTAACTAAAAAAACTACAAAGCTAGTAAAAGGTCAAGGATTAGCTAAGCTTCTATTTGAATCCAACTGTAAAGTGCTCGGAATCAATTCTGTTTTAGAGATACAAGGGAAGAATCCACAAGAACCTTATCAAACTTCAAATAAGAAGAACACACAAGAACCTTCTGTCCTTGCAGAAGGGGAGAATCCACAAGAACCTTCCCTTCATCCTAAAGAGGAGAATCCACAAGAACCTTACCTTCATCCTGAAGAGGAGAATCCACAAGAACATTCCCTTTATCCTGAAGAAAAGAATCCACGAGAACCTTTACCTTCCATTCAGATCCCCCCTTTATACATTGATGACAAATTTCTATTGTGAGATTGGTACCAAGACATTGTAAATTTCTTGATCCATTTTGAATGTCCATCATCATTCTCCAAAAGCTAGTGTAAAACTCTCAAACTGAAAGCAGTCAAGTATTGTATCATAAACGCAAATTTTTACTGGAAAGACCCACTAGATATTTTGTTATTATGTTTAACAGAATCAGAAACTGAAGGAATCATTGACCAGTTTCATATAGGATTTTGTGGAGGACGTTATGCTTGGAGAGCAACAGCATATAAGATATTAAGGGGAGAATTTAATTGGCCAACATTTCTCTTACAAGTAGAATCAAAGGTCATAGGTTGTGTTCCTTGTCAAGTGTTTTCTGGTAAGAAAAAATTAGCAGCTATTCCATTGGTTCCATCAATAGTCTTAGAACATTTTCTCCAATGGGGACTAGATTTTGTTGGAGAGATTCATCCCACTTCAATTAATTAGCATAGATGGATCCTCGCTACAACAGACTACTTCACTAAATGGGTGGAAGCAATTCCAATGAGAAATGCTACTGATTCAGTACTAATCAAAATTATTGAAGAGAACATATTATCTAGATTTGGTTGCCCAACTCAAATTGTCATTGATAATGCAGCAGCTTTTTCTAGTGTTAAAATGATTGATTTGTGCCAGAAATATCATATTCTATTACATAATTCAAATCCATATTACCCACAAGGTAATGGCCTTATAGAATCCTCCAATAAAATTCTGGTAAAGGTAATCAAAAAGACTCTAGCAGATCATGAAAAGCGCTAGGACTCTCATTTAATTTATGTAGTATGGGAAAACAGAATTACTCCAAAGAGATCTACTCGAAAATCTCCTTTCCAGTTAGTTTATGGGAAAGATGCAATCTTCCTTACCAAT
The DNA here is from genome assembly GCA_031772625.1 of Pinus tabuliformis. Lineage (NCBI taxonomy): Eukaryota > Viridiplantae > Streptophyta > Pinopsida > Pinales > Pinaceae > Pinus > Pinus tabuliformis. The sequence continues at coordinate 1,567,301,144 of CM062818.1, read as the reverse complement.
TTGGCCTTCCCTGTTTTAAAATTCCTACAGGATGCAACAAATGAACCAAATGATTTTTCAAGGAGAATAAATCAGATTATTGAACTAAATGAAAACAGAGATAAAGTTCAATACAAATTGAAAAAGTACCAGAATAAGATGAAGATCATGTTTGATAGAAGATCCAGGGAAAGGGACTTCAAGGATGGTGATCTAGTTCTAAGATGGGATTCCAGGAGAGAAGAAAACGCAAAACATGGCAAGTTTGACAACCTGTGGTTTAGACCTTTAGAAATTGTTGAAGTGAAGGGAAAAAACACTTTTGTGCTAGAAAATCTTGAGGGGCTATATTCCACTTATCCTATAAATGGAAGGTTTCTCAAACATTACATTCAATACTAAGAAGTTGAAATAGATTTCATTACTACCATTGTAAAAACTCTGGTTTCTTTTACTTTTCAAGTTTTCAGTGTGATTTTTTACAGCAAAATACTCCATAGCCCGAGGAGAAGGCACATGGATCTGCAGGTTCTCTGCATTCTACAGGAGAAAGCAGTCCCTAGATGGAGCCAATGTTGTAGCATTTTTTGGTTTTGATAAGTTAAAATAAATTAGTCCAAAAATGAAAATATTTTTCAAAAAATGTTAAGCTAGGATATGGAAAAAAATAATACTGAATAAAAATGTTAGGAAATATTTTAATAAATATGTCCATATCAAAGAAAATGTTAGAATAGATGCCCTAAAAAATGAAGGCAAAAATAAAATGTTAGGTTAGAGAGAAAAGCAAAAAGCAAAAAACAGATCATGAAAGTGTGCAAGTCCAAGTGCCACTACTTTTTACTTTATTATGAAAAATAATGGTTGTGTGCAGCTTGTCATAAATGCCACAACCCATGATAGTCAAATAGTTTAATTTTGACGAGTTCATGCTTTAAATCTCATGTTTATAGTTAGAGAATAAAGATCTAGCCAAACTGTTTAATCTTGACAGATCAGTAGTTAAGTAGAGAATAATAAGGAGTTCATCAGCTTAATCTGAGCCCTTGGATGTTATAAGGTTAGAATTAGATGGTTTTCTTTTCAAAAGAGAAAGGAAAGAAAAGGGTCTGCTAGCGTAAATGCACCCAATTAAGTGAAGAAAAAATGTTAGGATAAGTAAATGGTGGGTAGAAGAAAGGTTGCAGAAGTACAAAGTGTAGGTTTTAACCCCCTACAGAAATTACCTGCATATGAATTCTTAAACACAGAAAATAAACAATGCGAAAGCATAACACATAAAACACATATACACAGAGATTTTCCCCTAGATCCCAAAACCGGGACTACCAGCTTGATTTTTTGTTATATTCCTTTCAATGTTACAATACATATTTATACATGCCGAAGCATCCAATACCATGGACCGAAAACCATCGCATCCAATACCATGGACCAAAAACCATAATGTCCAAAAAACATGTGCGAAAATCATGCACAAAACCATAGGTGGGTCCGCCCAACCTAACATAGGTTCCAAAACCAAAAATTTTCGGGGCGTTCCCCCGAACCCCATAAAGTGGGGTTACGGGTGCCCCTCAAACCCCCTATGACCTCCCCCCCTCTAACCCCCGGTTAACTACGTGGGCTAGTCGTGGAAAGAATATAACACAACCCAACATTCTCCCACTTGTTGTTTTCTTTCCACAAGGGACCACAAGAGAGCTTAGTCATTTATCCAGCCTTGCAATGTCCATTGTTTCTCTACACCAAGAGAACTTCTTAGAGCTCACAGATTTTTTCAATGCATCTGCAGTATTCTTCAAAGTGTCCATCTTTACCAGCAACATCTTTTTGCCTTCTATCATATCCCTCACAAAGTGATACTGAACATCAATGTGCTTTGTCTTTGAATGATATGCAGGGTTCTTTGCCAAGAAAATTGCGCTTTGGCTGTCACAGTCTATCCTTATAGCTTCTTGTACTAACCCCATACTTGAACACAATCTATGCAACCATATTGCTTCCTTGCTTTCATGAGTGGCTACCATGTATTCTACCTCTGTAGTTGATAGTGCCACTACAGATTGTTTCTTACTCATCCAACTGACTGCACCTCCAAATAAGTTAAACACATACCCACTTGTAGATCTTCTCTGATCCAGATCTCCAACCCAGTTTGCATCAACAAAGCCATGAATATCCAACACTCTGTCCAATCCTAGTCTTCCTTGGTAGCACAAACAATAATCACTAGTGCCACGCAAATACCTGAAAACCCGCTTCACTATTGTCCAATGCTCCTTCCTTGGTTTCAACATAAACCTGCTCAATACTCCCACTGCATGTGCAATGTCTAGTCTAGTACAGACCATTGCATACATCAGGCTACCGACTGCACTTGCATATGGAACACGGGACATGTCCTCTTCCTCTTCTTGTGTCTTGGGACACTGTTCAGCAGATAACCTCACACCTACATGAATAGGAACCTTCACCGGTTTACTATCCTGCATATTAAACCTCTGCAATATTGCCCCAACATACTTCCTCTGGTTTAACTAGAGCTTCCTCTTTTCCCGATATCTTTTAATTTCCATGACCAAAATATAGTTTGCAACACCAAGATCTTTCATGTCGAATTTGGAGGACAATTGGGTCTTCAAATCCTGGATAATTTCTTTGTCATTTCCAACCAGCAACATATCATCCACATACAAGACCAGATAAATAACACAGTCACCAATTAATTTAAAATACTTACAGTGATCTTCTTTGCTTCTGGTGAAGCTAAGTCCCCGTATAAATGTATCAAATTTATGATACCACATCCTTGGTGACTGTTTTAACCCATACAAAGACTTCTTTAACTTGCATACTAGTTCTTTCTTACCCTTCACCGCAAAGCTTTCAAGTTGCTTCATGTAGATCTCTTCTTCCAAATCCCCGTGAAGAAATGTTGTCTTCACATCCATCTGTTCTACCTCAAAATCAAAAGCAACAGCAACAGATCAAAGTAATCTAATAGAAGTTACCTTGGCAACAGGAGAAAAGATATCACCAAAATCAATTCCCAACACCTGGGAATAACCTTTTGCTACCAACCAAGCTTTGTGTTTCTCCACTTTTCCTTCTGCATTTGTCTTCTTTTTGAACACCCATTTGTTGCTAATGGGTTTCCTCCCAGTTGGTAACTCCACCAGATCCCAAGCCTCATTTTTGTGCAAAGATGCCATTTCATCAACCATGGCCTCTTTCCAGAGTTTTCCATCCTCTGAATCCACTGCTTCCTTCACAGTTCTGGGATCATCATCAATAACAGACAAAGAAAAATTTGAACATAAAGTAGATGGACTATACCTCTTTGGCTCCCTTCTTTCTCGAACTTATCTTCTCACAGCCAGAGTTTGTGGCTCTTCATCTTCTAATTCCTCCTCTGCTGTAGAGTTTGATTCTTCCTCCTTTAGCTCAAAATCTATCTTCTCAGGTTCCTTTGGTTGGACTTCATGTTTAATAACATCTTTCACCTCTCTGAACACCACATATCGATTGTACACAACCTTCCTTGTTACTGGGTTCCAAAGTTTATAACCCTTTAAACCATCCTTATACCCAATAAAGATGCACTTTTCAGATTTACTATCCAACTTGGTTCGTTTCTCCTTTGGAACATGTACATATGCATCACATCCAAATACCCTTAGATGTGAAAGAGAGGGTTTCTTACCAGTCCATACCTCATGTGGAGTCTTATCCTCCAACGCTGATGAAGGTGACCTGTTGATCAGGTAACATGCAGTATCCACCGCCTCTGCCTAGAATTCTTGTCCTAACCCGGCACCACTGAGCATGCTTCTTGCCCTTTCCATCAACATCTTGTTCATTCTTTTTGCAACACCATTTTGTTGAGGTGTATATGGAGTATTATCCTGCCGTGCTATACCACACTTCTTACGAAATTCTTCAAATTCCTTGCTGCAAAACTCTCCACCATTATATGTCCTCAGTACCTTTATCTTCTTCTCTGTCTGATTTTCCACGAGAGCCTTAAATTCTTTAAACCTGTCAAAGACTTCAGATTTCTTCTTAAGGAAAGATATCCATGTATTCCTTGAGAAGTCATCTATAAATAATATATAGTACACAGACTTACCCAGTGATGGAACCTTCACAGGTCCAAACACATCACTGTGCACAAGCTCTAATATATGTTTCTCCCTCTTACCACAAGAGGGGAAACTCACCCGATTCTGCTTCCCATATACACAATTTTCACAAAAATCAAAATCCAGAGAGCTATTACTTATACCTTCTACCATACCTTTACCATGAAGTATTCGAAGGCCTTTCTCTCCAATATGTCCAAGCCTTTGATGCCACAACATGGTCTTCTCTCCAGAGACCACTAGATTTTCTACTCCACTTTCAAGAACCACAGAACTGTTGCACCCATCAACAACTATGCTACCTTGCAGCTTGTACAAAGTTCCAATCCGAACTCCCCACATCAATACCAGTGCTCCCCGAACCATCTTGCAGGTATCCTTCTTGAACACTGTTTTTACACCTGCATCATCCAGCTTGCTTACAGAAATTAGATTTCTGGCCAATGCGGGAATATGTAGAACACCTGGAAGTGTTCTAAATCTTCCACCTTGCAACTTCAACTTTACCTTTCCACGACCAACGACTTTAGCCTTCCTGTCATCCCCCAAGAAGACATCACCACCATCATATTTCTCATACTCGCAGAACCACTCTCTATGGGGAGTGAAGTGAAAGGATGCACCTGAGTCAATCAACCATGCATCATGATCTACATGTGTACTTGAAGAAGCCAAGTACACATCCCCACCTTCATTTGAGGTGGTTTTCGCCTCTGCAAAAGGAGCCTCATCAAATCCCTTTCCTTTGTCAGAAGCTTTAGATTTACAATCCCTTTTGAAGCGGCCTTCCTTTCTACATTTCCAACACACCACCTTTACAGGTTTTCCTGGAGATTTAGATCTCCCTCTAGATTTAGATCTCCCACTCGATGACTTATTTTTGTTTCTGTTCTAGGGACATCCTCGTACAGACAAGGCATCACCATTCTGGCTCTCCATATTTTGCCGTCTCATCTCCTCCAACAACAAGGGTAAGACTATTTCATCAAACTACAAGGCAGTTGCATTGCTACCTATTGCAATAACCAGACTATCCCACGAATATGGTAGAGAACACAACAAACTGATGCACTTATCTTCATCTGAAATTTTAATATCAATAGATGCTAACTGACTTACCACAGTATTAAATGCATTCAGATTCTCTGTCACCGAGTCTCCATCTTTCATCTTCAAGTTATACAACTTTTTCCACAGGAACAGTTTATTCACTAGAGACTTAGATTGGTACAAAGTCCCTAACTTGTCCCACAAAGCCTTCACCATAGCTTCCCCTGATCTGAATCTGAGACACACAATCATATTGTGCTCTTTGCCTTCCGATCCAACTTCTTCCATTCTTCATCGGACACTCCCGTTGGTTTAGTACCTGAATCTACCGAAATCCATTGATCTTTATCCACCAAAAGGTCCTCCATCTTGAGTTTCCACAAATCAAAACTCTAACCATTAAATTTCTCGATCTCAATCTTTCCACTACTCGCCATCTTCTTTCACCACTAAAATCGATCTCGCAGATCTCCCACTAAACAGGGTCTACCACAGGCCCGAGAGAAACCCCTCAGCAATAAAGGCATCCCCTTGAAGCCAAAACAGCTCTGATACCAAATGTAGGTTTTAACCTCGTACAGAAATTACCTGCATACAAATTCTAAAACACAGAAAATAAACAATGCGAAAGCACAACACATAAAACACATATACACAGAGATTTTCCCCTGGATCCCAAAACCGGGAGTACCAGCTTGATTTTTCATTATATTCCTTTCAATGTTACAATACATATTTATACATGCCGAAGCATTCAATACCATGGACCGAAAACCATCGCGTCCAATACCATGGACCAAAAACCATCGCGTCCAAAAAACATGTGTGAAAATCATGCACAAAACCATAGGTGGGTCCGCCCAACCTAACATAGGTTCCAAAACCAAAATTTTCTAGGGCGCTGCCCCGGACCCCATAAAGTGGGGTTACGGGTGCCCTTCAAACCCCTTGTGACCTCCCCCGCTCTAACCCTCGGTTAACTACGTGGGCTAGTCGTGGAAAGAATATAACATAACCCAACACAAAGTTGATTGAAGCATAAGCACATTTATCATGCATAATCCAATGTTTCAGTGTGCAGGAGCAGTTATGAAAGTGAAAAGATGTTCACAAGTTGATTCGGTCAACTTCCCCTCATTTCATTTCATCCCCCACTATATACTTACTAATTTCCACATTATCCCATCATTTCCTAAGAAAATACCCTTTCCCTTCATTCTCACCCTTGCCCCTTGGTTTCACACATTTTCCTAGCAAATTACCCTCCAAAGGTCATTCCCCTACTCAAAACCCCTTTTCCTAGTGTGAAACCCTTTCCCCATTGAAAAATCACTTTCCCATAATTCACCCAAAAACCCATAAAAACCCCTTATCCTAACTTTTATTCCCCCCTCCGCTTTATTTAAGTTAACTCCACCAATATCATGTTTTCCCAAAAAAACTCGTTTAACCCACCCCCTTAGTGTGGTTAACAAACCCCGCAGTTAACCTTGGGTGTGGTTAATAAACCCTCCCTGATACCTATTTAACTTATATCCCTAGTGTATTTATTCCCTGGTCCCACTTTATTAAACCCATCTCATTATGTCAAATCGATGCTTTATTCATTAAATTAATTACAAATCATTTGTAATTATCCCCTGGGCCCCACTAATCTCCGTTGATTCACCTTCGTGCAACTCCATCGTGCAACAGCCCTCTGATCACCCGCTTCAAAATCCAACGACCCACAGCCATATCGCACACTCCCGATCTCCGACCTTTACCGGCCCGAGAGCACGCGAGATTCGCGGTTTTGCTCGGGCCCCTTGTGGTTATGTGGCAACTTTACATTAACTCGCGTGCTCTCCAAAAAATACCGCCCTTCACTCAAAAGCAGTGCAATGGCCTCCAAAACTGCCTCCCCGTGTAAGCCAAAACCATCCACTATTCACTTATCAAATTCTGTGCCAAATTTTAAACTTTACTCGTTAAAATGCCAAAGACCCTAGTTTTCGCTCTTTTCCCCCGTTTACACAGTGAAACATGCCTAACCCTTCTTGCGCCTCCATGAACATCTGAAACTCAATTCAACCACCAATTACCTTCCAAACACTGTCAGGACTCCGTCCACAGACCTCTCAGCTCAAATAAAGCCATTTATCTCCTTCCTGCAAACCTGTGTTTTCATTAACTACCGGTTTATTTTTTTCAGGTGATCATATAAGAACTGGACAAACAGTTTTTATAATAGTTAAAAACCTGTTTGTTGCAGAATCTCAGGAAATATATTCGAATGGTTTTCCTCAACAGAAGATTCCATACATCAACACACCAGAAGAAGTCATTTACACAGAGGCAGTAAATGATAAAACAGAGATGAAATCATTTTCACCAACAAACAATGAAAGGTTGATACTAGAAACTCTCCAGGACATATTTTACTGCTTGTTACTTCTGTCTTGTTGTAAAATGTAAAAGTGAAAAGATAACAAAGCAATAAGGTGGAAGAATTCACAGTGATTGTTAAAACAAAGCATTCATGGTAAAAGACTAAACAGAGGAAGCAAATAAAGTGTATCAGATGAAAGGTCATCAATAAATATGACATGCAACATGAAAATCAAACAGCATTCAAATTTTGGAGGAACAGTCAGCCGGCTTCAACAATTTTCAGTTTTTCTTAGCAATAGTCACCAACAACACGGCATCAAAATAGTGCCAGATCAACTAGCTGTCTTTATTTTGATTTCAAAATAATTTATTTTTGTAAAAACAATTTAGGATATTTTCTTAGTTCTACTATTATATAAATAACTCTCTTCACGATTTATTAAAGGGTTGCACCCTTAATGAAGCATTCCTAAACATTTCATGTACTTGACTTTTCTGGAACCTTAATACAAAGCAAAGGATTCTGAATTCTGTTTTACACAGTTTGTGTTTCCTTTAAGTTTTTCCAGTATTACTCATTATGTTTGTCTTCATATTCTTATGTCTTACAGAGATAACCAGGTAGGAATAATTGTGTTTCAATCTATTCCTATAAGCTTCTGAAGTGATAATCTATAAAGAGAACGAATTAATAGATTGTTTATTTAATTAATTCCCTCTGAATCAATAACCCATCGGCATCTTTTGTAAGCTTAAGCATATTCTCTTAAACCTTCTGAACATAGGACAGAGGTTTTCATACTTATGGTTATTTAATTTTCAATTTGAAACTATGATAATCATATTATTTTTTCTTTCTGCTCACCACGATACAAGCTATTTCACTATGTGAAATTTTATAGCAGCCCTCTGCTTTGGTATTAATATTATTCAAAAGGTTAGGCATTACAATGTTACATCTGTTTCATTCATTGGTCCTCCAAATTAAAACAAAACTTCCAAAACAATTGTCTTAGATGCTCTGGCATGATAACTGACTATTATCATCTCAGAGGTACAACATCAATCTGGCGCCGTTGCCAGGGAATTCGAATTTCATTAAGTTTTACTGCGGAAACGATATTCATTCTATTCCTTTAAGGTGATTAAGGGTCTATAAAGGTTAAAATCCTTCATCTGGCAACTCCACTAGCCCAAACTGGCACCTTTTAAACACACCAGATCTGATTTATAATCTTTCTTAGTTAATCCTCTGTCAGATCCTGAAAAAAAATTCTAAGAAAAACCAGTTCTAAAAGGAGACATCAACCATGTTCTTCTTCCTCTTCAACCTTGCAGTCTGAAGATTTAGTATCATTTGATCCTTTTAGTAATATTCCATCTGATCCTCATTGGACACAAATACCTCCTAGGGTTTCTGAACTATCAGATAGGGAAGTTGATTTAGATTCAACTTTCCTCATTCATTCTTTTGAAATGCATCAAGAACCCCCACTACCACCAGGATCACCTAAAAATGAGTCTGAATTGGGTGTTCATTTACCTGAATACAAACCCATAGATTTCATAACCCCTACCACTTATTCATTTCCTTCCACTTCTGAACAACCTGAAGCTTTTACTTCTGAACAATCTGAAGAGACCCTCTTTGTATATTCAAATCCACTCTTTAAAACAAAAAATGTTATTCATTCACAGGTCCAAAATTTAGTTCTTAAGACACCTTTAAAGTTACTCAGGAGATTCCCTCCTTCTTAACCTCCACATAGTCACACACCCCCTCAATCACCTTCTTCTACCTCTTCTTCATCTTCTTCTTCTTCATCCACGCAAACACCTCATACACCACCTTCTACTATGGCATTCCAACCTATTGTATAGGCTAGATATGCAGCTTTAGTCTTACCTGCTAAGTTCAATGCATTCCCAGCTGGGTACTTGAAATACCTTCCCAGGTATAATGGAGAAACTGGTCCCTTAGTTGAGGACCATCTTCAAGCTTTTCTGGACTTTGCAGACAACATGAATATCGAACAAGAAAATGTTTACATGAGATTGTTTGTACAATCACTTGAAGGAAATGTAAGAATCTGGTTTAGGTAGTTACCTGTAAATTCCATTAAATATTGGGAAGAGCTTACAAATATATTTTAAAATCAATGGGGTGTAAAGAAAGATCCTCTTTACTTTCTGACTAAGTTTGAAGAACTTAAAAGAAACTTTGGTGAACCTGTATCAAATTTTATCAAAAGGTCCAATAAACTTTATCATAATATGCCCCTTGATTGTAAACTCCCTGTAGCAGCAGCTAAGTCTAGGTTTTCTAAAGCCTTTGATGATGATTTTGTTGTAATGCTAAGAGAGAGAACTTCAATAACTCTTGAAGATATGCAAACAAATGCTATAAAGGTGGAAGCAAATAGGGCGGCTTCGACTTCCTTGAAATCTAAAGAGGAAAAGGCCCAAAGAAAACTCAAATCTATTCAAGAGGGCTCTAGTTCCTCTAGTTCTTCTAAGACTAAACCAGAAGATTCTAAAATAGATGAAATAACTTCTCTTATTAGAAATTTATCTAATAGAATTTCCAAGATTGAGACTCAACCTAGGACAGTTCAACAAATAGTTACTAGACCCCAAAATCAAAATCAAGGTCAGAGTAAAAGGAATCCACAATTACAAATTCTTCAGAGACATAGCAATGATCAGCAGGTTCCCACTCCTTTACTGATATATGACCAGCAACCTGATGAAAATACTATGACTATTACTGAATATATAAATAACATGGATACTTCTTCTAATCAAACAGTTATTATTCCTCTCTCACAACAAAATCAAGTTCAAGAAGATCAAGAATGCCTTCTCTGAATTTTTAATTACAGAATTGAACAAGAGATATGGTCTTAGACCTAGACCCGACCCAGAAGACCTCCTAAGGAGACTCCAATAATTGAACCTCGTACCAAAGCTGTTGAAACTCAGACAACTGTTATTCGACCATTAAATCAGTCAACTAATACTGTTCAAAATGATAAAATGATTTAACTACATTTAATGTTGAAAAAGAGTTAGAAAGATTTAAAATCCCAATTCCACTTTCAGAACTTTCCAAAAACCCTGGATATAAAAATCAAGTCTCCAAATGGATACAAAACACCTTGGTTGATGTTGAAAGTGATATCATTAGTCTGCAAGATGAAAAACCAGCAGTTTTCTTTGGTCCTAGCTCAGATATGATAGATGAAATAGTGCCTCCTTTCTATGTAACTCTTAAGACAAATGATTCCATGTTATATAATTGTATGCTTGATTCTGGAGCATCACATAACCTCATGCCAAAAACTATCATGGACCATTTGAAACCTAAAATAACTAGATCCTGTCATGAGTTGTACACATTTGATTCTAAAAGGGTGCCCTGCTTAGGATTGATTAAGGATTTAGTAGTCACCCTTGCCCAAATTCCAGTGAAAAGTGTAGTGCTTGATATAGTTGTCACATATATCCCTCCCAAATTTGGAATGCTCCTTTCTAGGTCTTGTTGTGCCAAATTAGGGGGAACCCTTTAGATGGATATGTCTTATGCCACTATTCCAGTTTATGGGGGGAACAACTAAGATTATATAGAGAGGTAAGATTTGTGCACACTGTTTGCAAAACAGACCAGCCAAGGAACCATCCCATTTATGCAATTGATCAGGATTTTGGTTGCTTTCAACTCTCTTGAAACCAAATACATGAAACTCAAGTTAAAATAGAAGATGTAATTGAAAGTCTTATACCGAATCAAACTAATGCATGGAAACTATTTTTTGATGGTTCTTGTACAAAATATGGAGCAGGAGCTGGGGTGGTTTTAATTTCACCAAAAAAATAAATAAATATAAATATAAATATAAATAAATAAATAAAAATAAAAATAAAAAATAAAAATAAAAATAATAAAAAATAAAAAAATAAAAATAAAAATAAATATCACCCAATTATGCAAACTCGACTTCGAAGTCACAAATAATGTGGCTGAATATGAAGCTTTCCTTTTGGGACTACAATTAGCCAAAAGCTTAAAGGTTCAAAACTTAAGTGTTTTTACTGATTCAGAACTTATTGTCAAACGAGTGAGAAATATTTTCCAGACTAAGCATCCTAGACTTAGGTCTTATCGAAATGAAGTTTGGGATTCAGTCGAAAACTTCTTTGATGCTTTTAACTTGACTTATTTTCCAAGAAATCGGAATATTCATGCAGATGCCTTAGTTGTTTCTGCTAGTTCATTTAAAACTCTTGATCAAATCAATGTACTTTATCAAATACAAGTCAAGTACAGACCATCCATCCCAGATAATCTAAAACACTCACAAATATTTGCAAATGATGAACATTTGAAATATTTTCTACAGGTTATAGATGAATTTTCAGTTCTACAAATTGATGAAGATAGAACAGAAATAAGTGAAAATACAAATGGAAATGATACTTCAAATTTCAATTCAAAAATTGTTGATCATGACATTATTCAATTGTCTAACAATTTTATTCCCAAAGGCCTCATTCCTTTAGAAAAATTGTTTGACCAAAATGATGTCCTCTGAAACCCTCAGTCCACTTCTTCACAAGAAGACATAGAAGAAATTAATATTGGAACAAATGATGATGTTAAAAACATCAAAATTTGTGCATCTCTAGATCCTGAGATCAAAGCTCAATATCTTAAGCTACTTCAAAATTATAAGGGTGTTTTTGCATGGACCTATTGATGAGCCCCAATTTTTGGTACAATTTGGGCTCATTTGGCCTACTTGCTCTGCTCAAACCATTCATTTTTTTATTGCTTATGCATTCATTTCTTGTTTTATTCGTGTTGTTTGTAGGAAGAAGGGTAGGCATTCTATCTACGTGACTAATGCATGATGCTTTCAGGTTTTTGGCATTAAAAGGGAGAAAAGACCACGAGAAAGGAGACAAGGAGACAATGAGGTGGCACTGCTGGTTTTTAGGAGAGGATGTCCACAGTCTTGGGGACCTTCCTCTTGATTCCCATCATAGCTCCGAGCTCCAATCAATCTCCCCACCGAGCTTAGAGGCAGCCAACTGTTCTACAGGAACAGCAGTCATAACTGTTCTACAGGATCAGCAGTTTAACCTTCAGTTGGACAGTCGAGCTCCACAAATCAAGGACACCTGTTGGATGACCATTTTGCATAAATACTGAGGCCGTAGCCTTGGATAGGAGCTTTTTGAACTTTTGCATTACTTTTGTAATTTGGAAGTACGAGCTACAGCTCGGTTTTTGTAAGCCGGTTTTGGCATGATATCAGACGTTTGGTTATGAATAAAAGAGGCAGATTTTGATCTCATTCTGAGTTTCTAAGGGAGCTATAGCTCTCAGGTTAGGGCCCAACCTGAGAGCAATAGATCTCCTCGGTGTTGTAATGTTATTTGCATTTCGTTTCAGCACTTTGAGTTTTTACTTTAACATGCAATTCGAATTTACAGTCTGTTAATTTAGTCTTTTTCATGAGGTTGAATAGGATTAGTTTATGGTGAATTGGTTTCCAGTTGCTTAGGTTAGAAGAGGATAGATATAATTTATTGGAGCTCCAGAAAAAGGTTGTTAAAGCTCACTGCCATCTCTGTTAGGGATTGGGGTGCAGCCCATAACCAACCACCAAAAAGAAACGTAGTTCTTCTCACTTCCATGCAAGCTGCAACATAGACATTTTCGTTAAAGATCCATCCATGCACTTTTGATATTGAACCATACTTCTACATTCCACTTCCATGCACAAGTCTCATTTCTTGGTTTTCCATTGTTGTTCATAGGTTTCATGGCACAGTTATCATAGGTTAATGAATTCTCGTTTTTGGTGCATAAGTCATTTGTTTCATTTACGCTGCTTCATGTCATTCCACTTCCTTCTTCTTCTTCTTGATCTCTCCTCAAGCCCTACTCGGCCTCTGTCCAGCTCATTTACCTTCCAGCTCTCCCATTTCTCACATAGCTCCATCTACTTAAACTTTCGTTGATCCCATCCTTCCAACCATCAACCCACTGCATGCACTCTTCCTCCATCTGACTTCTCTGCTCTTGAGCCATCACCAGCTCCATCTCCATCTCACCTATCCTCCCACACCACTCCAACACTTCACCATCTCCCAAAACTTCCACGGCCAAACATCCTGTAGAATTGCACAGACTTCCTGTAGAAACCCCTGAGTTTCCTGTAGGATCCCCTGCAGACTTCCTGTAGAAGCCTGCAAACTCGGTTGCTGAGCATCCGAACGTGGTAGACTTCTGTGGACTGATGCTGGAGACCCTCTGGGACCTCCCCGAGCCATCCTGACCTTGCCCATGCTTTCCTTCCATTCCAACTGCTCCTGCACAACCAAACCCTAATCAAAAGCATCATCACAATAAATCCAACCACTTAATGAAAAATACAAAAACATGTCTTTTCAGATGCAAGTAGCTTAGATGCATGTATTTCAGTTCACTGCAAGTAATGGCATTATTGGTAGTGGTTTCATTCACAGTTTTGCATAGTTAGGGTCTAGCCTAGTCAAATTAGGGTTTACTAGGGTTTTCATGCTTTGTTGGCTTTCAGTTTCTTTCTGCAGATAGATTAGTCTCCTTTGAGTTAGCTTTCGTCCATCATTCATAAAGCTTCTTCTGTGAGCCTATAGAAGTTGGCTTGAGCCCTAGCGGACTTGTGCCAGCTGACCAAGTGACAGCTGCGACAAGAGCTAGTACTTGTGCATACAGCACCATCGCTTCCAAGTTTGTACGAACTACCGGGTTGATAAAATTAGAGATAGGAAGCTCCAGGAGTTGTAGCATTATTGCTACAATACTGGAGCCCACCATCTTTTTTGGCGCCGTTGCCGGGGAAGCGTCAGAGTATTAGTAATTGTTGCTTTTCTTCTACTTTCTTACTCTTGCCTTCTGCTAAGTAGTTTACTTCATTTCCATTCTGCAAAAGTAGTATAGATATTTCCTGCTTTCATAGATTAGCATTTCCTGCTTTCATAGATTAGCATTTCCTTTCTGCAAGCGTAGACTAGCATTTCCATTCTTTCAATTTCATTTGAGCAAAGTAGAATGGTTCTTTCCTGCTTTCAGTTTAATTTTGCATCTTTCATAGTTAGTTGTAGATCAATCTGTCTCAGTTTTGCAGGTACCAAAAGAAAAGCAAAGCAAAAACAATCAAAAGGAAAAGAAAGTCTTTTCCATTTCATGCCTCGTAGGAACCGAGATAGATCAGGCAAATTCCTACCGAACACCCCCACCACATCACTGAGTCACCCTTCTCTCTTCTTTGGTGACAGTGACCCAGAAGAACCTATAGGTGAACATCCTGAGATATCCAAAGACCCTATAGTAGAAGAAGAGTTAGAGACCACTCCATCTGAAGTTATGGCTGACAATAGAAGAGAAGATGAGAGAATAGAAGGTGCCTTCCCCATCCGAGAGACCAATGGAGAGATGAAAATGAAGAACATTAGCCCCTCCGCCTTACCTCACTTCCATGGGCTGACCACTGAAGATCCGGATACCTTCCTGTTTGAGTTTGCTGTCCTTTGTAGAACCTATGACTATACTGAAGATGAGCAAAAGCTGAAACTTTTCCCTTCCACTCTTAAGGATGCAGCACTACGCTGGTTCATGGGCTTACCTGGGAATAGTATCACCACTTGGGCTCAGATGCAGCAAGCTTTCAACACCAAGTACCGGGATTACTGTAGGTCCAAGGAAACAAAGGGGGAAATCTTTCGGATGTCCATGGGAAATGATGAGTCCTTAGAGGATTATGAGGAGAGGTTCCAACTAAGCTATAAGCGGGCCAGGTGCACACTTGACCCTGAATCCCTCAAGTTGGTCCTGCTCCGAGGAGTCCCTGAAGACCTCTTAGATACCCTTCACATGTTAGCTGGGGGGGACATTTACCAACTGCCTTATGAGGACATCAAGACTGTTTTTAGAAACCACTGCAGGGCAGCTCGGAAACGAGGTAGAGGAAACCACCTCTCAACTAGTGTCCCTTTCTCCAAACATGAGCTTGCAAACCAATTAGAAGATCTTAAGAGTGAGGTGAGACAGACCATTGCCATGCAGCTTGACACGTTCAGGATTCAGCAAAAGAAAGAAGAAGCTGAGAGAGCCTTGGCTGTCTTCTGCCCTAGGTGCACAAGGAGACACCCTAAGAACGAATGTCCATTGCATTCGGTTGAAGTGTGTTTCGTTTGTGAGGATGACCATCCCACAAATCAGTGTCCAACCTTACCTGGGTTTAAAGCCATGTACCAAGGGACAGAAGCTCCCATAGAGCCTCTCTATTACCTCAACCAAAGGAGGCCACAAGGATCTAGACCTTATCAGCAGGGGATGCAAGGGGCATCTCAAGCTTATTACAGCCCCAACCAATCGACTCCTATGCCTTCCTGGGGTCCCCCTGCTCATCCTTCATGGTCCATGCCTCCTCCATGGTCTTATCCACCTCAGTACCCCACTCAACCTACTTCTCATTCATATCACTCACATGCCCAGCCACAGCCTCAATGGAATGCACCTCAGTCGGGGTGGAGGCCCCAATACAACACTCCTCCTGCCATCTTGCCTCCACCACCAGTTCAACCTCAGCCATTACCTCCTGCTCCTCCAAGGCAACCTCAAATGCCTGCTCAACCGAACCCGAACCCCAACGATAGACAGGCCCAGCAGGTATACACTGGGGAAACCTCATGCCCTACCTATGCTGTGGAGATCCAGGAAATCAATCTTCGATCTAGAAAGACTCTACCAGATCGCCAACCTCCTCCCCCAGAGGATGAGGAAGATAAACAGGAAAGTGAACCGAAGGTTATTCCACCCTTTCCTGAGAGATTAACAGCCACCACACAACCCAACCCAGAGGAGGATGAGCTTCTGAGTGAGCTCAAGCAGTTGTGTGTAAAAATACCACTTCTCCAAGCCATCAAGGATGTGCCAATATACAACAAACTGGTTAAGGAGAAGTGTTTCAAACACCCAGGCAGACGGAAGAAAGATGCTTCAACTATCAATGTCATAGGACAACTGTCTGACCTTATGTTAGGACAAGTCATCTGCCCAAAGTACCTAGATCCTGGAAGTCCTGTAGTAGATGTTCACATCAATGGCACCATTATACCTCACACCTTGATTGATCTGGGGGCTGCCATTAATGTGATACCAGGGATACCATGCTTAAGCTTAATCTTCAGGGTTCCTTGAGGAAGACCTCGACAGTACTGCAATTAGCAGATCGCTCCACCGTGACTCCCGAAGGGATTGTGGAGGATGTCTTGGTCTCTATTGACTCTTGGGAATACCCTGCAGACTTCCTGGTTCTGCAACCAAAGGCCAAACTTACTGGATATCCTCTCATCTTGGGAAGGCCTTGGTTAGCTACTGCAGATGCTTACATAAGTTGTCGTGCAGGAAACATGACCATCAAAAATGGTCCCATATCCAAGCAGCTAGTCCTATACCCTCCTGCCCAACCCTCCTTAGAGCATGACTTACCACTCTGGTTGGAAGAAGGAGAGGAAGACGAAGTTTACTCAGCACCTCTGTGCACCTTAGATACCACTAGAAGAGACCCCCCAACCGAGGATGACTTGATCGAGACCTTGATCCAGAATCCACCTTCCAGTGCACTACCCTTAGAGAAATTGGTGGAGGATGCCCAAGCTAGCACCTTAGTGGATCTTTGTACAACCAACCCTGTTACTCCCAGAGTCAAGAATGTGGAGTTTGGCCCTGAGAAAGCATTGAAGATCAGCTCCTCCCTATCTCCTTCCCAGGAAAAGGAGCTGTGTAGTCTGTTGGCCAACCACCTAGATGCTTTTGCTTGGAGCTATAAGGAAATGAAAGGAGTCCATCCTTCGGTCTGTACCCATCATATATACATCAAAGAGGATTGTAAACCGGTTAGGCAACCTCATAGGAGAATGAATCCAGCCCTTAAGGACATTGTCAAGGAAGAATTGCAAAAACTGTTGGATGCCGGATTCATCTACCCCATCTCAGATAGTGAATGGGTGTCCCCTCTAGTGTTGGTTCCCAAGAAAAATGGGAAATGGAGAATCTGTGTGGACTACCGAGAACTGAACAAAGCTACCAAGAAGGACCATTTCCCTCTACCTTTCATATACCAAGTGTTGGATGGACTGGCAGGAAAGAAGTTCTTCTCTTTCCTGGATGGGTTTAGCGGGTACAACCAAATCCAAATCAGCCCAGAAGACCAAGATAAGACCACCTTCACTTGTCCTTGGGGTACCTTTGCCTACTGAGTCCTTCCCTTTGGGCTATGCAATGCTCCTGCTACCTTCCAGAGAGATGTCTTGAGCATCTTCTCGGAGCTGGTCCATGATGCAGTAGAAATCTATATGGATGACTTTACTCCTTATGGGGCCAACTTCCAGGAAGCATTGTCCAACCTGGGAAAAGTCCTAACCAAATGCACTGAGATGAACTTGTCCCTCAGTCTTGAAAAATGTGAATTCCTAATGACTGAAGGGACCGTGCTAGGCCATACCATTTCTTGCCAAGGGTTGCAGGTGGATCCTAACAAAATTGCTCTCATCAAGAGGGT
Organism: Pinus tabuliformis; assembly: GCA_031772625.1. Taxonomy (NCBI): domain Eukaryota; kingdom Viridiplantae; phylum Streptophyta; class Pinopsida; order Pinales; family Pinaceae; genus Pinus; species Pinus tabuliformis. Next base: position 1,567,282,984 of record CM062818.1, on the reverse strand, counting down.
TCCACCTCCTCAAAAGGTAAGGGATGTCCGGAGTTTCTTGGGATTAGCAGGATACTACCGGAGATTCATTAAAGATTTCAGCAAGCTAGCCTCGCCATTGTTTGGCCTGTTGGCAAAAGATGTGGAGTTTAATTGGACTGACGATTGTCAGAGGGCTTTAAATGAATTGAAGGACAAGTTGGTGTCAGCCCCAATCCTGAGAGGTCCAAACTGGGCCCTACCTTTCCACTTCCACACTGATGCCTCGAACAAAGCCATAGGTGCAGCTTTAGGACAAGTTGAGCAAAAACTTCCATATGCCATTTACTTTGTTAGCAAAAACTTGTCCAAAGCTGAGCTGAATTACACTGTAACCGAGAAAGAATTCTTGGTTGTGGTACATGCACTGAACAAGTTCCGACATTATATTACTGGTTACCAGACCTTTGTACATACTGACCATGCTGCAATTAGATATTTAATGAATAAACCAGATGTGAATGCTCGTATTATTAGATGGTTACTTTTATTGCAGCAGTTTGATTTGACCATTGTTGACAAACCAGGTAGAGAAAATGTTGTTGCTGACTTTTTATCTAGATTGGATTTGTCTGCAGATGAGGATGGAACAGTGGATGACCAGATGCTCGATGAACATCTGTTTGCTATTTCAGTACTCTCTCCATGGTTTGCTGATATAGCAAACTATCTTGTTTCAGCACAGTTCCCTCCACACCTATCTTCCAGAGAGAAGAGCAGAATCATCAGAAAAAGTGCCTCATTTACTTGGATCGGGGGCAATCTGTTCAAGCTTGGCCCCGATCAGATCTTAAGGCGTTGTGTAAGGGAGGAGGAAGTCTTTGATATCCTCCTCACTTGTCATGATCGGCCTTGTGGAGGACATTTTGCAGCAAAGAGAATTGCCTTCAAAATCCTGCAGGCAGGCTACTATTGGCCCACACTTCATCAAGATGTCAGAAGATATGTCAGTCAGTGTGACCAATGCCAAAGAATGGGGAAACCGACCCAAAGGGATGAGATGCCTCTCCAACCTCAAGTGACTCTTGAGCCATTTGAGAAGTGGGGCATGGACTTTGTGGGCCCAATCAACCCCTCTTCGAGGCAAAGGACTTACATCATTGTGTGTACTAACTATTTGACAAAGTGGGCAGAGACCAAAGCAATCAAAGCAGCAACAGAAGAAAAGGTGGTCGAGTTCCTAAGAGAAAACATCTTCTATAAGTTTGGCTATCCAAGAGAGCTGGTCACCGATCAAGGGAGCCAGTTCACCTCCAACCTGGTTGAAGATCTCCTAGCTCATCACAAGATCAAGCATAGGACTTCCACCCCTTATCACCCTCAAGCAAATGGGCAGGTGGAAGTCACCAATAGAGCATTAGAAGGGATCTTGACTAAGGTGGTGAGCAGCAGCAGAAAGGACTGGGCAGATCGCCTGGTTGAAGCCACATGGGCTTACAACACCACTTGGAAGACCACCACCAGCTTCACACCGTATGAGCTGGTCTATGGGAAGAAAGCTTTGCTGTCCATTGATTTTGAGTACAACACTTTGAGGATGGTAGCTCAGCTGGACCTAGATCTCAGCCATGCACAACAAGAAAGGCTACTGCAGCTGAATGGACTGGATGAGCACCGAATGCAGGCCCTCCTTCACTCAGAAGTGGTTCAACTTCAGAGGAAGGTGTGGCATGACCAACATCTCCATGACAAGCAATTTCAGCCGGGAGATTGGGCTTTGTTGTATGACTCCAGATACAAAGACTTCAAGGGGAAGCTGAGAACCAGATGGCTAGGACCATATGCAGTAGAGAAGTGCCATGACAATGGATCTGTCCTCATTCGAACCATTGATGAGGAAGCCATTCCCATGCTTGTCAATGGGCATCGATTGAAGATCTACAAGAGACCTCTCTCAAGACAAGAGTTCATCAAAATATGGAGAAATCTGTATTGGTCCTAGAGAGGGGTTCTGTCTCTGCTTCTGGCATACCCTGAGGGATATGAAAAACAAAAAAAAACAAAAAAAACAAAAAAAATAATAATAATAATAATAATAAAGATCCTTGGGTGAAAACCTCTCTGAGGCGCCCAAGGCAGGTAGTAGGGGTGAAAACCTCATTGAGGCGCCCCTATTAGCTTTCAAAAAAAAAAAAGAGAAAAGGTTTGAAAAAGATCCTTGAGTGAAAACCTCTCTGAGGCGCTCAGGGCAGATGGCACGGGTGAAAACCTCTTTGAGGCGCCCCTGTTATCTTTCAAAAAAAAAAAGAGAAAAAAGAAAAAAGAATAACAATAAGCAAAATATGGTAAAATTGCATGCAGGTTGCAGATGTTCTATGGAGGAGAGAAAGCCTTCAACTCAAAGCCAAGGGTCCTTATCATGCTGTCAAGAGACCTCACCAGCACCTCCTCCAAGGGTACCCATGTTTTTTTCAAGGTATGTGCAATTTTATCATGGTTTGAGTCCTCTACAGGAAGATGCAGTCTTTCTACAGGAAGATGCAGTCTTTCTACAGGAAGATGCAGTCTTTCTACAGGAAGGCGCGGATTTTCTACAGGAAAGTATAGACTTTCTACAAGAAGCTCTATTTTCTACAGGAAACTTCCTGTAGAAGTTTGGGACGGCCCAGAATTCATCTTAAAAGGAGATTTAGCGACTATGGATTGGTTTGGATGCATGCAAGCCTCTGTTGGCACCCTTGCACATTGCTGTCACCTTGCTCCACCATCCTTGTCGACATGCGACCAAGTTCCCTGCACCAACAAAGAAGATCGATGATTTCTCGCGGGAAAAGCCATTTTCAAAGTTAAACAAATGCTGGGATCTCATACCGCAGTCATCAAGAGCTCCGGAAACGTGATTGAAAGGCCAGAGCCTGCGTCGTGCAGCATGCACCCAAGGAGAAAGGACTGTTACGAGACACCTTGCAGGAATCCTGTAATGGTTCAACCTGCTCGAGTGGATACCATTCACAGCAACGCCATCTGAAATGAAACGCAGGCGCATGCAAGCAAAACATCCACTCCATCGTTGGCAGCCTGTAACCACGAGCCTTCGGGTCTGTGTAAGTCGCATGCAGCAGGTAGATCCACTCACCATCGTCCAAGAACTGGAAAAATCGTGTGCAGCCACGCAGGTAAGTGTCTCAACCCTTCCTTCCATCAAATCGCATGAATTTTACTTTGAAATTGTTTGCATAGCGTAAAATTGAATGGTTGAGTGGCCGTATGGCCAGTCGACTGACCACGTCGGCTAGTTAAAGTGTAATTGGATGTTTGGGTGGCGGCCACGACAAAGAGAATGAATGGCACGCACGTGAGATCACTCTCGTCAGAAGCATGAGTTTAACAGGAAAAGGCGGCGGCAAATCTATGGGAATGGATGCGGCAGCAAGTGAATACGCAGGCGAATGATGGATGACGTCGCCCAACGGTCCGGCGGGGACAGCTCACCCCCCGCGCCACGAATTGCGCCGATTCAAAATCTAATCGGCTAGATCATGCGCATGCATTTATCAACCACCACTTCAAACTCGAGTGGCTATTCTGATCTCCTCTGCGCTTTGATACGCCGAGCTGTTGACTACCAGAACACCTGTGAAGCATACCTCGAGCGCGGGCCAACTACAGTCCTCCCCGAGAATTGCGCACTGTTTCTACAGGAACGCAGTCTACAGGAACGCAGTCTTCTACAGGGAAGCGGGTGCCTCACGGAAAAAAGGTGGCCAATTAAAGAGGTAACCCTGAACTCTTCGTGCAACTGGTTAGTAAAAGTGGCAAGACCATCGTCCACAGTCGGGTCATAAAGATATTGGTGGAATTGTTGTTTGCTGTGCCTATGATGTCGTTCTACAGGATGTCAGTATAAGTAGACTGTGTTGAATTTTGTGGATTATGTGCATGCTCTGTCTTAATAGACCAAGTCTCTTTTGCATTTGCCACCTTTCATTAAAACAACCGTGTTCATCATGCCGGGTGGGTTTATAAGACGGGAACCCACTGATTCAACCAAATTAAGGGAAAACCCGGCAGTGGTAGAGCTCTTCACCAGAGCACAATGGATGCCTTTTTGTGATAAGCTGCAGGGTTACGATGATGAAGTGGCCGAAGAATTCTTGCAGGCTCTGAAGCCTAAATCCCAGACACTGGCCACAGTAAACTTCAGAGGTCTAAGCCTCAAGCTCACCCAGGAACATATCAGTCGGATCACAGAACTTCCTATGGGTTTGCCGTGGGATAAGGAAGAAAGAAAGTTGAGCCAGCAAGCAAAGAAAGAATTCTTTCCACCTGAGGAAGAATTCTCAGAGGACAAAAACGGGGTGCGAAGAACGAGCCTGTTGCCACCTTGGAATGAAGTCAGTTTGCAAATCATGAAATATATTACTTGTGAAGGCTGTTTCAGCATCGTGTATGCATATCACTTTTGGCTACTCACTGAATTGAGGCACCGAATTGACCTTCCTGTAGAACAAAAACTAAGCATCCCTTATTACCTACTGCAGTCTCTAATGGAGTGTGCCACAAAGCTGAAAGAGGGTATACCAGATCACATAGCCCACCATGGGTTGATCAAGCTTCTTGTGGAGGATGCATTGCACTCATATAAGGTCCCCTCTCATGGGAATCCTTCCGGAATTTGACAAAAGATGGGGACATTAAAATGTTGATCGAAGAAACGGGTTCCTCCAGCAGTGAGGAACACGAAGCAGTGGCCAAGGAACAGAGAGAAGAAGGCCAAGAGACCCCGACAACAGTACAGAAGAAAGAGCAAAGGAAGAAGCATGAGGAAAATGAGGACAAAGAAAAATGTGGCACACCTATCTTGTCAGCAAGGGAAAAGAGGATGAAGAGTAGAATGGACAAATTTGAGGTGGTCCACGTCAGCCCAAGTACCTCAAAAGCACCTGCAACCAAAACAAAAGGCAAAACTCAGGCAGGCAAGCAAGCAGAGGTGGAGACACCTGTGTCTACAGGAAAGCAGAAACATGCTTCCACAGGAAGCCCGGAAACAAAAACAAAGGCTTCTACAGGAAGCCTGAAAATCAGTGAGAAAAAGGCTTCTATAGGAAGCCCAAAAACAAAGACAAAGGCTTCTACAGGAAGCCCGAAAATCATTGAGCAGCAGGCTTCTACAGGAAGCACAAAAACGGAGACAAAGGCTTCTACAGGATGCCCGAAATTGCAGAAACAGGCTTCTACAGGAAGCCCGAAGACAGAGACAAGGGCTTCTACAGGAAGCCCGAAATTGGAAAAAGGGGCTTCTACAGGAAGCCCGAAAGTCATTGAGAAACAGGCTCCTACAGGAAGCCTGAAGACAGAGAAAGGGCCTTCTACAGGAAGCCCGAAAACTACCAAAGCAGGGGCTTCTACAGGAAGCCCGGGAGTGGCTAAAGCCGGGACTTCTATAGGAAGCCCAAAATCGGGAAAGAAAGAATCTTCTACAGGAGGCCCGGAAGTGGGAAAAGCAGGGTCTTCTACAGGAAGCCCGAAGTCCGAAAAGGAGGGGCCCTCTACAAGGAGCTCTGAGAGAGCAAAATGCAAGAAAGAGAAGGCTGGTATTCTAGAAAAGGAGGCAGCAGCGACGTTGGCCGCCCTTAGTACACCTCCAAAACCGAAGGAGAAGAGGGAGAGGGAGACCCCTCTACCATCTGAAGCCAGGAGAAGCAAGAAGATGACCATGGGCAAGCCACAACCTCCACCCAGTAGCCAAACCATTTTAGGGGATGTCCCTACTTCACCCAGTGCAAGAACCCCCTCTAAAACATCAGCCACCCCTGGGAAGGGAAGCCCAAAAATAACTTCCTGGACACGAAAAATAGGCCAATCGCCTTCCGAAGCCCGGCTCAAGGAAATGGGGAAGGGGGAAGAAGCACCACCTTCGTCACCACCAGGGGCAGCAAAGGCAGGGACGCCAAAAACAGGAAAGGAAAAGCATGCTTCGGGCTCTAGTTCTCGGCCAAAGACAAGGAGCCAAAGAAAAGTTGCTCAAGGATGAGCAAATAGTTTAGTTGGGGGGTGATGATGAGCCCCAATTTTTGGTACAATTTGGGCTCATTTGGCCTACTTGCTCTGCTCAAACCATTCATTTTTTTATTGCTTATGCATTCATTTCTTGGTTTATTCGTGTTGTTTGTAGGAAGAATGGTAGGCATTCTATCTACGTGACTAATGCATGATGCTTTCAGGTTTTTGGCATTAAAAGGGAGAAAAGACCACGAGAAAGGAGACAAGGAGACAATGAGGTGGCACTGCTGGTTTTTAGGAGAGGATGTCCACAGTCTTGGGGACCTTCCTCGTGATTCCCATCATAGCTCCGAGCTCCAATCAATCTCCCCACCAAGCTTAGAGGCAGCCAACTGTTCTACAGGAACAACAGTCATAACTGTTCTACAGGATCAGCAGTTTAACCTTCAGTTGGACAGCCGAGCTCCACAAATCAAGGACACCTGTTGGATGACCATTTTGCATAAATACTAAGGCCGTAGCCTTGGATAGGAGCTTTTTGAACTTTTGTATTACTTTTGTAATTTGGAAGTACGAGCTACAGCTCGGTTTTTGTAAGCCAGTTTTGGCATGATATCAGACGTTTGGTTATGAATAAAAGAGGCAGATTTTGATCTCATTCTGAGTTTCTAAGGGAGCTATAGCTCTCAGGTTAGGGCCCAACCTGAGAGCAATAGATCTCCTCAGTGTTGTAATGTTATTTGCATTTCGTTTCAGCACTTTGAGTTTTTACTTTAACATGCAATTCGAATTTACAGTCTGTTAATTTAGTCTTTTTCATGAGGTTGAATAGGATTAGTTTATGGTGAATTGGTTTCCAGTTGCTTAGGTTAGAAGAGGATAGATATAATTTATTGGAGCTCCAGAAAAAGGTTGTTAAAGCTCACTACCATCTCTGTTAGGGATTGGGGTGCAGCCCATAACCAACCACCAAAAAGAAACGCAGTTCTTCTCACCTCCATGCAAGCTGCAACATAGACATTTTCGTTAAAGATCCATCCATGCACTTTTGATATTGAACCATACTTCTACATTCCACTTCCATGCACAAGTTTCATTTCTTGGTTTTCCATTGATGTTCATAGGTTTCATGGCACAGTTATCATAGGTTAATGAATTCTCGTTTTTGGTGCATAAGTCATTTGTTTCATTTACGCTGCTCCATGTCATTCCACTTCCTTCTTCTTCTTCTTGATCTCTCCTCAAGCCCTACTCGGCCTCTGTCCAGCTCATTTACCTTCCAGCTCTCCCATTTCTCACAGAGTTCCATCTACTTAAACTTTCGTTGATCCCATCCTTCCAACCATCAACCCACTGCATGCACTCTTCCTCCATCTGACTTCTCTGCTCCTGAGCCATCACCAGCTCCATCTCCATCTCACCTATCCTCCCACACCACTCCAACACTTCACCATCTCCCAAAACTTCCACGGCCAAACATCCTGTAGAATTGCACAGACTTCCTGTAGAAACCCCTGAGTTTCCTGTAGGATCCCCTGCAGACTTCCTGTAGAAGCCTGCAAACTCGGTTGCTGAGCATCCGAACGTGGTAGACTTCTGTGGACTGATGCTGGAGACCCTCTGGGACCTCCCCCAGCCATCCTGACCTTGCCCATGCTTTCCTTCCATTCCAACCGCTCCTGCACAACCAAACCCTAATCAAAAGCATCATCACAATAAATCCAACCACTTAATGAAAAATACAAAAACATTTCTTTTCGGATGCAAGTAGCTTAGATGCATGTATTTCAGTTCACTACAAAATGGCATTATTGGTAGTGGTTTCATTCACAGTTTTGCATTGTTAGGGTCTAGCCTAGTCAAATTAGGGTTTACTAGGGTTTTCATGCTTTGTTGGCTTTTAGTTTCTTTCTGCAGATAGATTAGTCTCCTTTGAGTTAGCTTTCGTCCATCATTCATAAAGCTTCTTCTGTGAGCCTATAGAAGTTGGCTTGAGCCCTAGCGGACTTGTGCCAGCTGACCAAGTGACAGCTGCGACAAGAGCTAGTACTTGTGCATACAGCACCGTCGCTTCCAAGTTTGTACGAACTACCGGGTTGATAAAATTAGAGATAGGAAGCTCCTGTAGTTGTAGAATTATTGCTACAATACTGGAGCCCACCACCTATGTTGATCTAAAAACCTATGATACTTCATTAATACAGCATAAGATTCCTTTAAAGCCAGAAGCAGTTCCTTATCAACAGAAACTTAGGAGGATCAATCCAGCTCTTCTACCAACTGTAGAAAAGGAAATTAAGAAAATCCTAGATGCCCATATCATTCTCCCTCTTAGATATTCTAATTGGGTTGCAAATTTAGTTCCTGTTAGAAAGAAGAATGGAAAAATTAGACTCTATGTGGAATTTAGAAATTTGAACAAAGCATCATTAAAGGATAACTATCCTTTGCCCAAAATGGATCAGTTACTTCAAATGGTTTTAGGAGCACAAATACTTTCTATGCTTGATGGTTTTTCAGGCTATAATCAGGGAAATGTTAATTCAGCAGACAGAGAGAAGACAACCTTTACTACACCCTCGGGTACATTCATGTATGCTAGAATGCCATTTGGCTTATCCAATGCTGGAGCAACATTTCAGAGAGTTATGGATGTAGCTTTTATCAGTCAGGTAAATAAATCTGTGGTCATTTATCTTGATGACATAAATTTTTTTTTCTAAATCTGATCAGAAACATCTAAAGCACTTGATGAAGGTTTTTTACAGGTGCAGAAAATTCAGAATATCATTGAATCCTAAAAAGTCTTTGTTTTCTATCAAAGAAGGAAAACTGTTGGGCCATATAATTTCAAAAAAAGGAGTGGTGATTCATCTTGAACTTGTGTTTTCCATTAAAACATTGACCTTACCTAGAAACAAGAAGGAGATTCAAGCTTTTCTAGGCAAGATTATTTTTTTAAGGAGATTCATCCCAATTATGTTGATATTGTAAAAGATATCACTGACATGCTCCGAAAATATCATGAAGTTAAATGGATTGTCTCTTCCAGTCATGCCTTTGATAAGATCAAGAAAGCTATGTCTGAATCTTCCACCTTGGCCAGCCCTGATTACACTAAACCATTCAGTATCTTTTCCTTTGCCTCAAAAACAACCCTTGTTGTTGTTCTACTACAAAAGAATGAATATTCCCATGACCAACCCATAGCCTTTTTCAGTAAGGTTCTGAGAGATGTCGAGCTTAAGTATGTCATAATTGAGAAGCAAGCCTATGCCCTTATTCAAGCCCTGAAATCATTCATGATGTATGTCCTACATTCTCCTATTACTACTTATGTTCCTAACAATGCTGTGAAAATCATTTTAGGTCAACCAGACACTGATGGAAAGAGAGGTAGATGGATCATTCAAATACTGGAGTTTGATCTAACTATCAAAACTACAAAGCTAGTAAAAGGTCAAGGATTAGCTAAGCTTCTCATCGAATCCAACTGTAAAGTGCTCGAAATCAATTCTGTTTTAGAGATACAAGGGAATAATCCACAAGAACCTTCTCAAACTTCAGATAAAAAGAATACATAAGAACCTTCTATCCTTGCAGAAGGAGAGAATCCACAAAAATCTTCCCTTCATCCTGAAGAGGAGAATCCACAAGAACCTTCCCTTCATCCTGAAGAGGATAATCCACAAGAACCTTCCCTTCATCCTGAAGAAAAGAATCCACAAGAACCTTTACCTTCAGTTCATATCCCCCCTTTATACATTGATGACAAATTTCTGTTGTGAGATTGGTACCAAGACATTGTAAATTTCTTGATCCATTTTGAATGTCCAGCATCATTCTCCAAAAGCCAATGTAAAACTCTCAAACTGAAAACAATCAAGTATTGTATCATAAATGAAAATTTGTTCTGGAAAGACCCAATAAATATTTTGTTATTATGGTTAACAGAATCAGAAACTGAAGGAATCATTGACCAGTTTCATATAGGATTTTGTGGAGGACGTTATGCTTGGAGAGCAACAGCATATAAGATATTAAGGGGAGACTTTAATTGGCCAACATTTCTCTTACAAGTAGAAGCAAAGGTCAGAGGTTGTGTTCCTTGACAAATGTTTGCTGGTAAGCAAAAATTAGCAGCTCTTCCACTGGTTCCATCAATAGTCTCACAACCTTTTCTCCAATGGGGATTAGATTTTGTTGGAGATATTCATCCCACTTCAAGTAATCAGCATAGATCGATCCTCACTGCAACAAACTACTTCATTAAATGGGTGGAAGCAATTCCAATGAGAAATGCTACTGATTCAGTAGTAATCAAATTTATTGAAGAGAACATCTTATCTAGATTTGGTTGCCAAACTCAAATTGTCATTGATAGTGCAACAGCTTTTTCTAGTATTAAAATGCTTGAGTTTTTCTAGTATCATATTCTATTACATCATTCAACTCCATATTACCCACAAGGTAATGGCCTTGTATAATCCTCCAATAAAAGTCTGGTAAAGGTAATAAAAAAGACTCTAGCAGATCATAAAAAGAGCTTGGACTCTCATTTAATTTATGCAGTATGAGCAAACATAATTACTCCAAAGAGATCTACTAGAAAATCTCCTTTCCAATTAGTTTATGGGAAAGATTAAATCTTCCCTACCAATTTGGCCTTCCCTGTCTTAAAATTCCTGCAGGATTCAACAAATGAACCCGATGATTTTTCAAGGAGAATAAATCATATTATTGAACTAAATGAAAATAGAGATGAAGTTCAATACAAGTTGAAAAAGTATCAGAATAAGATGAAGAGCCTGTTTAACAGAAGAGCGAGGTAAAGGGACTTCAAGGAAGGTGATCTAGTTCTAATATGGGATTCCAGGAGAGAAGAAAAGGGAAAACAACACTTTTGTGCTACAAAATCTTGAGGGGCTATAGTCCACTTATCCTGTAAATGGAAGGTTTCTCAAAAATTACATTCAATACTGAGAAATTGAAGTAGATTTCACTACTACCATTGTAAAAGCTCTAGTTTTTTTTACTTTTCAAGGTGTCAGTGTGATTTTTCACATCAAAAGATTCCATAGCCCGAGGAGAACGCACATGGTTCTTTGCATTCTACAGGAGGAAGTAGTCCCCAGATGGAGCTAATGTTGTAGCATTTTTTGGTTTTGATAAGTTAAACTAAATTAGTCCAAAAATGAAAATATTTTTCAAAAAATGTTAAGCTAGGATATGGACAAAAAGAATACTAAATAAAAATGTTAGAAAATGTTTTGATAAATATGTCCATATCAAAAAAAATGTTAGAATAGATGCCCTAAAAAATAAAAGCAAAAATAAAATGTTAGGTTAGAGAGAAAAGCAAAAAGCGAAAAACAGATCATGAAAGTGTGCAAGTCCAAGTGCCACTACTTTTTACTTTATTATGCAAAATAATGGTTTTGTGCAGCTTGTCATAAATGCCACAACCCATGATAGTCAAATAGTTTAATCTTGACTAGTTCATGCTTTAAATTTCATGTTTATAGTTATAGAATAAAGATCTATCCAAACTGTTTAATCTTGGTAGATCAGTAGTTAGGTAGAGAATAATAAGGAGCTCATAAATTTAATCTAAGTCCTTGGATGTTATGAGGTTAGAATTAGATAGTTTGCTTTTCAAAAGAAAAAGGAAAGAAAAGGGTCTGCTAGCCTAAATGCACCCAATTAAGTGAAGAAAAAATGTTAGGATAAGTAAAGGGTAGGTAAAAGAAAGGTTGCAGAAGTACAAAATTGATTGAAGCATAAGCACATTTATCATGCTTAATCCAATGTTTCAGTGTGCAGGAGCAGTTATGAAAGTGAAAAGATGTTCACAAGTTGATTTGGTTAACTTCCCCTCATTTCATTTCATCCCCCACTATATACTTACTAATTTCCTCATTATCCCATCATTTCCTAATAAAATACCATGTCCCTTCATTCACACCCTTGCCCCTTTGTTTCACACATTTTCCTAGCAAATTACCCCCCAAAGGTCATTCCCCTACCCAAAACCCCTTTTCCTAGTGTGAAACCCTTTCCCCATTGAAAAAATCACTTTCCCCTTGTAATTCACCCAAAAACCCATAAAAACCCCTTATCCTAACTTTTATTCCCCCCTTTGCTTTATTTAAGTTAACTCCGCCAATATCATGTTTTCCCGACAAAACCCGTTTAACCCACCCCCTTGGTGTGGTTAACAAACCCCGCATTTAACCCTGGGTGTGGTTAATAAACCCTCCCTGATACCTATTTAATTTATATCCCTAGTGTATTTATTCCATGGTCCCACTTTATTAAACCCATTGCAATCTGTTTAATCGTCGCTTTATTCATTAAATTAATTACAAATCATTTGTACTTATCCCCCGGGTCCCGCTAATCTCCGTTGATTCACCTCCATGCAACTCCACCGCACGACAACCCTCTCATCATCCGCTTCAAAATCCAACAACCCACATCCATATCGCGTGCTCCCGATCTCCAACCTTTACCGACCCGAGAGCACGCGAGATTCGTGGTTTTTCTCAGGCCCCTTTCGGTTACGTGGCAGCGTTACGTTAACTCACGTGCTCTCCAAAAAATACCGCCCTTCACTCAAAAGTGGTGCGATGGCCTTCAAAACCGCCTCCACACGTAGGCTGAAACCATCCACTGTTCACTTATCGAAATTCACGCCAAATTTTAAACTTTACCCGTTAAAACGCAAAGACCCTCGTTTTCGCTCTTTTTTCTCGTTTACACAATGAAACCTGCGTAAACCTTCCTGTGCCACCGTGAACATCTGCACTCAATTCGACCACCGATTACCTTCCAAACACTGTCAGGACTCCTTCCACAAATCTCTTAGCTCAAATAAAGCCATTTATCTCCTTCCTGCAAACCTGTGTTTTCATTAACTACTGGTTCATTTTTTCAGGTGAACATATAAGAACTGGATAAACAGTTTTTATAATAGTTAAAAACCTGTTTGTTCCAGATTCTCAGGAAATGTATTCGAATGGTTTTCCTCAACATAATATTTCATACATCAGCACACCAGAAGAAATCATTTACACAAAGGTAGTAAATGATAAAAAAAGATGAAATCATTTTCAATAGCAAACAGTAAAAGATTCATACTAGAAACTCTCCAGGACATATTTTACTGCTTGTTACTTATGTCTTATTGTAAAAGGTAAAAGTGAAAAGATAACAAAGAAATAAGGTGGAAGAATTCACAGTAATTGTTAAAACAGATCATTCATGGTAAAAGACTAAATAGAGGAGGCAGATAAAGTGTATCAGATGAAATTTCATCAATAAATATGACTTCCAGCGTAAAAATCGAACAGCATTCAGATTTTGGAGGAACAGTCAGCCAGCTTCAACAACTTTCAGTTTTTCTTAGCAATAGTCACCAACAGCATAGCACCAAAATAGTGTTAGATCAACTAGCAGCCTTTATTTTGATTTTAAAATAATCGATTTTTGTAAAAACAGTTTAGGATATTTTCTTAGTTCTATTGTTGTATAAATAACTCTCTTCACAAGTTATTAAAGGGTTGCACCCTTGATGAAGCATTTCTAAACATTTGATGTACTTGACTTTTCATGAACCTTAAAACAAAGAAAAGGATTTTGAATTCTGTTTTACACAGTTTGAGTTTCCTGTAAGTTTTTCCAGTATTAATCATTATGTTTGTCTTCATATTCTTATGTCTTACAGAGATAACCATATAGGAATAATTGTGTTTCAATATATTCCTATAAGCTTCTGAAGTGATAATCTATAAAGAGAATGAATTAATGGCTTGTCTGTTTAATTAATTCCCTCTGAATCAATAAATCATTAGCATCTTTTGTAAGCTTAAGCATATTCTCTTAAACCTTCTGACATAGGTCAGAGGTTTTCATACTTATGATTATTTAATTTTCAATTTCAAAACTGTGATAATCATATTATTTTTTGTTTTTTCTCACCACCATACAAGCTATTTCACTATGTGAAATTTTATAGCAGCCCTCTTCTTTGGTATTAATATTATTCAAAAGGTTAGGCATTATAGTGTTACATCCGTTTCATTCATTGGTCCTCCAAATTAAAACAAAACCCCCAAAACAATTATCTTAGATGCTCTGACATGATAGTTGACCATTATCATCTCAGAGGTACAACACATATATCAAATTTGAAATTTTGATAGCCTACAAAACATGATACATGTTATCTTCCTTTTCATGTGTCTTGGAAAATTAATCTACAAATAACCTTACACTTACAGTAATAGGGACCTATACTAGTTTATATTCCTATATATTAAACATCTATAATATTGTATAGACATACTTCCTCTAATTTAACCAAAGTTTCTCGTTTGTCTAGTATCTTTTTAATTTCCATGCCAAAAATTAAATTTGTAGCACCAAGATCCTTCATGTCAAATTGATATTTCACATCCCAGATGATTTCCTTGTCATTTCCAATCAACAACCATTTATCCACATGTAAGAAAAAATTAATAAAACAATCACCAACTAATTTAAAATATACATGATCCGTTTTACTCATAGTGAAGTCAAGTCCCAATATATAAGTATCAAATTTTGTATATTACATATTTTATAATTACCTTAATTTGTATAAGGACTTTTTTTAGCCTACAAACTAATTTTCCTTTCCCTTCACTACAAATCCTTCAGGTTTTTTCAAGAAAATTTATTCTTCGAGATCCGCATGTAGGAATATTGCCTTCACCTCCATCTGTTCTACTTCAAAATCAAATGAAATAGCAACAGATAAAAGAAATCTATTGGAAGTTAATTTGGCAATAGGAGAAAAAAACACACCAAAGTCAATTCCCTCTATCTAGGAAGAACCTTTTTCTACAAATCAAGCTTCTATATTTCTCCAATTTTCCTTCTACATTCAATTTCTTCCTAAACATTGATTTTCTTCCAATTGAATTTCTTCTATCTGGCAACTCCACTAGAACCCAAGCCTCATTCTTGTCCAAGGTTCTCATTCCTTCAACCACGGTATTTTTCCAAAGTTTTCCATCCTTTAAATCCATTGCCTCCCTAACAAGTCTAGGATCATCATCAATTATAAACAAAGAAAAATTAGAATGGAAATTAGCAGAAATACCATTCTAATTGATTTTTTTCCTAAACCGATTTTCTTAGTACTAGAGTATGTGGTTCTTTTTATTATTTTTATTCTTATCTAAAATTTGATTCATCATTCTTTAATTCAAACTCTATTTTCTTTGGTTCTTTCTCCCTTGGTAGGACTTCATGTTTAACAACATATTTTATTTATCTAAATACCATACCTCAACTACACATAACCTTCTTATTTTCTAGGTTCCAAAGGGCATAACCTTTCAAACCATTTTTATAGTCAATAATGATACACTTTTTATCTTTATTATCTGGCTTACTTCATTTTTCCTTTGGAACAAGTACACTAGCATCACAATCAAATACCTTGATATGTTTAAGAGATGGTTTCTTACCAATCCATACCTCATGTGGAGTCTTCTCATCCAATGTTGATGAGAGTGATCTATTACTAGGTAACATAGAGTGCCCATTGCCTTTGCCCATAATTCTTATCCTATCTAAGCACCATTGAGCATGCTCCTCACTTTTTTGAACATTATCATGTTCATCATTTTGCAATTCCATTTTTTTGAGGTGTGTATAGTGTAATCTTCTACCTTTCTATATCGCACTACTTACAAAATTCCTTAAACTCATTCCTGCATAATTCCCCACCATTGCATGTCTTTGACACCTTGATTTTCTTCTCTTTGTGATTCTCCACAAGAGCCTTAAACTCTTTAAATTTGTCAAAGACTTCATATTTATTCTATAGGAAATAAATAAATGTATTCCTAGAGAAATAATCTATAAGTGAATCATAGTAAACAAATTTTCCTAGTGATGGAACCGAAATAGGGTGAAACACATCACTATGCACCAATTATAATATTCCCTATGCCCCTGTAGCACCATAGAAGAATCTTACCCAATTTTTCCTCACGTATATGCAATCTTCACAAAAATAAAAATCTAAGGATAAATTATACATATCTTCAACCACACCTTTACCATGTAGTACTCAAAGTCCGTTCTCTCTGATATGTCCCAGCATTTCATGCAACAACATTGTCTTTTCACTAGAGACTATAAGAGTTTTTACTTCTTAATTAGCTCCACTCTTAAGAACAATGGAACTATTGCACCCATCAATAATATTTTTTTCTAGCAGCTTATACAAAATTCCAATTCATACTCCCCTTAGTAATACCATTGCTCCTCAAATCATCCTACAGCTTTCCTTTTGAAACATTGTTTTTACATCTACATTTGTCATCTTTCTTACATAAATAAAATTTCTAGCCAATCCTGGGATGCGTAAAAAAGTGAGTAGTCTTCTAATCCTTTCTTCCATGAGCTTTAATTTGACTTTTCCTCATCATATGATTACGGTTGTTGAGTCATCTCATAGGAAGACATTACCACCATCATACCTTTCATGCTTGCAAAACCACTCCCTAAGAGGATTCATATGAAAAGATGCACCTAAGTTGACTATCCATGCCACATGATCTGCTTTTGTGTTTGAAGAGCCAAGTACACATCTCCTCCTTCGTCTAAGGAGGTCGTGCTTCTATAGAAGGAGCATCATCAAATCCCTTCCGTCTCAACACATTTGGATATATATTGTTCTTGTAATGCCTTTCTTTCTACATTTCCAATATACCTTTACAAATTTACTTGGATATTTAGACCGTCTGCCAAATTTAGATCTCCCACTTAAAGACTTATTTTTATTTCTATCATGGGAGCATCCTCTTTCACATTAGAGAAATTTTGAGGTAAAAAATGGACCTCAAAACAAAAATGTCCAACAAAAATAAACTTTATAAGAACCAATAGGATTCAACATGGGGGATGATGTCAACATGGGGGATGATTCACAATTTTTGGATTAAAAAGGTAAAAAGATAAATAAATAAAGTATTTTTTCGACTTGTATTTGCAACTTATCTTCCTATGATTTTACTCAATTTTCGAGTGGGAGCACTTGTTGGATGTGGAATTTTATTTTGCATCCTAGGAGTTCCCATATCACATACTTTTGATGGATCCTACTACATGAAAAATGTGAAATACATGAAAAATGTGATTGCAATCACATATTTTCGTGTATTTCAAATTTTTCGTGTAGTAGGGTCCATCGAAAGTATGCAACATGGGTACTCCTTGAATGAAAAAAAAAAAAAAAATCATCCAATGCGTGCTTTCGCTCGAAATTTGTGTAAAAATGTGAATTGAAAAAATAGTGTTTTCTTTTTTCTCTCCAAAACTTGATGAGGTAATCTAATCTTATTTTATTATTTCTAGTATTATTTTATAATAGTCCATTGGAGACCCAATTTAGACTTCAAAATTTCTCTAATTTGCAATCACATTTTTTCATGTATTTCTCATTTTTCGTGTAGTATGGTCCATCGAAAGTATGCAACATGGGTACTCCTTGAATGAAAATTTAAATTTCGCATCCAACGAGTGCTCCCGCTTGAAATCTGAGTAAAATCATAGGGAGATAAGTTGAAAAAATAGTTTTTTTCTTTTTTCCCTCCAAAACTTGATGAGGTAATCTAATATTATTTTATTATTTCCACTAC
The DNA here is from genome assembly GCA_031772625.1 of Pinus tabuliformis. NCBI lineage: Eukaryota > Viridiplantae > Streptophyta > Pinopsida > Pinales > Pinaceae > Pinus > Pinus tabuliformis. The sequence goes on along the minus strand of CM062818.1, from coordinate 1,567,265,327 downwards.
TATTTTATAATATTCCTTAGGAGACCCATTTTAGACCTCAAAATTTCTCTAATTCAGATAATTTATCTAAGTTTTAAATTTTTTTATCTCATCTCCTTCAAAAACAAGGATGGGACTAGTTCTTCAAAACTTAAAGTAGGTGCATTACCTCCTACAAAAACAACCAAACTATCCCATGAGTCTATTAAAGAACACAACACGCTAATATAGTTATCTTCATCTGAAATCCTCATATCAACAAGTAATAATTGACTTACCACAATATTCAAGGTTTGAGATGCTCTATCACCAAGTCTCCATCCTTCATTCGCAAGTTATACAACTTCTTCCATTAGAACAGTTTGTTCACTAAGAACGTAAATTGATATAAAGCCCTTATCTTGTTCCACAATGCCTTCATTGTAGCTTCTCTTGAAACATTTAGTAATATTGAATCTAACAAACAACAATATTGTGATATTTTCCTTTCAATCTAGCTTGGTATAATCTTCTTATAGGTGTCCCCATCACTGCAGTACTTGGATCCGCAGTGATCCACTAATCTTTTTCCACCAAAAAAATCATCCATTTTTAGCTTTCACAACTCAAAACTTTGCCTATTAAATTTCTCAATACCACAAATCTATCACTATAGCAAGGTTTTTCTATAGGCCTAAGCCAAAACCCTTAGCCACAAAGGCATCCCCTTCAAGCCAAACTACTCTAACCCAATACAGTTAATCACTATAAACATATTTTTAATTAAAAAATAATAATACAACGACGTGTGCACACACACACACACACACACAACATAGAGATTTTACCCTATATTACCACCTAAAAAGTGATCACCTAGCCACAATTACTAGGTTGATCAAAATACACCAAGTAGTATGGGTTTTACACATTAAAACTCACTTTCACCTTAGAAAGTAACCCAAGGAACCACTTATCCTAAGTTATTTCCATTTAATTAATTTAACCACATGAGAATAACTCATAAATTCACTAATTTTAAGTTATTTTCATATTTTCACCCATTGAAGTGAAAATAATTAAAAATGTTTTCACTCACATTTTTCGTTTCCATGGGAATAATTCAATAAATCGTTTATTTATTGATTATTCCTTAATCCTCTAAACATTCTTGTAGGAATCTATTAAATCATTATTTAATAATTATTTCTAACCCATTTGACTCTTTCACCTAGAAGTAATTTAATAAACTTGTTCATTTTATTTCTTATTTAGTTTTACTACCCATTTTTATTAATTATTATTTTTTGAGTTAGTTATCTAAATAAAGGTTATTGGCCATCTATTTGACCTTTTCCTATCATAAATAACAATAAAACACCAAAAGTGGTTGGATCTTGATTTGGTCCAGCAAATATTTTATTATTTGACCATATCAAGCCTTATCCATCATTTTATTATGCATAGAGAGGTTTTCTCCACTCATTTTTACCATGACCATTTCATTGTTGAACTTTTGCTTCTTTGTAGTTTGAGCTCTCCATTAGAGTTCTATCTTATCATTTTTCCCTCTGCATGCCTTGCAAGGAAGGAGTCACTATGGCCACGAAAATGGGATAAAAGGACCCTCCAAATGAGGAGGATATTGTGGTCCACATTCATGCATCTTTCTCCCCAAGTGATATATTTCTATATTATAATAAAAGCTTTTTTCATTGGACATGGGACTATTGTAACGTTGTTTATGTTTTAGGCTATGTTTGTTGCTACAAACTTCCTATTTTATTCTTTCTAATTTTGCAGATCAAGTAAAAGCATATTCATCATGTTAGGCCCCTACACTAGTAGTATTAGTATAGGGGTACTACTAGTGTAGGGGCCTAACACATCACTACCATTTTAGGGTTTAAAACCCCACTTTTTTATTAGGCTACTTAGAACCACAGTAGAAAATCTGTTTTTCTAACCCTTATGCAGCAAACTGAATAACACCTTGGAAACCCAAAACCAAGAAAAAAAAATTATGTATATATTGCCAAGGAAAAATTGTAATTTTATTAATGAAAACAAAATTACATGTTGCATATGCTTAAAATCATTCCATCATCTAGTCAATGACTGATGATCATAAGCACATGCCAAAAAACACGTTGTTTATGTTTTAGGTTATGTTTGCTACTACAAAGTTCCTGTTTTATTCTTTCTAATTTTGCAGATCAAGTAAAAGCATATTCATCATTACCATTTTAGGGTTTAAAACCCCACTTTTTTATTAGGCTACTTAGAACCACAATAGAAAAATATGTTTTTCTAACCCTTATGCAGGAAACTGACTTACACCTTGGAAACCCAAAACCAAGAAAATATATATTCCCAAGGAAAAATTGTAATTTTATTAATGAAAACAAAATTACATGTTGTAGATGCTTAAAATCATTCCATCATCTAGTCAATGACTGATGATCATAAGTTCATACAAAAAACAACTAAAATGTAGATGGAGAGAAAAGTTAGGTTTTTCTCCATTTCTTTTTCTCAACCTTGCGCCATTCACCTTGAGATGGCATGGAAGAGACAAGAGCGAGTTGATTTCCTACTTCTGATCTTGCAGTGTCCTTGTCTAAATCTGAGTTGTCTAATGTATGTTGATGTTTATTTCTGTTGGTATCCTTTACTTTTGGTATCTTTGCTGGCTAAATCGAGGTGTTATGTAATTCAAATGGATCTTGTGAGGCTTTCCCATGTGCTTCTGATTCATTTGATGTCTGGTTATTCTCATTAGGTATGGGTTCTGCCCCTGCTTCATCCTCTTCCTCATCAGGCTCATTTGGGGGGAATTGCCATCCTTTGGGTTGTTTTCCAACCTTCTTCTTTCTTCGAGTGTATTTCTTGGCTTCAAGGCACGTGTTTTGTAGGTGTCCTATTTTCCGGAAAATTCTGCATCTGAAAGTTGTGTTCTCATAATTTAAGAGTTGTGTCCAATTCCTTTGGTTGTGAATCAATTGTAAGTGATCTGTTAATCCTTTGTTGAGATCTACTTCCACACAAATTCGTGCGAAAGTATAGATTATTTCCTCCAATATTTGTGTATCTGTTTTGATGTATCACCCTATGATATTCCCAATACCTTCTAGGACTTGATTGTGCCAGAAATGTAGAGGGAGATTGTGCAGCCTAACCCATACCGACATTATGGATACTATCATGGTATTTGCATCAAATTATGGAAACCATGGGGTAACAAAGAGGCTCGTCGATCCCCAGAACCATGGTCCTTCCTGAAGAATATAGTCTCTTGTCGCCGATGATGGGAATTTTACAATGAAAAACCCTTTGGAGCAGAGATGTATTTCACAGTGTAATGTCCAGTTTGAGAAAATCCAATGAAAGAGCTCCACTAGTTTTGGCCAGAAACTGTTGAATCGGCATATAATGGCTTGTTGATTCATATGTAGAACAATGACCATCTGTTTCTGGAGTGTCTATGTTCAGTTCTAGAATGTAATTTAGTTGCTCCACTATGTAAGGGCTGGGGGAGGTGCATGCTTGATCTGAAGGTGTTGTAGCATTTTTTCCTTGTAGAATGTTCTTGTAGGAGAGTCCTCCATTTATGTGTTCCTGTTTTGATTATGTGCATATGTGTGTGTGTGTGTGTGTGTGTGTGTGTGTTCCTATTTTGATTATGTGCATGTATATATATATATATATATATATATATATATATATATATATATATATATATATATATATATATATATATATATATTATTTCCTTTAAATGTTACAATATTATATGTATATCTAGTAGCATCCATAAACCCCCAATTCATTAACACTGGATTATAATGCCATTGTAGTTCCTTAACCATAATTACAAAATCATGGGTTGAACCATCATGTGCCACAAAATTGCTAAAAGTCAAAAGCATGTTCTAAAAATCACTAAACTTCCATTGTAGCACTTGAGACATAAAAATCTCACATGGGGCAAAAAATATAGCACATACCCAACATTATGTAATTTTTGTGGATAAAAAACCGTTGTTTTTTATTGTATATAAAAATGAAAGTATGTATGGTGTTTTTCTTTAAAATATCGTTGAGCACCATTTTGAATTCCAAGTGGCATATGACTATAATTTTGTTTAAGGTAGTCTAACTATTAGACATTTTGACCCTTTTTCAGGCATATTTTCTGGTCAATTTTGCATGATATCTAGCAGATATTTGTTGGAATCCTAATTTTGAGTAATGTAATTTGCAGGATTTAAGTGCCACGGGGTTTTTTAGGGCGTCAAATTAATTTGGGCATTCAAAAACGCATTTTAAACGATTAAAAATCAGAATATCGCCAAAAAGTATATTGTCAGATTCTAGCGAATAAAACCAAAACATGTAATAGTTAGACTTCACTATTTTGTTTACAATAAATAAAATCAAGGATATTTTCTTTGGTTAAAAAATGAAAAAAAAAATACAAACTTTTCATGATTTCTATGTTATAGTTAATGTTTTAAAAAAATGGATTATCATTACTAATGAAAGCTGTAGAATATCAATCAACTTTCTAATTATTGAAGTTGTAACTAGGTTCGGTCTTCATAATGAATATTTATCATTATGATTTTGTATAAAAGTCAAAAAGAATTTATTTGATTCAAAAGAAAAAAAATTTATTTAAAAGAAAATTGGATTTTTAGTATCTCCAAGTTGACCAAGTCGGCCCTCCATTTGTCAAGTCATCTTGCCAAGAGTTGTGTCCTTTTGCATGGACAAACAATTATATATTGGCATTATCACTCCACCATTTTCGCAACTAACTCGCACCTTTTGTGGAATAATAATTTGGGTATCTTCGGCATAATCGTTTATGGTTATACGATATATTTTAGATAGTATGCTTATGTGGATACAAGCTACCTGAGGCAGTGAATGCCAGCTACCTGAAGCAGGGAATGTGAGCTACCTGAAGCAATGAATGGGAGATACCTGAGGCTATGTTATTTCTGAAGAATGCAAGCTATTTTGAGTCACTATTTCTATTTTGGTTTTCAAGCTATCTGAGGCACTTCCATTTGTGATGATGTGGCATTTCATGAATAGTGTTGTGGACAGTTGGAGGGTTGACTTGGCACTTGGGTAATCAATCTATTGGTTAGTTTATCTATGAATTGGATTTCTCTTGTTGACTAAGATTCTATAAGGAAAGGATTGTTGGGTTTTCCCCTTGTGGGTTTTGCCATGGCCACTGGCCTAATCTTTGTTGTCTCTAGCCTTTTTGTGTATTATATTTGTATAATTGTTTGATGACCTAATGAATGAAGAAAACACTAAATGGAAAAACATATATAAACAATCACAAGTAATTATCATTATTAGAAATTCTAGAATACACTTGAATTTCAACACTATTTAAATTAAGTTAATTCCAAAACTTATGATTATTTATTAAAATAATCTATAATTTCTATTTACATTAAATTAAATCCAAGATTTATGATTTCCTATTGAAATAATCTAAGCATCATTCTTTCTATGATGTGTGTATGCTTAAATTAGTTTTAGGAAAGTGAGATCCTCCAAAAATATATTTACATATTTTGAATCTTTGAGGTATATTTGAAGTAGTTTAAAGGATATTTTTTTAATTCTTTTTGTGTGTGTATGACAAAGAGAGAAAAGAAACTCGGTGGAATGAAAGCCAAAAAATAAATCTTTCTTTCAAGGAAAATACAAAAATATGTTAGTGGCTCAACAATAATTACATTAACAGTAATCAACACCATTAACAAGCCACAAACAAGAATGTGACATACAAAGTAGGAACATGTTTCCATTTTCAACTCTAAATCATTGACGTAATGATTACTTTAAGTTGTCACATTACCACATCCCAAAAAAAATTCCTTGTATATAAATGGATATAACATTGACCCCATACTTGCCTTTGTAAAGAGCACCAAGATTGAAACAAATGGCACACTATATTAAATAAACAATCAAGATACAAAATCATTCAAATAATACACTTACCTAAATATGCAATAGTATTCAACATCATGAGTAAATATTGCACAATATCTCTGTTGGATACCTATACTAATAGGTTTCATATTTCATGATTGGCCAAGGAAAGTCCAAATATGCTCTGCTTTGGTATTACAAAGATCCCATATTTCCTAGAGAACAAGAGGTGTGTAATCTGTTTCAAATATTGAAGACCTTTATTTCAATTTTGTGGATGATTCAACAGTTTAACCTGGATCATGCCATGTTTCAATTTTGAGTTATAGAATAGAGAAAGAAGTCTGTCCAAACTGTTTAATCTTGGCAGACAAGTAGTTTAGGTAGAGAAGTAAAGGTTCCCAACAGCTTAATCTGGGACCTTGGAAGAGATAAGGGTAGAAGTAGATAGAAAAGAATAAAGAAAAAGCCAAAGAAAAGAAAAGGCAAGTAAGGGTTTGCAAGCCTAAATGCACCCTCCAATGGAGAAACAAAAAAAAATGCTAGGAAAATAGCTGGGTAAGCAGTTGTGGTTGCAGAAAAGGTATTCTCACCATTTCACACATGTCAAGAGGTGTTTTGCCAAGGCAAAAATCTATCAATGGACAAAGTGGTGAATCCCATCAAATTACAGCAAGGAGCATGACTAACCTCCCTCTCCCCCTTCATTCCATTACTAACATTCCCTTTCTTTAGCTGAGATTTATGAAGAGAGATCATGGTTTTATGATGGTTCTTGTTCTTTCAGAAGCCACATTTCTTGTCTAAGATCTTTTCATTTTGATCTACTCTCAAAACTAAATCAACTTTACATAAACTCAGTAAAATCCCCTTCATTTGCTCCCCTCATTCATATTAACCTCTAATTCTACTATATAGCTCCCTTATCTTACCCCTCCCCTAATAATACTAACACTATGGTGTATAAAGCCCCAAAATCTTATAAATACTCCTCCCCTTGGCATTATAGCCATATGCTCTGCAAAAGGAACCAAAGAGACCTCTGGTCACCTTGGTGAACCTATCACATCCCATTCCCCCTTGCTACAAGCCAACTCGCTCCTCAAACCACCATTTGCATTGAAAAACCCTTGTAAACCCTCTTTTACCCCTTAAAACCTTTGCAAGAATTACCCAAAGTCAAAAAACCCGCCTCTGGCGCATTTCCAAAGGGTTAGCGCGCAGTTTGATTTTATGAAAAAACATTGGAAAAACCATTAAAAAAACCCGCAACCCAAAGTTTTCCGCCCACATATCACCCGCGCATGTTGTTGCTCCGCCCACCGTCGGATCAAGGCCCGAAGATCCGACGATCCACGATGATATCGGAGCAGCCCCCGCAGCCGTCCTTTACCGCCCGAGAAGGTGACGTTGCGTCACGTCAGGGCCTCTCCACGCGTCAAGCGCTAAAGTCTCTCGGAGCAAGGCCTGACACATTCGGCGTCGTACCAGAACCGCCCCGAGAGACCGTAGCGGTTAGCCTTAACCGTAACCGCTACGGTTCAGACCGCCAGTTGCCCTCCTATGTCACAACGCCACATCATATCTGTTTGTCCTCGCCCCTGTTATTCGTCCACCTGGCCGCTGACATGGCTGCCACCTCATCGCCCCCATGGACCAACAGTGTATTGACACGTCACCCGATGACGTCAGCTGACGTCACCTCACCTTGACCCACCAATGACGTCATGCTGACGTCATCACTAAAAGCGCCAAAATCATAAAAAGCCCATATTAAGCCAAAAAACGTCTATTTTTCCATTGTTTGTGCGCTTCTCTACTGTTTTTCTGCATGAGCGTTTACGTCCAAATTTTCGCCAACCTGCTCGATTGACCGAGGCGACCTCCACAGCTCCAACTGTGCACGCCCATGCGACCTCTGTTCGTCAATTAACAGGTATTTACCGCTTGCTGCCCTCCATACGCCTGTTATTGAAATAAAAGTTACTCAGGGGGCTAAGGACACCATAAAAATTATATTTTCACCGGCCATTTCCCTCTGCACATCCACATTTGCAATTGTGAAGTCCAAAGACACCAGCCGAGCCTTAATACCTGTAATTTCACTCAAAGACAACATTCACTGCGTATTCCCGGCTAATTTCTTGTTAAGCTCAATTCACCCGCTAAAAGAGGACATAGTGAGACCATAGAGAAGCCCTGCTCCTGAAACAAACAGTATTTCAACTGCTGTTGTGTAATTTCCTCCTCTGGTCTCTGAGATACAAACTGTTTTTACAGAAAATCACTTCTATTCTGTGTTGCTTCCATTAAACAATCCACCTACAATTGTTGAACTTTGAAGAAGGCCATGGAGACTCCTATTGCTCTGAATATCAAGCCCCTCAATGCTCCTCACCAGGAATTAGCATGGAAAGCCCTAGGAGACATGGATTATCAGATGCTGGACTGGTTCCCTATGGGCTCCAAATACAATATCCAGATGATGAATGAGTTGAAGGCCCAGCACCTGAGTGGGGCAGATATCTTGGGGATTTGGGACTCAAACTTGCCCATCTACAACCTCCCCCAAGTAAATCCTATGCCAGAATTGGTCTACAGCTGCCAGGAATGCTATGACCCAAACCAAAGAGCTGTCATCAGCCCCACAGGCTCAGTCCTGTTCCAGATTACCCCAGAAAGTATAAATGGAATGCTGCACTTCCATACTACCAAGCAATTGACCCCCCTCTATATGCAGAATTTGGTAAACAAAGGGAGCGAGCTGTCAGGTGACCAAATCATTAAGATTAATCAGCTGTTTGTAAGACCAGGCTCTGACACCATCAGAACCCCTCCTATTGGGTATCAATATTTGAATGAATTGGGCAGGATGTTAGTGGATTTAATCAGCTATGTCCTAGGATTCAAGGGAATGGAGGATGTGGATGAAACCATAATAGCAATGCTGTCTCTATTCTCTCCTGGTAAGCCCCCAGCTGTGCATTATGATTATGCTACATACATTGCAGATAAAATCCATGACCAGTTTATGAACTTAAAGAGAGAAAGACTATTCAGGTATACCTCATACATATACCACCTCTTCTTGTTTTATCAACCAGCCACCTTCTCTTTTCCTTTAAAGCCACTCAATGCCCAAGGAAGTCCAAGGTCAGTTGTGTTCTGGACCTCTGTTTTTCATCATACCTCTGTGTCACCTTATACATACAATGAGTTCATTGACTTATTCATTTATCCAGCCATGACAGTACTGCAGGGTACTCCTCCTCCTAGACTAACCGATGACATGAGGAGAATTCTCCATTTGAATAAGTCCTACAGCATTGGGAATTGGTACTTCTACCAAAACCATACAGTCATCAGAATATATGGCTGTGAGTTGACACCTTTTAGATTGCCAAGGTATGTCCCCATGAGGCTTTTTGCCTTGGAATATTTCAGACAGTTTGGCAACTCAGACTACCTGCATTTTCAGAGCAAGAACAAGAAGTCACAGCTAAAGGTAAGGAGCCAGCTGGGTCCTTTCCTATATAACAGAAAAGAGGAGGGATGGAAAGAGGCAAACACTATCCTGGAAGGCCTCAGACTGCAAACTAGTTTTGAATGGGTACCCTATGACCCCAATCATTCTATCTCCCTCAGGAGGATAAGATACAAATTGGGTGGTTATGCACACAAGAGACAACCTGAGATTGAACAGTATGCCAATGCCTTAAGCTGGGAAGAGGGTACCTTAGAAGAAGAAATAACTGCCGAAGAGCTTCTAGAAAGAGAAGCTAGAAATATACAAAAGCAAGCTGACTTGGAAAATTGTGGACAGGTTCCTCATTCATACAGAAGACAGCTGGGAGCAGCTACTACATCATCAACAACCCAGCAACAAACTGCCGAGAAGGCACCGCAGACAGCAAGCAAAGATAAAGGGAAGCAGGTGGAGCAGCCACCTCCATTGACAGAAGAACAAGTGGATGCATTGCTACAGCAGCAAGAAGAAATGGAGCAGCAGGAACAAGGGCAGCAACAAGAAGAGGTACAATATAGTGAACAGCAGCCCTTGCAGCAAGAAAAAGTGATTGATGCTCCAAGCTCCACAGAGCAACAGGCTCAGACAAAAGTGCCTCCTAGGGCAGAGACTACTGTTGATACCTCGGTCCTCCAAACCCCACAAAAGGAGGACTTAACCAGGAAAAGAGATAGAGAGACTCCCCTGACTTCATCCATCAATCGGGGAGAGAAAAGACAAAGACTAAATGACTTTCCAGAGGATGATATAGCAGTAAGGCAAGCAATGGGCATAGGCCCACCCAGTGGAGAAGTTTCAGCCAGTTCATTCCAGCATGAACATGATAGAGCTATAGGAGGAGAGGTCAGCTCCTCCAGCCAGCACAGAGAAGGACAGTCAAGCATCAAACAGCAATTTATTGACATTAAGAGGAGAAGTGATCCTATTAAAGTACAGCTGTACAATCATTTGCTGAACCTGGCTCCTACCAATCAGCAAAGACTCATGTCTGCCTTTGATGTAAGTGAAGGCAAGATGATCATGAGTCACTTCATGCCCACAACGCTGCATCCTCAATCTACCTCGGATTATCTAAGAACCAACATGGAGGTTATGGCTAAAGACATACACCCTATGGATAAGATCGAACTGCATAAGCAAACCGGTGAAATGGTGTATGCCTCCTTGGCAGATGAAACATTGGAGAACTACAAATTGAAGAGTAGCCTTGATAACACAGCCTCTCAGCTGGAATTGGAAAGAGCATCATCACAAGCCAAGGACAACAGGATCAAGTCCTTGGAAGATGTAATTATAGAAATAGGACATGATCCTAAAGATGTTAAAGGTATCCAAGAACTCTTGAAGCTAAGGGATGCAGACATGGCGGCCTTAAGAAAGAAAATCAAGCTCCCAGCTACCATCCATCCACAAACAGACGAGGTTGCCCAGCAAAGGCAGGAAAAGGATGCTACAGACCTAATGATATCCCTGTACAAGGAGCTAGTTCGGACTCAAGACAAGCTAGGAGAATCAGAAGCTGCAAAGGCAGCACTACAAGCAGCATTAAAGCAAAGAGAAGAAGGCCAAACTTCCCAGCCCCCTCCGGAAGTAATCAATCTTGAAGAAGCTACTCCAATAACTACTCTTCCTCCTCAGCAGACGGGAACTACAGCACCATCTACAGCCACAACTACGCCAACAACAGAGCAGACTCCTAGTCTGGATATGCAGAAGTTGCAAGCTGAGATCCGAGTTCTTGAATCCCAAATGAAAGAGCTTGATGAAGTCAAAAAGTCTTTGACTAAGGTGAATGAAAGATTTGATAAAAGCAAGCAGAATGAGGCAGCAAAGGAAAGAGAAATAAAAGCTCTAAAAAAGAGAATAGCTGAACTAGAAAAAGAGCTTGCACTAGAAAAAGTAACAGCAGAACTAAAAGCAGTCCTCTGGGGTAACATTGGGCTGTCCATCACCAATCAGTGGCAGTATATTGAGACTATGGATGAGCAAATAGTACTCATTACCAAGGCAAACAGGGAAGTACAGAGAGCTAGAGCAAGCTTGGGCCACATGCCAGATGCTGCCAGCAGAATGATCACTATTTTGAATAACAAAACTAGCTCTCAACTAGCTACCATGGGAATTACTAACAGGACTGAAACAATCTCAGTAGTTAAAAGAGTCCTGACACTAAGAAACCTAGTTGGAACGCTGGAAAGAAGAACACAGGATATGCAGACCGAGATCAACAAATTCCTGGACAGATTTGTGGCATTACAAAACAGAGGCCTCCCCAGCATATTAAGCAGTGTAGGAAGGCTGCTTACCCTGGAAAATTACATCAAAAGGGTTGATGCACATGCTGCAGCACAAATAGCAAAACAGCCCAGTACTTCAGCAGAAACAGGGCCAGCATCAGGGCAGAATTTGTATGATAGGGTGGATAACCTGTTTTTTATCATGAATGAAATTGATCACCTGTTTGATACACCACCAAATTTCTTTAAGTATACAGAAGCAGATGAGACTATGGGGGCAATCATAAATCATCAATTGCCCACACAGGAAGAATGGAGGAATTTGACACAGGTAATCTTATCAGGCCCGAACCTGTAGCGATAGTTTTTCTCCAGTTTATGAACAGTCATGTACAGGCAGAATTTTGGTGGATAAAATCTACAAGGAAGAGACAGATGCTGAGCCAACTCAGCAGGGCTATTTACTCACCACAACAGCAATCACCGTCACAAGGTAGCAGACCCGAAATACAGCGCACAAGCCAAAAAGTCGGGTTCTCCAGCATTTGATCAAAGTATCCCAACCGACTTAGCAGCTCCCAAAGGCCAAAATATCTTCTGACAGAACATCAAGACGCCTTTATCTTGTATTCAATGCTGTAATAAATTTCTGATAATAATATCTCAAAAGTTGGTGAGAATATTAAGTCTGAGATAACTTAGAACTCAGATATTTTGTAAACAATCGCAAGTATATATTCACCCCTCGCAGAAGCTGAAGGGGTTGTTGTTATTTTCATTTTGGGCATCTCATTTGCTGTAAAATTCTCAGAGAAATAATACAAAGGGTGAATGGAATTTCCGAAGCTTGGCGTACCTTGATGCATGATGATGAATGGTGAATGTTGCAGGATTCCAGAGTGTTTCATAAAACAATAAGTCTTTCTTAAATCTCTGTGTTACATGTTTTTCGAGTCTTTTGTTCTCTTTCATTGTTTAAATGTTTTACACTTAATAGCAAAGTAGAAGAATAGTTCCAGGATTTAATCACTGATTACCCTGAACTCAATCTGAGCTATTATCCATGTTTTCTTCAGATACAGTGAATGAAGTGTAATTCTTAATTGCTGCACTTTAAAACTATATCTTCTACAGTGATAGACATCCCCAGGGATTCAAGTTTTGCTCCTGAGGCATCTATCTGTTTCTCATACCTAGTTTGGTGGAAATACTTGAATACTTTAGTGAAAATTCTTAATTGCTTTCACTGGTTTTTTCACCTGTTTGTGTTATAAATCAAAATTTGTTCTATGAAGTATCCAAATGGCCCTGTAAGTTTCACCAGTTCACCTCAAGGTTTCTAGACACCTATACTGCTATAGACTCCATTGCCCAATGATATTTGACTCTTTGAATACTACATCATAAGACCTAAAAGAAACTCTTCAACCAAAACATGAACAAAACCTGTGCATAATACCTAGCCTAAAACACTATCATAACAGATACAAATCATAAAGAGAGAGCCCTCTCTGATCACAGTTTGGCTAGAAACAGTGATCCAAAGATTGGTTAGTGGTTACCCCGGCCGTATTCCCTTGGGAGTCATAGGGAACAACCTGGGTGTTAACATAATTGGCGACTCCGCTGGGGACTTCATAAAGATTTTTCAATTACTATCTATCTTCCGAAGCTACCATCAAGCCCGAAACTAGCCAAGAGGCCTTAGGACTGTTTCTGTGCCACAGGAACAGCTTTAGGGAAGAGCTGATTAGGGAATCTTCATCCTAGCTTTGAAACATATATAGCCATTCCAAAATTTTTATCCAGTCCTTGCATATATATAAACTTCTTGTACAAATTCAAAAGAAATTAGAAGCTGGCTCCCAAAAGAAACCCAAGGCACACTAGGGCAAACCCTGACCCTAATCAACCTATCATTGTTGATAATCCAAATATCATTCCAAAGAACATAAGGAGACAGCAAAAGCAGGAGAAGCCTGCTGATTCAGATATAAGTTCAGATCGACCTATCCTTATTCCTACTCCTTGCAAAGTTCTTTTCCGGTCCACCCCTAGTTCCCCTAGTTCGTCATCAACACCTCAAAGCCCTTCTCTCCCATCTTCACCATCTGCACATACTCTTTCAACCAGTTCCCCGCTTGTTACTCATACCATTAACCCTGTCACACCTGTAATCCCTGTTGTCCCATTTATTCCTGTCAACCCTGTAAATCCCATAAACATGGCTAACAGGTATGCACCTCTGCAGATACCAGCTAATGCTCCAGCTCTACCCCAAGATTACCAAACCAAAATCTCATTTTTTGACTCCCATGGCCCTTTGACAGCTGTCCAGCATGCTAAGAAGATGCAAGACCACTTTGAGACCTATGAAATAGATGATAACAGTGTCAGGATGAGAATTTTTGTTCAAAGCTTAACTGGGGATGTTAGAACTTGGTTCAGATCCCTCAATGCAAACTCCATTGCAACACCTGATCAGCTTTACGAAGTCTTTACTGAGAGATGGGAGAAAAAGAAAGATCCTCTCCACATACTTGGGGAATATAACACTATTAAAAGAGGTCCCCAAGAAACAGTTTTGGAATATTGTGCTAGGTTTAACAATGTATATAATGCTATCCCACAGAACTTAAGGCCCCCTCCTGATTTGGCCCTGTATAATTTCCCTGACGGTTTTGATTCTGATATGGCCTATCAGTTGAAAGAAAGAGATCCTCCAACCCTTGCAGAAGCTCAAAGGGTTGCAGTCACCGTAGAGGCTAACCTAATTGCCAAAAGAAACAAGGCAAAATTGGAAAAGAAGACTGGCTTCAGAGAAGAGCCCTCGGGTTTTGATCAAAAGCTGGATGCAATACTAAACAGCATGAAGAGATTGGGTGAAAGAGTGGAATCAGTTGAAAGAAAATCATCATGGGAGGCATCACAAAGCAACCCTCCTAGAAACCCAAATTTTAGGAGAAATCAGAACCCAAACATTGGAAAAACAAGTGCTGACCAGGATATTAGACCCCCTTTTCAAGAAAACTATGCAGAAACTTCCACAGACAATCAGCTCAATGAAGATCCTGAAATTAACTTAATGGGTCTGGATGGTAAAAGCCATGTTTTCTTAACACAAGAAGACCATGAGGAAGATGAAAGCAAAACATTCCAAACTAAAACAGGAGAATCCTTTGACTTTAAACAAGGATATGATACTGTTGTCTATGAAGTCCATAAACAATACAAACTAAGGAGTAGGACTGTAAATGTAAATCAGCCCGAAAAGATAAAGGAGAAACAGCAGTTTAAAGAAACCTCAGTCACAGAACCTAATGACAAAACAAACTTGCCTACAAAAGAAGTAGTGGTTGAGGAGGTTACTGAACTACTGTCCCCACTACAACAGCCCATGGCAACCTCGTCCTCTCACCCTAATCCAAACATTACCCCTCAAGACATGAGTATAAGGGGCAGGTTTCAAAATCAAGATGAAATCCAACAAGAAGATTTAGTGAACAAAGAAAAGACTGCTATCCGTGACTCTAAAACCCAAGTTGACAAACCTTTTGACCTAGGTACAGAGATTGGCAAGTTAAAGATAGCAATTCCCCTCTCAGAGCTAGCCAAGCATGACATATACAAGCAACAGATAAAGAAATCCCTACAGCTCACCAATAGCAAAGATGATGTAAATGTGCTAGATGACACTCCAGAATTACTGTTTGGCCCAGAGGTAGATGGAAAAACAATAGTCACAGGCGTTTTACCTTTTTATGTCAGCCTGCATGTTCATGATAAAATACTGCACAATGCAATGTTTGACTCAGGTGCCTCTCATAACCTGATGCCAAAAGCAGTCATGGAAAGATTGAATTTGGATGTAACAAGACCATACAAAGACCTGTTTTCCTTTGATTCTAGCCAGGTCAAATGTTTGGGCCTAATAAAAGATTTATGTGTGTCCCTGGTTCAATATCCCAACAAGACCATTCTAATGGATGTTGTAGTTGTTGATATCCCACCCAAATATGGGATGCTGTTATCAAGATCATGGGGAGCCAAGCTCCAGGGCTCCCTGCAATTAGACATGTCATATGCAACTATTTCTGTCTTTGGGCAACCAAAAAGACTTTATAGGGAAACACTCATGAAGTATATGGTTAGCAGTGAAGACAAGCCTCAAAATTTTCCAATATACGTTGTTCATTCGGACATAGACTCCTTCATCCTCTTCAATGACAGCGCAGACCTCTCAAACAATGACATTAGGACCGAAACACTCACGCAAGAACAAAACATTGATCAGACAAGTAGCACCTGCCAAACATCAATCAGCCCAATAATACACAGTATCCCTTCTCTAGTTGTCAAAGATTGTCAAAAAAGTGATGAAATTGTCTTAGAAAACAAATGGGAAAAGAAACCCCAACTCATGCTCACATTGCCATCCCATGAACAGAATTTTAAATCTCCTGTTCAGCAAGACATCCTGTGGGTCCTAGAATTTGATGGCTCAGTTAACAAGCTAGGAGCAGGAGCTGGAGTGTGGATACATAACAAAGAGAAAGATTATGCAGAAGGCAGGGCTTATAGATTGAATTTTAGATGCACTAACAACATGGCAGAATACGAAGCTTTGTTGCTCGGTCTCAAACTAGCAAGGTCATTACAAACTCCTAAACTCTCCATCATGGGAGACTCTGATCTAGTAATTCAACAAGTAAAAGGAAACTTTGTCACCAATGACAAAAGGTTGAGGTCCTACAGATCTGCTGTAATTGAAATATTAGAGACCTTCTCTGAGTGTGTTATCACAAAAATTTCAAGAGGCCACAATCTCCATGCACACAGCTTGGCAACGTTTGCCAGCACCTTCGAATTCCCATTAGAACCCAATAACTGTTTCACAGCTGAGGTCAAATACAGACCCTCCATTCCAAACAATGTCAAAGAATGGCAAGTATTTGAGGATGACATGCAAATAAACAATTTTTTAACCTTACAACAAGAGTTCACAGGATTAAATATTGACCTTGAGTCAGCAAGTCAATCACAAATACTTGAGTCAGCAAGTCAATCACAAATACTGTTTCAACAGTCTGCTCACCCAATGTCACCTAGAACAGCAAAACAATTACTAAGTCCAACTATTTTCAACAATGAAAACATTCAGCAAATTCACCTAATTGACTGTGAAGAGATGAGCAGCGCTGAAGCTGAGATCATACAACTCAAGGACAATTTCCTTCCAGTAGGCCTTACCCCATTAGAAGACATTTTTGATTCAAATGATGTCCCCAGGAAACCAAAAATGCAGCCATTAGATGCAGCAATTGAAGAATGCAACATTGGTACCACTGACAAGCCTAAAATAATAAAACTATCTGCTGCTTTGCCCCCAGATCAAAAACCCAAATACATTGATCTCTTTAAAGAGTTTCAAGATGTTTTTGCTTGGGGTTATGAGGATCTAAAGTCCTATGATACTTCTGTCATCCAGCACACCATTCCCCTCAAGCCTAATCAAAAACCATTCAAACAGAAATTGAGAAGGATCAATCCTGTGCTCCTTCCTTCCATTGAAAAAGAATTACATAAAATGTTCAAAGCTGGTATCATAGCACCAATCAGGTTCTCTGAGTGGATTTCAAATTTGGTCCCTACAAGAAAGAAAACTGGTGAGATTAGACTTTGTGTAGACTTAAGGAATTTGAATCAAGTATCACTCAAAGATAACTACCCTTTACCCAAAATGGATCACATTCTTCAAAGAGTAGTAGGGGCTTCAAGGATATCATTGCTTGATGGATTCTCAGGCTTCAATCAAATCCTAGTACACCCTGATGACCAAGACAAAACTGCATTTACAACCCCATGGGGAACTTTCAAGTATGTGAAAATGCCATTTGGATTAAAAAATGCAGGGGCAACGTTTCAAAGAGCAATGGACATTGCTTTTGCAAAAGAGATTCATGACTTTTTGGTCATTTACTTAGATGATCTAACACCCTTTTCAAAATCTGACCAAGAACACTTGAAACATTTGAGACAGATTTTCACAACATGTAGGAAATATGGCATTTCCTTAAACCCCAAGAAGTCATTATTTGGCTTGGAAGAAGGGAAACTTTTAGGACACATTATCTCAAAAGATGGCATAAGAATTGATCCAGATAGGATACAAGCTATCCTACAAATGCCTCATCCAAGAAATGTCAAGGAGTTGCAAGGATTCTTAGGGAAAATCAACTTTTTAAGAAGGTTTATCCCGAATTTAGCAGAATTAATCAGATTACTAAACAATATGCTAAAGAAAGATTCAAAGGTCAAGTGGACTGTTGAAGCAAAGCAAGCCTTTGAAAGTATAAAATTGGCCTTGACACAAACCCCAGTGTTAACCAATCCTCAGTTTGACAGAGACTTTATCATTTTCTCCTTTGCTTCCCAACATACTATTGCTGCTGTTTTATTACAGAAAGATGACCAAGGGAATGAGAAGCCTATCGCTTTTTTTAGCAGAGCTCTTAGAGATGCCCCTCTAAAGTATCAAATTATGGAAAAACAAGCCTATGCTTTGATCAAAGCTATTAAAGACTTTAGGATTTACATCCTTTACTCCCATGTTGTGGCTTATGTACCAAGTCCTATTGTCAAAGACATTCTCACCCAAGAAAACTTAGAGGGTAGGAGAGGAAAATGGATTGCCAATATACTAGAATTTGACATTGAAATAAAACCCACAAAGCTGATAAAAGGGCAAGGTTTGGCCAAATTAATGACAGAAGCAAATTTCCAAGCCTTAGATATCAACCAACTGGACAGTGAAACAGAGCTGGCGACTCCAAAGATCAATGTAGCCTTTGAACAATCTCCTTGGTACTCTGATATCTGCTATGTGTTACAAAACCTGTGTGCTCCCCCAGGACTGTCCAGAACTAAGTGTAGGTTCCTAAAAATGAAAACATCTAGATTTTGTGTGATAGATGGAAACTTACTTTGGAAAAACCATGAAGGTATCTTGCTGCACTGTCTAATAGAGAATGAAACTAACAAAATCATGCAAGATTTCCATGCTGGAGATTGCGGTGGACATTTGTACTGGAAGTCCACTGTGGACAAAATATTGAGGGCTGGTTATTACTGGCCCACCATGTTCTCTGATGTTAAGAAATTTACAGCCTCATGCCACAAATGCCAACTGTTTGAAGGCAAAAGACAGTTGCTGCCACTTCCTTTGAAGCCCATTGCAACAGAGAGACCTTTTCAACAATGGGGCTTGGATTTCATTGGGGAAATTCATCCCTCATCCTCAGGTCAACACAGATGGATTTTAACAGCAACAGACTACTTCACCAAGTGGATTGAAGCTGCCCCATGCAGACAAGCAAATGATTCAGTAATTATTCAGTTTTTGGAAAACAATATACTGGCTAGATTTGGCTGTCCAGACAAGATAATAACAGACAATGCTGCTGCTTTCAGATCCAAGAAAATGGTGAACTTCTGCCATAAATTTCACATTACTTTGGGCCATTCTACAGCTTACTATCCTCAAGGAAATGGCCTTGCTGAATCATCAAACAAAAGTTTAATAAACATCATAAAGAAAGTGCTGGAGGAAAACAAAAAGAACTGGCATAAGAAACTAGTAAATGCTTTATGGGCAGATAGACTAACAACAAAAAGATCTATTGGGACCAGCCCATATGAGTTAGTCTACGGATTAGAAGCCAAATTTCCTTCATCACTAGGAGTGCCGGTTATGAAACTTCTGCAAGAAAGCCAAGCAGAGCCAAATGACATGCAAAGAAGGATCAATCAGATAATCTGTTTACAGCAAACTAGAGAACAAGTTTTCAGCAGAGTGCAGATATTACAAGAGAAATTGAAAAAGGCCTTTGATAGGAGAACCAAAGCAAAAGATTTCAATGTGGGGGACAAAGTCTTAAAGTGGGATGCAAGAAGAGAAGAGAAAGGAAAACATGGAAAGTTTGACTCTTTATGGAGAGGACCATTTGCTGTCCAAGCAGTACAAGGTAACAACACTTACTTCCTTAAAAGTCTGACTGAAACTGACTTGGATGAAGGTCCTGTCAATGGCAGGATGCTGAAGCACTACTTTGACTATTCCCCATGAATGGAAACTAAGGATTCATTGTATATATGCAGATGTACATATTGTTTTCTGTTTTAGATTGTAAAATACAGTTTTCCAAGTGATTCACCAACCAGCTAGAGGCAAGTAGAATCAGAGGTCTTCCAAGAAAGAAGCACACAATTTTGACACATTCTTGCAGCAAACTTCAAAGATTGGGATGGGCAGTCAAAGAACAAGGCAATCTGACCTGCTGTTCTTGGTCTTTCAGAAGAAAAACCATCCCCATGTGGAGCCACTGTTGGATACCTATACTAATAGGTTTCATATTTCATGATTGGCCAAGGAAAGTCCAAATATGCTCTGCTTTGGTATTACAAAGATCCCATATTTCCTAGAGAACAAGAGGTGTGTAATCTGTTTCAAATATTGAAGACCTTTATTTCAATTTTGTGGATGATTCAACAGTTTAACCTGGATCATGCCATGTTTCAATTTTGAGTTATAGAATAGAGAAAGAAGTCTGTCCAAACTGTTTAATCTTGGCAGACAAGTAGTTTAGGTAGAGAAGTAAAGGTTCCCAACAGCTTAATCTGGGACCTTGGAAGAGATAAGGGTAGAAGTAGATAGAAAAGAATAAAGAAAAAGCCAAAGAAAAGAAAAGGCAAGTAAGGGTTTGCAAGCCTAAATGCACCCTCCAATGGAGAAACAAAAAAAAATGCTAGGAAAATAGCTGGGTAAGCAGTTGTGGTTGCAGAAAAGGTATTCTCACCATTTCACACATGTCAAGAGGTGTTTTGCCAAGGCAAAAATCTATCAATGGACAAAGTGGTGAACTCCATCAAATTACAGCAAGGAGCATGACTAACCTCCCTCTCCCCCTTCATTCCATTACTAACATTCCCTTTCTTTAGCTGAGATTTATGAAGAGAGATCATGGTTTTATGATGGTTCTTGTTCTTTCAGAAGCCACATTTCTTGTCTAAGATCTTTTCATTTTGATCTACTCTCAAAACTAAATCAACTTTACATAAACTCAGTAAAATCCCCTTCATTTGCTCCCCTCATTCATATTAACCTCTAATTCTACTATATAGCTCCCTTATCTTACCCCTCCCCTAATAATACTAACACTATGGTGTATAAAGCCCCAAAATCTTATAAATCTCCTCTCCTTGGCATTATAGCCATATGCTCTGCAAAAGGAACCAAAGAGACCTCTGGTCACCTTGGTGAACCTATCACATCCCATTCCCCCTTGCTACAAGCCAACTCGCTCCTCAAACCACCATTTGCATTGAAAAACCTTCGTAAACCCTCTTTTACCCCTTAAAACCTTTGCAAGAATTACCCAAAGTCAAAAACCCGCCTCTGGCGCATTTCCAAAGGGTTAGCGCGCAGTTTGATTTTATGAAAAAACATTGGAAAAACCATTAAAAAAACCCGCAACCCAAAGTTTTCCGCCCACATATCACCCGCGCATGTTGTTGCTCCGCCCACCGTCGGATCAAGGCCCGAAGATCCGACGATCCATGATGATATCGGAGCAGCCCCCGCAGCCGTCCTTTACCGCCCGAGAAGGTGACGTTGCGTCACGTCAGGGCCTCTCCACGCGTCAAGCGCTAAAGTCTCTCGGAGCAAGGCCTGACACATTCGGCGTCGTACCAGAACCGCCCCGAGAGACCGTAGCGGTTAGCCTTAACCGTAACCGCTACGGTTCAGACCGCCAGTTGCCCTCCTATGTCACAACGCCACGTCATATCTGCTTGTCCTCGCCCCTGTTATTCGTCCACCTGGCCGCTGACATGGCTGCCACCTCATCGCCCCCATGGACCAACAGTGTATTGACACGTCACCCGATGACGTCAGCTGACGTCACCTCACCTTGACCCACCAATGACGTCATGCTGACGTCATCACTAAAAGCGCCAAAATCATAAAAAGCCCATATTAAGCCAAAAAACGTCTATTTTTCCATTGTTTGTGCGCTTCTCTACTGTTTTTCTGCATGAGCGTTTACGTCCAAATTTTCGCCAACCTGCTCGATTGACCGAGGCGACCTCCACAGCTCCAACTGTGCACGCCCATGCGACCTCTGTTCGTCAATTAACAGGTATTTACCGCTTGCTGCCCTCCATACGCCTGTTATTGAAATAAAAGTTACTCAGGGGGCTAAGGACACCATAAAAATTATATTTTCATCGGCCATTTCCCTCTGCACATCCACATTTGCAATTGTGAAGTCCAAAGACACCAGCCGAGCCTTAATACCTGTAATTTCACTCAAAGACAACATTCACTGCGTATTCCCGGCTAATTTCTTGTTAAGCTCAATTCACCCGCTAAAAGAGGACATAGTGAGACCATAGAGAAGCCCTGCTCCTGAAACAAACAGTATTTCAACTGCTGTTGTGTAATTTCCTCCTCTGGTCTCTGAGATACAAACTGTTTTTATAGAAAATCACTTCTATTCTGTGTTGCTTCCATTAAACAATCCACCTACAATTGTTGAACTTTGAAGAAGGCCATGGAGACTCCTATTGCTCTGAATATCAAGCCCCTCAATGCTCCTCACCAGGAATTAGCATGGAAAGCCCTAGGAGACATGGATTATCAGATGCTGGACTGGTTCCCTATGGGCTCCAAATACAATATCCAGATGATGAATGAGTTGAAGGCCCAGCACCTGAGTGGGGCAGATATCTTGGGGATTTGGGACTCAAACTTGCCCATCTACAACCTCCCCCAAGTAAATCCTATGCCAGAATTGGTCTACAGCTGCCAGGAATGCTATGACCCAAACCAAAGAGCTGTCATCAGCCCCACAGGCTCAGTCCTGTTCCAGATTACCCCAGAAAGTATAAATGGAATGCTGCACTTCCATACTGCCAAGCAATTGACCCCCCTCTATATGCAGAATTTGGTAAACAAAGGGAGCGAGCTGTCAGGTGACCAAATCATTAAGATTAATCAGCTGTTTGTAAGACCAGGCTCTGACACCATCAGAACCCCTCCTATTGGGTATCAATATTTGAATGAATTGGGCAGGATGTTAGTGGATTTAATCAGCTATGTCCTAGGATTCAAGGGAATGGAGGATGTGGATGAAACCATAATAGCAATGCTGTCTCTATTCTCTCCTGGTAAGCCCCCAGCTGTGCATTATGATTATGCTACATACATTGCAGATAAAATCCATGACCAGTTTATGAACTTAAAGAGAGAAAGACTATTCAGGTATACCTCATACATATACCACCTCTTCTTGTTTTATCAACCAGCCACCTTCTCTTTTCCTTTAAAGCCACTCAATGCCCAAGGAAGTCCAAGGTCAGTTGTGTTCTGGACCTCTGTTTTTCATCATACCTCTGTGTCACCTTATACATACAATGAGTTCATTGACTTATTCATTTATCCAGCCATGACAGTACTGCAGGGTACTCCTCCTCCTAGACTAACCGATGACATGAGAAGAATTCTCCATTTGAATAAGTCCTACAGCATTGGGAATTGGTACTTCTACCAAAACCATACAGTCATCAGAATATATGGCTGTGAGTTGACACCTTTTAGATTGCCAAGGTATGTCCCCATGAGGCTTTTTGCCTTGGAATATTTCAGACAGTTTGGCAACTCAGACTACCTGCATTTTCAGAGCAAGAACAAGAAGTCACAGCTAAAGGTAAGGAGCCAGCTGGGTCCTTTCCTATATAACAGAAAAGAGGAGGGATGGAAAGAGGCAAACACTATCCTGGAAGGCCTCAGACTGCAAACTAGTTTTGAATGGGTACCCTATGACCCCAATCATTTTATCTCCCTCAGGAGGATAAGATACAAATTGGGTGGTTATGCACACAAGAGACAACCTGAGATTGAACAGTATGCCAATGCCTTAAGCTAGGAAGAGGGTACCTTAGAAGAAGAAATAACTGCCGAAGAGCTTCTAGAAAGAGAAGCTAGAAATATACAAAAGCAAGCTGACTTGGAAAATTGTGGACAGGTTCCTCATTCATACAGAAGACAGCTGGGAGCAGCTACTACATCATCAACAACCCAGCAGCAAACTGCCGAGAAGGCACCGCAGACAGCAAGCAAAGATAAAGGGAAGCAGGTGGAGCAGCCACCTCCATTGACAGAAGAACAAGTGGATACATTGCTACAGCATCAAGAAGAAATGGAGCAGCAGGAACAAGGGCAGCAACAAGAAGAGGTACAATATAGTGAACAGCAGCCCTTGCAGCAAGAAAAAGTGATTGATGCTCCAAGCTCCACAGAGCAACAGGCTCAGACAAAAGTGCCTCCTAGGGCAGAGACTACTGTTGATACCTCGGTCCTCCAAACCCCACAAAAGGAGGACTTAACCAGGAAAAGAGATAGAGAGACTCCCCTGACTTCATCCATCAATCGGGGAGAGAAAAGACAAAGACTAAATGACTTTCCAGAGGATGATATAGCAGTAAGGCAAGCAATGGGCATAGGCCCACCCAGTGGAGAAGTTTCAGCCAGTTCATTCCAGCATGAACATGATAGAGCTATAGGAGGAGAGGTCAGCTCCTCCAGCCAGCACAGAGAAGGACAGTCAAGCATCAAACAGCAATTTATTGACATTAAGAGGAGAAGTGATCCTATTAAAGTACAGCTGTACAATCATTTGCTGAACCTGGCTCCTACCAATCAGCAAAGACTCATGTCTGCCTTTGATGTAAGTGAAGGCAAGATGATCATGAGTCACTTCATGCCCACAACGCTGCATCCTCAATCTACCTCGGATTATCTAAGAACCAACATGGAGGTTATGGCTAAAGACATACACCCTATGGATAAGATCGAACTGCATAAGCAAACCGGTGAAATGGTGTATGCCTCCTTGGCAGATGAAACATTGGAGAACTACAAATTGAAGAGTAGCCTTGATAACACAGCCTCTCAGCTGGAATTGGAAAGAGCATCATCACAAGCCAAGGACAACAGGATCAAGTCCTTGGAAGATGTAATTATAGAAATAGGACATGATCCTAAAGATGTTAAAGGTATCCAAGAACTCTTGAAGCTAAGGGATGCAGACATGGCGGCCTTAAGAAAGAAAATCAAGCTCCCAGCTACCATCCATCCACAAACAGACGAGGTTGCCCAGCAAAGGCAGGAAAAGGATGCTACAGACCTAATGATATCCCTGTACAAGGAGCTAGTTCGGACTCAAGACAAGCTAGGAGAATCAGAAGCTGCAAAGGCAGCACTACAAGCAGCATTAAAGCAAAGAGAAGAAGGCCAAACTTCCCAGCCCCCTCCGGAAGTAATCAATCTTGAAGAAGCTACTCCAATAACTACTCTTCCTCCTCAGCAGACGGGAACTACAGCACCATCTACAGCCACAACTACGCCAACAACAGAGTAGACTCCTAGTCTGGATATGCAGAAGTTGCAAGCTGAGATCCGAGTTCTTGAATCCCAAATGAAAGAGCTTGATGAAGTCAAAAAGTCTTTGACTAAGGTGAATGAAAGATTTGATAAAAGCAAGCAGAATGAGGCAGCAAAGGAAAGAGAAATAAAATCTCTAAAAAAGAGAATAGCTGAACTAGAAAAAGAGCTTGCACTAGAAAAAGTAACAGCAGAACTAAAAGCAGTCCTCTGGGGTAACATTGGGCGGTCCATCACCAATCAGTGGCAGTATATTGAGACTATGGATGAGCAAATAGTACTCATTACCAAGGCAAACAGGGAAGTACAGAGAGCTAGAGCAAGCTTGGGCCACATGCCAGATGCTGCCAGCAGAATGATCACTATTTTGAATAACAAAACTAGCTCTCAACTAGCTACCATGGGAATTACTAACAGGACTGAAACAATCTCAGTAGTTAAAAGAGTCCTGACACTAAGAAACCTAGTTGGAACGCTGGAAAGAAGAACACAGGATATGCAGACCGAGATCAACAAATTCCTGGACAGATTTGTGGCATTACAAAACAGAGGCCTCCCCAGCATATTAAGCAGTGTAGGAAGGCTGCTTACCCTGGAAAATTACATCAAAAGGGTTGATGCACATGCTGCAGCACAAATAGCAAAACAGCCCAGTACTTCAGCAGAAACAGGGCCAGCATCAGGGCAGAATTTGTATGATAGGGTGGATAACCTGTTTTTTATCATGAATGAAATTGATCACCTGTTTGATACACCACCAAATTTCTTTAAGTATACAGAAGCAGATGAGACTATGGGGGCAATCATAAATCATCAATTGCCCACACAGGAAGAATGGAGGAATTTGACACAGGTAATCTTATCAGGCCCGAACCTGTAGCGATAGTTTTTCTCCAGTTTATGAACAGTCATGCACAGGCAGAATTTTGGTGGATAAAATCTACAAGGAAGAGACAGATGCTGAGCCAACTCAGCAGGGCTATTTACTCACCACAACAGCAATCACCATCACAAGGTAGCAGACCCGAAATACAGCGCACAAGCCAAAAAGTCGGGTTCTCCAGCATTTGATCAAAGTATCCCAACCGACTTAGCAGCTCCCAAAGGCCAAAATATCTTCTGACAGAACATCAAGACGCCTTTATCTTGTATTCAATGCTGTAATAAATTTCTGATAATAATATCTCAAAAGTTGGTGAGAATATTAAGTCTGAGATAACTTAGAACTCAGATATTTTGTAAACAATCGCAAGTATATATTCACCCCTCGCAGAAGCTGAAGGGGTTGTTGTTATTTTCATTTTGGGCATCTCATTTGCTGTAAAATTCTCAGAGAAATAATACAAAGGGTGAATGGAATTTCCGAAGCTTGGCGTACCTTGATGCATGATGATGAATGGTGAATGTTGCAGGATTCCAGAGTGTTTCATAAAACAATAAGTCTTTCTTAAATCTCTGTGTTACATGTTTTTCGAGTCTTTTGTTCTCTTTCATTGTTTAAATGTTTTACACTTAATAGCAAGGTAGAAGAATAGTTCCAGGATTTAATCACTGATTACCCTGAACTCAATCTGAGCTATTATCCATGTTTTCTTCAGATACAGTGAATGAAGTGTAATTCTTAATTGCTGCACTTTAAAACTATATCTTCTACAGTGATAGACATCCCCAGGGATTCAAGTTTTGCTCCTGAGGCATCTATCTGTTTCTCATACCTAGTTTGGTGGAAATACTTGAATACTTTAGTGAAAATTCTCAATTGCTTTCACTGGTTTTTTCACCTGTTTGTGTTATAAATCAAAATTTGTTCTATGAAGTATCCAAATGGCCCTGTAAGTTGCACCAGTTCACCTCAAGGTTCCTAGACACCTATACTGCTATAGACTCCATTGCCCAATGATATTTGACTCTTTGAATACTACATCATAAGACCTAAAAGAAACTCTTCAACCAAAACATGAACAAAACCTGTGCATAATACCTAGCCTAAAACACTATCATAACAGATACAAATCATAAAGAGAGAGCCCTCTCTGATCACAGTTTGGCTAGAAACAGTGATCCAAAGATTGGTTAGTGGTTACCCCGGCCGTATTCCCTTGGGAGTCATAGGGAACAACCTGGGTGTTAACAATCTCTTTATATAGAATTAGATTAAGTTGACTAGGCCTTACAATAAGAGACATGTCTACTTACCATCTACAAATTTAAATGTGGCATAAGATCCTTTACATAGAATCGGATTTAAATTGACTAAGCTAAAACATTTCCACTTAAGTCAGCCTCAAATGCTATATATATATATATATATATATATATATCATGTTTGGAGGTGGAATTTCACGAGGTCTAGAACAATTACTTGGAAGCATTGAAGGAGGGACATATTAGGCTGATAGATAGGGAAGATGAAATCATTTGGACTTCCTCCCATTTTGGCTCGTACACTTGAACATGCTTAGAATGAATGATGAGTCAAAGTGGTGGTGTAGGGTGCTTTGGCAATCCAATTGTCCTACAAAGGAAAAAATTTCATGTGGTGTTTAATGGAAAATAAATCCCCCATGTGGGATGTCATGCAAAGGAGATATAAAATTGGGTGGGGTGGTGTTAACTTTGTAAACAATATGGGAAACAATTGTTCATATCTTCCTATATTTCCCTTTTACACTATAGATATGGAAGAATGTGTGTTGTTCTGTTTTGGGGAAATCTTGTACCTAGGATAGGTTTGAGGTGTAGGTTCTATGGAGGGGCCGACATTCATCTCCTACTACTCACACATTCAAGGCTCTCCCTTTAATTATATGTTGTGGAGTATGGCATGCTAGGAACAAGGTCATCTTTCAAGGCAAATCAACCTTGCCAAACTAGGTGGCTGCAAAAGGCTTGTCCATATTCTCTCACTTTCCTCAGACAAAAGCTCAAACCACCTCGCAGTGTGTGATATAAAAAGATTATGATGTTAATAAACCATGGGATTTTTTGATGAGTTTCTCAAGGGGAAGACCAAAGATGCGGAGGAGGGGTAGTCATATATGTTAGAGAAAAATAGTTTTTCAAGTTCAAAATGGGTTTGGGCAAGGGCACTAACAACCAATTTGAACTCTTAGCTTGCAAAAATATTTTAGCCTTTGCAAAGGAAAAAGGATGTGACCATATTCAAGTTTTCAGGGACACCTTGCTTCTTGTTAATTGGGTGAATGAAGTTCAACAATGTAGAAATCTTCTTTTATTTCCTATTATGGAGGAGATACTTCGCCTAAAGTTTTCATTTGTCAGTTTGTTTTGTTCACACATCTACAGTGAGTGAAACAACTCAGCCGACCAACTTTATAAAGAAGTTTCACTTCTAGGTCGGGGGTGTTGGTTGATCTTTGAGCATAGGGACCATGAGTTTTTTTACTACTATTATAGGCCTATCATATACACATAGGGGCTTTCAACGACTCAGTGATGATCTACTTTATCCTTTTTTTCTTATATGCATGCATATACACTAGATATACTCTTCATTTTGTTATAAAACAAATGTTTAGTCTTTGTTGTATAGTGATGACACTAGCTGAAGGTATTCACTAATTTTGTTAGGGAATATTGTTAAAGTTGGAAACTAGGGCCAAATTCCACCTTGAGACAGCTCATTTAATGGAGATGATGATTGAATTGGATTCCTCTTTTCAAGAGGTCCAATATTGATATAAAGATCATGTCATTTGGACAAGCAAAAGTGTGATTTTGAATTTATGACCACACATGTGCAAATTGTTCAGGTCAACCTCAGCTAAATGTAGACTCAAGAAGCCAAATGGATGTGTCTCTTCACCCACAACGAAGTGTATAAATAGAAGAGACCTCACACCTCATTTGGACATCCATCACTCACACATTCTTCTCTCTCTCTTCATCAGATTGGTTTGTACAACTTGGGGCAGCCTCTCTCTCACACACATGTGGCTAGGAGGACAGAATTTCTGGGCAGAAATCACAGGTCGAATTTCAGACAGTTTGACCAATGTTGATCGAGGATATGTTGACCAATTTTGATTGCGATTTTTGGGGAAGAATTATGATTTCCTTAGGTCGCATTAACTGGCATAGGAATTGAAGTTTTCTGGGTAGTTTGACCAAGTTTGACTAGAGTTTTTGTGACTATTTTGGGTTGACTTTGACCATTGCTGGAGGTCGAGTTTGACTACATTTGGCAAGCTTTAAAGGAGGTATTTTACTATTGTTTGGACCAGCCTTGACTTTCTGGTTAGGGTTGAATTTTGACTGTAGTTGACTGCATAATTTGATAGGGTTGATTTGTCTTTGTATTGGGCTAATTAATTTGAATTTTGTACTTTCTCTCTGTTGAACTATTGAATAATAAGAAGAAGATTTGATCAAAGGGTTTCCCCACATTGGGGCTTTTCCCTGGCATCCGCCAAATCCGGTGTTCTCTTGTCTTAGCTTGTTTTCTACATTTTGTTTAATGTTCTATATGCATTTATTGTCAATGTGATTAATGGTTAATGTGATTGCTACTGGAAATAATTGGAAATTGTTATTGGGTTGCCAAAGGAACATTGAAGTCAATTGTGCTAAGCATAGAACATAGCATTGTTATCTAAAATTAACATGGTATCAGAGCTCAGGTGAAGACAAATCCCAAGCAAGAGTGAGAAAAGCAATCACTAAGGAACAATGTTGGACAAGAATTTTGAGCTAGTCCCAATGACGACTACATCCTACTTCAAATCTGAGGACAAGTGTTAGGAAACCAGCTCACAAAAAGATAGAAAAATATATCAACGCCTTAGAATTCAGCCTCTTCGAGGGGGCAACCTCATTTACATTACACAAATGAACAATTCTTGGATGATACAAATGACTAAACCTCCCTTCTATATATAGGAGTCTAAGAGGTCACAATATAATCAATAACAGTAATAACATAAGGGCACAAAAATAACAATAGTGGGTTTCTATGGGGCATATTAATAACAATATGGGGACAATAGGGGCACAATAATAACAATAAGGGATACAGTGACAATAGTAATTGGGGAATCACTAGTATTATAGTGGCCTAACATACCCCTCTCCTTCTTAAAAGCGTTGTCCTCAACGCTTGAGTAGTTTTGGATGCTTCTATATAAAATTCTCATCCTCCCATGTGGAATCTTCAGCGGATAAGTTCTTCCACTTGATGAGATACTCCGAAATTGATCGATTTCGTAGCTGTCAAGTTCTTGTTTCTGTGACTGCTTCTGGTTCCAATATGATATTCCCTTCCTCGTCAAGTTCTGGAAATATTGTTTGAACTGGGAGCTTTTCACCTATAACCTTCTTCAAACATGAAACATGGAAGATTGGGTGCACTCGGGAAGCTGCAGGAAGCTCCAATTTGTATGCCATAGTACCAATCTTTTGCAACACCTTGTACGGACCATAATACTTTGGTGATAATTTATTATCCTTCTTAGCTTGCTTGAGAGACATTTTTTTATATGGTTGTAGCCATAGGAATACCCAGTCAACTACATCAAAACCTCTTTCGCTGCAATGTTGATCTGCTTGTTGTTTCATTCTATTCTGCGCCAATGTGAGGTTATCCTTTAAGAGTTGGAGAACTTGTTGTTGATGCTCTATGTGATGTTCCACTGCTTGAACCTTAGAATTTTCTCTTAAATATGATGTGATGGATGGTGGATGATATCCATAAAGTGCCATAAATGGGGTCATTTTTGCTGCATTATGGAAGGAAGTGTTATACCACCATTCAGAGGCAACCATTTGATCCATTATGTTTTTTTATCAGATACAAAGCAACGAAGGTATCCTTCCAAACATTTGTTTACTAACTCAATTTTCCCATTAGATTGAGGATGATAAGATGATCTATGAGCTAACTGAGTACCAAAACAAGAAAATAATTATGTCCAAAAATTTCCAGTGAAAATGGTATCTTTGTCGCTTACAATAATCTTTGGGTTTCCATGTAGCTTTTGAATCGTTTCCATAAATGCAATAGAAATTGTATTGGCTTTAAATGGATGTGATAATGCACAAAAGTGTGCATACTTGGTAAGTCTTTCAATTACCACCATGATGACACTCTTTCCCTCAAACTTGGGTAAACTTGTAATAAAATCCATTGAAACCTCCTCCCAACGTTGGCTTGGAATGGATAAAGGTTATAATAGACCTGAGGTCTTAATTGTTTCAACTTTATTTTGTTGGAAAACCAAACATTCTACCACAAACTTTTGAATATCCGATTTAAGTCCATCCCAAAAAAAATCCTTCTTAACCTTGTGGTAAGTTTTTAAAAATCCTGAGTGCCCTCCTAAGGGAGAAGTGTGCAATTCCATAAGAATCTTTTGTTTGAGTTGGGAATTCTTACATAGGTATAAGCGATCTTTGTACCATAACGAATCTTTTTCAAACTAAATATATCATATGTACAGGGATCTTGTTGTAACTTTCGAATGAGTGCCCACACTTCTTCGTCATTCTTCCATTCCTCCCTTGCTTCATTTATCCAATCTGGTTGGATAATAGAAATGGTGCACAACAATGCTTCCACATCCTCATCCTTTCTTGAGAGTGCATCTGCCACAACATTTTGCTTCCCTTTTTTGTAGATGATTTCAAAGTCATAACCCAACATCTTTGTGACCCATTTTTGTTGCTCTTCAGAGGATAATCTTTGTTCTAAAAAGTATTTAAGACTATCATGATCCGTTTTTACCTTGAAGTGTCTTCCCATTAGGTAGGGTCACCATTTCTTAAGTGCATGTAGTATTGCCAACATTTCCTTCTCATAAATAGCTTTGTGTAAATACTTTCCCTTGATTGGACGACTTTCGAAAGCAATGGGTCTTTCATCTTGCATTAAAACAACACCAATTCCATTTCCTGAAACATCACATTCCACAATAAAGGTTTTTTTGAAGTCCGGCGTAGCTAAGACCGATGCTTGGCACATTGCCTCTTTAAGATGTTCGAAGGCCTTTGTTGCTTCTCGAGTCCATGAAAATGCATCTTTCTTCAATAATGTTGTTAGAGGTGCTTCTATTCTCCCATAATTCTTAACAAACTTGCGATAATACTATGTCAACCTGAGAAATCCTCGCAAATGCTTTATGGATGTGGGGATTTTCCATTCCTTAATGGCTTTAATTTTTCTAGGGTCTACCTTAAAACCTTCATGAGATACAATATGACCTAGATATTCCACCTCGTGTACTCCAAAGAAACATTTGGAGCTTTTTTCATGTAATTGTTTCTCCTCCAATAGTTTGAGCACCCTGTCAACATGTTCAACATGATCCTTCCAAGACTTGTTGTAGATTAGTATATCATCAAAAAATACTAACACAATTTTTCTAAGGAAGGTTTTGAAAATGGAATTCATCAAACCTTGAAATGTAGAATGTGCATTGGTAAGGCCAAAAGGCATGACCAAAAATTCATAATGACCCTCATGAGTTCTAAATGTTGTTTTTGGAATGTCTTTAATCTTCATTCTGATTTGATAATATCCTGAACAAAGATCGAACTTGGTGAAGTAAATTGATCCATGCAATTCATCCAATAATTCATCAATGACAGGAATGGGAAATTTATCTTTAATAGTGAGCTTGTTGAGCTCCTTATAATCCGGACACATGTGCCAAGATCCATCCTTCTTGTGCACCAATACTATTGGAGCAGAGAAAGAACTTTGACTAGGTTGAATTGTACCAGCCTCTAGCATTTCTGCAACCATACGTTCAATTTCACTCTTTTGGGCATAAGGATATCTGTACGGCCTGATGTTCAGAGGAACACTTCCTGGAATCAAATGAATAGCATGATCATGATCACGAATAGGTGGGAGACCTTTGGGAGTCTCAAATGCCTTGGAATGATTTTCCAAGACTTTTTGGAGATCTGGAGAAATAGATGATTTCGATGTGGGAACCTCTAACGAACATAATTGTGCAATTACACCTCTTTGTTCCTTCTTCAGAAACTTTGTCATACCGTTAGAGCTGATTATCTTTCTGAGTTTCCCTGCAATACCCCTTAATTCAACTTCCTTTCCTTCTGCACAAAATTTCATGAAAAGTTATTGAAAATTAAAAGCTATTGTACCCAAGGATTGTAGCCATTGGACTCCTAGTACAACATTAGCACCACCCATTGGAATGGAAATCATTAGGCTATTCAATACATATTCTCCCATGGGTAGCTTGATATTATGGCACTTTCCAGATAAATTTATGGTTCCTCCACTTGCAACCATCACATGACACTTTAGTGCTGGATATAGGAAGAAATTCAATTCCTTGCTATCTTACAATGAATAAAATTATGGGTACTTCCCAAATCAATCAACACTATTACCTTTTTCTTCTTGATATGTCCTTCTATCTTGATAGTTTGAGGAGTGGTAATTTCAGCCAATGCATTACAAGATATGGTCGGATTCATTTCTTCTTTATCTAGGGTTTGTTCGTAGAGTATATCATCTTCTTTTGACATTTCTTGTTCCTTTTCTTCCTCCTATTCACAATCTATGTAGAATAATTTCTTCTCAGCACACTTATGACCTTTAGTGTATTTGCTATCACAACTATAACAAAGCGCTTTTTCTCTTTTTTCTTCCAATTGTTGTGGTGTCAACCTTGTAGGTTGTGGAAGGCTAGGGGCAACAACACTTCCATCTTTATAGTTGTGAGTGGTAGGCTTCCTGGTTGCTATAATTTTGCTTTCCATTTTTCTTGCTAACTTGTATGCCTTCTCCAATGAATCGGGTTCCCAAAGGCAAACCTCATGTTGGATATTATCCTTTAAAGTCCCTATGAACACATCAATCGTATGCTCCTCTGGAATATATTTTACCCTTTGTTCAATTTTTGGAAGTCCTCAATGTGCTCCATCATTGAACCCTTTTGTTTGAGATTTATCAATTGGCTAAAAAAGGTGTTGCTTTTTGTATCCTCATAATGTGCTATCATTTCTTCCGTAAAAATTTCCCAAGTGAAAATTTGTTTACGAGAGCAAAGCCATCGATACTATACAAATTGATTTGGTTCCAAATATAAATTTGCAATACGTACCTTTTGTGTGTTTTGCACATTATGGAGATCAAAAAATTGCCCCATCTGTAGTATCCATGTTCCGGGATCCTTGCCATCAAACTTCCTCATATTGATTTTTGGAACATGGTGGGTCTTCAATCCAACATTAGAGTTTATGAAATCATTATTAACATTTCTTTTGTTCTCATCATGAGTTTCTTCTACTACCTTTTCACCATTAGTGACCATTTCGTGTAGCAACTTATTCAGATTTATCTTCAATTCTTCCATCTTATCGTCCATTCCATTCATCTTAGCATCCGTTCCATTCATCTTATCTTCCACGTCATCCATATTAGCTTCCATATTAACTTGCATGCCATTCATATTAGCTTCCATGCCATTCATCTTGGCTTCATTTACCTTTAGTAAGAGTGAAATTTGTTGGACTTGGTCTTGTAATTTTGATATATCATGTTGCATTTCTTCCTCTTCTTCACGAGTCAAGCTAGAGCTTTCAGGTTTCTTAATGGGTGTTTCCATTTTATTTCTTCAGGGCATTAATTAATGCTAATAATTCTTCACTATCCCCTTTGAATTCCTTCAAACTAATTTTTCAAACCAATCTTATGCAAAATTTAAAAAAACCTACACACCTTTTTTTTTCACTTTGTAAGAGCTCGATATTGAATCTGTTGTATCTCTGTAACTGCAGACCTTGAATATCTGAAATCTCGTCATGTGGTAGCCCTTTGAGTCCTCTTTCTAACACCATAATTCTGATCAAGATTGGGTTCTCCAAGGAAGATTTATGCCAAATCTCCCATGGTGACCTGATTATAAACTACTTCATTAGAGCGAACTTGTACGACGTGCCATGTGTCACTGTTTCGACATTAATACCTGAAACTGATACACAGAAAACTATAGGCCGTCCTCTTTCTGAAACTTCTTACTAAATTTAAATCTGATGCTCAAAACAAAAGTTATGACAATTTTCCCCAGGTCACTTGTTTGGAAAGTAATTTGGGAGTCTGCAAAAACCCTAACTTCCACAGATCATATCTCTATAAATATAGCGAGACAAGCTCTAAAATTCGGACAGAACGATTTCGGCTCAAATTGTTTTTTTTAGCTTCTGAAATAGCGCAGAAAGAAGTTATAGTGAAAATGCCACGATGGCCTGTTTGGAGCAGCGAAACCCTAGAATCCAAAGCTCTGATACCAAATGTTAGGAAACCATCTCACAAAAAGATAGAAAAGATAGATCAACGCCTTAGAATTCAGCCTTTTCGAGGGGGCAGCCTCCTTTACATTACACAAATGAATAATTCTTGGATAATACAAATTATTAAACCTCCCTTCTATATATAGGAGTCTAAGGGGTCACAATATAATCAAGCCGACATAACAGTAATAACATAAGGGCACAAAAATAACAATAGTGGGTTTCTATGGGGAATACTAATAGAAATATGGGGAGAATAGGGGCACAATAATAATTATAAGGGATACAATGACAATATTAATGGGGGAATCACTAGTATTATAGGGGCCTAACAACAAGCATAAGGAAAAATCTTACTATCATGCATGGAAGATTTCTTTAAATACATAATAAGAAAATTATGACATGGACTATATCAAAGGAAGAGTAGTGTAGCCTCCTTCAAATGTATCCAAAGCTACACAAACAAAGTACAAGAAAAGTGAGGTTAAAGCTAAGAAAATTATTGTTGATTCTATTCGCAAGCCTTTGGTTGCCTATATTTCTAATTTGGAAACATCTAAAGAGATGTATGACAAGATGGTTGGGATGTTCAAAGTAAATAATGCAAATCAAGTCCTCTTTCTCAATAACAAGTTGAAAGACATTAAGATGGACAGAGGAGAATCCATTCAATCCTACTTCATGAGGATTACCGAGATCAAGAAAAATCTCCTATCTTTTGGAGAAGTCATTGGTGACATGGAGCTCACTCTTATTGCACTTGTAGGCCTTACAAGAGAATGGGATGTGTTTAACACCACCATACTCAACAATGATAGGGTTCTTGGATTTGATGAATTACTGGTTATATGCACTCAAGAAGAAATAAGGATGATGAAAAGAGATAAGCCCTCAAATAGAAACAATCCTACCATCTTCTCCAATCATGCTAAGAGGAAGAACAATGTTGGTCTAAGAAGAAAAGGTCAAGGGTTCAAGTGAGGATTCAAATAAGGAAGAAAAGGGAGATGCTTCAATTTCAACAAGTTTGGACATTTTGCTAGAGAGTATCCTCATAAGAAGTATACTCCAAGCGATGATGACAATCATAACAACAACTACAAGGGCAATGGAAATCAAAGGAACAACAGGTTCAACAACAAAGGAAAGAGGAATGCTCCTGCTACTTGAAATGGAAATGGTCGTCCTCCCAAGAAGTCAAGAAACTCTAGGTATGAAGAAGTTAATGTTGGTGAAAAGAAAAATTAATTTTATCTTATGTATGCCCTCACCACCACCTCTCCTCTGGATATATTAGATCATTGGTTGATTGATAGTGGTGCCTCAAGGCACTTCATTGGGTACAAAGTGACTCTCTCAAACTTGATTGAAAAGAAGACGAATATGGAGATTATACCTGGGGATAATGCCACTTATCCTGTGAATGGAATTGTGATTGTTACTCTTCACTTAAATCAAGGTCAAACCCTTCATCTACAAGAAGTGTTGTATGTACTTGATATGAAAAAGAATATGGTCTCTATATTTGCGATGGAAGATAAAGGTTTCAAGGTGACATTCATTGATGGGAAGGTTCGTGTTTGGAAAAGGAACCCAAGAGATGCATTCACTCTTAGATTCAAGGTTGAAGATCTCTATCAGGTTGGAGGAAGTCCATTAGGAGAAATGACTTGCGATACTTCTCTTCAATCTGAATTATGGCACCGAAGATTTTCTCAACTTCATTACAAAGCCTTACCTAATGTAAGGAAGATGGTCACGGGAATGCCTGAATTCAACTCAGATCATGAAGGTGTATGTCAGGGTTGCGTAGCTGGAAAACACACGAGGGGACCATTCCCCTCAAGTCAAATTCAAACTAACGATATTCTTCAATTGGTCCATTCTGATCTATCAGGTATGTTGCATGTGACATCTTTGGGTGGATATTTGTACTATGCAATTTTGGTGGATGACTTCTCTCGCAAAACATGGATCTATTTCTTAAAGAAGAAGGATGAAATGTTCAAATGGTTCTGCTCTTTCAAAGCCTTGGTTGAGAAACAGGGAAGAGGATCAAAATATTGAGGACCAATAATGGGAACGAATATGAGTCAAATGAATTCAATGACTATTGTAGAGAAGTTGGCATTAAGAGGGAGACCACAACTGCATATACTCCTGAGAAAAATGGATTTGCCAAAACGAAAAATTGAACAATCATAGAAGCTACCCATGTTATGCTTCATGACCAAGGTCTACCGAAGTTCTTATGGGGAGAAGCTTCCAACACCGTTGTGTATGTTCAAAACAGATGCCCACATCAAGCATTGGATTTCAAGACACCTAAAGAAGTATTCACCGTTAAGAAACTTGATGTTTCTCATTTTAGACTTTTTGGTTATCCCGTATATTTTCATGTGCCGAAAGAGAAAAAATAACAAGTTAGATGCATCTGGGAAGAAAGGAACATTTGTGGGCTATAGTGAAACTTCGAAGGCATATAGAATCTATGTTTCTGGTCAAAGGGAAGTGGAAATAAGTCATGATGTAACCTTAGGAAAGTCTGAGATCTTCCTAGGGCTCTAGGAAAGACAATGATGATGATGTATGAAATCAGGATGAACCTTTGACTGATGACACGATGCTCAGTGTTGAAGGTCTGATGAATCCCATTGATCCACCTCCTAGTGAGCCCTCTACTTCAAGAAAAATACCTTTATGGCTCAAAGATACTCTTGAAGATGTTAAGAAACATATTGCACCGAGGGGGAAATTTCATGAAAGCAAGAAGTCGAATAGGTACCAAGGCTACTTAGCTGCCATGAGTACCATTGTACAATATAAGCCATGTACATTTGAAGAAGTCGTGAAACACCAAGTTTGGAAGGATGCAATGAACAAGGAGTATGAGTCGATCAGGAAGAATGATGTACGGGATGTGGTTCCTAGACCCAAGGACAAGTCAGTGGTCACTTCAAAATGGCTCTACAATATCAAACATGGAGCTGATGGGAGGGCTGAAAATTGCAAGGCTAGATTTGTTGCTCGAGGCTTCTCTCGAAAGGGAGTAGACTATGATGAGATATTTGCACCAGTTTCCTGATATACCACCATCCATTCGATCATAGCTCTTATTGCCTAAGAAGGATGGAGCCTTCACCAAATGGATGCCAAAATTGCCTTCTTGCATGGCTCGCTTGAGGAGAAATTCTATGTAGAACAACTCGAGGGATTCGAAGTTCAAGATCGTAAGACACATGTATGCAGGTTGAAGAAAGCCCTCTATGGGTTGAAGCAAGCCCCCAAGGCTTGGTATGAGAGGATTGATAACTATTTTATGAAGCTGGGATTTAAATAAGTGACGCTGACCCGAACCTATACTTCAAGGTGGAAAAGGACAGGCCTCTGGACTGATGCACTACTTCCTAGCATTGGAGGTCTGGCAAAATCCAAGTGAAATTTTCCTTTCTCAAGGAAAATACATTGTGAAGCTACTTGAGAGATGTGGGATGGTGGATTGCAAGTTCGTATCAAATCTGATGGAACTCAACTTCAAGAATCTATGTGGGAGTGTTGTTGGGCTCGAATTAGCAAATCCTTCCAAGTATCGTCTTGTGGGGGCCCTAATGTTCTTGTTAAACTCCCATCCTCACATATTCTTCGTTATGAAAACGTTGAGTCAATTTATGGTCGAGCCTCATCACATTCATCTGATTGTTGCTAAGAATCTCTTGAGATATCTCCGGGGCACAATCCACTATGGACTGAGATACACTGTCAAGAACTTGAGGCTACATGGATATTAAAATGTTGATTGGGATAGCAGTGTGGTGTATCATAATATCATGTCTGGGTGTTGCTTCTCTTTGGGATCTGGTTCAATATCTTGGCTGAGCAGGAAGTCGAAATCGGTTGCTTTAAGCACTGCCGAGGCCGAATACATTGTTGCTAGTATAGCCTATTATGAAGTTGTTTGGTTGATGAAGCTCTTAAGTGAGATATTTAAGCACGTGCTACATACCATCATGATCTTCTGTGACAACAAAAGTGGGATTCGCCTTTCAGAGAATCTCGTGTTCCACGATCGCCCCAAGCACATTGATATCAGGTACCACTTTATCTAGGATATGGTACAACGAAGAGAAATAAGGCTCCAACACATCATGGCAGATGAGCAGGTCACAGACATTCTCACGAAGCCCTTAGGGAAAGTCAAATTCTTAGCCTTCCGTGAGAGACTTGGAGTCGTGGAAATACCCTCCCATGAGGGTCCCACTTGAGTTGGACATTGAGCTTTGGGAGCTCCTAGGGGCTTGGGGTACTTCATGGAGCTATGAGCAACCATAGGGTGAGTGGTTCACCTTTCCCTAGTGGTGTGCTATGTACAGGGCGAGTGATTTACCTTCCCTTGTGATACCCCATGATGGTTGACATGTGTGTAGGGTGAGTGGACACGTGTGTAGGGTGAGTGGACACACTACGATTGACATATGCATAGGATGAGTGGTTCACCTTCTCTTGTTGATGCCCTAACATACATCCTACCCATGTACTCCGGGACTCATTGGAAGTACCTCTCATCTAGGCAATGAGTTGGGAAATGTGGATAGGGACCATAGCACTACCGTTGGACGCATCGTGTACTGTGGTGCTCCCTATGTCTAGGATGCATGGTGTTCAACAACTTGATCTAGGATCAACTAAGAACTGGCCTTTGTCAATGGAGAATGGTAAGGTCTTGTGACTTACTCTCCATCAATTATTCTTCATTATTACTTCATGGTTCAGTAGAGATGATAGAGATGGTACAAAATGACAAGATGGCATGATGATGACAGATAGATTGGAAGGTGGAATTCTCCCTAGTTGAGAGGGAGTGTTAAAATTGGCAACTAGGGCCAAATTCCAACTTGGGACAGCTCATTTGATGGAGATGATGATTGCATTGGATTTCTTTTTTCCAGAGGTCCAAGATTGATATAAATATCATCTCATTCGAGCAGAAGTGTGATTTTGAATTTATGACAACACGTGCAAATTTTTCAAGTCAACCTCAGCTAAATGTAAACTCAAGAAGCCCAATGGATATGTCTCTTCACCCACAACGATGTGTATGAATAGAAGAGACCTCACATCTCGTTTGGACATCCATCACTCACACATTCTTCTCTCTCTTCATCAGATTGGTTTGTACAACTTGGGACAGCCTCTCTCTCTCTCTCACGTGCGGCTAGGAGGAAAAATTTTCTGGGCAGAAATCACAGGCCGAATTTTAGACAGTTTGACCAATGTTGACCAAGGATATTTTGACCAGTTTTGACTGCAGTTTTTGGGGTAGAATTCCAATTTCCTTAGGCTACATTGACTGGCATGGAAATTGAAGTTTTATGGGCAGTTTGACCTACATTGACTGCAGGCCTGTTTGACCAAAAAATTAACCACAGGTTGACCAAGTTTGACCAAATTTTTTGTGATTGTTGTGGATTGACTTTGACCATTGTTGGAGGTCGAGTTTTAATACCTTTGACAAGCTTCAAAAGAGGTATTTCATTATTGTTTTGACTAGCGTTGACTTTTTGGTTAGCACTGAAGTTTGACTGCAGAATTTGGCAAGGCTGATTTGACTTTATATTGGGCTAATCAATTTGAATTTTGTAATCTCTCTCTCTACTGAACTATTGAATAATACTAGGCAGATTTGATCAAAGGGTTTTCCCCACATTGGGGTTTTTCCCTGGCATCCGCCAAATCCGGTTTTTTCTTATCTTGGCTTGTCTTTTATATTTTGTTTTATGTTCTACCTGCATTTACTGTCAATGTGATTAATGGTTAATGTGATTGCTACTGGAAATAATTGGAAATTGTTATTGTTGACCTAGGTTGTCATTGATGTCAATATGGCAATATTCTAGATACTAGATGATGATATGAAGCCAAGGGGAAGCAGAGCAGATCCATGAAGAAACAGGAGCAAAGCCATCAGGGAAGCTATTGAAATAACATTGGAAACGATCAGAGGAGCTCATTGAAAGCTCAGAACAGGAACATTCAAAGAAAATCCAGAGGAATAAGTTCAATGGAAGAAGCAAAGAGGAACACACAACAGAAAAAGGTAAGAACTAAGAAACAAAGAGGAACACGTAGCGGAGGAGCATAAAGAGCTATATCAAAAGTGTCGGAGGAGTAGAGCTATCAGAAGCCAAAGGAAGAACTATAGGAAGTATCGCATATGCCAAGAGTAAGAGCCACATCAGAGGAGCATCGCATGTAATACATACCCAAGAAGAACCGAGAGGAAGAATTAAAGGAGCCACATAGAACCTATAGAAAGGAAACAGCAGAGCAATATATAAACAGAGTTAAAGGAGCGGAGCAATATACACTATCGGAGGTGGAGCAGTATATAATATCGGAGAAATCATATCAGCGAGCTCTATTGAGTGTCATCCCCGAAACCTTCGATTGCACTAATGTATGCGGACCCGCTGCAATATTGTAATATGATTTAATACTATATCGCATCTGCCATATCGCAAGTGTTTAAGGCCTTGCCACATTGAAAGCGTCAATTGTGATATATGTTGCGACCCAATGGTCCTATTATAACCCATCCTAATGTTATATCGCGTCCCATGTCGGAAGTTGTGTATTGCAAATTATAAAGCGATGGCACTATAAAGTGCGATTGCGATATATACACACGGACCGAAGGGTATATCAACTGCTGCTTAATATCATATCGCATCCACAGCAATCGCAAGTCCATAAGGGATGGCACTATAATCTGTCGATTGTGATAGAGGTATGGACCCGATGGACTCATCAAAAGCAGTTTATATAATATCACGTCCAGCAGGGGAATCAGCCATCAGCAATCGATTATGTTATGTGTGAACCTCTAGAAGCGGCGATTGAGATAAAAGGATGACGTGGCATGTGGGACCTCTATATGGCTATAGCCTCATTTATATGGTTTTTGTAAAGTAATAAGTCTGTGAATAAAAGATTCTCTGACATATATATTTTTCATATACAAGTCGGCCTCTCCTCCCTATGAACATGTCCCTTGGTGGTAGGAAAAAGTCATATGTGTGTGTGTGTGTGTGTGTGTGTGTGTGTGTGTGTTGAAATGCTTCATTTCTAGAATTGATCTCGGGGATCTATATTACGAAGAAATAACAATTCACGACTCGTGAACTTGAAAAGAAAAAAGGACCTCTCTGATATTTTTTTAATAAGCATCATTTCTATTGTAATTCAGCCCCTCTTCCTCTTGAACATGTCCTATGAAGCATTGGTTAATTCGAATAGGCAGAGGAAGCTAAAGCGACCAAAGGATCGAGAAGCCGAAGAAGCAAGCGAATGCAGAGGAAACTACAGCGACCGAGGAGGGAAGCCAAAAGGTCGAACAAGCATTGAGGAAGCGTAAGCTCAAGTGAGCAAGGAGGAAGCCAAAAGGTCAGGCGCATCAGGCATATAAAAATAGAGAACAAGGAAAGTTTAAAGTTGTTGAAAAACTGGAAGAAACAGAGGTAGTTGTAAGCCCAGCAAAATAGAAAAGGGCTGAAGGTCCAACAAGACAAGAGGCATTCGAAGGACGAGCATCTTTGTTGATCGTGTTACCCTGTAA
The DNA here is from genome assembly GCA_031772625.1 of Pinus tabuliformis. Taxonomy (NCBI): domain Eukaryota; kingdom Viridiplantae; phylum Streptophyta; class Pinopsida; order Pinales; family Pinaceae; genus Pinus; species Pinus tabuliformis. The sequence goes on along the minus strand of CM062818.1, from coordinate 1,567,222,242 downwards.
AAGATTCAGACCTGTGATGAATTAATCAGGTACACAATGCAGTCTAAAGAAAAATTATGTGATGTAATAAATAAAGTTTTATCTGACATTGTTTGAAGGGAGAAGTAGCCAGCAAAGAAGCAGTCATGCTGAAGCATTTACTGTGACAGTTAGAACAGATGCTTGAACAGAAAGTTGGTTCTTGTGCAGAGCTTATTGTAGCTAAAAGTAGACTCACTAAAGATGTGTGGAGACATTATCAGAGATCATGATGGCTATTGCAGACTCTGTGTGTACAGTATGAAGAGTTGTAAAGACTCCTTCATAAGAAGATTGGTTGCCATTAATGTTTTAGCATGGATACTACAGTGAAATTGTAAACAGACAAAACTCAGTAAAGAAGAGTTATGAGAGCATAACATTATTATCAAACATGCCTTGACAAGATTGGGTCGGAGCCCTTGGGGTTGGTGCCTCAGAAGTTGGAAGGATTGGTGTCCTTGGAGTTGGTTCTCCTATAACCAAGGTTGGTACCTTGACAAATCATATCCAGACAGTTTGCAGCAGAGGGTTGGAGCCCTTGAAATTGGTGCCTCAAAACTGGAAGGATTGGTGTCCTGGGAGTTGGTGCTCCTGAGTCCAAGGTTGGTGCCTTGACAAAACAGAGTTTGTGCTCTCGAGGTTGGAGCCTTACAAAAGTCCAAGTTGGTTCTTGGCAACAGATTGGAATCATTTATATATTGTATCTATTTTATAACAATTGAAAAGAAATATTGATTCACCCCCCCCCCCAGTGTTTCCAACAATTGGTATCAGAGCCAGTACCTTCATTCAAAGCCTAACAGCTTGAAGGTTGATCTTTAGAACACAAATGGTGAAGTCAAGGAAGAAAGTCTCCAATCCTCCTAAGGATGTGTCTCCCTCTACCACTAAAATAGAAGACAATCAATTTGAGGAGGCTCCATGGTTCAATGGGAACTTTAATATATGGGAAGCAAGAATGAGGAATTTCTTAAAGACTCAAGGCATTGAAATCTGGAAATCAGTAATTGTTGATAGCATGATGGATGGAGAATCCAAGGAGTACAATGAAAAAGCAATGAAGGCAATCTTGAATGGGCTACCTAATTCTATAAAGAACAATTTAGGAAAATACACATCAGCAAAGGGTTTATGGGACAAAATTCATGACCTTCACTCAAAAGGAGCATTGACCATGACCATCAGTCAAGAAGATGATGGAAATCAAGAAGAAAATCCAGAACCCATCATAGAAGCTTAAAATGAGAATGATGACATCAAGGCTAAAGAAGATCTAGAAGATGAAGAGAATGAAAAAGATTTTGTAGAAAATCTCCTCGCTCAACTTACAGCTGCTATGGAAGAGATTATCAATTTGAAAAAGGAAAACAAGGAACTTAAGAAGAAAGCACTAGCTGGTGACCAAGACTAAACAAGGAAGAAAGTTGACCTTGTCCATCTTCAAATACAGGAAAGGGATGAAGAGCTTGTCAAGCTTAAGAAGGAATTTCATCAAATCAAAAGAAATCAACATGAAGTCATATCCATGACAAATCAATTGGATAAAGCAAAGAAACAGGAAGATACCTTGTCAAGTCAACTTGAAAAAAGGCACAAGAGCTTGAACAAACTTGAAGAAGATATTGGTCAGTACAAGGTAGAGGTCTCTTCTCTCAAATCTCAACTACAAGAAGCAAGGAAACAAGCACAAGGAGCTGAGAAGACAATGGAAGCATTGGAAATCATAGAAGGACAGGTTGATGATGCAGAAAAGGAAAGAAACACCATGATATGTCAACTAAAAGCAAAGGATGAAAAAATCTTCAAATTAAAATCTAACATCAAACTTCTCAAGGCCGAAACATGTAAAGCTACAAGGATCAAGGAAGAAATGGAGAGCGGTCTAGCAAAGGAAAATGAAGAAATATTCACAATGAAGTCAGATATCATCTCCTTTAAAATAGAAGCAAATGAAGCTACTCGTATGAAGGAAGAAACTAAGAAACAACTTGCTAAGAAGAATAATGAGTGTGAAAGATTGGAAGAAGAGATTGTCTTCCTTAGGAAAAAGGTTGAAGGGATGAAAAAAACCTTGAAGAGATCTCAAGCCTTGGATGACATGCTCAGCCATCAAAGATGTCCATTTGATAAATCAAGTCTCGAGTATGCAAGTGAATCCTCAAACAAGAATGATAATGCTTCAAAAAAAGGGATGTGAAGAAGCCAGAAAGGAATGGTGATGCTCCCAGTTCTAGCAAAGGCAAGGAGAAAAATCAAGGCAACAATGGAATAAATCTTGCTCCAAGAAGAAATGTAGATAATTTCAAGGATGCTAGAAGCAATGATTATCATCAAAGGAACTCAAGACAGAAAGACTTCAAAGTACATCAAGGAAATCTCCATCTCCTAGGGACCAAAGTTTATTTCTTGGTTATTGTTATTCTTGTACAAACTTTGGTCACATGGAAAAATATTGTAAATCATATCATAAAGATAGATGTTATGGTCCCCAACCATATCATAAAGATAGATATTATGGTCCCCAAAAATCTCCAAGGAACAATTTTGCAGGAAGAAATCATGAATTCTTATTTATGAACAATGTAGAATGCTTCAAGTGTCATAACATTGGTCATATGGCATGTGATTGTAACTTAACTTGGGCTCTTACTCAAGCTAGAACCATGCAAAAGAAGAAAGTTACACAAGTATGGAGAAGGAAGCAAATACAATCCGAAAGTCCCTTGAACTCTCCAGCCAACAACACATGTTATTGGCCTGAATTTTGACAATCTAAGCATTTGATGGGAAGACTCTACCAAAAGAGATGATGCATATAGTCTAAGGGGGAGCCTGTGATTCTTGATCATTATTATAGAAGCTATTAGTGAAAGGGTCCTTATGAAATCCTTGTTGAGCTATATTAACAATCATTCATTGATAAAGATCATTTCTCATGAGCACTCCATTGAAGAACTTGATCTCTTAAATATTCTTTGCACTGGTGTTGAAGATGTGTAGTAGAACTTGGAACAACAGAGAATGTCATCTAATACTAAAGAAATAGGGCAAACAACTATGGTGCTATTATCACAGAAGTTTATGTCTTGACTCAGGAATTTAATGTGAGAACAGGTAAATTATGGACACAAATAGAGGCAACCTTCAAAAAAATAGATACATCTGGAATGGAGTTTGAAGTAAGAGCAGTTGGCAGCATATAACAAAACTAAAGCATTGCAAGAAGATGCAAATCAGCAAAATGAATTTAAAGGACAGTCACAGACTGGATATCTAAATCTGCTAGCAGAAATAACTTGCAGAGATATGTACAAGAACACAAGGAAAAGATGGCTCATAGAAAGGAAAACATTGTGCAGTCACATATAACTTAAGCTGATACTCGTCACTTAGAAAATATAGCAACAGTGAGGCACAACCTCTCACCATTTCATCCAAATGCAATGATGTTGAACACTGGATGGCAGTGACTTAAGGAGAAGCACAGAGACACAAAGGAACTCGGATATGTAGAAAGATAACAAGAAAAGACAATTTCAGTGGCATTTTCTCTTGATTCGGACTATGAAGGCCTCTCAATTCTGACTGTGGAGACAACAGAATATGGATTGAAGCATAAAAACCTGGACTTAGACACTTGGTGTGTGGTTATTTGCAATCTGATTGAAAGCATTGAAGTAGAGCATCTTTAAGCATTGTAGAAACCATGATAAAGTAGTTCTGAGACATGAAGAGGGGATAATGTGCTAATTGATGATAAAGTATCAATCCTTCTATCTTGAGTAAAAAGAAGAGCACTATGACAGGGGGAGTAACAGACCCATGAAGATCTACCATTCATAAAGAACAGAAGCAGTTTGATAGGGGGAGTCCTAGAGCACTCCTTTGCCATTGATGTCAAAGGGGGAGAGAAGAAGAATATTTCCATCAATAACAAAGGGGGAGATTGTTGACCTAGGTTGTGATTGATGTCAATATGGCAATATTCTATATACTAGATGATGATATGAAGCCAAGGGGAAGCAGAGCAGATCCACGAAGAAACAGGAGCAAATCCATCAGCGAAGCCATTGGAAAGACATTGGAAACCATTGGAAGAGCTCATTGAAAGCTCAGAACAGGAGCAGTCAAAGAAAATCCAGAGGAAGAAGTTCAACGCAAAAATCAAAGAGGAACACAACGGAAAAAGGTAAGAACTAAGAAACAAAGACGAACACGTAGCGGAGGAGCATAAGAGCTATATCAGAAGTGTCGGAGGAGTAGAGCTATCAGAAGCCAAAGGAAGAACTATCGGAAGTATCGCATATGCCAAGAGTAAGAGCCACATCGGAGGAGCATCGCATGTAATACATGCCCAAGAAGAACCGAGAGGAAGAATTAAAGGAGCCACATAGAACCTATAGAAAGGAAACAGTAGAGCAATATATAAACAGAGTTAAAGGAGCAGAGCAATATACACTATCGGAGGCAGAGCAGTATATAATATCGGAGAAATCATATCGGCGGGTTCTATTAAGTGTCACCCCCGAAACCTCCGATTGCACTAATGTATGCGGACCCGCTGCAATATTGTAATATGATTTAATACTATATCGCATCTGCCATATCGCAAGTGTTTAAGGCCTTGCCACATTGAAAGCGTCGATTGCGATATATGTTGCAGACCCGATGGTCCTATTATAACCCATCCTAATGCTATATTGCGTCCGCCGTGTCGGAAGTTGTGTATTGCAAATTATAAAGGGATGGCACTATAAACTGCGATTGTGATATATACACACGGACCCGAAGGGTATATCAACTGCTGCTTAATATCATATCGCATCTGCAGCAATCGCAAGTCCTAAAGGGATGACGCTATAATCTGTCGATTGTGATAGAGGTATGGATCCGATGGACTCATCAAACGCAGTTTATATAATATTGCGTCCAGCAAGGGAATCAACGATTGGCAATCAGCTATGTTATGTGTGAACCTCCGAAAGCGACGATTGCGATAAAAGGATGACGTGGCATGTGGGACCTCTATATGGTTATAGCCTTGCTTATATGGTGCTCGTGAAGCAATAATTCTGTGAATAAAATATTCTTCGACATATATATTTTTCATATACAAGTCGGCCTCCTCCCTATGAACATGTCCCTTGGTGATAGGAAAAAGTCATATATATATATATATAGAGAGAGAGAGAGAGATGTTGAAACGCTTCATTTTTGGAATTGATCTCGGGCATCTATATTACAAAGAAATAACAGTTCACGACTCGTGAACTTGAAAAGAAAAAAGGACCTCTCTGATATTTTTTTAATAAGCATCATTTCTATTGTAATTCGGCCCCTCTTCCTCTTGAACGTGTCCTGTGAAGCATTGGTTAATTTGAATAGGCATAGGAAGCTAAAGCGACCAAAGGATCGAGAAGCCGAAGAAGCAAGCGAGCGCAGAGGAAACTACAACGATCGAGGAGGGAATCCAAAAGGTCGAACGAGCATTGAGGAAGCGGAAGCTCAAGCGAGCAAGGAGGAAGCCAAAAGGTCAGACGCATCAGCCATATAATAACAGAGAACAGCGAAAGTTTAAAGTTGTTGAAAAACTGGAAGAAACAAAGGCAGCCATAGGTCCAGCAAAACAGAAAAGGGTTGAAGATCCAACAGGACAGGAGGCATTCGAAGGACGAGCATCTATGTTGATCATGTTACCCTATGAAAGACTCGGACCTATGATGAATTAATCAAGTACACAATGCAGTCTGAAGAACAATTATGTGATGTAATAAATAAAGTTTTATCTGACATTGTTTGAAGGGAGAAGTAGCTAGCAGAGAAGTAGTCATGCTGAAGCATTTACTGTGACAGTTAGAACAGATGCTTGAACAGAAAGTTAGTTCTTGTGCAAAGCTTAGTGCAGCGAATAGTAGACTCACTAAAGTTGTGTGGAGACATTATCAGATATCATGATGGCTATTGTAGACTCTGTGTGGACAGTATGAAGAGTTGTAAAGACTCCTTCATAAGAAGAAGGGTTGCCATTGATGTTGTAGCATGGAAACTACAGTGAAGCTGTAAACAGAAAGAACTCAGTAAAGAAGAGTTCTAAGAGCAGAACATTACTATCAAACATGCCTTGACAAGATTGGGTCGGAGCCCTTAGGGTTGGTGCCTCAAAAGTTGGAAGGACTGGTGTCCTTGGAGTCGGTGCTCCTATATCCAAGGTTGGTGCCTTGACAAATCAAATCCAAACAGTTTGCAGCAGAGGGTTGGAGCCCTTGAAGTTGGTGCCTCAAAACTGGAAGGATTAGTGCCCTGGGAATTGGTGTCTTAGGAGTTGGTGCTCCTGAGTCCAAGGTTGGTGCCTTGACAAAACAGAGTTGGCGCTCTGGAGGTTGGAGCCTCACAAAAGTCCAAGTTGGTGCTTGGCAACAGATTGGAATCATTTATATATTGTATCTATTTTATTGCAAAGATTATATTAATAAAAGCATTTATTCTTGTTGTCCATCTTGTGTTCTGAATATAAATGTTCTAACTGGTAAAAATAACAATTGAAAAGAAAAATTGGTTCACCCCACTCCCAGTATTTCCAACAATTGGGCTGCTAAAGGAACATTGTAGTAAATTGTGCTAAGCATAGAACATACCATTGTTATCTAAAATTAACACATATGTATCAATCCTTTCTACAAGACAGTTTTGTAAGTCTTTTCATTTTTTAGCACAGATGGGTCTAAGCAGATCCACCAGAAAAGACACATTGACGTGTATATGAAGAATGTACTTTTGCATCATTTGCTAATGTAATATATAGGTACCTGGGGCTAAATGTCATTAGGTCCTTTAGGGTTTACTAGTGGCCTATGCACACGAGTACTCAATCTACCTTCCATCTAAAAATTTCAAGTTGCTCCACCAAGGTTAGCATAATACCAATAGCCCTATTATTTATTGAAGTGTGCAAGGGTGGAGTGAGATTATATATACATAAGGGACCTTTGAATCAATATTACATACTACCACCAAAATCTTTCTTTAAGATTGACTTGGGAGTAAGAAATTGAAATCACAATTATCCCTCATGAATGAAAACTCATTTTACCACAACTATACCTCAAAAATGAAAACCCCATTAATCATAAGTAGAATAAAAACTTTAGCAAATTTGGTATTTGTTAGTGATCCAATGAAGATGTATGTAATCTAGTCTTTAATATGACAATACTCTAGATGAATGATTTGATTTTTAATCCTCTACCAAATATAATATTAATAAACCTTGATGTGTTTGGTCTTTAAATGGTATGTCAAATGATAAATAAGTTGAATGGCACTTTGATCATCACACTAAATTGAAATTAACAATGCCTAACAAAATCCATGCCGATACAATCAAGTCATACTATATTAATGACTATTACAAACCACAACATTAATATCATATGTTAACACTTATGCATCTTATTGCATAGAGTGAGTCAATCTCCCCCAAGCATGAAATACCAATACCTAACCTTTGTTTTTAACATTGTGAATCTTAAAAAACAAAACATTCATTTTAAATATCATTATGGATAAATCTGTTTTAAAAGGTTTTAAATGTGAAAATCTAAATATATATATATATATATTAAAAGGATAAAGACAAATTTTAAAAATAATAATAAATAACATACATATGTGGTGAAAAAAACTCAATGGTTTGGAAAAATATTAAATATCTCCACTTTTGTTATCATGAAACCCAAAAAAATATAAATTTAAATTATTAAAAATACATATTTAAAATACACTTTCATCTTTACTTTAAAATATCTTCATTATCATCAAGAAAAAAAAACTATAAAATATATTAATTTAAATTATTTGTATATCCTCCCAAAAAAAATTGGTGTAAGAATACATCTTCAAAATATATTTGGGGCACTTTATATATATATAAACTTACAAAAAAATATTATTATAGATGGTTAAACTTTGGCATAAAAATTATAGCCTTTGTAAAACTTTATTCTTAAAAATAAAAATTTATATTACATACCCCTTTAACACTAATCACACAAAATAAACACATCTATTCTACATTCTACAACCCAGTATAAGGGTGATGTGTGATTCTATCGGTAATCAATGTCGAGTTGACACATATCACTTTATATATATAATCAATGTCGAGTTGACATATATCACTTTAAATATATATATAGAAAACAATGTCAACTATAATGAAAAACAAAAATGAACACATGTTGAGTTAGTTTTAATTAAAAATATTATAAAAGATTAATAAACCCACTTTCGCTTGGATCATTGTTAATATTACAAGGCATTACAAAGGATAAGTGGTAAAAACATTTCACTCACTCTTAGCCATAAATAAAATATTTAAATGTCATATGAAATAACATAATTTTATATTAGCCTTAAAGAAATATATAGTTAAAATAAAAAATATTATGTTTTCACTTTTGAATAAGGAAGGAGGTAATTACATATTTTTTTTAATATTTCCATACAATACATATAGAGAAAAAGTAATTGAAAGTAAAAAGAATCCATACTTCTTAATAAGAGGTGTATAATTTATTCAATTCTTAATATAAAATTAAGATGTGGCATTTAAAAAATATTATTAATAAGAAAATAAAATTCAATGTGGGTCATAAATATGCTAGGAACCAAAAAAACCATTTCAATGTGCAAAATGTAGTTCATAAATAAGATATTTCAATGCCTAAATTAAGTAAAATATTTCAATTATATGTGGTTGTGTGTGCATGTTGAAGAATTCTTATAGTTAAAATATTTCAAGTAGTTTCACTTATACATTTTGGTCTTCTTTTTCAATATACTGTTATGTCAAATTTGTTTCAAATCCAGCAAAAGTTTATTGGGATTGCAAGTTTAAGGTGTGTATTCTATACGTTCCTAGTGTCCAAGAATATTTTCAAAGCGTTAATTCATTTATGCATTAACAAAAATGTAATTTAAACAAAGATATAAAACCAATATAGATCCAATGGTGTGTGTGTATAAAACCAGCATAGATCCATCTTAACCACGGATCTATAACAAACTCAAACAGGGTTCAAATCTCTGGGGGTGGAAACTTTTTTTACAAATTTTGCACTCTAAAATATGCACCTTAAGGCATTTGCTACATCCAAAATTAAGATGAATATATATTAGTTTATTCACAAAGCACTGAATTGCAACTATTCAATAACCTTTCTCCACACCAAAAAATAAGAAAATGGCATCATTACTTCTTACTTCTTATTAAAATAACACCATTATTACAATCAGTCACTCTAACCTTCAAATTCAACTCTTTGGTTCTCAACTAATTATTCATCTCTCATGCCTTACCCAACCATCTACAAACTCTACTCTACATTGATATTGAGATCTTTCCTTGGATGACTTAACCATCACATTGTGCAAGATTCCTAATGGAAAGTCTCATGGCCTCAACAGCTTTCCTTACGAACTTCAGATCACCACTTAGGAGTTCGTCAAGCCTTCCTTATGACAAGTCTATAGAGAAGTTCTCAAGAAACACTATTCAATCTAACCATTGAACAAGGCTTTATAATCCTTCCTTATGACAAGTCTATAGAGAAGTTCTCAAGAAACACTATTCAATCTAACCATTGAACAAGGCTTTATAATCTTAATATAAGATTGGGGCCAAAACCCTATCCCTTCGTCTCAAGTGCATTCTCCCCAAGACTGTTAGGTCACACAAGAAAGGGTCCATTGATGGCCATATATTTTAGACAAGATAGATCATAGGAGGCATATTTCACCGATCACCGCTATATTTTAGACGGCATGGTTGTGCAAGGTATGGAGTTCGTCAAGCCTAGATGTTCTCTTCATTAAGATTGATTTTTAAGATGCTCTACAATCATGTCAAGTGGCCCTTTATCATGGTGATGTTACAAGCTTTGCGTTTTGGTTCTATTTTTATTAGAAGTGTAAAGACCTTTTCTGAATCCATGGGTTGTCAATCCGTCAACGAATAGAACTCGAAGGAAATGAGTCTAGTCTATTGCATCAATGCAAAGTTGTCCACGATACTCAACCTTACATGTTTTGGTTGTTGAGGCTTTGGGATATTTCATGTGCCATAAAGTTAAAGCAATGCAAAGTTGTCCACGATACTCAACCTTACATGTTTTGGTTGTTGAGGCTTTGGGATATTTCATGTGCCATAAAGTTAAAGCAAGGCTTATCAAAGGCAACTCTTTGCCTAAACCAAATGTTGGCCAGTTAGTTAACCACAATTTTGTTGACGATTCTTCCCCTACCAATCTTGAAAACCAAATGTCTACACAATGTAAGCTTACTAAATGTTGTCCTGCATTGAGCTCAAACATTCAATAGCACTAGCATAGATCTATCTGTAACCCCAGATCTATTAAAGTGCCAAGAGAGATCAAATCCATCAAAGGTGTAAACTTATTTTTGAGTGCAAGACTTGAGGAAAGGTTTGCACCTTCAAAGATTTGATCCTCTCAATGCTTGATAAACATAGATCTCATGCTGGTTTATAAAAATATAATATATGATATGTATTAACAATGGACTATATGACAAAACTATGTAGGTTGTCTTGAAAATGGATGTAGATGTCAAATAATTTGTTTTGGTATCTTTGTTTCCTAGTGTTTATCATCAGGATGCCTGCTCCATGGCATTTGGACCTTTGGTAATTTTGGTTACTTCGGAAATTGCTTTTTGCGGCTTTCTGAATTTGGATGTTTTAGTGCTGGCCAGCCCACTTTGAGTTATGATAGTATTTTTCTAACGCTCGTGGTCATTGTGCATGCATCCTGCCTTTTCTGTATTAACACGATATACACATGTCATTAATAATCAAACAAAGCTTTGAAAATATTTGTGAGCGGAAAATTAAAGAACCATATAGGCATAATGATCTCCATAATTTAGCAAAGATTAAGGTAGGAGAAAGCCACCCATATCTATGAAGAGGGGAAAGAAATGCATAAAGGCAACTAATGACCAATGCAATCAAAAGCATGAATCAAACATTAAAGGGCTTCTAGTGCACTTTTAAAAGCCATCAATTTAAATTTACAATCAATCAGACTCATTGACCAAATTTAGAAGATCCCAGATAAAACTATTTAACTAAATTTAAATTTACAATCAATCAGACTCATTGACCAAATTTAGAAGATCCCAGATAAAACTATTTAACTAAATTTCAATGCCTGCGGGATGCAACCTTTTAGATGTTAATGTAACTGCTTATTTAAAAAATAAAAGAACGTTGTTTTTTCCAAGTCTATAACTTTATGATTCCACACCTACAACTCAGAAGTCATCGAGAGAAAAAAAATTGAATACCTATCCTTTATCAAAGTCTGATTGCCTTGAACTATTCCAGCCCTTTTTAAGCAACCACCAACAAAATGAATTTACAATAGATTCCGTTTAGACGAAGGGCATTTTGCTGAGCCACAAATACATTATTCAGGATGCTATCAACTTTCGGTAAGCACAATGAAACGAAGTAACAAGAAAATACAATAGACACGATGTCAGAACCTGCTACTGATGTAAATCAATGCAGACAAATAGATCTGTATCCTCAAAATTCAACACAGGAAACCATTTCATATATTCGGAACCTAGGGTACAAGGTCAAACATGGTAGCATCGGGAAAAGAAGTTGCTCAGCTCTAGACTTATTTGACAGTCAAATGATAATCAAGATTCAGAGCCGAGCTATGTTCCAATAATCTGCATCCTTCCTAGATCATTCCATCGAAAAGAGAATTGCAAAAAGTACCTTCAACAGAGCATCACCTCATGCTTTGCTCCTCTAAAGCAGAATCAAGGCATAGATGAGCAATGCAGAAAAGCTGCCTTCCCTTCTGAAAACTTCTGAACATGAAATCTAAACTGCAAGTGGGGGTTTACATGCAGTGAACAAACAATGTCAAGGTTGGGCAGAGCACTGCAGTGGGATCAGCATAAATTCAAGACTCATCTGCAGCCAACTTCATGTTTAACACAATTTCTGGGTCCATGAGCCATTAGAAGTATCATGCTTCAGAGCAGTCGATTGCCTGTGCACCAGCAATGGAAGCTTATCCACCAGAATGAGCCGGATTCAATATTTCCACACAATACGCCAAAAGTACAAACCAAACAAGTCAATAAGTTGAGATTGGCTAGACAACTCTGCATATCAGATCTGCCCTTTAAAGTTGAAAATATGAGAAGCTTCAACAGAATATTAAGTCCATTTATGAACTCTCTTGGATAAACTCTGCAACTTGTATCCAACTGAAAAGTCACCAATTGATAGCCTAAATAAATGGCAGCAGTGGTGATGCATAAAAATGATATGTTGAAAACAGCTAGCTACAGATGCCATAACTTGACATCTATGCCATTCTTCCCTCTTTGACACAAATAGCAAGGACTTCATTTGAAACAATCTTGATGCTTAACTGATACAAGATGTTTCTGACTGCTAACAGTAATTATGCATGGAAGGACCCACAGATAAAAGGTGCATGGAAATCACATGCAGAACCATCTGCAACTACAAACCATAGGTACAATATGAATATACCAAATTACTAACCTGGGGGCTTTTGGTTTGAAGAATGCCAACATAGGCACAAACAACTGATACATCTTAAAGTAGGGGCAGCAAGAAGATGAGGCATATGAGATGTTACACATTAGATCAAAATGTCTATCTGTGTCTATCAGCACCACCCCTTCCCATGCTTGCATGCCGCTGATCCCTAAAATGGCGAAGAAGAGCCTGGGCCTACATCAAACATTCAATAATGTAGAGTTAAAAAACAAAATTCTCACAAGGTGGTTTCAACATACTGTTTGATTTAAACTACAATAAAGTTTTGCAAAGAAGCAATTAAAGCTGGAATGTCACCTTCTCCTTAGCCCGTGGGGTGCCAGACTGAGATAACGCAACAAGAGGTGGAATAGCACCCTCTTGTAAAACAGTAGCACGAAACTTACTGCTATTTATACAAAGTTGGAGTAGAGCTGCTGCTGCATTTTCCTTTCCCCTTTGTGAACCAATTTCAACTACTTCTACCAAAGCAGGAATGCCACGCTCCTCACCAATTGCAGCTCGACCTTCTTGAATAGTTGCAAGATTGGCCAAAACAGCCACAGCTTTATCTACCATTCCAGCTGCAGGCTCCATTAGACTAATAAGATGTTTAACAGCGCCAGCACGTACAATGCGGGCTTTGTTGTCAGGTGAAATTGACAAGTTAAATAAAGCAGTGGCAGCATCCTTTTTTCCTCTGGGAGTGCCATTCATGAGGAGATCCACCAGTGGTGGTATAGCACCTGATTGCCCGATAGCAATTTTATTTTCTTCCATGACAGATAAGCTGAACAAAGTTGCAGCAGCATTCTCTTTCGCTTCAGAGTTGCCTACTGTAAGGACATTTATGAGAGGTTCAATGGCTCCTGCAGCAGCAATCTCATTCTTATTATTATCATTTATGGATAAGTTCAGCAAAGCCGTAACAGCAACTTCTTGGGTCTCAAAGTCAGGAGAACTTAGCAACGCAACTAAAGGCCTGGTAGCGCCACAGTTGGCTATTATGATCCGGTTTTCCATGTTGCATTTGGCGAGAATTCGTAGCTCTCCTGCTGCTGCTCTTTGTATTTCAACTGAATCACTTTGAAGATCTTCTACCAATCTCTCAACTTGTTGACGGATGCTCGACTCATTAGCACTTGTATCAGATACTGGAGAAGAGATAACCAAAGGCATGGTACTACGGTGCTCAGTTCGCCGTCCATACAAATTTGGGAGACGTCCACCATGGAATATTCTTTCAGACAATCTGGAAGGTCCTATATCATTGCGTTGTGAATGGGTCACCGATGATGGTGCAGCTAACTCTCCCGAAACATCACTGCTGTATGGAGAGCAGTCACTTAAAGCTGTATTACTATTCCCCTCTGAAATAGGTGCATCACCACCTGCTGATGTTTGACCATCATCTAAGCTAGAAGCAGTACTCGAAAGTGACACATTTCGGCTATGTCCTTCACTCTGATTAGAAACACTGTTAGTGATGGAATTCTCTTCAACTGCTTGTATTTGATGCTCACCATTCATTAATGGATCCCTTTGTGTGCTTGACTCTCCTTCTAGATTGGATCTAGGAGGAAAACCCAAGCTCTCCTTCTTAGAGCCATGGTCCTCTGAACAGATTTCGTTTTGAGTCAAGGTATTTTGTAAAGCCGAGAAATTAACCAAGATACTATTTGCAGCCACCAGACCCAATGAAGAGGGTTGCATTCCATCATCTGAATCATTTTTTGTTGTTTGGTTTCGCTGAGATGCATAGGTTACAGGTTTTGCTGGCTCAGGTAATGGGACATTGTTAGACTCGCACCAATTTGCAATCAGTGCCTTTACAGTATAATTGGGAATAAGGTTTCTATGACTAAGGGTCTGGCGTGTTTTAGGACAGGTTATCATGCCCTGCTCCAGCCATTGTTGGATGTAACCTCTCTCATATGTTTGCCCAGAAGCTACAATCACTGGGTCTGACATCAATTCCAATGAAAGAGGGCATCGAAAGTCTGCAGGGATTGGAACTCCAGCTTCTGTCTGGGATTGCTTAAGTTCTACCATGTAATCACACATTTGTGTAACTAAACCAATCATTTGATTAATGTAATCTTCTTCCTGCTTGTCTTTTTCAGCACGTGCATAGTCTTTCTCCTTTTCCAGATAAGAGGCTTCCCTCAAGACTTCTTGGTTAGATGTCAACTCAAGCCCGTCAGCAATTGTCCTTAGTTTCTCATTATCAACTTTGATACCGTCTCTGTGATCCTTCAATGCTTTCTCTAGATCTGCTGCTTTTTGTTCATGATAAGACTCACGTGTATATCTTAGTCTTTTCAGCTCCTTTATGCAGTGCTCAACCTACACCATTTAAGGAAATCAAAAATAAATTTAAGACAGGTTAATATGGGTTCTCACAAAAGCAAACTGAAAACTAGATGTTTGAACACTACAAACTGTAAAGCAGAGCCTGATTTCTAAAAGACATTGTCTTTTTCATATACCTGTGCTTGTGTTTGTTCCGAAACATGTAAAGAAGCGAATGGAAATGTACTCAAAGCATGACTCATTTTTAAGGAAATGCCCTCAAACTTGGGTTGGAACTGCCCACTACACAACACCTGAAAAACCAATCAAGTTATCGACATGGTGACTGTCTAGCTGAAAATAGTAACAAGTAGGTGCTTACAACAAGGCACCCTCCCACCAGAGTATTCATGCATTCAAATACCGTTAAGTTGTTTACTGTACAGCATAGGAATATGTCATCAATTGGATTATAATTCATAAATTCTTATTCAGCACAAAGATCTAACTGCACTGAGAATGAAATTTTAGGAAACTGATATCACACCCTATAGTATAACTACCTCAGCCATTCCTATCGAAACTTAACTTCTATTCATTTAGAAAGGTTGCATTATGAGACAGATTCACTGACACTAGTACATGCAGACACAGGTCTCCGACATGGAAAACGTAGACCCCCCAAATGCAACACCACATGACACATAAATACATACATGTGTATATGATTTTTAAAAATATTGAAATTACAATGATAAAATATATATATCAAGAGAGTAAATCACACATCGGGACACCTTTATTGACATTCTCTGTTACTACAGTGCAGTATCCATTGGCACGCTGCTTTGTTTTGTGATTATCACTCTCTTGTTCACAAAGCATTCAGTAGAATTTGGCATTGTTTTCAGATCTCAGCTTTGTTTGTTTTATGGAAACTCCAATGCAACTTTATGCGTGCCAAGGAGTCTAGTTCTTTGTTTCCATTCAATCCTATGTGGAAAGGTGAGGTTTGCTATTAGCTTTTGACAAAGGGATCTAGGGCGATTAAAAATGCCCAATCTTTGGATCCTACAGAGTATTCTGCTTTTATTTCTGCTTTAGTAGCTCTCAGGAAGAGGTTGTGAAGTTCATTGCATTATTCCCTTCTGCCTTGCATTTCTAATAGTAAATATTTTTCTGTAAATACAAGATGTATTTTTAAAAAAATACTCATATTCTAGATACTCAATTTGCGTTATTTGCTCCACTGCTAATTGCATAATCTAGTAATTGATCTATTTCTTTTGCATTCACATAACTTGGTCATACATTATCGTATATGTATTATGGATAAAGCTTTCTTTAAGAATCTTAGACGAAACACCTGGATGCATGGGATGTGTTGTGATCTTTGCACCTTGTAAGCAACCTTGCTTATTTTCCCGAAAATGGTAATTGGTCCACGATATCTTGGAATAAAATTTGTATATCACTGAATGAGTTCTTTAGTTTGATTATTTGATACATATTATCTCTGACTTTGAATGATGTTGGGGTTTAGTGTTGACCTCGTCTTGATATCATTTTGTTGTCTATTGAGCTCTCTGTGTTAATTTTACATTTGCTTATTTCTTGCATTTTTTGTGGCAACTTTAGCGAAGATTCCAAGTGTCCTTGTACTTTGTAATATGTAGAATATGCGAATCAATATGTCAAAAATAAACATTTCCCTTAATGCCAATATCCTTGCTGCTACGTTGACAGTATCCTTGTATGAAAGTTTACCAAAAGGCACTTTTTCTTCCTACACTCATAACATAGATGCCACATTTTCTCTCAACATATCTTTCATAGTTTGGTTATTCTTCCTTCCTTTATTAAATGTTCAAGGATTTGATTCATTTAATCCTTCTATTTTAAGTGCAAGGATTAGTTTTTCCTGTAGAATTTCCTTGAAATTATGCAACTGCTGTAGTTAACAAATCTGAAACTAATCGTTGCACCAAGACACAGAATTTCTCTACTAATTTGCAGTGGAATAAAACAGAAATAAAACACAGTCACACAATAGCAAAAACACAATTTTTTAGGGAACCCAACTGGGAAAACCCTCTGCTAGCTGTAGAAACTCTATTGACAAAGTTTGAGCAGATAGAATTATAATTTATTACAAGGCAAATTATTACACATAAAATATTCAAATTTTAAAGAAAAACATATATATTCATGTGCATCCATATGAATTCAAACCATGTATACACAAATAGGCAAAAGTTCTCATTTATATAGCATGTAAGGGTGCAAATAACCAAAAATATCACCGAGTGCAATCCATCTCTAAGCTGAAAATACATCAGCAAACAAGCTCCACATGGCCTCTAGCATCCAAAAAAAATTATGCTACAACAAATACCTACATATCAAAATCATTGCCCATTTGGCATCTTCGTCATCAATATCACCCTCTAAGCATTAAAATAAGATAGAAAAAGCATAGCATGTCAAGTCAAGATTTTGTTTTGTTTCAGTGATGGGTGCTTTTTTTAGTGGGCTCATGATAGAGGAGTTCGACAACCAATGCCACTAACATAAAGGTACATAGAAGGCTTGGTGCTCTTGATTAAATACAAGTTCCATATCCTCGTACATGACAAAATCCAATGTAGGGTTGCAATCCCCACAATCCTGAAATCCTGGAAAACTGTTAAGTCTGTTGGATATTGACTCTTATTGAGTGAGATCTAAAATTCTTCTTTCTTCATATGAAATCCAATGTGGTCAGAACCGCTCTCAAACATCCTGAGTCATTTCTTTGTAATGTTAAAAATTTAAGTAAAACGATGGAAATGAAAGATAAAAGAAAATGTTAAACATTACCATGAATTGCATAGCATTGGTAGGGCAATATGGTCAAATACTAAGTTTCCCCTATCATAAATCATTGCTTTTTTGGAGAATAAAAATTGCATTCAAAGGGTCATTGGCAGCAATTAACAAAATCGGCCGGTTCAGTACCGAACCGACCGGTTCAATGAAAAAAGGTCGGTTTGGTACTGAACTGGCCAAAAACGATTCAAGTCACCAGTTCGAACCAGTTTTGGCCTCAAACTGGTCGTACCAGCCAGTTCAGATCGGTTTGGTCCAATCCTCATAACACTGAGATCAACACATAAACAATCCTCAAATGCTTTTAGCTAACAACAGGGATCAAGACTCGATTTTTGTATGACGCTTAGTAGAACTCTGTATGACTGTAGATGTAACTTAAGTAATTAGTCTTCCTTCAAATTTCTAGGCAACTGAAGATTTTCCAGCATTGTCACAAACAATACTTCAAACTACAGAGGTCGTCCACAAAATTCGTCTAGGATTGCGAGTTAGGTCTCTGCCTTTTTATGGAGGTCAAACAGATGCTATGGATAATACACAAACTTCACCACCTTTGCTGGCTCTTAATGATTGGACCAAGGTCGCAGGGATAAGAATGCTTCAAATGCAAATAATTCTTCACTGCCCAGAGAGATAACACTTACTCCATCAGCTTGTCCAAGAAATGCTGGTGTTTAGGGCTATACGCCTTATAAAACCTCGGAGATTGATGTTGGTCTGATGAAAACCTCTTTGCGGGCCTTGGAATTTACCTCTGTGACTTCACATAAAACTTTACTATATCCTTCACTGATCTTCAAAGAATTGGCATCATTTTTCAGATCAGAAATTAGGGCTACAAGCTTCAGGTAACCAGGCCGCAGAAGTGGTAAAGTTTCTTCACTGTACAAGCACAGAATAATGAAATAGATTGCCTAAACGAATCCCCAAAATCAATCAAAAATAAGACTCAAAAATTTTGCTGCTTCTTGAGTTTGTCACAGGAGGAAGGCTATCTTTCATTAATGGTATGAAGGCTGCAAACTTTTGCACAGAGAATAGGTATCTTTCAACAACAGGTTCAAGGTCGTACAGGATTTGAATTGATCCTAAATTTAATGCTTCAGATACGGCGTAATCCCTTCACCACAGTACAGAATTTGGTAAAGAGGCTGTAACAATGACTCTGTACCAAGAGGCCGCAAAGACAAGTCCTTCAAAAATTTACCAAACCCAAAAGAAATTTGTTCCAAAGGATTGATCTTCTAATTTACCACAGATAATGATTGCCGCAAGCTTCAGAATATTAACAAACTCATTAAAAAATGTGTATAGTTTGGAGGGTCTGAAAGCCTTTTATATAAAGAGGAGAGAGGAATCCTTAAGTTAGCCAACTAAACATTTGGAAGAATTTTAAATTCAAATTTGACACCAAAATAAATTTAATCTAAATTTGGCTTGGAGCCAAAACTTAGGAACCAAAAACCCTCTTGAATTTTGACTTTCAAAATAATTTTGGAAAACCCTCCAAAAATATCCCTTTCAACAGTTGGATGCACCCTACCACATCTAAAGGACCAAAAAAGATATCAATGCAGGCATCCATAGCGATGTTGTTGACATTGGATAGGGATAAAATTGGGAAAGGGTCCAAAAAAGCAAAAATTCATAAAAATCAGGAAAATGTCGAGAAAAATCGACAAACATCGGTAAAATTAGTAAAAGAAAATACAAAAAGATTCATTTTTTCACATCTAAATCAACAAAAACATCCAATAAATGCATTGCCACATAAATATGAAAACAAAACTAATATAAAAGATGTCTAGTGCTAAATCATAAATCAACATTGTATCATGTCCTAAATTTTGGATCCTGATTGGGCCTTAAAATATCAATAAAAAATGTATCTTATCATTAGGAGTCATCTATAATGTAATTAGATACATAAACTGGTGATTTCCTTTGCCCCTTTATGGGCAAAGGTAATGGATTTTACTCTAGAGGAAGAAGGCCCTGGGTAGGCATCAGACTCTAATGTCCTCTAGAAGAAGAAGTATGGTCTCCTCATCCTTTGCTCTCCAAAACCTTCTGTATGCTTGCAAAATGAGTTATAAAAAAGTAAAACCACTTAAAGCGCCTCTATCTGGCTGGTTGGTGATTTTATGGATAGTGCCACAATTTTATCTTGAATTTTAAAATATTATCACTATTTTTTCTCTTGGTAAAAATCGACGATTTTACCAACTATAAAATCAGCCAAGGGAAAATTTCGCAGTCGCGCAATTTTTTTGCGATTTTAGTAACTATGATCCATAGTGATATTTGTTGAAACTATATAAAAGACGCACTTCAATCTCCCCACATAAGCCATCTTGCTCAAAATTTACTTTCATGTACATTATTCATTATAAGTATATCCAATATAATCACTCCCATGCTTAGAGGTTTCCAATATGACAACTCAAGTTCATTTCAAACTGGTATCAAAGCATCATAATCCTCGAAATCACGTTGCTTATTAGGATACGTTCGTCCTAACTGATCAATTGAATCTAGCCTGGGTTGTTGAGAGTAGCGTTATACTCCCCATCCAGGTTCAATTGCTGCAATGACATGTTGTAACGACCTTCAACCATGTTTTGACAAAGCCTGAAGTTTTTGCAGAATCCAGTGTATCCTAGGTAGCATCTTCAATATGGAAGCAGAATTGCCCAATGGGTTCCTTTATGATGTTTATTTCATGGGGAAGAAGGTTAATCTTAACCCTATGCTCAGAGGGATCAAACACTCGAGATGTAAACCTCAATAAAAAAATAAAAAATAATTTTAAAAATTTTAAAAAATAAAATAAAAATCATCTTAACCCCAAATTTATCTAGCGCTGAAAGGGATCAAAAAGTCAAGTTGTAAACCTCAATCTTTTCAGATCCCTCTAGAGGCATAAAAAGCCCAAGGTTATGATGAACCTATGTTACTTTATTGATAGTTGTTGTTTAATAATGCCATTGTTGGAAATATTGTTGTCATTCATGATTCATGTCAAAGACGGGGGGAGACTACAAATGTCTAAGATAAATATTGCAAGACGAAGATTGTTGGAAATATTGTTTGGATACCCAATGTTTTTATGCGCGGTTTGGATACCTATCTTTGAAGGCATTTTTACTCTAAATACCTAGTTCAAATGGGAATATAGGATATGTGATTGAAAAGCTTATTCCAAGACCTTTGCAACGGTATATGGCACCCTTAACTCCATAGGAATGGGGAGATATGAAAGATTTTGTCAAGTCAGCACAACTAGTTTTACAAGTCAGCCTCTTAAGTGAACGTTGAAACACTATAAATAAAGGATAGATAAGTGCATTTGAATATCATACAAGCAAGAAGAAATCGAAGGTGTGCAAGAGAAGCTAGGAATACTCTTGGGGTTTTAAGGTGGGGCCAAAATGTGATTTGTGGATTGAAAGAATCATCTTGGCATTTTCGTTATAATGTTTCTTTTGGGACGTTTTCAGAACATGAAATTCTGAGTGGTAAAAATTTCAAACATTGGTTCGCTACACTTTTGGAGATATGCTTTGAGGAAGTTCAGGTTTCTGAATGATCCTAAAATCTGCTTCAAACAAGTCACTTAGGCATTTTCACTATAACTTATTTTTTGAGATGTTTATGACTATGAAATCTTGAGGAGATAGAGTTGAGATCTTTAGGTATATGTGGTACAAATTTCAGACTTTGGTTAGCTACAATTTCAGAGATATGCCTAGTGTAAGTTAGGATATCTGATTGCCCTTGAAATCTAGTTCAAACAGGTCAATTTGGCATTTTCACTATAACTTATTTCTGAAATGTTTCACACTATGAAATCTTGAGGAAACAGAGGCGAGATCTCTTGATACCTATGAAAAAAATTTCAGACTTTGGTTCGCTATAATTTCAAAGATATTCCCTATCGAAGTTAGGGTTTTTGAATTGTCCTTAAATTAGTTTCAAACTGGTCAGTTTGGCATTTTCATTATAATTTCTTTTTTGGGATGTTTTAGACTGAAAATTTCAGAGAACTGTGAAGACATATACTAGTACCTCAAATACAAATTTCAAACTTTAGTTTGCTATACTTTCATAGTTATGCCTTGTGGAAGTTCGGTTTCCCAAATGAACTTGAAATCAATTTCAAACAAGTTCGCTTGGAATTTTTACTATAACTTCCTTTCCGTAATTTTTCAGACCATGAAATTTTCAGAGATCTGAGGAAACATACAAAAGTGCATCAGGTAAAAATTTCAAAATCAGATTTGCAAAATTGGATATGTGGCATGTTGTACAAGTTTGTTCTTGGAAAAGGGTCAAAAACAACAAGCTTTGGGAGAAGCAAACCTAGTGAAGGCAGAAGCAACAAGCAAACCTGGTGAAGGTAGAAGTAGCTAGCAGACCTGTTGAAGAAAAAGGCAACACGCAGACTCAGTGAATTAGTACCTACGTACATTTGCAGCGACGGAGATTGGTGTTGCCAGTAAGTTAGTTATTGCAAATATCTGCAGCAGTGGGGATTAGTGTCTCCAACAAATTGGTGCCTATGAATATTTGCAACAGTGGGGATTGGTGTCTTTGTTGAAAAGTGTAACTAGGTTCGGTCTTCATAATGACATATAATTGTGACTTTTGTAAATTATTTAATGAAGAAAATAAAGCTATTTTTGTAAGACTTGCTTCATGGGTTTCATGAGCAAGTGATTTAATTTAGATAGCTCCCATTGAGAGCCTTAGGATTTGTCATTAAAAGTCAAGGAGTCAATGTCATATATGAAGAGCCCTTCTTGGGCATGTGTCAAATGTATATGATTCAATAGCATTGTCAAATAGCCCTCCAATGATAAGCACAAGTCCTCTTCATGTCAGCTTCAAAAAGGAGTAACAAACTCATGTCGGCTCACAGTTTGAAGACACAACTATTCATAAGTTCATGTTGGCTTAATATGACGGACAGACCACTATAAATAGGCACCTCAGCCTATTCCACAGGTACAGAATTTCAGTCACATATCTCTGAGTTTTTCAGATGGGTAGCACAGAAGACAGAGTCAAATGAAAGGGACAGCAAAGAGGTGACGAAGGCTAATCTCGGTTAACAAAAGTTCAGATCCTTCTTTGAGTTCGAATCGATACATCACAGTGACAAAGAAGAACAGGACGTTCGGATTATAGTGACAAAGGTGAAACTTTGTCTCGGTACAGCAAGGAGTAAATTCGGTGAAGACTACAGTAATCACCGTTCGGTACAAGTACAAGAAGGGTCTCTCTCTGTTTCGGTGTAATTGCAGAGGTCATATTTCGGATTGAAGCAGAGAAGCTTGGCAATATTTCTATGATATCACAGTGACATCCTCTCACTGTCTCAGTGCTATACCACAGTGATGATCTTGGAAGAATATCACTAATATGTGACAAGACCTCGGTACTATCTCATGAAGAAGGTCTAGATACGAAGAAGATCGAAGTGGAAGAGGAGTGAGGAGAAGGTTGACTGTCAAGAGAACTTGTGTCTTGATCTTGGAAAGGCTACTAAGTCAAGGGTCTTGGTCTTGGTCTTGGTATTCGTCAAATGGAATTCTAGAAGAAGAATTCGTGCGGGATTTCCTCTCAAAGAGTGAGAGGTTTTGGCCCTAGCTCATAGCCTACATGCTGTGTCTCTTGTCTATTTATGTTCATGCATTGGTTATTGTTTGATGAAGAAGAACACTAATAATCTAACATCAAGAAGATCCTAATCTAAACAAGTACAAAGCAATCACACACAATCACTAATAGAAGAGAAATCACCTAGTGCCAATGCCCTAGATTTCTCAACATGGTATCAAAGCTAAGGTGCTAAAGTCAAAGGAAGGGCATCTAATCAAAGAGACACTCAAGGATCGAGTTTTAAGAAAGGCATCTAAGCAAGTCGAAGGTTATCAAAGCAAAAGATCAAGATCTACATTGAAGAATAAAACCCTAGATCGAAGAAGCAGTCTACAACAGCAAAAGTTTTTGGATCTTCTAATCATCAAGTTATCTACAAGGAAAGGTAGCTCAAAGGACTTTACAGATGACGATCACATCATCTTGGAGAAAGTCGAAACCCTAGAAACAATTATGATCTACACTCATTCACTACCAAAGAAGTCGAAGTATCTTGATGGCTAGAAGGCATTGTCATCATCTTCAAGGTTATAAAGCAAGCAAGGATCCTCTCCTTGTCCTTGAAAAAGATCATCCGAGGAAGCAACAAATCATCCTCATCAAAAGGAGCCAGATCAAAAGGCATTGTCATCATAAAAGGAGCAATCTTCTTTATTGAAGAAAGACTTTATCATTTGGAAGAAGATCATCCAAGAGGAAGCACTAATAAATCTTCTTCAACCATCATCAAAGTGGTCAAGATCAATGTTTTTAAAACCGGACCGGTCCACCTAATGAACCAGTTTACCGACCGAAACCGGTCTAACCGGGACTGGTTTGGTCTAAACAAACCGGTTTTAGAAAAATACATTAAATAGTTAACTTTCAATGAAACAAAACTATTTTTAAGATTTAAAACCATGATTCCAAGCCAATAGAGACAAAATATGCAAAGTTTGTTCATTTATATACCATGTAAAGGTGAATATCTCGAAATGGCATCAAGTGCAATACATATCATCGACAAAATAGCAAAATACATAAGCAATGAGGCTCTAAATGGCCTATAAAGTCCAAATACAGTGTTGCAAGCTATGAGGCCATTGGCCTACTACAAGTCTACAGTGTACACATGATCAATCATGAAGTTCATCACCACTACTAGCCACAAGATCATCATCAGGAGCTACATAGACATCATCCGGTTCAGATTCTGAGAATGCCTCAGCCTGATCTGCAACCTCAGTAGCAATGCCACCAATAACAATAGAAGTGGATCTAATGGAAGCACGAGTTTGTCGACTTGCACGACTAGTGCCTTCCATTGGTTCTTTGCCTTTCCTTGATGCCACTATTGATCCTGGTTCTGATGCCGCCACAAAATCTGATTCATCCCCCGCTAAAGCCATGTTGATATCAAAATCAGCCTCAAACACGGGATCTTCAGCCTCCTCCACCCATTCTGATGTTGGATCAATATCGTCCAACACAATGGGATCTAGATCAGGTGCTTTGTTCATCATTTGGTTCCTCCTTAGTCGAAAGTTGTATTGCACGAAAACAAGATCACTTAACCGTTTTTGTTCCTTAAAGGCTTGGAGAGGGTGTTTTTGGAGGGAAAGCACGCTTAATTTCCCTCTAAAACCCCTAAACTACCTTGGAAAAGCCACACTGTGGGTCCTCGGTGGGCATGGCAAGTAACCAGTCGGTTTAGGACTGATTAGGTCAAATTTTCCACCACACAGCCTATTAAACTGGGTTTTTTCACCGGTTCCAACCGGTGGGCCTGCTAACTGGCCGATTAGACTGGTAACCGGTTAGCTAGGCCGGTTTTTAAAACTATGGTCAAGATGAAGATTTCATCTTCACTTGTCAAGTAAGTATCTTTCATTCTTTAACCAAATTTGGTAAAATGACTTCGTGTTTGCAAGGATATCTATAAGTTGGTTGGGTCATCGAAATTCCTTGCATGAAAAAGGAGGATAAACATAGTCCTCGAAGAGAGGGAAGTCATTGAACACATTAATGAAAAAGGTCTCCTCTGAATTCATGGAAAGGGAGTCTTATGAAAGGTCCCCTCATGTGGCAATATTGGAGACATCAAAGAGATGTATATGATAAGCTCGTAAGAATATTCTCTGAAGATGCGATAAAGGTGGTCACATGACTTGGATCTGATCCACACAAAATTG
Source organism: Pinus tabuliformis (assembly GCA_031772625.1). NCBI lineage: Eukaryota > Viridiplantae > Streptophyta > Pinopsida > Pinales > Pinaceae > Pinus > Pinus tabuliformis. The sequence goes on along the minus strand of CM062818.1, from coordinate 1,567,196,613 downwards.
AAGGTATCAAAGAATGAAGGGATATCTTCATAAGATCTCAACTGTGAGATCTGGGAAAGATGATAAGAAGATAATCATCATTGTTCTAAACGCACTAACTGATGAACAAGGTAACAAATATCCATGAGGATAAGAAAGTTACCTCATTCGACAACTTGTGGTTTCTATGCAAAATAGAAGAAGACAAGTTGGGGACAAAAGTGTTGAAGGTTAAAGGACTCAAACACTTGTAGGAAGGAAAGGGAAGTTGGGAAAATTTGTTCCTCCGAAAACGAAAGAAGAGAATAACTGACATGCAATGTTATGGATACAAATTATGGACATTACAGGAAAGATTGTCCTAAAGAGACAATATCAAAAGAGGAAGAGAAGAAGCCCATGTCACCAAAGAAGAGGAGTCGAAAAGAAGAAGTCCAAGAAAAGAGGAAGCAAGAGATCTCCACTATGCTGAGATAGTCTCCCTCACAAAAGTTATTGTCATAGCTCCTAAATCTTATTGGATATGGCTATAATGGATAATAAGATGCATTGTGGCATCATGGAAG